>CM029629.1:5261453-6472391 GCA_017311315.1 Dendrocalamus latiflorus | reverse complement strand
TGATTAAACAGGGTTCAACAATTAGCTAAAGTGACCGAAAACAATCATAGATCATAGAACTAATGTAACATAGTAGCAACAAGTACTGTATAGCAAACTTCAATGATTAGAGCATATAAAACAACAAGCTAGCAGTAAGCCCAAGATCCATCTACCATCACATTCATATATAATTTCAGTAATATGTCATTTTATCCTAGAGCAATCTAACCCACATAACTTCTTTACAATTTCTAATCAGAGATTAAACACATATATCTGATATAGATCAAGAAACTAAAGTAAGCAGTTGGAAAAACTCACAACGCCGGTGATATTCAAAATCACCGAGAATCAGTCGAACAAGGCAAGGCACGCAGGTTGCACTGTCCTAAAAAACCAAGCGCCTCGCTATGCCGTGCATGGAGATGATAGCAATCGGAGATACAAAGCCACACTCCAACCTCGGGTAACCGAAGTAGAAGTCGAAGGTCAGGGTGGATGCCGCACAAGACCAACGAGTGCTTCGGTTCTTCCCAGCAAGCCACAAATCGACCTGAACCATCCTTCAACGAGAAATCTCCAAACCTCTTCACTGCCAGATCTCAGACGAGAAGGCACAAGGAAATCGCACGGAGAATTCATAAAGAAGGCGATTTGGGCTCTAAGGTCACCATCGTCAATGACGAGCACAACAGATCGGTGCCCCAAAATTAGATCAAGGACCAGCCGAGAGAAGAGGATCAAGGGAATAAGGAACTCACTGTTTCGGAGGTCTTAATAAGAGAGGAGAGGTCGTCATTTATAGGGGAGAGGAGTGGAGGCCGACGGGTTACAGCCATAACTGACGTTGATACGTTCGTGTCGATGATGCCTCCGTCGCCGTCGCTGCCTCTTGACTTGGCCGGTGGAGTACTTGCAACATAG
Source organism: Dendrocalamus latiflorus (assembly GCA_017311315.1). Classification (NCBI taxonomy): domain Eukaryota; kingdom Viridiplantae; phylum Streptophyta; class Magnoliopsida; order Poales; family Poaceae; genus Dendrocalamus; species Dendrocalamus latiflorus. The sequence continues at coordinate 6,471,485 of CM029629.1, read as the reverse complement.
CAATAATGCTCTTACCTACAATGAGTAGTAGCTTGCTTTTGTTATATCGCTTGCTTAGAAATATCCTCAATAGTGCATATATCAGTGCATTTGCGTATTGGAGTTTACCGGAGACAATCTGCTGCTATATCCTTTAGCTGCTATAAATTGGTTAGATGGCTAGCTGCTATAAATTGGTTAGATGGCTATGCGATTCTTCATGTTTGTATCTAGAGACAAAAGGAGTTTTCTAATCGGAGACTTCATCTAGATTGCTATGTACTATCGTACTTATAATAAAAATGCTTTGAGGTGACACATTGAGTTGCTTCTTCAGCTCTCCTGGACTTGATGTTTGGAGATACTAGCCGCATAGGCGCGGCGACACGCCGCGCCAGCCACCATGTGTACCGAAGTAAAAGAGGCGATAATTCGTGAGGAGTTTTTTTAAAAAAATCGAGGGCACATACGTATTTTCGAGAAAGCTAAAGGGCTTTTTCGTAAAAATTCAAGGACCTGCACGTAACTAAACGAGGACCCGTACGTAATTTTAAAAACCGCGGGGCGCTATCCTGCAAAGTGGAGGGGTGTTTAAAAAAAAGCGTTTTAAAAAAAACTGGCAGGGATCTTTTCGCGAGGGAAAAGGACATTTACATAATTTCGAGAAAATGCAAGGAAATCACCTCTCCTAACCGTACGAAAAACCGGCGGCCACGCGCCGGCGCGAGCGCGCGCAGGGGCGATGTGGCCGCCCTCCCCTCGCGGCAATCCCCCGGTCATAAGAAGGGGAGTATACGAGCAGCTATATTCAAGTAACAGTACAATACTGTACCGCGGGAAGATCGTGCCATAAAAGCTATCAGAGCAAGGAAAGTATAGGCTCTCTATCGAGATGCCTTACTGTCTTCCTGTTGGAGCCTTCCCTTAATGACGGAAAGAACCAAGGAATCAAAGAAAAATTTTGTTGCACGGCTGTTGTCACTTTGTTTTCGTTCTCTCGGCATCATATGCAGGTTTAAATGTTTAATCACATAATTAGGCCCCATCTTTTGAAGCTTTTGCTCCTGCCCTCTGGGATTGTTTGACTTGTTTCTTTTACTGTTGCAACACCAACCTTTCGTTGAGGGGAATGGCTTCTATTTTCTATAGAATATATGTGTCCTAAGACGTACGACGTAGCTATATTATAGACGTTTGGATCTAATTAACTATCTCACCTTATCACGGTGAACAGCATCATATGCAATTGCGTCAAAAGCGTCGCTTGAAAAAATGAACGCTACATTAAGGTTCTAGGGCATTAGAATTTGTAAATACGTGACCTATTGCCACCTTTTAGTCAAACAGATGGCGAATTTTGGACACTGTTGGACCTCTGTGCATCCAAAATTTCCGTTTTGGCTCCCGAACGAAAATAATTCCAGTTTTGGACCCATGTTGAGCGCGCGATCACCAGAAGCCGCCACGTGCCCCGGTCGTGCGGACTGGTACCGCACGACCGCACTGTAGCACGGGTCGTGCGGTACCAGACCGCACGACCGACGTGGCTCCGCTCCGACCACGGGATTCTTCGTCCGAGCGCACGATCGATGGCCCGAGCGCGCGACCCGCTGGCCCCCCGCGCGACTGCTGTCCCCAGCGCGCGATTAATTGCCCGCAATGGCTCGTAGAAGGCACGGTTTCCACGGCTCCTGTCTTGCATATTCTTTCTGCACAATTTTGCTTTTCGATTGGTCCACGGACCCGAAGAAAACCGCTGCCTACAACAACTACTGTCCTCTCACAAGAAAACGTCTTGTCTCTTGGAATTAATCTCTCTCTCTGTCACGTGCAAGGAAACAAATCTTCTCTCTCCTCTACTTTGTTTTCTTTTTTCTGGTCTGCATGCATCAGCTGCTGCGTCTCTTTGATTTCGATCTCCTCTGGCAACGCACGGATCGAGGAAAAATGTAATCGCGCGCTGGGGATGGCGGTCGCGCGGGGGGCAGCAGGTCGCGCGCTCGGGCCATCGATCGTGTGCTCGGGCAAAGAATCCCGCGGTCGGAGCGGAGCCACGCCGGTCGTGCGGTCTGGTACCGCACGACCCGTGCTACAGTGCTGTCGTGCGGTACCAGTCCGCACGACCGGGGCACGTGGCGGCTTCTGGTGATCGCGCGCTCAACAGGGGTCCAAAACTGGAATTATTTTCGTTCGGAGGTCAAAACGGGAATTTTGGGTGCACAGGGTCCAACAGTGCCCAAAAATCACGGATGGCATTCTTAGTAGTAGTCTTGAGAGGTTGAAAAAACGAGACTATACTACTGTTCACTCATATTCCATAGTACCACCAGGCACCAGCTAAATTGAATCCAAATGAGAAACCCAAAAAAACCATAGAAAGCGCGCGCGGAAGCTTCACTGAACTTTTGGCTTCCCAGGCCCCCCATAGCATAATCACAAAAGGAACTAACCTCCCCTCGGTGGGCCCCACATGTCATCCTCCAATACGCTGTCGGTCGTCTGACCCTCCCCTCGCTCGTGTCCACGCCATCATCGTCGTCTCCCTTCACAAAAGCCGCCCTCGATCTCTGCTCCAAAGAAACCTCGCCAATCTCAGAAAAGAAACTTCTCCTCCTCCTCCTCCTCCATCTCCTTCTTCACCTCCCACGCCATTCCCGTCCCCCCGACATCCCACCCTGCGCCACTCGAAACCCCAACCCGCATCGCGGAAGCGCGCATTGGTGTCGCTCGAATCTTGCATCGGATCTGACCGGCGGCGCGCGGCGACGAAGCCGCGAATCCAAGAAGTGCAAGGGAAGGCGGCGGGGAGGATGGCGCAGACGCGGAGCGGGGGCGCCGGCGGCGGGGTGCGGCTGCCGCCGATGAACGCGCTGGAGATCCTGCGGGAGACGGTGCGCGTGCTGCGCGCGGACCCGCACGCGTTCACGTCCATCCTCTTCCTCCTCCTCTGCCCGGCGTCGGGGTGCCTCCTCCTGTCCGCCGCCGCGCTGGACGGCGCGGTCGTGCTTCCGCTCGCGAGAAAGCTCCTCGTCGCCTCGGCGGCCTCGGGGCTCCCGCTCACGCATTTCGTCAGGCAGCTCGCGCACCACCTCGCCGCCACCCTCGTCGCAGCCGTCGTGTCGTTCCCAGCGATCTTCACACTCCTCCTCGCCGCACGCGCGGCCGCAGCCTACGCCGTCGCCGCCGTCTACGCGAGCAAGCCCCTCGCCGCCGCCGACCTCTCCCTCCTCGCGCGCCGCGCGTGGCCGCGCCTCGCCACCACGTACGCACTCTCGTGCGCCGCCGTCATCGCCTGCCTCGCCGCCTTCCTGGCCCTCCTCGTCACGGCTTGCTCCATGCTCAAATCCATGCTCTACCCGCCCGACATTGTCGTCTGCACCGGCCTCGTCACGGTTCTTGCCTTCTCCGTGGCGTACGCGCACACCATCATAGTGTGCAACCTCGGCGGTGTCATTGCCGTTCTTGAGGACGTGGCCGGGGTCAATGCACTACGCCGGTCGGTGCAGCTGATGCGGGGGCAAACCCATGTCGGCCTGCTCATCTTTCTTGGATCCACCATTGGTCTGGCCTTCGTCGAGGGGCTATTTGAGCACAGGGTGAAGACGTTGAGCTATGGGGATGGCTCATCGCGGCTCTGGGAGGGGCCATTGCTTGTCCTCATGTACTCTTTTGTGATGCTAATTGATTCGATGATGAGTGCGGTGTTCTACTTCACTTGTCGGTCATCCAGCATGGAAATTTTGGACGAGGAGGGTGGCTCGGTTGAGGAGCTTGAGATGATGGTGGGTGGCACGTCAGATGGGATCAGGTGATGAAGAAGATAGGTTTGTTTCTCAAAGGTGTATCTGTTCATATTCTCATGGGAAATAAGTGAGGTGGGCAATGTCCTGTTTTGCGAAGATTGACCAGTGGTGGTTGTGGCACCATGACTATACATTTTATGTGTATGATTGATTGGTTGAGGTTCATGGCGAAAGAAGCCTTTTGCGGTCATTTGGGGTCTTCAAACTCATGCAGTGGCAGATGCAAAAGAGAAGACAGAGGGGGATCTATGATGGGGTGCGTTCTTGGTCAGTCCATGGTTTTGACAGCAATTGGAGAACTGGCATTGTGTGTAGCATTCTTTTGAAATGATGTAACTAGCATATCAATTCAATTGTTGTGGAATTTTGTCATCTTAACGACTTTTTGGTTGAATGGAATGGAGAATTTTGTATTACTGTTTAAATACTAATGACTCTAGCACTTGGTTCTTGAAGTGTCAATTAATCCAAATGTATTTTTCAGTGATTTCAAAGTTTGTGTTCTGAGTGATGTTTGTTGGCAATCACATAAGAAAGTGCTGCTAAATGCCTAAAGCTGCCAAATACTGTGCTCAATTTGTCAATGTTTATTTTCTTGTATTCTCTTTACTGCAGAAGTCTGATATGTCTCCATTTCAGATCGCTGCTATGTTCCCCTACCCTCTGAAAAAGAATTCTTACAATGGAGATATTTATATGATGTATGAATAATTCCTTTATTTGCAGTAGATACTGCAGTTCTCCATTGACAAATAATCTATCTATTCTCGTTGATTCCTTGGTATTCTTTTCATTGTTTAGCGTGGCTGGTAAAGGCTTGCTCCACTCTGAAGCTTAGAATTTTGCATATGAAGCATCTTTTGAACTGTTTCTTTTAAGCAGGATGCTTTCTCGAGGCAGGAGGACTGATAACCCATGCTTTTTATATGACAGATTAATTCTTTTGCCCCACCTTAGATCATGAACACAGTACATTGACTTCCATTTAGTACTGGCCATGCATTATCCCCAAGATAGAACTTGTAGTATTCGATGAATCATACAAGTATTAACTTTGTCAAATGTTAGCAGAGAACCAAATGAAGCAAGATTCAGTGTTGCGTGTGCCATCTGTCAGTTGATTCTTGACACCGACAATCACACCACATTTTTTGCTTTCAAAGAGAACAACAAAAGAGTAGCTATCCTACATTTTGCTTCAAATTGGCTGTAAAAGATTTGAAAAATCCCTTCTTTTTGTATTGTTTTCATGTGCAAACAAATTAATAAATAGAAACAAATAAAACCCTGATTGTGCTATTTCACTGAACTGAAGAAATCTCTTGCTTGTCCTGTAAAAAGGACAGATTTCTCACATGGCGCCTGGGCCTGAGCCCCTGACATATAGTGATATGGATTACTCAAACCTTTCCTGTTCTTTTCTTTGAGAATTTGGGTACTGAATCTGACCAATCGCGGCACCGACAATGTGTTAGGTAGTAAGGTGTAGATTTTCACTAACCAAAGCAGAACTGAATCAACTGATTGACTTTTATCGGCCTTGTACATATTGACCTCTAAAAGCTACTTTTCTATAATAAATGACTTTTCTACAATACATAACTTTCAAACGGAGTGTCCTTTCAAAACAGATTTTACTGGTCAATTGTAGTACACAATGGAGCAATTTCATTTATATTTATCAAAATCCTCTCTACAAGATGTTGCTATTCATAAGCCAAAACTAAAAGATAAAACCAAAAGCCTATATAAATGAGCTCATCATATGCCGTCCTACAGTAGTATATGTTATTTATCCTCATATCTAGTATTTGTGGTCATGCTTGACTTGGTTCTGTACGTAAGGCTTAATCAAAGTACTTAAGACGGCCATAAGATCTACACTAATAATCCACTAGTTAAAATTATCCTACATCCACCCAACAATTACCTGCTCCACAGTCATGATCTTAACTACGTTTACACCACAATATGCACCTATAATTACACCATCATAAAAACGTCCGCACCAGATTAACTCTCCTCCATTCTCTCTCTTTACTCAACCATATCCGACGGTCATCCTTCAATGGATCTGCAGTACCCCTCCCGCGTCAGGATTGTTCATCCCCCGCCTCCCCCGAAGGCCCCGCCTCCCCCGCCTACCCCGAAGGCCGCCGCCTCCCCCGCCTCCCCCGAATCGACTCCCGGCCGCCTCCCCCGCCTCCCCCGAAGGCCCCGCCTCCGCCGCCTCCCCCGAAGGCCGCCGCCTCCGCCGAATCGACTCCCGGCCGCTCCCTTCCCTTCACACGCCCCGCCCTGGATTCTGTCGAGAAGATCGTCGAGGACTTCGCCATGGACCTCGCCATCAACCCCTTCTCCTCCGGCACCCGCCTCCGGTCAGCCTCGGATCGCACCCCCTCCCCCGCCCCCCTCAGATCTGTGCGTGGTGTAACTGAGACGTGTGTGACGCTGCCGCAGGGACATGATACAGGCGATATGCGCGTGCAAGACGGCATCCCCACTTGCCGCCGCCGCCTCCTTCCCTCCCCACCCCGCATCCAGCGACCGGCGTTTGTGCCATGCTGCGTCACTTGAGATCGACCGCGACGAGCGCTTCCAGCCATTCGCCGCCGCCGCATCCTTCGCCCGCACCAACGGAAGACGACAACGAGGAGAACGCGAGGGCCATCGCCGTCTCCGACCAGAGGACCATATATCTGGTCCGCCCCTCCTCCACCCCTTCCTCTCCAATCTCCCGATCTGGTTCGTGCTTCCCCGGAGCAAGCACTGGTGTTTTTGACTGACTACGGGTGTATGAACTGCAGGTGAACATGTTCATAGCCAACACGGTGGAATTCCTTAACTCGTTCGCTGCGCTCTGCAACGACAAGCTCGCGCTTCTCCACAGGTAAAAAGAAGTCCAAAATTTCCTGAATTCGGGGAGAATGCTAGAGCCACTTGTGCTTGTGTATATGTTCAAGGATTGACGTCGCTAGAGGACTTCAGGTTGGTTCTTAGGCGCATTAGAGAAGTATGTGAATTTTGTTAGGAAAAGATTTTTGGAAATCTATTTGGGGAAATAGCAGGCCACTGTAGAAGTACAAATTTTCTGCTGACTTCATGTTATACGCTGGGAGGATTTTTTTTGGAGTGTGAGGAACTTACTTGCGCAACCCGTGTAGTGTTCTCGTGTGGCTTAAAAATACCTGGAGGATGTTAGAGAACTCATGCTGTAAAAGGTGTTGTTTTTATTTCCATGGATTGTGTTAACATACTTTGAGTTGGGTTTTTTGATGGATAACTTCATTGTGGTGGCAGTCTTACAATTCAGACCTGACATTTTTCGGTAGCAGTTCGCCTAGAGCTTTAGCTGAAACGAATATTTTGAAGTAGCATTGACCTCATGACTAGACTTCCTGCAGAAATAGTACACAACAAATCGGCAATGCTTTGCTTACGTCATTTCTTGTTTCTCTGTTTCTAAAATCTGCGTACAGCAATACATAACCTAATGATTTCGTGTGCCTATGCTGATAAAACTATGGACTGTCCATTTTTCTTCGGTTCAGAACAGAATAAAGTTGATTCGTGATCTGTTTATCTGTAGCAAAGTTAAGGTTTTCTTTTTGAAGCGTGTTGAAGAGTTGAATTCATGGAGATTTACAAGCATCCAGGTTTACAATAGCTTCTATGTCAGATTTGTTTGGCCTTGGTGAAATTTGTTGTTTTCTGCTTGGATTTTGTAAGGCACTCCTAATTATTACTACCAATTGGGTTGAAATCGAGGTAATTGGTGGCACGGTTGGGGGGCTACGGCTGCATGCCCTTTTGTAGGTTGGACCCAGTTTATATCCAGCCTGAACTTCGAGTTGTCATTTTAATAACTTTCTCCCCTCAGTTCTTGAAAAATTGCAGGCAGATTGTCGGATAGATTTTCAAATTATAGGTTTTAATATATTTGCCTGGGATTCTGATGCTAAGTGGGCTTACTGTTAACTGCATGGTGCGTTTGAGGGTGCCTTTGGTTGAGCTTTTGGGAGCTGCTTTTGCTTCCAAAAAGCCAAAAGCCAACCAAAGGGGTGGAAACCAGAAGCTGCTTTTTCAGAAGCAGCTACTTTTGGGTAGTACAGTTTTGAAAGCACCTTGGACCCTGCTTTTGGCTTTTGGCTTTCTGCTTTTTGAAATGGTGAAAATAGAGAGCTGTTTCACAGTTGTTTCAAGGAAAATAGAGATAGGAGGTAAGTTTTATACTTGTTTGAACCAAACAGCTTACAGCTTTTCCACAGCCCACAACCTACAGCAGCTTTTCCACAGCCCACAGCTCACAGCAGCTTTTTCAGAAGCCACAGCTCAACCAAACACACCCCTGAGTTGATATAAACAATAAGTAGATCTATTACCGCGATTGGTTGAGATAGTTGTAATTCAGTACGTGCAGAGGGACTTCTGTGCCTTGTCAGAATGCAACATGAAATCATTTTTATGACCGTCCAAGTTCATCTGTGGGTTTTATGATTGGTCAAACATGTTAGGTCTATGGAAAAGGACCAGAGAATCAGGTTGTGGATGTAACTGCATGCATGTATCGCTCATAGTGAGAACAGAGTACTATATGAATATACATAATATCATCACAAAAAAAATTGAATATACATAATAAAAGGTGCTTTTGGATATATTCAGTGTGCAGTAGACCATTCACTGAAATGATCATCACAGCAGATTAACTGAATTGTCAATCAAACATATTTTTATGGAACTAAATTAGGCATATTTTGAGGAACTATCCTGAGATTATGAATAATATCTCTGTTGGGGATTTCCCATCCCTTTGATCACCTTACTAAGTTCGTCCTTTGTTCCATTTAAAATGGCAACACCCTCTGAGTTTTCCAAGAATTTCTCATAGTTGGTGTGTCTGCACTGCACAATTTGCCTGCACAAGGCACTGAGATAAACTAAGCGCAACTCATTTGTTCAGAATGAGATTCTTTCTGAACCTTGTACATCAACAACCTTCTTGCATTTTATGGCAGTGCATCTCAGCAATTATATTAAATATTCAGTATTTCCAGTTGTGCCACTGACACGTCCCTACATTTCTCGGCAGATTAACATTTCCAAGTCAAAATGGTTAACTTTGGGAAAAAATTGATGGCCGATCAAATTCCGGAATGGAAAGGGTATGCTTCAGGGCCTTTTTCCCCACACTTTTGTGTACTTATGTTAGTTATATACCAATCTATTCTCTAAACATCATCAGTCTTCCATACCTCTGCTATTAGTAGTTTACATTAACTGCTTCTGAGGAAACATATCTAAATTTTCTTAGAAATTTGTTCTTTGATGTAATATAGTGCAGTGTTGAGCTGTGCCTATCTCCTTGTGTTAAGATTGCACATTTATGTCCTTAGTTACCAAACTTTTAGCTTTGCCTTCCTTATGTCAATGTTTTCAGGTACTATATAAATTACAAGCTGATGAAGAAGAAAGTAAAACAATATGGGCAACAGCTCCAACAGGGTGAGAAAGATCGTCGCCGGGTTCTCAAGGATTTCTCGAAGATGCTTGATGATCAGGTAATGCTGAGGATAGATGTCTGTGCAAACTCATTATTTCATTCTCCCTGATCTGCTTTAACTTGCATACTTTAGCTTCTCTGTGGATATTTAACTTGCTGACTGTAGCATCAACATGGTGAGCATGCATACTAAACCTGTTAAACTAAGATTGAGGGTTCTTTTTTTTAAAAAAAACTTGAGGGTGCTATCTGAATTCCTTTCTTTTTTTCTCCAGGGAGGCCATAGTTGCGTGGATCAACAAGAAGCTGGGGCCCGGGGTGCACAACATCACTGCCGTCGACGAGGCGGAGAAGATACTCACGGGGGAGGACAAGGCCGTTCTTGCCTTCATCGACTCCCTATCGGTAGGTGTCGTGCTACCTCGATGCACACACACTATGGAATAGAATGGAATCACTCTGCTCAAGTCAACCCAACTGCTGCTGTGTTCTGCAACCAACCGCACTATTTCCCGTTCCAAATCCCTACACGTTGGGCTACAAACAAAAACCTTATACTATACTTCTTCAAACACTTCGTTGGTTAAGAAATCCTGAAACAATACTTTTCAAACCCAAAACACGTGGCAGCTATTTTTCTCAGTGCCGAGGACCACGCCCTGTTTCTATATATGAGGACTGGTGAGTCCTCCACTTTCGGAATCTGCTAAAGCTAGCTTATAGTGGATAACTTTAATGCGAGCTTTTTTCAGTCTAGGTAGATTTTTGTGGCCAGGCTATGTTGCTACGGGGATACCACCAATCACTAATTTTGTCCTACAGTTTACATAGAATTACATTTAAAATACTGCCAGAATTATCAGCAGTTTGTGGTCTTTGCACCTCAATCATTCTTTGCCTTTGAAGGGAGTTCATGTATCTGATGAAAGTACGAAACTACATGGTATCAAATATATTATTCTATAATTATTCCTGTGTATTAAAGTTTCCCGGTATTGTCTTGCTTTGTATCACGGCAACTTCCGGTATTGCGGCATCAATATTGCCTGGAGGATGCACAACGCACTCAAGGTTCAAAAAATATTTGGTTATACAATATGTGAGACGTGAATCTTAATGAATCTGATTGTTCGTTTTATTTTTTACAAATTTTATCTTGTTTTGCATATTCAAAGACTGTAACTACTATTCAATAATTATCAACATGTTGTAGTTAGAATTCTCTATATATGATCACCTTAATTGCGTGAAACTTAAACTATGAAAAAAAAATATCGTCATTTGGTTGTTTTCATGTGCATCCCTGAAATGCCGCCGTGGTGTTAGCACGGGCACTATACTAGTGAGGTAAAAAGATCAGTACATAAGCACTATATGTTTATTCGATATGATTTTTATGCATATTTGGGAGTCGTTGTTCTGCTAAGAACCGTTACTGACTTATGGACCGGAAAGGAGTTTTTGGGCCATGACCAAATATACATGAACATACAACGTGACACATTTAACGGATTAGAATGATAAGGATCCACATGATAGACTCTGAGTAGGATACGATCTCTATTCATATTAGATAAGAATCTAGTCAGAGTCTCTTCGAGTGAGATACGATCTCTACTCGTATTGGATAAGGATCCGATCAGACACTCTTCGAGTTAGATACAATTTCTAATCATATCGGATAAGGATATGATTGGAGACTATATATTAAGATAGGCGTAGGGCCGAAGGAGGTATCCCAAGATATATCCATTGAAATCCTAGTTGCCACCTTTTAAAACCTTGCCGTACACGCGGATGCTAGCATACCAATACACGACGTTCTATCTCTAGATATATGGACTTCGGTGGAGACACTGCTGCAACTGCGGCACTGATCGGAATGATCGCGAGGAGGAGTCGATTGGCTAGAGGACGATCAACAGCTTTCACTACAGTGACGCGCACTACGTTGAGCTGGTTGCTTCAATTCTACTTTCCTATGCATTTAATGGTAACGATATATGACATCTTATTTATATGACTTCCTAGTTTATGTGGTAGACTCGTATCCAAATATGACAAGGACATGCTCATCATGAGGGCCAAAATGACGGGGTTCACCCTGCTAACCATGCTCGCACTTAATAATGCGTTGCTAAATGTGTTTCAGACGACTGGATTCGCACGTCCATAGGATTTCTAGTCAAAGAGGATTACTTTCTAAATGCCTAGTTGCCTAGTGTGGTACACATGCCATTGTTTTCTTCACACAGCACATGGTAGGAGCTGACAGGTCAAGCTCAAGAACAACTAACAACCAAGAAAATCAGGCATTGATCCAAGATATTGAAGATATCAACCTCTGGTAAATCGATTCATTCTCATATGACAGCAAAAATTACAAGCACTTGAGCCTTGCGCGAATGAAACAGCTTCCCTTCCCTACCTACCAATTCAGAAACTACCAAAAATAACGCTTTACGCAGTATCCAACCATCCAACGCTGTGACAAGATTTGAAACTACGGACCAGAAAGCGATGACAAACGAGGTAGGATACTGCAATCTCCACCGATCATTTACAATCTTGATTCATCTGAAGGAAGCTGAACATGGATTTGTTCTCAAGTCAGGATAATATGTTCTTCGGCACAAGGATGCCAGATGAGGACGCACTCTGATCAGAGCTGAGGATGATGCTTGCCCAGTTCGAGGAGCGGTGCACTATCCTTGATGGGATACGGTCACTGTCTTCACCTCCTGATGCTTCATACCCGTCGCTGGTTGATCTTGACATTTGAATCACTTGCTGTGGAGTGCTTCCTGGGGTAGTGAGGACTGTCAGCTGCAAGTCTTCAGCTGCAGATGAGGAGACAGCTGAGACTCGATACAGGTGCAGATCAGGTGAGTCCAAACTGCTATCTGGAGATGATCCACCAACGTTAGCAGAGGATGCAGCTTCACTTGGATGAAAAGCACTCCGTGCCTCAAGTTGCAATGGTGCTAAATTGGACAATGCTTCAGGGGCCATGTCACTGCCATTACTATCAATAGTATCTGTAGATATCTTTGCAACAGGTTTAAGAGAGAGATCACTGTGGGGCCTTCCTCTTCTGTTTGTTCTCCTCTTGTAGTCAGGGCCTGGATTAATCCTACTGCTCATGCCGTCGTAGCTACTGTCTGTTTCATGGCCAAGTGAATACTCATATTTTCTGATGGGCACCAAAACTCTGGACTTCTTCCGTGCCTCTGCAGCAACTCTAGAAACTTCTTCTGCATTAAGACGAGCCAGTGCCCATGGACTGATTTTCACAGACCCTGAGCCCTTCTTCCTCCGTACTTCATCTTCTTTTCTCTTGGTAGCCGAATTATGTGACGACCCAGCCTCTGATGGAATAACATCGAACTGGAAGGAGGTTGAGTAGCTTCAGAACAGTTATGAGCTAATGGGCAAATGCTGAATGGGAAAAGGGCATACATATCTATCTTTTATAATCATGTATGCAAAGTCATGATGAGGCCTAAGTATGCATTTGTTGTCATTTAGATGTGCAAAATTATAATGGTTCGGGGAAGTTCAAGAGGTTCAATATATACTAAAAATCAACATGACTATTTAAATAAGTATTGACTAGCATGACTTAAATTCACACGCGTAACTACTCAGGATTGCAGTCTTAAGATATGATCTACAGACAACTGCCTTCACTTCGCAAGCAACTCATTATTTGTCTCATGATTCATGAAGTTTGACGATGTAGGGTTCTCACCTGATCTTCAAGAAACAGTCTTGGAGGAGTGCACCATGAACCACGACGCAGTGCACCAAAGGAACTAGCACTGCTAAGCCCACCAGTATAGGAGCTTACGCGAGACATCTGCGGACTCTGCTGCCCACCAACCTCTTCTTGCTCTTGCTCTCTCAGGGCAATAATGTAGTCATATGTACTGATTCCCTGCATGAGGTTGACAAGATAAGAGCTTAGATTTTCAATTTCACATCACCTTCAAAGGCAACAGAACAACCTTCACATACCATCCATGGTATCTATATACATTTACTAATTCAGTCGAAAACCCAGTATTCCATTCGTTTTCACTGTGCCTTTTGCGGTTTCCTTTTTAATGTCTTTTCTAATACAAAAACTCACAATGATATTATAAGACAATTCGTGGTGATAATTATTCAACTGGTGATATAACAGTTGTTTGCCCAACATGTAAATGTATGCTATCAATATTCACAATGCATATCAAGCATAGTGTCACAAGTTTACATTACCAAGAAATATTTCAATGTGGTAGTCTGAGAATTTGAAATACAAGCTACTTGCCAATAACATCAGGCATATTAATGTAACAGCTAGTATAACAATGGCATTACACAAATTGGAATAGTGTCAGAACTTGCCTTCTTGATCAGAAGAATGTGGAAAAAAAGAAGTTGGGCAATTGGCAGTGAAGCAACCATGGCTAGGATAGTACAGGATCCCTGTGTGAACAAAGATCAACATTTTGAGCACTAGTTCAAGAAAGATTGACTAAAAGAGTAAACTAATTCAATAAGGTGTGAAGTAATCAGTATTACAAAGTAGGATGATAGCATGTACCACCACAATGACGAAAGGCACTACAGAGAAGCTGCTTCCTAGCTTTGACACGATTTGCATAGAGAATTCCTTTCGCTCAACAAAGCAGAGCACTAGCACCAATACTCCAATTGCTGATTGTAGGATAAGCTGGCCCAAAGTGCACAAATCATGCAGACCTGTCAATGGTCAACTAGGATGAAAAGGACCAGGAATAAAATGCTCTCTGCAATAATGATGGCCAAATTCAAATGCATAAGAAAGATTGTTTCTAGAACGCAGTTGACGCTGGAAACATGCTTAACACATTAAGATCAGAGTAATCTGCAGCATTTCTATCGATACAATCTATCAGGGCATGATAGGAAACATGAGCTTACCAAGAAAAGGGCAGTCGTCATTAGAATAAAAAACCTCCTATAGTTTCTTTTTCCAATACAATTGTTGAGCCACTGTTGAGTTGAGGAAATCAAAAGAGTTATTATATACTCGCTAATGCAAATAAGAAGAGAATTGTTCAGGAGTATGTTACCCTGCAGTGATGATCAAAACCGTCAACACATTTGTCACAAACTCTGCAATGCTTACTATACTTCAACACCTACAAAAATAATTGCAAACTGTTAAATCATTACCTGCAGAAAAACATACATGAACACCAACAAATGCAAGAAACATACCTCCACTTCACAAAGGCTGCAGAAAAACATCCCTTCCTCACTGGCTTGCTGCTCGGAGGACCATTCACGTGATTGGCAGCAGGAAAAAACAAAAGAGAGAGGGTAGAATATAAGGAGAAATTCAGAGAAAGTTGCACTGAAGCAAGCTAAGTTCTTGTTCTTGTGTTGAGTCGTTGACTTCTCACTAGCAACTGCAACTTCATGTTCTTGATTTTCTCCAGTTCCCTCTAGTTGTAACCCAACATCTGAAACACCTTGTCTGGATTCCTTCAGATGCTTGTGTTTGCCATTTCCATACAATCTTAGGTACTTCTTTGATTTGAAGACCCCTGGGTCTGCTGGGTCCGTTGCAGCACACCAGATGTACAGAAAGAAGACACATGAAACCTAAGAAGCCAAATTACACACTTTTATCATAAAGGTGTAATAAATTGCCTTATCATAGACTTGTATACAGTTTAGTAAAAATGTGCAGTTAGGATAAATTGCGCCAAAGAAATTTAACTGTACAATGACCAGTTACCCACTGTCACAATAAGTTTCCAGTTTTGTGAACTCAATCGTGTGATGTTGTAAAGAAAATCATATTTCAATCAGAAATATCATAATGTGCTGCATTTGTGAATTTTAATGCCATTTATATCTATGGAGTTCACAACTTCACATCTGGGAAAGCAAACCATAATTTCCAGATTCTGACTGTAACTACACGTGGTTAATCATGAAACAGTGAAGAGTGAGCTGCCATGGTAATGCATGCCACTCTGTAATACATGTATAAAAATGCTAAGAAAATATGTCAGAAGACCAAAAAGGCACTCTCCACTACATCACCTACTAATTACAGCATAAACACAACAGTTTCCTTAAAAGCATAGAGAGCTTCCAAAGAAGTTAGGTAGGACAATCATGTTGCTGACAGCTACAATGG
The DNA here is from genome assembly GCA_017311315.1 of Dendrocalamus latiflorus. Lineage (NCBI taxonomy): Eukaryota > Viridiplantae > Streptophyta > Magnoliopsida > Poales > Poaceae > Dendrocalamus > Dendrocalamus latiflorus. The sequence goes on along the minus strand of CM029629.1, from coordinate 6,456,019 downwards.
AAACGCCTTTCTCAACTTGGCATGATTACAACAAGAAGACAGCACCAAAACGATACCATGGTATCAGAAGGATAGGACCAGTATAAAATGACCAATATTAGTGTAATAAATACAACTTATGTCGTGTCACTCTCCAGTAAATAGAGTTACAAAATCCTACCAAACATGTACAAATGCTGTACAACCCAAAGGCACTAGTCCTGAACTGAATTGACTTGAAGGAGCACTAAGAGTCTAGCATGTACAATGTCTGCTTGCCCTGATACTACATTTTTCACATCGCTGTTACATACACAAAATAGCCGTATGCAGGCTATGCTGTTCTTAACATGGTGGACAAAGCAAAACTCTACCAACCATGAAGGCTGAAGCAAAGCTGTTGAACAAACCAGTCAATGACTTGCAGAGTTAGGCATGTCAAATGATAGCACTAGAATTGGCCAGATTAGCCTCAAGCCCTAGTAGCTTGTATCATCCTCCAACAAACAAAAAGTACAGAAATCCTACCACAAACGCAAGAGTGCTAAATAGCTCATTTCAAGATAAGACCTACTTAATTTGGAACCTTCCCAAGTTCCAGCAACCACTCATGGGCCCTTCCATCAGGCAGCAACAGGGGCGGTCTCACCATAATTCAAGGGTATTCAGTCGAATACCTAAAATTTTTGGCAAAAATCCACTATATACAAGATATAATACATATGTATGCTAATAGTTAAGCCAAATTCGTTCTGTTCATACCTCGTCAGCCTAGATTGGTGCTGAATCCTTTTGGCCTATTTCCCTCTCCCATGCCCAAATTGGCGCTGGACACTGGCCAGCTCACTGGCCCACTGTTGTGATTTCACATGACACACGGTAGAAACTTTAGATCTCACTCAGTCTCTCCTCTCACTCAAGTCTCTCCTCTTTGGTTCTCTGTTTGGTGGTGCAGGAGGCTTCTGGTCTTCTGCACTCTGGACTTCTAGAGGTAGGGCTCAGGAGGCTGTGCAGGAGCGCTGGAGCGGTCGTCTTGCAAGTCATCTCACCGTCGTCGCTCGCCGGCGTGGCGCAGTTGTGCAAGTTTGTCCGCTCCCGACCTGGCGACCCCTATGGCGGCATGGCCCCATATCTCTAATCCGGTAATCTCTCTATCTCCTCCCCTGGCAATCTCCGATTTGAAGCAAAATTATGTGTCTAAATAACGACGTGAGTTGTATTTTGCCTAAAGAAGTGAGGCATCTATAATGATTCTAAAGTTTTTATATAGTAGTTGATTATATTCTGATGACTGATATATCAATTATTTAGGATCTATGCAAGTGTTGTAAGTCTTTCTTGTAGCTTGATGTGTTGGACACTTGGATGATTTGATCCCCTTTGGTGTTTGGCTGTCCGATCCATGCTTTGTTTAGCAGTTTAGGTAACACTGCTTAAATTGTTTAGCTAGAAACCGTTTAACAAAGTATGTTTATGATAAAAGCACTTTTGAACGTTTACTTGCTGAACCAAAAAATCTAACAAAGAGAATTGTCTTTTCAATTGATTAAAGCATCTCATTGTGATTGTACAACTCTATTGTAGAATTATTCAGATTTAAACTTTGACTTAGGTTAGTAGTTCTAGGGAAACAGTTCAATCTCTAATTCTAGCCATCATGGTTAAAACTATTAGCCTTTTAAGTTTTGTTCTTCACTCATTGCTGAAATTGCTTCCTTGTGTGTGCTTGTCTGCATGATAGTTTAGGTCATATTCATGCAGTAGTTCTAAAGGTTTGGTTCCCTGTGTGAAATGGCCTACAACTTGATATTTGTTGCCTAGAATCTTATGCTGCGATTAACTTTTAATTATTTTATAATATATTTATATTATATTATTTGAGATGTTGTCTCTAGTATTAACAATTATACTTTAATTTTCGCTATTGTGGAATTTTATATTTTTTATTAATAATATTTTTATAACTTCAAATATCTATCCTAAAATTCTTGAGTCCGCCACTACCGTAGCACCAGGATGGGGATCCGACGGTGCCAAACCACAAGGCACTCGTTCAGCACGACAGCAAGGATGGAGGCAAGCAAGAACCTTACCAGAGGAGTGTAGAGCCCCATGGCCACATCCTGGAACACCTTCCTCCCAACAAAGGGCGCAAAGAACACGTAGAACGCAAAAGCCAGCGCCAAGAACACAGACACGGCCACCACCTGCAACAAGCATCAAATTCTTCAGCAACCACAAACAACAAAGAATCCCGGCCAGAAAAGAGAGAGAAAAAAAAGAGAAAGGCACGCCATTTCACCACCAAGAACGAACCTGGAGAGGGTGGTAGGGGAGCTGCCATCCTTGCCTCCTCATTGCCACCCCCAAGAATCCACAACCACCCAGAGGAAAGAAAGAAGAAAAGCAAAAAGGGGTCCTCTATCCTTCTCGCATCGAAGGATGCGATCGATCAATGCGAGAAGAACGGACCGGCCCTTCCAAGAATCATCAAGAACACGATGGATTTTGATCTTCCTGCGACCGCAACCGCATCTGTGGGCGGCGAGAGGGGAAGGAGAAAAGGGGGTTTGGGGTTTGGGTTTGGGAGGGGGAGACCGGCGGAGGGAGGGGCATTAAATGCAGCGCTGCTCCTCAGATTTACGGGGAGGAAAGCAAGCGGCGAGCGAGGCAAGAGGAGGGGGCGGGTTGGGAACGGGAGGTTTCGTTTGGGCTGGCTGGTTTTCGCTTGGTCGGCCACGTGAAGCTCCTTTGCTCTGCTCGCTCCAACGGGAGGACACGACTGTGGCAGGAGCAGGACTCTGCTGGACAGGGGTGCCTGCCTGCCCGTCCTTCTCTGCCATCCATGCTCCTATGGATAGACCTCGAATTTTTTTTGTGGATCTTTGTTTTGACATGGCCATGTTTCTATGATGGGCAGAACATTCGATGCGTAGTCACTATGATTGTTTTATTGTAAAGATTTCCGCCGGAGATACAGTAGATCACATCTTACAAGTTACAAGATTAAATTTCAAAAAAAAATCACTGAAGAATAATATGGAAATAACGCGCCCAAGGTAAACTGAAATGGACTTTCTAACGGCCACCCGCCGTTGACATAAGGCATTTGCCGTAAAAATGCTTTTTTAGATATGGTGTTAAATGTGCTTATGTATGAAAGTGAGGGAACAATTAATTACAATGAGTCATCTAAGAGCATGCATAATGGGTAGTCCTTTATAAGGTGTCTATGTCAACAAAAGACAACTCGGTAGATATTTCTTATAATAGATTGTCTTAAGTATAGTCTATAGCATCATTTTATAATATATTTCTTTTTAGTTTCATATTAAATCCACCCATCCATCCTTTTCACTCCTCACTCCTCTCTCCCGGTGAATACCGACACCATCCTCCATTCACTCCCTTACCGTCGAGCTAGGCTCACCCCCTCGTTGCAACGTCGGCCTATCTCCCTCGCCACCGCGTCTCGAGCTCCCACTCGCCTCGCTCCTTCCCCACCTCATTCTCTCAACATAGCCAGTCGCCACCTTCTCTTCCCCATCGCCGCCGTCTCTCCATGCCTCCCCTCCCCTTACCTCACAGCTCTAAGCCGTCGCCGATTAGATCTAAGTAGTTGGCGTCTACATCTGGCCCGATCTGGACTCCAGTTGCTTAGATCTGAGCCGCTAGCCTCTAGATCCAAAGCTTGCCTTAGTGGTTGGCGGACGGGGAAAGCCGAGCTCGTCATTGCGGTCGATGGATGGGGAAGGTCAAGCTCGGCCTGCATCTAGATGTGCTTTCTTCGCTGATTGTAGTGGTAGTCGTCGTCACCCCGGTGGCCATTGGTGCCATGGTCGCGGTTTCCTAATATCCAAGCCCACAAACCACGTGGGGAGTAGACAAACTCCATACAACGGCATCAAAGATGTCTGTTCGTGCCTAGGTTCGCGTGCTGAAGTCAACTAGTGCATGGTCAACGACCTTCCCTCTCTCTCCTCCAGGTATGCACAAATCTTAGTTGGCATGAGCTATAGGTGACCTACGTAGAACCATTGTACATGCTCTAAGAAAACAGAGATGGCTAGTGTACCAATAACTCCATCAGCATTTTTACAAGAGTTATAGCTCTATCAATGCTACACTATAAGAAGCAAATCTTCAAATCAAGATATGCAAGGCAAGATATGTTGATGTTAGCATAAACGAATTGGACTGACTCTATGAATTAAGCCAAAACATGTCAATCCACTAGTAGTAGCTCTTTTTCGCTCCGAGTAAGTGAGCTCCAACCTTCACAACTTTGACGATTCTTCTCACAACCTTCTTCAAGAAGATCACCGCGCATGACACCTCCAACACCATTTAAGAGTTGGCAAACTCCAAGAGTAATAAGTCAAGCCTCTCGCTTGACTCTCACCACATGCAACGGATGCACAACACTCAAATGAATACGCAATCCACCTCTAGATACATCACATACAGTCTAGAGTCTTTCTCCTTGCTCACAAGCTGTAACACATGCACAATTAAGAAGAGGACCTCACACTAGCTCAAGAGAGTAAAATTGAGTGCAAAAAGTTATTCTCCAATTGGCCATAAGGGGGTACATATTGGGACAGAAAATCAGGATTTCTAGAAGTACTGCAGGAAAACGATCGGTATTTTTGCTCCTCTCAGCAACGGTCAGAAAACTAGCCATTGCAGGCAAATCCGGTAGTTCCATCATGCAAAGTTTGGTACTACTGATCATCGAAAGTACCACAGCACTTGTGCGGAACTACCGATTTCCTCGGGAACGAAAAGACTCCATATAGGTGTCTCTCTGAAAAAATGTACCGCTACATAAGTTGGACGTTCCGCAAATCAAAAGTACCGCTCGCTAATCGGACCACTCACACAGAGATATCGAACCACTCACACAGAGCTAGTCGAAAGTATCGATCGTCGACTACATTGGTCCCTGACCATGTCGAATGGTTCGACCACTCAGATCTCTGACCATGTTATTCGGTTTGACCACACAAGTCTCCGTATGCTGAACTCCGACCACGTTGTTTGAATCGACCACACAGGTCTCTGACTACGCTAGTCTCCAACCACGTTGTTCGAATCAACCACACAGATATCCGACTACACTGGTCTTCGACCACATTGGTTTGACTACTCAGGTCTCGACCAAGCCAACCGTGTTTATTTTTTACTATGTCAATCTTTGATCACACAGATATCTGACTACTCTGTCGATCTTTGACCACGTTGTTTTAATCATGTCAATTCAACCACGTCGATTTTGACCACACAGGTCTCAACTACATTAGTTTTGACCACGTGGGTTCAACCACGCTGGTCTTCGATCACACAGATTTCGACCACGTTGGTTTTGACCACTTCGATCTTTGACCACGTTGGTTCTCGACCAGAATGGTCTTCCGACCACCAACAGGCACGGTAGTTCTGTGATTACAACGCCAGTAATTTTGACTAGCGGTAGTACTGCAGAATACACTACGATAGTTCTGATTTCCCTGAGAAGTGCATATTTTTCAATAGATTTTGCAAAACACATTTGCAAACTACAGTATCATGCACACAACAATTATTCATAATTTTCAACAAGTTGCAAAACACATTTGCACACTTATAGAATCATTACACAAAGATTATATATATGAGATTCAACCATTTGCAAAACACATTTGTAAATATAAGCCTCATACTACAAAGAATGGAAATATGGACTTCAAACACTTGCAAAATACATTCACAATGTATAGTCCCATATTACAAGGATTCAACACATGAGCTTCAACTATTTGTAAAACATATTCGCAAATACAAGCTTCATGCCAAATAGAGCTAGAGCAAGTGATGTTGAGCTATCAACACATGATGATACTCATGCTACTAGACATGATCCCTTTTAATAGTATAGCAACCTATACTAATAATTCGGTCTTTCAACCAAATACCAAGACCGATAAAAGACTAGAAACACATCCTTAGCTCTAGCTATCCATATCTTTGTCTTGAGTCATAGTCTTGATATGCATTAACTCATAATGCATCCTTTACTTCAACTCCATCAACACATGATAGATCTTTACTTGACTTGATGATCAATATATGATAATCTCCTCTTGGACATGCATGAACTCATGATGCATCTTTTTCTTGACTTGATGATCTTCAAAACATGAAGTCATCCCAAGTATTCCTTATTTGTGGAATCCAACCTATTCATCCAACTTATGGAAGATGTTAGTCCACAAAACAATTGCCATCAATTGTCAAACTTCACCATTAACATATAATTAAGGGACTAGATTCTACAATTTTCTCTTTTTGGTAATTCATGACAATCTTAATAAATAATGAGATAAAAATTCATTTGCGAGTATACATCATATACACAACACTTGTATACTCTTAAATAAGCTTTTAAAGCAAATCTCACTTATCCAGTTGTCATTAATCATCCAACCATTAATACATAATGGAAGAACTAGTTGATAACCCGATTATGAGTATATATGAACTACACAAACTATATACACTCAAGAAATATGTTTAAAAGTAAAGATTCTTAATATATGAAAATAGAACTTGGACCAATACTAATGAAACCACAAAACATAGAGTAAACTCCCCCTAAATGTGTGCTTACAAGAATGTATTGTGAAAGCATATGCACATATTTAAGTTTGACTTATTTGGAAATGTTCATTCTATATTTCAGATCCGAGGAATGCAATAAGATAAGAATGTGATATTGAATGCATACATCTTATGTTTATCACCATTTCATCCAAATAAGACTAAGAAACATCATAATAAATAAACATATTAGTCTCACAATTATATTTGTCATTATCACCAAAACCAACTTAATGGAACTTGAACTTACAAACCTCCTCAACACAAATCTCCAAGAAAATGCGGGTTGTCTCCACGCCCTAGCTTGTCGACAACTTGTACATCTTCACCTAGGACCCATGCGGAACAAGGATATGCAAAAAAAGAAATGAACATAGCATGCCCTGAACACTTGTTGGCGATAGATGTGCACTTCACCAAAGAAAGGAAGAACACGGTCGTGCTTCAAGAAATGGAAAACACAAATCAACCAAAACTCATAACCTGAGAGAAGACGAACATGAAGCAAATGCGAATTGGGATGTCATGTACATACCTTCGTGCTGTAGCCAGAACTAGAGAGGAAGGTGGTGGTCGAACCAGAGACGGTGGCGCAGGTGGATTCGGCGCTGAGGGAGGCAACCGAGTTGGACCACACTACAGAACCACAGTAGATAGTCGCGGTGAAGGTGCAGGGAAGATGACGATAGGTGTCGGCCATGGAGGCGGAGAAGACTGGAGATAGGAACAACTTGCCTGAATCCATTAGTATCAGGTCAAACGGAGCTGGAGAGCACGACGCGAGGGCAGCACGAACAGATCTAGAGAAGTAGGGGGAAAGGCTCGAGAGACGATGGCAGGGAGGAAATCAGAGACAGATCCGAACAGGAGAGGGGCCACGGACCATAGGAGGAAAACAAGGAAGCTATGCGAGCACAAAACGCCAACAACTATGGGTGGATCGAAATTGGGGGAGAATGGAAGAGAGAGGGAGTAGGAGGGAGTGAGTGTGTGAGTGAAGGATCGAGACACGGTGTGTGACTTATCCGATCTAGGAGAAGCCGTTACAGTAAAAGTCAAAAAGCGACTTCTAAGATGGCACTTCAAAAGCCAACACATTCAATTCGGCTTTTGGCTTATGAAAGCCAGAAGCCTAAACTGTTTGGAATGGTCCCTTAATCTCTTTGTAACATGTGAAATGTAGCAAAGAAAGCAAATCTTCAAAACAATGTATGCATTGAAGACATAAACCATTTAATTAATTATCAACATGCAAAATGTAGGAAAGAAAGCAAATCTTCGAAGCAAGATATGAAAGTGAAGACATAAACCATTTAGAATTTTCTAATCTACAAGCACCAGCTAAATTCTTATCCAGCGGACGCCTAAATCTACCATCCTTTCCGCATAAGAGGGAGGGACCCTAGTTGTCGGATGAAGAGGGAGGATGAATATGAGTTGTCCACAACTTCATGTTCCATTCTCTTCCGCACATACCGCTCCTCTCCCCAACTTCTCTACCACTCAACAGCACATGGGGAACCCCAAATCACCCGCACCCCCGCCTACGTCGTCGTCGACTCTCGCTCCTAGCCACAGCCCAACTAGATCCAACTTCATTATATTGTAGTCGCAAGTGGCAGCAATTGCCCTTAATCGACAACCCCATGTAGCAAGCACAATTCTGAGCGAAAGTTTTTCAAAATCCTCAAATGAAAGTTCAATTTTCAGTTGAATGTCACTGGATTTTCTAGCTAAATAGTTCAAAAATATGGTTGAAAAGTTTCAGATCTTCTAGTTGCAATTTCAAATTTATTGCTTGAAAGTATCAATTTTCTGGCTGAGTGTTCATAAAATCATGCCAGTTTTTTGCTGGTCGATTGCACTGTTGTTGCAATGGCGTTGACACCCACACGGCGATGGGGAAGGTAGGGTGTCCTCTTTGAGCATAAGTAGTGGTTAACCGTTGAATAGCAATCCCCACCAATTTACACTTCTGTATCTTACAAAATGTAGTAAAGAGTGACATCGTAAACGAACCAAGTTAAATTAACATTTCCTTCCAATTTCCCAGTTCACATCACTCAATGAAGATCAGCTAAACTACTCTTAGCTACTACGCCGGCAATGTGTAAGCGTGCCGTGATGGCGAATTTCAAATTAGGTGGTGATCGGTTCGGCTGAAAGCCTCATGGCTTATGGCTAAAAACACTGTAGCTGGCTGAAAAAAGCACTGTAGCTGACAGATGCTTATTTACCATAATTAAATTTAAAAAAAATTAAAAATAGAAAAAACATATTAGCCCATCACGTATAATGTAAACAAATACGAGGAAAAAAAAGAACCGGTAAAAAAACTCAAAAAAGCCAAAAGTTCAGAAAAAGACGAAATTTATGAATAGTGCAAAAATAAGCTGAAGCCAGAAGCTGAAGCCATTGATCAGGGCTTAACAGCGACACCCGTACACCATACTCTGTCAGCAGTTAGCTACCTCGATTAAAAAAACTAAGCTGATATGATCATATTGTTGACGATTCCATCAACATAGTTTTATACGATCTATATGCCCGTGAGCCTTGACCCCGGAGATCTGATGTCTGTACTAGTAAACTAAACAAGAGCTAATGTTTTCTTGGGCTAGAAATTTAAGGTTAGTTCGTACTGGGTTGGTGTGCTTGTTTGTCCTTTGCTGTTGTTATCCTCCTGGCAGCCACGAGCAACCTCTCTTCCAAGCTCCATGCATGGACTAATCCAAGTGAGGCTTTATCAAAGCGCATGTGTGTATATACATAACCTAAGCTTGGTAACTTTACACATATGCGACGATATGTATGGTGATCCCATCGTTTTCATTCTGGATCCATCCTGCTTCCATGGCCTCTGTAAAGATCTAGAAATATAAGCAAATTGCAAATGAGTGAAGAATGTATACATGTGGTGCCGTTCCAAACGGCTTAAGAGCTTAACTTCTAGCTTCTGACTTTTAACTGCAATTGTATTGTAACATTTATTATTTTTTAATTAAAAAAATAAGAATAAATAATAATAAATAAGAAAAATTTAACAACACAACTATATCTTTTAAGACAATGTAAAACAATAAAAGAAAAAAAATCAAAATTAAGAAACCAATGTATTCTAAGTGGTTTCTGACTTCTAAAAGTTAGAAGTAAGAAGCCCATGAATTTTAAACTGTTTGAAGCAAAGCCTATCTAGGAGGATGCAAATGTGATAACTCGAGCTACCTGCTCTGAAAAAAAAGTTGATCCAAGAAAAAACTCGAGAAATGTGCATGTACCATTACGTGGGTTGTGATAACAAAACATTACCCCAGCTTGTTAGGCTAACCTACCTTATCTACCTTTTTCTTGGTAAAAGAACGGGTCACGGGTGGCGCCAATTTGAGCTTGCGAGGAATGCAAAATGTCGAAATTATATGATTAAGATCATCATAAGGAAAGGGGCAAAACAACAATCAACTTTGGAAAAGCTGTGGTGGCCATGCATATGGAATTATGGATCGCCTCATTACTCATTTGCCTGCCCTTTAGACAGGATCGAATTGGTCTCATGATGCCATCACATTGAACAGTTGAATCCTTACTTAAGCATGGAATCACTCAAGCCATGATTGCTCATTCCATGCGATAAGGGAATTCATCAACTCGTTGTGCTTTGTGAATCGTGCATCCTCGACCAACTTTGTGCGTACAAGCATTTCATGCATGTGGAGGTGGAGCTGTGGATCATGTACTGCAAGAGCAGGAAACATAAGTACTTACTTTGCATCAACGAATTGGTGTACAGATTTTGCTCGAAGCATACACCAACCATGCAGAAAATGGTGAAGATCCAAAATAGTACTAGAAAAAAACATAGGAAGCATGGATACTGAGCTCATATTTTCCGGGAAAAAAACTGAGGACGGAGACGGTAATTGTGAAAAAACAAGTGAGCTAATTATCATAGACACTATTGCAAATGGCCCTTGTTTATCAACTGGGAATCTAGTGGCATGTGGCATTTATTAATATCAATCATGCTCTTCTCAACCATTCGTGGAGGGAGAAGAAATGTGTAGTGGCCAGTGCCTCACATTCTATCCACAAAGTACTACTCAATTGAAGCAAAATACTACACTTCTGTGTACAACCATACTCCCATTAGCACTAGGCAAGGCCATGGACTAATCAAAGGAGATGGGTATAGTACCATGGGCACATGTATTAACCTCTTGTGTCAGTTCTTTACTGCCCCCTGGTATCTATGTCTTTACATGTCTTTAGGGGTTGGCATTTGGCAAGATTATCAGATACCCCTTGTGATACTGTCCCCTGGTATCTATATGTCTTTAGGGGTTGGCATTTGGCAAGATTATCAGATACCCCTTGTGTTCACCTGTGAGACAGTGATTGTGTGCTGTGACCCAAGAGTTTGAAAAAAAAGGTGGCTTCCGACCTCTTATGGTGAGCAAGTTCTTGGCTTACTTTACTTTGGATGATTCAGGATTTCGATGGAGTTGAGCATGTGATTTGGACTTTGGTTCGGCATAGCGTAATGCGTTGGACAGGGATGGCCTTGGGGTGATGCTGCTACGAGACAAGGGAGTCACCTGCTTGTTTCACCAAAAGCCATTGTCTTGTTAATGGAGATGAGCAAGCATATAGGGTCATGGACCCGTTCTGACACTGCTGCTCTGTTGATCTCTTGAGGAGGGAACTCTATTATACGTAGAATCACAGCCCCAGAATCCTATACGCACATTTAGGCGTGGACACACTATATCCGAAGTAGACGAACAAGCATAAAAACACTGAAAGAATTTTTTAATAACCCGAACTCAACTTGTGTTATTTTTCTTTTTCTCTTCAAAAAAACTGATTACAAAGTACCCTTTTGTAGAGAGCAATCGACAGCAAAGACTCTACTATCCGGAATGGATTCCAAACTGCCTAAATACAAAACATACTTTCTCAAAAATCTAAATATGCTATATACACAAATATACCATACAAAACAATCTTGATTATTTCTAACAATCTTCCCTTAATCAAGATGGCTTCACAGCAATGCCAGTTTGTCATCGGCATCCCCCTAATCTTTGTTGATCTTCTCCTCGGTTAGACACATAGATAGCCGCTAATACCATCTTGTCCCGTCGGTTTGTTAATGACACGGCATCGCATCACTATCATCTTGTTGCGGCCTCACGTGCCGCCGTTGATGAAGTGGCCTTGCACTGTCAGCCGTCGTTGTCAGCATCACACCGACGCTTCCTCACAGCTGCATCACACCGCCACCTCCAAGAACACAACCTCACACCGTGGTTCATGGCCTTCACCATTAGTGTGCCATCACAACATCCTCTCGCTGCCACATCTTCGCCACTGATGACGCAACTTACCAGTGACTCGCACTTTTCCTCCTCTCGTGACGCAACTTGATGGTGACGGAGACTCGGGCCTTGACACATGAGGCATAAACTTGCGTATGGGTGAGCATGGGCTAATGCAGCCACACCACGAAACTCTCTTTCATCGGTGCTCTCGACGTCATGTATTGATGTTCACTCGCTGCCTCTGCTATCCCGGTGATTACACACATATCAAGCTTTGATACCAAATATTAAATCGGACTCTGTCTGCACGTTTACCCGTGGACCACTCCACACGGGGAAGACGAATAAACACAAAGACACGGAGAGAATTTTTACCAACATGAACTCGGCTTTACATTACTTTTCTCTTTTCTCTTGTTCTCTTAAAAAGCTGATTACAGAGATACCCTTTTATAGAGAGCAATCGACGATAAAAACTCTACGTATTTGAAAGAGATTCTGCCTAAATGAAACACACTTTTTCAAAAATCTAAATATGCCATATACACAAAGATATCTTGTAAAATAATCTTGATTATTTCTAACATTATATTTCTCAAATCTAGTTTAAGCAAGTAGGAGTATAATACAGTTAAGACATGAGCAGCTCATTAGCCTAATCGAATCACAATGTTCACAGCATTTTCTTTGCCTTTGAGCGTTTTATCTACCGCGAGGTGCAAGGTCTGGGTGTTGGGGAGTGGAGAGGTGAGGGTGGCCTTACCGGGAAGCGGGTGCGGCGCCGGCGCATGAGATTGCGACCGAGGTCGAAGCCGTCGCCGCCTCCGGCGACGGCAGAGAGGCCGCGGCGGCTCGGTGGACTGGGAGGCCGGTGGAGGGCAAGCGGGAAGCGGCGGATCACATGGATTGCGGTCCTGACGGCGGCGGACGTCGTACGGACGCCGGTGAGGGGGTTTGGTGTGAGAAGCGGAAGCGAAGCGACCGAGAGGGTGTCGTGAATGATCGGTTGGAATTCCAATCCTACAGGGGGGTTTTATGGAAAAGAGGTAATACAACACAATCGGAATAATTGGGTGTCTTTCAGCCGTTCGATCGAAATTAGGCGGCTCCAATGAAAGAATGCATAAGGTGGCGTGGTAAAATTTACAGGAAGGCCCCCATGCTATATTGTGCTATCTTCATGATCCGCATCGGGTTGGCACCACCGTTGGATCGAACATAGGCGGTTCGGATGGACTAGGGAGAACACGTTATGTAGAAAAGTTTTTAGGAACACCTTGTCTTATGTAACTCTTCAAAACAACCCCTGTTCGGATCGTGCATATTCAGCGCAACCAACCGTCCGATAGAATTGCACGGTCACGATTGACACGGGACGGAACAGGGTAGTGGTAGATACATCTTTGCTTAGAGGTTGGCTAGTCGCTCAAGTTACTCGGCATTATTAGGAGTGAAAACAGATCGAATACGAATCAGATAATTTTTAAATTATATTTATATCTATATTTTTTTCTTGAATTTGAATATAAATTGAATAAACATCAAATACAAATACAGCCCAGACTGCTTCACGTGGTCATTGGCTGCCACTGCTGTACCCCTCGTCGCCGCGTGGGTCTTCCTCGCTGACCTCGCCGCCGGGATCTGAACCGACGCGGTGCGGCATCTCAGAGCCCAGACAGCACCACTGCTTGAGTACACTTGTGTCGTGCTATCTCAAAACCATTCCCTTCTCTGATTCGAACCAAAAGATGCGGTCTTTATGGGATGCTCGCCCCTGATTCAGACATGGCCACGGTTGGCTGAGTTGAAGCATGATATGGTTTTCCACTTCCGTATCAACAACCGTGTATAATCAGTATGATCATTTGTTCGCAGGATCAACCACATGACAAGAAATCCTAGTTTTACGTGGGGAAATCTGAATTCTTCCTCTAGGCCTGTGCAATGCATCAGATATGTTTCTGAGAAGCGACCTACGAAATACACCTGGAATTATCAAACTAACAAGCATTTTCAACCAACGGAAGGTACCTGCAGGCTGCAGCCGTCCGGAAGAGCGGTAGGTTTCCCGCCACGTCGGCCACTTCTTCCGCGGTCCGGGCATTGGAACATCCCAAAGTTTAAAATTTTTGAGTTTGAGCAAATTTCATTTGAATATGTAGTTTTGCTAAATCCGAAAAACCTAACCAAAAATTTGCTTTCCTTTTTCGGCAATAAGTTTTCCACTCTAGGAAAAGTTTCCTGGTTGGCTATCTTCTCCCCTTTTGTCGCTCGTCTCGTGTCGCACCACCAATCGCTCACACCACACCTCCTCGATCCACTGTTACCTTCCCCTAACCTAAGCTACATCAACACCCATGCCACCTCGCCCACCACCTCACTCCAGCATTAAACATAGCCCGCGCCAGCTCCGCGTCGTCCTCACTGTCAAATTACACCACCACCAAACCCGACCGACAACTACTCGACACACCGCGCCTGCCACTATTATTTGCCATCACCTCGCGCACCTACTCTAAGGAGGAATGACGACTCCTACGTTGCCACCGCGTCGTTGTCCCAGCGTTGAAACTGCTAGACCATCCACGCCGCCATCCACACGCCGAGAGTACCACTACACCGCTCTTAGCATCACCACCTTCGCCATTTATAAAGCCTAGCTAAGAAACACCTTCACCACTTTCCGCACCGCCTCACAACCATCACAACCCTTTCCTTCCTCCTCTCCAGCCAAGCCGTGCCTTAACCACAGACGCCTAATTCTTCGCCGATGAGCCCCGAATTCGATTCCTCGCCACTACCTCATCTCTAATCCAATTAACCACACTATAAGCATATCCTCATCACCACGAAGCTAGCCCAAGCTTCCACCTAGCAACGTCGCCACTAGCTCACTGTTGCTGTGAGCCACCACTCCGCCACCCACGGTCACCGTTGCCAGAGCTCCTCAGGCCACACCGAGCTAAGCCATTACTACCACCAAGCTCTCCTCACCCCACTGATCCTCACACAACTATCAATTTGATCGAAGCACCGCCGTAGCTCCACCTTGACCTTCCCCTGTTCTGGCCACGTGCCACCACCACCAACCCTCTCCAAACCACCACCACCCGCGCATGTGCCCAAAATGGATTGCTCGTGTCCCATAGTTGCTCGCTACACCACTACTCGTTGTCATTTGCCATCGTAGTCACCGGATTTGGCACCACCGCCGCCTCCTCTTTCTCAGCCGTCATGAGAGCAAAGCTTGCTCTGGAGTGAACTGGGCATCGAGATACTTGGGCTGGAAAAGTGAAAGCATAGATCCTAAAAATGATTTTGGTAATTAATGATGATAATAATTAAAGGGACTAACTTGTTTATTGAGATGATTAAAAGGTTTAGTCCCGAAATTTGATGACATCATAAAAAAGACACACAAAAGTGATCAAAGATTTACGTGGATCAAGATAAAACTAAAGGCAAATAAAAATTGTAATCTAAGGACCTCTTTATAGTCTTTTGCCGGTTTCGATGTTTGGATGAAAAGACTCGGTTTATAGAATAGTGTTGTACTATACATAAGGTCATGGCTAGTAGCTTGAATCTTAACCTTCACCACTTTGATAATTTAGTGTTCATGCATACATTTGTTGTTCATTTGGGACCTTCTCTGTGTTTCCTTGTAGAAACTGGTATGACCGCTTGTCATTAATGGTAGTATTGCTGATCGGTACTACCGACCTTTATATACCGGTAGGTAATTTTCAAAGAGGTACTCTTTTGGCATTACTTGAATCAGTAGTACCGCATATGTTGCACGATAGTATCGCATAACGGCATGACCGCATGATTGGTGGTACTACCAAAAATTGGTAGTGTCGAAATTTACATGGTGGTAAGTAATTTCCAGATAGATATGTTTTAGAGTATTTTCTCTCATCTGGAAATCGATACTACCAGACTTTGTGAGGGTGGTACTACCAATATTTAAAGCAACAACCAATTTCTGTGCATTTAACGAACCTCAAATAGCCATTGAACAGTGGGTAAAGTAGTACTAGCCACTACATGGCAGTAGTACCACAAATCATGTTTGAATACCTTTGAGCTCTTTGTGCACTCTCTACTCCTCATTTGCTCATATTTTATATTTTGAGGTAGTTGAGAACATTCAAATGCATTGCATCATAAGTTGATCTTTGTGGCACTTGATAATCTTCAAGCAAGTGTTGTGGTTCATTACTCTTGGTGGTTGTCGACACTTAGATGGCTTAGAGAAGTTGTGTTGTGATCTCATCAAATGAAAATTGTGAAGAGGCCCAGCACCATTTGTGAGTGGTGTGGTGCTCGCCATCTTTGGAATGGAGGAAGAACAACCTTAGTGGAATCGTGGTCTTGAGGCTTAATTCGTGGAGCTGGTCTAATTCGTTTGAGCTTATCTCAACGTGGATTAGTGAAGACTGACAAGTGTTTAATACCATAGGAAAAACATCGCGTGTCTCTATTGTAGCTTACTTCTTTGTCTTTACTTTTCGCATCTATATTTTTAGCACTTATAATTGATTTGAATTCTGTGGCTAGAAGTGTATTTAGAATTCATATTACTTGTGGTGCCCTAGTGAAACTTAGAACATTTAGTCTTTAGTTGTGCAAAACATTTTACTTAAGTTCATATTTGCTAAAAAAATGTGTTTTAGCCAAAACATTTTGAAAATCTCATATTCACCCCCTCTAGTCGGTTATCCTTGATCCTATATAAAGCCAGCCCAAGCCAAACTTTCAGCCCAATCAACCAATTGAGCCAAGCCTAGTATTATGCAGCCCAATAACACCCAGCCCAGACCAACACTATTCATTCAACCTGACCCAAACATTGTTCAACCCTATTCGGTATATAGTAAATGGGTTCAACATTGTTCACTCAAACCCGACCTACTAGTAATAGTGCTAATCCGATATTATTCAACTGACTCGTTACTGCTCACCCAAAACTGTTAAACCTATTTATACTCATTTCGAGCCCGTTTAACCCATTTTCAACTTTGTTCGACCCAACCAAGCATTTCTTAAACCCTATCAACGAAACCCACTTTATTTTATATCTTTCTTTTGGATATTTTATTGTATTTTATTCTCATCTTGCATTCTGCAAAGCAAGAACTTATATGTATCCGTTCTTTTGCCCTAGTATGAGGATTTGACTAGTTGACCAATAGAGAAGCTACTGGAGCAACTAAATTAGAGGATATCAAATCTAAAGCAGTGGCGAATCCAGGATGAAAATAGAGGGGGAACTCTACTATTAAAGCTATAGTATAATATAAATATACAAAACCTACATCTACTAGTTTTTACCATTAGAATATCAAATTCATACATAAATAGAAAGAGAACAAATTGAAAACGTACAATACAATAAATTTAGTACCTTGCTAATGGATAATGTGCCCCCAAAATGTTCATAAATATGTGAGTACCGATCTGTAGATAAGAAATATCAAATGTAGTGATACAATATTAAATTGTGAATGCCCAAAAACATTAAAAATGAA
Source organism: Dendrocalamus latiflorus (assembly GCA_017311315.1). Taxonomy (NCBI): domain Eukaryota; kingdom Viridiplantae; phylum Streptophyta; class Magnoliopsida; order Poales; family Poaceae; genus Dendrocalamus; species Dendrocalamus latiflorus. Next base: position 6,438,546 of record CM029629.1, on the reverse strand, counting down.
ATGGAAACATACCACTAAGTTGCATTGTTTAAGAAATATTTGTGTAAAGTTTGTTTCTCTATTTTTGTAAATCTAAGAAAAATTAAACAACAATCAGTCAACAACTGATTAAATAAATTAGCTAATTGGTTAATGCTTAATGGCTACTATTGAGTGTTAATTAAATAATAATTAACATCAGTAGAACAATAATAAAATAGGATTCACCTCGTGCCATTGTGCCCTCACGCAGGACGCAGCTGGCACTGGAGCTCTCTGAGTCACTACGCAAAGCACTGGAGCTCACTGAGTCACTATGCAAAGCAATAAAAGTTAGTACTTGTACCTTCACACGCCTCACGGTCTCGGGGAGTCATGCCCTCACGTGCCTCGTCTTGGAGAAATGGGGAACGAGTGGGGATTGGGGAATAGAATACCGAAGCCGAAAAGCTCATCGTCTCGTCCTCTCCGTCGTCTCCAATGGGTCCGAGCTCCGATGCGGCGATGCGTCCTGCCGTCGCCGATGCCGCCGCCGCGCCGCCCGCCAGGCGTTAGGCGCTAGCAGCCTAGCCCCACTCTGCCGGTCGGCGGCTCGGCCTCGCCCGCGCGGCCGCGCCCGCGCCCGATCGCCACCGAGGCACCGACCGCCTCCCCCTCCGCTCCGTATTGAGTCGCCGAGGCGTCGACCGCCTTCGGCCTCCCCCTCCACGCCGAGTCGCCGATCGCCTCCCAGCCCTCCCCCTCCCCAGCTCTCCCTCCGCCACGCCGGGCTGCGGGCTGCCGTGCCGACTCCGCAACTGGTGACGGTGAGTCTCTCCGACCCAACGTATCGGCGGCGCTCGGCCTCTCCGTGTGTCCGTGACCTTATCTACTGTTGCGCCGTCGCATATTGTGCTGTTCATCTTCCTCGTGACCTTATCTACTTCTGCTGTCCTTGGGGTTTTGGGCCAGGATTCGCCACTGTTTGGGCCGGCTAGGGCGCTGGGCTTTAAGACACCAACTGGGCCTCATGCTTTCTTCAATCTTCGGCTCCGACTCACTCCAGCTCTTCATCCTCCGACAGTCCGACCTACAATGGCCGGTGCTTCAACCTTCGGGCAGGCTAGGTCTTCTTCAACCACGGTGGGAGGAGGGGGTGCTCGAGCACCCACAAGCACCCACGGTGGATTCGCCAATGATCTAAAGCCTACAGAGAAGTGATCGAAGACCTTGAATGAAAAGGCAAATCACATGTCTTTGATCATGTTAATCCCATATTATTTAATTATTATTTTTATTTATGTTATTTGAGCACTGTTATTTATATAGAATGGTAAGTTAAAATGATATGATGAATAGTTAGAACCAACCACTGAAAAGCCCAATCATACTCTTATAAGTCATATTCAACTTGATAGTCAACATGTAGCCACATGCATAAGACATGTCCCATGCCACGGGGCAAGGCCAAGGCCCCCATACAAAAGAAGGGTAAGCTAGCACAACCTAGCACCTTCTCAAGCCACAGTCCTACTGCACCTCTCCACCAAGAGCAAAAGCCAACACAAGAGGGAGATAGCCATTGCACCACTACATTTCTTTCTCCCAGCCAAGGCCTCAAAGCCAACCAAGCCATCCACAAAGCCCACGGAATCCATTAGATTTTCAAAGAGGAGGTGAGGAAGAGAGAAGCGGAGGAGAGGGGCTTGGGGAGTTAGGGAAGATCGACGCACGAGGACGGCGATCACAAGCCACCTGGGACCACCAGAACTATACCGAACCGGACTAGGAAAAGGAGGAGTGAGAATGGCCAACGGAAATGTGTGGAGAGTGTTGTTGCCGCCACGGCCATCATCATCGCCTTCTCATCCCCACCTAGCCTGAGCTAATAAGGTTTACTTTCCCCAGCCATGCGTGATGAAGAGTAGAGCAAAACAAAATTATAAGCTAAATCAAAATGTGTTAAGTAAAGAGAGGAGTAGATTGACCGTCCTAGGGGATGGTGACTCTTGGGGCTCAGCCATGGCTGGAAGCCGAGCCAGGGCATCGGCAGTCGAGCAGGGGTAGGGCGACAGTGGCCTAGGGGCCGAGCCATAGTCACAGGGGGAAGCCAGTGGCCTAGGGGTGCCATGGCGATGGTCGACGACGCAGGAAGTGGCACTGGCTTCATCGGTAGCGACGTCTTCTGGTGCATAGCGTGCCAATTGGTTGAACTTCCATAGATATTCATTCACGGTGCAGCTTCCCTGGCGCAGAGTTCGGAATTACCTTTTCTTGAGAGTGATGGTGCCGGTTGGGATATGAGCTTTGCGGAAACTCCGCACAAACTCATCCCATGTTATGGCTTGTGCGTTGGCATGAGCAGTGGTCCGTTCAACTGATGAGAGGCGAATAAAACTCTTTCCCGGTCACTGCATTGGATGATGTCCAGCTTCTTGCCTATGACTCTAAGCCAGTCATCTGTATCCATGGGGTCAGCGCTGCTGGAGAAGGTCGGAGGACGCAACCTCATAAATTCAGGTAGTCTTGGCTGTGGAGCTTGAGCTGGTACTAGTGGAGCATGTTGTGCAGGGTTATTGATGGTCTGCACCAGTAGTTGAATAAGCTGATTCTGATTGGCCATCATCTGAGCCCAATCCGGTCCATTAGCAGGAGGTGGTGGAGGGATAGGTGCAGCCTGGTTGCCAGTAGTGTTGTTGTTGTCGTGGCCATTGTCGTTGTTGTTGCTCCTTGTGTTAACCATCTGCTGGGTGCTTTAAGAATTAGGAGAGAGGGGACTCAAGGCATAGGGGGAATAGGGGATATTTTGTTCAACCCAAAAATTTCAACTTCAACTTTATTAAAATCTTTAATAATCTCATAATAAGTAATAGTTATGGTTGCCGACAAAAGAGGAAGCTTGACAGCTCATAACAACGTTTTATTAACTAGCCTAACAACTCATCCTAAATGGGTAAGGGTCGCCTTGGTGTGATCCTTCGTAGCTCTCAAGGTACAACGCATGATCCTTCAAGGCGAAGATTGAAGTGGCGACAAGGTCGAAGAATTCCAGCTGTTGCCATCTATAGTTGTTTTGGAACAAGGGAAGAGGCAGAAATAGGTTTTTCAAAAATGATATAAAGACGAGAAAAGATTGAGAGATAAGGATAAGTACAGATTGAAAGATAAGAATAAGCAAAACTTTTAAAATTACTGGTTATTAAAAATAAGTCCTTAGGGTTTGACCTTTCTAATCTACCTACGGTCACGTCTTAGAGTCGTCATGGCTCTGATACCACCTTTGTCGGAACCCGGAGTAACGACTCCTGGATCCTCTGTGTAAATCGCACTAGTCCAGGATCAGCTAGTGCACACAGTACAACAAAGATAAATACCAAGCACAAATGACATTTATTTAATATAAAGAGTACGGCCTTATGGCCAGCGTTTACATCATCGCACATTGGCGAATATAACTACAAAAGAAACTGCGGAAGCGAAGCTGAAAAGGCGAAGCCCAAGCCTGCCCACAGGCAAACGACAGTAAGACGCGGCCTACTCGTCCAGATCTTCACCGTAGTTGACGTTTTTCTTCTCTGTGTGGAAAAAGCAAGGTGAGTACAAACTTGTACTCCGCAAGTCACACGGAAAATGCACCATAATGATAAAGGCTTCAATGGAAGTCTTATAGGGTTAGTTTGCATAAAACAACATTTAAGAAATACAATAAGTAGATTGAAATTGCTGAATTTAATACAGTAAATAAAAACAATATTTGTGATAGAAAATAATACCGTCAGTGCCGGCTCCGACCAAACACCAACCTATCCACGGGCATCCCACCCGGACCATCTTTTCCAAAAGATCACGTATGGATTTCATCCATCCACACGCTTTCACTGCGCAACTCTGATGAATTCCATCTGTTCACCAGATCTCAATCTCTCACGGATTCCATCCATCCACAAGGTTTTCGAAATCATTTTTGAAAAGCAAAGTCTAATCCATGAAAAACTTTTACTCAGCATGCCCATGACCGTGGGCACGGCTATCCAGGATAGATTATACACTCTGCAGAGGTTGTACAGCTTTACCCACAAGACACGATCATCCCTTTATACCACTAGATTACACACTTCCTTAGGTGTGCGGTGGGGAGTCGTGACAAGGCCTTTACAATGCAAAGCCTTCAATCTGGTCGAGCCAACTCTAAGGTTTCACCCCAGTAAGGAATCCACCAGACCGGGACCCCCTCTTGAGCCTAGACGAGACTTCTCATGGCTTAACCACGCTCGCCCAAGTGAGACTTCACATGGCACCAACCACGCTCACTTTCAACCTACGACTTGACGCAGGTTGGGACTTCACAAATTATTCAGCCAGGGCTGTCCCATACCAGCCATGTGGTAGTGCAATTAGGGCTTTGCAACAGTAGCTCACAGACCGGTCCTTAATTTGACTTAGGCCCAGCCACATACCCCTGTGCACGACAATCAACCACTGCGGCTCCAACCAACAGTGCATGCCTGCACCCACCAATCTAACCAATTGCCTAAGTCTAAACCAGGTTTGATATTTTGTTTTCAAAATATTTCATAACACTCCTTGACTCACCAAAGTCAAGAGTACATATCAAAAGCATATCATTTCATGTGAAAAGTTTCGTCATTTTATGTGAAAGACATCCCAAAACAAAATTATATGACTATGCAGGGCTAAACATTTGATTAAATTCTCTAGCCAACACTAATGTATTAACTAGAGTTTGATTCTAGGGTGATAAGGTATTGAGGAATTCAAATTCAATGGAGGAATTACAAGTAGGCAATAACTAAATTTAAAACTGAATTGAAATACGTTGAATAAAAATATGCATGCAATATAATTTAAATCAACATAATTTTATTTTGCAAACTGGGATCAACATGATCAAGGAGTGTGACTTGCCTTACTCTTCAACTTGGCTTGAATCTTCGTCGAAGAATTTTCCCGAATTGTCGAAGTCTACACGCGAAAATAACCCGCCAAATTCAAATAAATTCAACTTGACTTCAAATATTTGAATTGAGGCTAGAAATGGATAGAGGGGAATTTTTGATGAATTTAGAAATTTTAATGGGCTAAATCGGAGTTAGGACGAAGGAGAACGTGCTCCGGGAAGTTTGAAAAGTCGGAAAATGAAAAATCAGGATTTTTGGAATTATTTTCCTAAAGGAAAATCTGAATTATTGCGTTAGCAGGAAATTTCTTTTTCGGCCGGATTATTTTTCTACGGGAAATTCGGGCTTATTGCGCCAGCTGACGTCAGCCCGAGGGGGGTTTGACTGACAGTGGGCCCTTGGTCCACAGATCGTGTCCACGGGCTATTTGGGGAGCTGAGGTGGCACGGCCGCCTGCGTGGCGCCGACGGGGCACGGACAGGGCGAGGTGGCGCTGGCATGGTGCCATGTCAGCCGCCACGCAAGCACGCGAAGCCGACATGGACAGGCCGGCAAGGGGGGTGCTCGGGACGGCGTGTTCGCCGGCGCTCCGGCGGGCAGCGGTCGGCGGCGAGGGCGGGAACGGGAAGAGGGGGCCGAGGGGAAGTCGGGGGTGGGCGCGACCTTACCGGAGGCGGCCGGGAAGAGGCCGGCGGCGAGGAGGGCGGCGGCGGCGCTCGGGCGCTTCGGCGCGGCGGCGGTGGAGCGGCCGGGAGGGAGAGGGAAGTGGAGGGGGAGGTGGGGCGAGTTGAAACGGAGGTCGGGGTGGGCTTATATAGGGGCGAGTGGGAGGGGCGGAGCGGGGATTCCTCGCCGGAGAGATCGGGAGTGGAGGCGGTTACGGGTGAAATTAGGGGGGACACAGCGCGGGGATGGCGGGATTCGGGCGCGGGGATGGCGGCGGGAGAAGAAAGGGGGACAGGGCATGCGGGTGCGGGAAGGCCGCCGGAAAAGACGGGGGCGGCGCGGTTGCGGGAGGAGGAAGAAGGCGCGGGGAGGGAGATGGCCCTGACAAGTGGGGCCGGGCGGCAGCGAGAGAGGGAGGCGGGGCGGCTGACGGGCGGGGCCCGCGGGCAGAGAGACGGAGGCGGGGGGGAGGCGCGCCGACAGGTGGGGCCGGAGGCGCAGAGAAAGGGAGGGGAAGAGAGGGTGCGGGCGGTGAGGATGGACCTGCGTGGCAGAAGCGCGCATCGGGCGGCCGAGAGAGGGGCAAGGCGGGGACGGCCAGATGGGCCAGGCGCGAGGGGTACGGGCCATTTGGGCCGGCCAGGTGGCGCGCGGGGGAAGGGGAGAGGCGGGATCGGCCGGGCCGGCGTGGGTGGAATCTGGCCGTCCACATGGCGACCGGAGGAGAGGGATGGGGTCTTCATTTTTATTTTTTATTTCAGTTTTTCAGACATTGCCAGAAAATTCATTAATGCTCAGAAAAATACCAAATGACCTCCAAAAATTTCAGAAAAATTCCTAGAACCTCCTGGAGACATTTGGAACTTAATAAAAATACTTCCAACTAATGTTGGTATTTAATTTTCATACTTAAAATACTTTTTTATTTTCAAAAATACATTTTGAACCCCTGAAAACTCAGAAAACCCAAATAAAAACCAAATAACTCCAAATATTTAATTTGACATAGAATTTTTATGTAAAATCAAAATATCATATTATTTAATATTATTTTGGGTTTTACTTGAAATACTTTTCAAATACAATTTTTTTCAAAAACAGAAATTCAGGGCAAATTCAAAATTTAAAATTTAAGCACAAAAATACTTATTTTAATTTATATTTTATTTTAATCAATTTTTAATTACTTATTTATTTATTTTTATTTTCAGAAAAACCTGGGCTGTTACAGTACGGCCTGTAAGTTCAAGCTTCATTAAGTTGAATTTGGTGATAATGATAAATCTAAATATGAGACTAACTTATTTATTAGTTATGTTATTACTTAGTCTCATTTAGATGAAAAGGTGAAAATCATAAGAGGTATGCATTCGATATCACATTCTTATATCTTAGTGCAATCCTCGGATCCAAAATATAGATTAAACTCCACAAATAGTTAAACATAAATATGTGCATATATCTTTATTATATACTCTAGTATGCACATATTTAGGAGGAGTTCACATTTATTATATACTCTAGAGTGGTCGAGCCAATATGATCGAAGACCTGTGTGGTCGAAAATCAATGTGGTCAAGAACCAACATGGTCGATAAGCGTAGTCGGAATCAACATGATCGGATATCTATGTGATCGAGACCAGCGTGGTCAAACTAACGTAATCGAAACTGACATGCTCGGAGATCTATGTGATCAAAACTAGCGTGGTCGAACGACGTGGTTGAAATAACGTGGTCAAGATCTATATGATTGAGACCAATGTGGTCAAATTGACGTGGTTGAGACTTGTGTGGTCAAAACCAATGTGGTCGAACTGACGTGGTTGATACAACATAGTTGAAGATCGACGTTGTGGTCAGAGATCTGTGTGATCGAAGATTGACGTGGTCAATGTGATTGAAGACCAGCATGGACGGAGACCAACATGGTCGGAGATCAGTGTAGTCAGAGACATGTGTAGTCGATCTGGACAACGTGGTCGGAGACCAGCATGATCGGAGACTTGTGTGGTCGAACCGAACATCGTGGTCAGAGACCTGAGTGGTTGAATCATCTGATGTGGTCGAGGACTAGGGTAGTTGTCGATCAGAAGTTTCGGCTCTGTGTGAGCGTACGACCAGTAAGCGGTACTACTGGCTCTATGTGACTGGTACTTCTGATTTGCGAAATGATCGGCTTGTGTAGCGGTACGTTTTTCCAGAGAGACACCTTCGTGGAGTGTTCTCATCCCAAAGATATCGGTAATTCCGCTTGTGTGGCACAGTACTTCCGGTGATCGGTAGTACCGGACTTTAGTCATTAGAACTACCGGATTCACAGATAACGGCTAGTTTTCTGACCGTTGCTGAGGAGAGTGGAAGTTCCAGAGTTTTACCGTTGGTACTTCCGAAAATCCTGTTTTCTCTGGTGTTTTGCTTCCAACGGCTAGTTTTTATGGTGTGGGTATATATACCCCCTTGTGGTCGGTTGGAGTAAGACTTTTGGCACTCTATTTCACTCCTTTGAGCTAGTGTGAGGTCCTCTTCTTAATTGTGCATGTGTTGCACTTTGTGAGCAAGGAGAAAGACTATAGATTGCATGTGTTACATCTAGAGGTGGATTTAGTATCCACTCGAGCTTGTGCATTCGTTGCACGTGGTGAGAGTCAAGTGAGAGGCTTGACTTATTACTCTTGGAGGTTACCGAATCCTAAACGGCGTTAGAGACGTCGTGCACGGTGATCTTCTCAAAGAAGGTTGTGAGAAGACCCGACGAAGTGTGAAGGTTGGAGCTCACCTACCCAGAGCGGGAAAGAGCTACCACTAGTGGACTTGAAGTGATTAGCTTAATTCGTGGAGCCGGTCCAATTCATTTAGGTTTACCTCAATGTGGACTAGAGGAGACCGGCAAGTCTTCGAACACCATGGTAAAAAGCAACCGTGTCAATTATGGTTTATTTTCTTATGTTTAATTTACATTCAAGTAATTTACATTTATAGAATTAAATTGATTGATTATCTTCCTAGGATTGCAAACTTTGCCATAGTCTTAATTTATTGGTGAACTTAGGTGAACATAATTGTTTTAGGTGTTGTTTGTGCTAAACTGATTTAAGTTAAGCTTCTGCGTTATATACTTGGTTTTAGCCAAATAGAATTTGGCAATAATTGGAAGAGATTTTTTAGACTATCTATTTACCCTCTCTAGTTAGCCTCCTTGATCTTACACGGCCGTGCCATGAGAACTAGAACGGAGAAAGTGTGGAGAGAGGAGAGAAGGGATAAGAAAGGTGAGGCCATTCAGCCTAAATGAGGAGAGAGAGAACTAGATGAGGGGATGGGGTAAGACCCATTCGGCCGAACCAAAAATAAAAGAGAGAGAGAGAAGAAAAGAAAGAAAGAAAGAGGAGAAATGAAAAGAGAAGAAAAAGAAAAATAGGGGTTTGGTACCTATGCGTCGGGTCCTTAACCCCAGGCATTTTTGTGCCACATCAGGTCTTACGTGTAGAATCGATGTCGTTCAATTAAGTGCATGTACCGATATTCTATTATGAGTCAAGATTGATGCTTGTACAGGTGGAGGTTCTAGTGGGGAGCTGTCCATGTATCGTCCCCGAGAATAAACAGATAAGTGCATGGTAGTGCAGTAAGCGGTAATTGTTGTGAAATATGTGATATTTTTATGATATTGCATTCTAAATGATGATAATGATAATGGAGCAAGGTAAGCAATGATGCTTACCTGCTAATGATGATAATGGTGAGTATGGTTATGACAATGGGTACATGCATTCACATCATGTGCACTCATGAGATGAGAACTGGGATCCGCCTGAGTGGATTCTGCAAGACCTACTTCGGTAGGCCTCCACAGGAGTGGAGAGACCCTGTGCCGATAAGGACAAACTCAAGATTTGGGATGAACATCGATGGATGTTCACTCGATAATACTGATATATGCAATGAGATGAACAAATGAGCATGTAGAGTAGTGTTGCATTGCACTAACGGCATAGCAATGTTAAGACATGAGAATGATGTTATGAACATGATAATGGCATGGTTGGCTAATTACTTACATGTTTGGTGGTGTTTATCGTCCTATTATGTGCTTGCTAAGTCTCTAGACTCACTCTTGCTTTGTTGGTTTTTTTATGTGGTCAGTAAAGGCGTCATATATGGGCAGGAGTAGCACATGAATAATTTCACGTATCAGCAGCACTTCACATATCAGTATTTGTTAGTATGTTTAAACTCTACTGGTATGCTAAAGTAGTTGCTTAAAAAGATCTGATCTAAGTGGTCGTTGTATTACGAATAAAGTAGAGTTTGCTTACAATTGTTAGCAGTTGTTAAAAAATGGTAATATTATGCAATGATGGCAACACTCTAGGCTCAGAGGATGGGCGGAGTGTTACACAAAGTTCTTTACCGGTAAAACTGCATATATTTCTTATCATATTATAACCTACGACTCAATTCAGTTGAACTCCTTGCATATTAGTTAAAAGCCTTCCATGTAACATGCTGAGTACGTAATATACTCAATCTTGCTTATTTTCATCAGAACAATATATGAAAAAAGAAGGATGCATCAGCTAACGTATTAGGGTTACGACCGCACTCAAAAGTTCCTGTAGGATTTCATCGATTCTTCTGAATGTATGTTAAGTTTTGGGTTTGGACACTTGTAAAGTTGTTGTAACTTGACTATTAGGTTGTATTTTAATCAAACTAATTTTTTAAAATGTTCGTAAGCAATTATGATATTTTTCCTGTTGTGGAAACGTCGCAGCCCTATTTTTAAAATAGGATCATTGCAGGTATGTTGCGGGTGGCTACGAGCCTACGCGGCGCCCACCTAACCAGCCACGTTGCTCCCGGGGGCCGGGGTGCCTGGAGTTGCAATTTCAATCGACAGAAAGCTTGATTTGCTACAACGAATCAAAATCGTGCCAAATCAGTCATTTTCTCCGGCAATCACATGAAAGATCATTTAGCGAGAACAAATGGTTAAGTAACATGGCATATAGATATAGTGTTGCTAAAAGAAAATAACGGTTTAAATATTTGAATTCTGGCTGCTCACGAGAGGTAGCATGTACAGAAAAATAATTGCATATGAATTTGACTGGTACAGCTGAATTTAGTATACTTTTACTATAATATTTCTATTGATCATGTCTTAACAAACACACTGTTTAAAAGGTAGTTACTGTAGACAGTACGAGTATAAATCAACATAAAGCCATTTCGAGCCCACCCTTACAAGTAGGCAGCACCAAGTTCCGGGTCATATTGTGACCAAAACCTAACTATGCGCTTTGCAGCTAGTGAAAAGGACAAGTCATGGTCAGGTTACCAAGGCCACCATGGGTGTGTTCTTTTCGTTCACGGTTTATTACTGTGTTTTATAAATTTTAGTCTTAGCGTTAGCGATAAATCAGTAAGGCGCTTTAAAAAGATTATTCTGATAAACAGCTTCAAAACAACAGTAGAGAAGCTATCTTATTTGTTTGTTTAAAAGAAGTCATAAGTTATAAGTCATAAGCTAAAAAGAAAGAGGTCATAGTTATGTTCTTTTGTGCTGCGGCTGATGATTTTTCTATCTTGTTCTTTTGGATTGCAACTGGTAACTTTTGTCTGCGTTTTTTTTATACAATGGCGGACGGTGAAACCGTCGTCGCACATAATTTTAAGCTCAAAAGGCCATTTAAAGAATAGACTTCAAGAAACCACTTAAAAAAATTGTTCCATTTGTTTTGATTTTTGGCAAACCCGTAGCCAAAAAAAATAAAAAGAATAAGAGGCTTTTGACCGTGGCTTATCAGTTTAATAAATAGTGCCCAAAAAAACAGGCCGTTCATCTCATTGCTTAACTTTCATTCAACTTTCCTCCATTTCGGAAGAGCCTTCCATCTGGTTATCGCTTCAAGTAAAACCAAGAGGAAACTGTCCCGTTTTTAGCACTATCCCGGGGAATGATACACACAAAGGAATTAGGGAAGCAAAAGCACCTCCTCCAGCGAGGGTGAGGCTCACAAAGTAACCATACAACCGTCATGGAAAATATGATACATTAACTGCAAAAAATACGACTGCACTAAAAGCGTGATTACATCTCATATTTACCCCAGGCACACATTCTTTGCTCCCACATTGTTTCCCTATCCCTATTTGTACAATTTCCCACCTTCGTACCCGGTTGTACTTCTTTTAAGCCATGGCTGTCCTTGGCCACAGGTGTTAGAAAGAATGGAGAAGTTACAAAGTTACATAAAACTGCTAAAAAAGAATGAAGTTAGCTTCGCTGTTAGCTCTACACAGCAATCAGAAGATGGCACTGGAGCCCTGCTGGCCGGAGGGAAAAAATAGTCGGCCATTGCCAGTGCAGTGAGACCTGCTAACAAGAAATTAGTCAGCAAGCTACACGAAACAGAGTTCAACACATTGTTTTAGAGGCAAAGATCTGTTGTGTGCAATACCGTAGAGGGAGACCTGTACAGTTGCTTCGATGCAGCCGTGATATTACCACTGACAACCGCATCAATTAGCACAATGTTTCTTGCCCTCAAAAACACTGCATAGAACTTCGGTCTCTCCGATGAATCGAGCAGGGCGTATATTTGCCCCACAGGCAGATCAGAAGCGCAACACCAGAGTTGCTCATCTAATATCATCCAACATCTTTTCCTCGTCTACTTGTAGCCCTTGTTTTCTCTAACGTTTGTTTTGCTTGTCGGCTTGGATTTGATGGTTTAGAGTCCTATGAGCAGATAAAAAAACATAAATATAAGGAACTCATGAGGTTGACTAAAGCTGCAAAACATATAAGATAGAGGATCAAATACATTTTTACTAGCCAACTTTGTGCTTTTAGACTTCTCTGCTTCTGCCTCTTTCTCAGCCTTTTTCTTATCAAGCTCAGCTTGTTTGAGATTCTCCTCGTGTGCTTTTCGAAACATTGTTACAAATGTTAAGAGGGTAGACATAACTGCAAGATGATCCCATAGAGTAAAGGTGAGATATGATAACAAGCAAACACACAGAACATGTTAATGCTTCAAAATGCATGGATCAGATATGCTTCAACCAGCCGCATCCTACAGAAAATAAGTCATATCCTACGATGTGTTGAGCATGTCCAAGCACTGTATGATGAGTTTAAACATTCCATAAGAGATCTATCTTGACAGATATTTGAAGAAATACAATGAACGCACAACCTCAGTAAAATATGTCACCTTGCTCATCAAAATTAATCAATAAAACTGATCTGCTTACCTTGTTCAAAAGGGCAACGAACAGGGTCCTCACCAAAATATTTAATCAGTGCATCCGCCTTTTTCCCCTGGCAAAAGAATACAACAAAAATTCAAAGACAGAAGGAATGTAGGACAAATAGCATATATGCCTTTGTAGAACAGAACAACAGAAGCATACCACTTCAGAAAACAATGAAGACAATGACTGCACATCCGCTCCAGCATTGTCAGTGAACTCTCTCAGTTTCTACACAATGCATGTCATACAAGCTTTAGAACAAATGAGATTCACACACCCTTCACAACTGTACATGAACGAAAAGTAACTTTCTGGTATTTAAATCAGGTACCAACGAATTCATCATATAAGATGGATTAAAGGATGGTATATCAGCAATGGAAATGCATGCACACAGATGGTCGGTGAATATAGTAAATATTTAGAGGACCTTCAGGATAACTGGATATCAACACCCTGTTAATATATGAGGGGTGCATATATGACTGGATAATTTATCTAGAATACAGAAACAGAAGTATTTGCAGCAAGTCACCAACAGAAGAGCCTGTACAATTGCATGTTTATCTTTTTCATTCTGATTTGGACTTATCCTGTTAAAATAAATGCAAGGCTATCTGACTGTTCGAGCAGTCCATCTAGAGGGCAGGCATCAAACAAGCAGATGGAACAAAAAAGATAGAAGTTTTATCATATTTTATCCAGAAAGCTATAAACTAGGCCTGGGTTGCACTCTCATAGAATATTCTCCAAAAGATGGTTCTCAATTTAGTCCAAATGCCAGGTTGTATTTACCGCTAAAACTTAGTAGCTAAATCATATGTGAACAATTCAAAAATCAACTGAAACTGAAATGAAACAGTGCTTTGACCTGACGAAAAATTTCTGATACTGGACCATCACTTTCTGAAGCTTTATACTCGATCTGAACCTTTTCCAGCCCTTTACTTACTGCTTGCATTTCTTCTGCCAACATTTTTAGTTGTATCTGTTGAAAAGAAGGAATTAGAAGAAAGCATGTACATCTCGGCCCTCGGGTGTACAAAATACTACATATGCTACATAATTGACAGAATATCACCAGAAAACCCAAACCTTTGATGTAGCTTCTAAACTAACAAGATCCACATAGAAGTTCAAAAGCTGTGGTGATTTTGCAGCAAGTACCTGGTATTAAGAACTTGTTATTAGCATGTATATATGAGATGGATACTAACGTGGCAATGTGCAAATCGTTTAACTCGGATTATAGTTAATTAGACTCAGGACTGTAAAGTAACTATGATCAAATACACAAATTGTAGGCTGTTTTAGAACACAGAAATAACATATCATGCATAATTAATTAAGTTGGTGTTTACTATCATGCATAGTTGATTAAAATCAGTAATAAATGCATTCAGAAACCTGAAGGCGTCTAGAGGCTACTATAATCTGTTACTGGTAATGATTTAGTATTCCAAGGCAGACAGCAGTAGTCAAAGTTGTTCAATTTTTGACACTTTTCAGCTAATAGACGAACCTAAACTGATTACAGACAAAATCACAATTTTTGTGCACTACAATTCTTGATTAGAGAGTGGAGCTTATCATCAAGTTTTCCATATTTAGCTTTGCTTGTATCTAGGATTCTAATGACCAAGAATCCTTATTTCTCCAATCTGCATATCCAGTCTGAAGCAACAATGTTGCAGAAAGCCAGAAAATACTAAGAACGTGTGCTGGTTGCTGGAGGCACCTGCCATGTGTTATTTTGTTGGGTACAACACAATATGCAGACCTTAGATTCTACCACCAAATCAAATTGGACACTTCATGGGTCCTGACTGAATAATCCGATGCAGACCATGGATTGTAGTTTACAATTACACAAGTAACCTATTGGTGAAAGGGTACTAACAAATATGAGAACTCAACAGTACAGGAAAGGTGAAAGGCATACCTTGCAGAGGTAGTGCATTAATGTCATCTTATTATTTGTTGCCCGGGTATCTGTAAGTTTTAGAAGACTGTCCAACCGGAAGCCAACCGCAGCACCTGTAAGCAAATCAATAGATCTGAACTTGCCCAATAACACTATATTATTACTATATATCCCTAGAAAGTTGAAAGTATGTTCTGCTCTGGTGTCAAATAGAATTAACAACAGAAACTACCGAACTATTTTAACATTAACCAAATGGAAAACTATCATTAGTAGCAGAGCTAGGCAACCGAAATGTTACGTAGCTACCACAGGTTTAATAGAATACCCAATTTTACCATCCACAAACAAGAATAAAGAGTCTACCAGTGGTTCTTCCTAGGATGTAGGTGTTATGAATATTGTGTGTATTGATATGAGACCCAAAGGGCCATATATATAGGAGAGTACAAGGGGATATGCCATATAGAGATAAGGCATATATGGAATAGAATACAAACTCTATCTCTAATACCCTTATCTCTAATACCCTTAACACCCCCCCACAAATGTAAGGCATATGCAATAACATTGCATTTGAAAAAGGGTTAATACTAAAATAAGAAATATCCAACATCCGAGTCGTGATAAAGTCGTCGTTGCGTGCAGTCGTTGAATAAACTGTCAAATCAAGCCGAAGAGGAATAGATAGAAGCATAGCGGCGCAGATCGAAGCCCTAGATGGCGGCGGCGCAGTGCACAAAAAAACGCAACAGAGACGCGGTGCAAAAGAAGCGCGGCAGCGCAATGCACAAGAAGCGCAATGGAGGCGCGGTGCAAAAGAAGCACGGCGGCGCAATGCACAAGAAACGCAACGGAGGCGCGGTGCAAAAGAAACGCGGCGGCATCATAGAGACTTCTACAATCTGCAGCGGCTCAAGGATAAAAGCGGCGGCTGCTGCCGTGCAAAAGAAAAAATCCTACACTTCTATGACTGATAATAAATTTGTGGACTCGCACGGCTTAGACGAACGAAAGATTAGAGACTACGGATTTTGGATGGACGCAATGGAAAAGAACACATATTAGAGCGATCCTAGCAACAGCAGCATTCCAGCATATCCTCTCCCTGGAGAGACATGAATGCGGATGATCCTGTCGAAGCCATCGACCACGTAATGATAAACGCCTTTTTTTTCTTTTCCTTTCGGTCGGTCAGATTATAAACCGACCGAGCGGTCGATTACCCCTCCGCACGACCGCACCAACCGAAAGGCAGAGCGGCAACCCACGGGCGATTAGCGGCGGAGTAGTGGCCGGTCCGGCGAAGAAGACCGCGCGCGCCGGCAAAGAAGGCGGCGGCCCACGGCAGCCCCGACGGCAGATCCGAGCCAGACCGAGGCCGGATCTGGTGCGGGGTTGCTGGATCCGGCGGCGGAGAGCGGAGGCGGCTGGATCCTGGCGACGACGCGGGCGAGCACGACCACGACGACGGCCGGGGCGGCGGCGGCGGCACGCGAGCGCAGGCGGGCGGATCCGGCGCAGAGGAGACCGGATCCGGGCGGCAAGACCGGCTGCGGCCGGATCCGTGGCGGCGGCGGCCGAAGATGCACGAGCCGGCGGCGGACGGATCAGGTGCCGGATCCGAGCGGCGATGAGCCTGCTCCGGGTGGGAGCCGGAAGTCGGTGAAGAAGAGCCAGCCCGAGCAGAGGGGCGGCGAGATCCGACGGCGGTCCAGCGTCGGCCCGGCGACGATCCGGTGGCGGCGGCCAGCGAACACGGGCATCTTTGAGAGTGCCGTTGGTGGTGCCGTACGGCCGGCGAGCAGCGCGAGCACGGCGGCCCCCGGGAGAGGAGATCGATCCTCCCGGGGGCAGCGGCAACAGCGGAAGTAGATCGGTTAGGGTTTTAACCTAAGCTCTGATACCATGTTATGAATATTGTGTGTATTGATATGAGACCCAAAGGGCCATATATATAGGAGAGTACAAGGGGATATGCCATATAGAGATAAGGCTTATATGGAATAGAATACAAACTCTATCTCTAATACCCTTAACAGTAGGAACTATTTGTTCCCTATATAGTGCTAGCTGTTGTGGTCGTTGGTTGGATACGGATCCGAGGACCGAGGATAGGGCACTCGTCCTAGTCTAACCGCCAGCAGGGCTTTTCCCTGTCGATGTAGCGAAACTCTGAGGCCTAATTAGCCAGGGAGGCGAGGGATCGCCCTCCAAGCTCGGCCATGATTCTTCCTGACAAACAAGGAGGCTCTGATCTTTAGCCAACCGGTTAGGGACTAACTTTGCTTATTTCTTTGCTTCCTTGATAATGGATATATGCATCCCTTTTATAGCCTAGGAACAACCCGACTTAACTCCTAAGAAATAATCTACAAGAAAACTTATCTCTAATAATTTAATCTAATAATAACTTGTCTAACTAATAGATAATAGCAAACACCTAGTAGATATATTACTAAATAACAAACTATGCCTAATACACGCACGCTACAGTACACACATGCTACAGTACACACGCGCTACAGTACTTTCCTGAGTATTAGACCATACATTACACCCCTCGCGGCGAGGCAGCTCGTCCTCGAGCTGCGGTAGTGGCCACGGTTGAAGCATGGTTCAAAATCCCGGCGGTTACCGGCCGGTAACCGCCGGTTACCGGTGGAGACCGGTAACCAAAAAACCGGCCGGTATGAATTTTTTGATTTTTCGAATTTTGGCCGGTTTTCCGGTTACCGGCCGGTTTTTCCGGTTACCGGTTTCAAAATATCTCAAAATTCAAATTTTGATTTTCAAATTGTGACCGGTTTTTCCGGTAACCGGCCGGTAACCGCCCAGTTACCGTTACCGGCCGCCGACCGGGATTTCTTCCGGTTCCGGTTTTTGGAACCTTGGGTTGAAGTCCTTGGTGGCCACATGTTGATGAGTGAGTACGATGATGACGTCGCGTCACGTGGACGAAGATAAACGAAGCTCCAATGGACAACAGTCATGATGTCAAGTAAGACCTTCTGCTCTTCACTGTTAGCCTTCAATTTCTTCAAGAGAGATGGTGCGGCACCGGAAGCCATGGTGAGTGGCTCTGATACCAAATGTTGTGGTTGTTGGTTGGGTATGGGTCCAAGAACCGAGGGTAGGGCACTCGTCCTCGTCTAACCGCCAACAGAGCTCTTCCCTATCAATGTAGCGAGGCTCTGAGGCCTGATTAGCCAAGGAGGTAAGGGATCGCCCTCCAAGCTCGACCGGGACTCTTCCCAACGAACAAGGAGACTCTGATCTTTAACCAACCAGTTGGGGACTAACTTTGTTTATTTCTTTGCTTTCTTGATAATGGATACATACTATCTCTTTTATAGAGACGACCCGACTTGACTCTTAAAAAATAATCTATAAGAAAACTTATCTCTAACAATCCAATCTAATAATAACTTGCCTAACTAATAGATAATACCAAACACCTAATAAATATATTTCTAAATAACAAACCATACCTAATACACGCGTGATATAGTACACACGCGCTACGGTACTTTCCTGAGTATTAGACCATAACATAGCACTACACGACTGTTTCTCAAGGGTGATCCTCTGATTCTATAAATGGAGATATATCACAAGAAAACTTCAATCAGATATGCTATGTCAATCTTTTCATTTCTACCTAACAAGAACTCACTATATCCTAGACTGAGTAGAAACAAGTGTGTACTGCACTTCATAGTTCATAATACATTGAATACAACTTGATGGATCGACTATCAAGGGCGTACCCGCTCAATTTTTAAATCCTTTTTCATGCTTACATGTAAATTCGTCGTGATTTGCTAAGACTAGAGAAAGACTTAACACATTCCATTAAGCTTGTAGTGGAATGTTGTCCAGTAGTGAAATGCCATGTGATTATATAACCTGTGTCAATCTTTGTATGAAAGACAGATCATGTTGTACTGATACAATCTGCTCCATATTCATGCTTACATTAAAGATTTGCCCAAACACTTTATGGAATTCCTTTAAGCGTGAATTGGAATATAATCCACTAGTGAAATACAATGTGCTTAATGAATCTCTGACACAAGAAAGGCTATCATGAACATGGTGCAGACCACCCATAGGTGCTACCATTCTAAACTTTTTGATTTGGACATCAAATCAAGTAAAAAAATTTGTGAAAGTACTAGGTAGTTCTAACTTCTAAATAATATCTGTCAGCTTATAAAATTTCAAGGCAAAACTCAATTCATGATGAGAGAATTTAAAAAAGTGAAATATCTTACAAAACATATATATAAAAGGGACTATTCACAGCAAATTACATTTTTGTTTATTTGAGCATTGACTGAGTTTGGTTCACACTGAAGGCAATCTTCACAAAACTGATTCGCTCCCCTAATTAAGAGAGTTGATATAACAGCACCTAGTAGATGATGTAACATGTGGTATGAAAGCTTATACTTCTTTTTATAAATGGTATTTTAGAATCTGTACGATCAATATTTTGAATTTTGACGACCAAAATATGTAAAAGTATCTAGATCAGGCACATAAAAACTATATCATTGGATTTGTCACTGAATACAATTGCGTAATATTATAAATTTAATTATAGTTTGGAGCACCGCTATATAGTTATAGAAATTAACGGTCAAAGTGTTGTCTTGGAGATCACAAAAGTCAACAATGTCACTTATGATTTATGAAAGAAGGGAGGTTATGATTTATGAAAGAACGGAGGGATTATCAGATTAATATTCATTGGAAGTTTGAAGCACAGGACTGTCAAATAGTAACGCAATGCACCTGATACTGGGATCGGCATATGTTTTTTGGTGCACCACTAGAGACAGAGGAGGGGGGGTGTAACAGTATTGTCACTCTGTTCCTCACCAACACATCACAGCAAATTTGGGGATAGCCCAAATTTGCAATCAACTTCTCACTTCAGGAAAAATCAGTACTGCGGTCTTTTTTAACCATAAATACAGGCCTGCTCAAGTTTGCTATGTATTTCTCACTTTTGATGAAAGCAGTACCATAAAGATTTCTATCCAAAAACCTCAGGATAATTTTCCTCCATCACATGCATTTCAATCTCCTATGCATGACTTCAGTAATTGGCAACAAGGCCTTCATGAAACAGATCACTGCTGTTTTCACAGGTCCCACATAGAATTTTCTGTCTAATCCATTTCCAATATAAACTGCCCATTTTGGAGTATGTCAACGTAATGATTCTTGATGAAGAACAACCGCGATATAGAAATCAACTTTATGGTTTGGCCTTGCTCTTACTAGCTTGTATACAAAAATATTTCCACGGTGCAACTCTCTTCGTGTCATTTTGCCCAACATCCTACACTAAAATATGCTAATTTGTACTCTGAAGGAAGTTAAAAAAAGTATAAGTTAAATAGGATAGAATGTTGTCGAACAAGCTATATAAAATAGGCTTCTAAAAGACTAAATCCTATATCCATTCATACAGAGGAAGGACGGTTCTTGTTACCTCTAGCAGTCCCCTGGTTCAGTGTATTTCCAAGTAGGAGGATTTTCTTCATTATTTCTTTCAACTTGAGAGAACTTCGGATCTGATAAAGTAGATTTTTACTTTGTAGACAACAAGCAAAGATTAATTGCAAATTACTATGCCCAATTCTCAACATACCTCATTACATGAAGAGTCTATGGTTTTTAAACTTTTTCTAAGATCTGCAACTTGTGAACCAAACTGGATCTTGAAGGAGAACACTCGCAGTTTTGACTCCATTCGTGGCACTTTCATCAATTCTAGGAAGAACTGCACCAGAAAAACAACTGTTTAAGTCTTTAATGCATACAGATCTACTCAACCAGGCAGGCATAAATGTCGTGTATAACTCCCAAGACCATTCTATGCAAAATTGGGTCTAATGCTCACATCTAAAAGGCTCACATACACATCGAACCTAGCTATTTTAATGGCCCAATATGATGGTGATCAAACAAATGAATGGATAGGTCATCTTGTGGGTGTTTGAACTTTGACTTCTGTTGTAGTGCTTTGATGTACAAATTATCACAATCACCAATTATGACAAACAAAATACGCTGTTGTTGTGTTTTCACTTTTCAAGAAGTCTGGAGCGATTAAAATTTAGAAAATACAATATAAGTAAACATTCTGATACTGGTATTCTAGTACTACAAAAAGAATATAGAGATAATCATACCTGTTCACATTTTCCCAGATTTGCTTTGTCTCCGGTGTAATTCTGACCCAAAAAAAGATGGCAACACTTTTAAAATGATATCACAAAGGAGGCAAAGCAAAATTGTATGCATGTGCACCTTAAGAAGTTCCATTTCTTCTTTCGTAGGACAGAACTTTATGAGATTCTCCACTTGATCAACATCCAAAGTAGATTGATCCAGTGCCAGAGCTGCACTCTGGAGAAATTTTCAGCCATTAAGACCATATCAAAAATCATAACATGGCATATATACCATTATCTTTTATTGTATTGCTCAAATTCTTACCACCAGTTCTGACAGTGGCATCTTCACTTTTGTCAGCATGATCTCTGTGTTGTTTGCCCTCCTCAACTCAATCTATTCACATAAATTGTCAGATTAGATGAAAAATGGCCATCTACAAAGAGATCAAAGAAAGATGGGGGGAAACTAGTACTTTCTCAAAATTCTGAACTATAATATCTGATTATTCTTAAAGGGTTTAAAACTACGACAACCTAACCAACAGGTAGCAATCATATAAGATCAAAGAAAGGCAAAAGGGGAACAGCTAGTACTTTATTGAAACTTTGCACTGGAATATGTAGTTACCTTAAAGAGTTAAAATTGCAATTTACAAGGCATCTAATTCAATGTCAGCAATAATATTGCATCTTCATTTTGTCTAGTAATATTAACAACAAGCAAATATTGTAACTTGAGTCAGCATTCCAAATCAAGTAGACAGCTCACATGGTTTATGCTACAAGAAATTAAATTTTATGCCACAAGAATGTTCACATAGTTTCGTGTGATGGCAAAGGTCACTCACGAGATGATGGAAAAGCATTTGCCAATTTGACATACTTTTAATATCCTTCAAAAGTTGTGACTGACCTCAGTCACTGATACAAATTGAAAAGGAAAAATAATGTCAGCATTTACTTACTAGGTGAACTTTTTCCGGCTTTGAACCAAGAGATTTTCTACGATCAGATTTGGAGCTGTCATCTGACTTTGGAACGGCTGCTGGAAAAAGGCTCTCCAGTTCTGACAAATCAAACTCTGAAACACTGCAGAACCAGAAAACAGCTTCACAGCATTAAGGCTAAAATAATTTAAAAGCATCATTAATGTTTAGGTTATCATCATGGTGTAGTGTTGTACAGATTTTTAACAATTGCTTTGTTCAAAATTTGATGCAACAGTCATGACCTGAACAACATTAAATCTACAAATCCTGGATTCAACGTTACAACAATCACATCATTGAAACTGTCACACACATATCAATAAGAATACTCAAAATAAAGAAGAATTTTAATCAAAAGGACAGAAAAAATTACCTCTGTGAGTCATCATTTCGCTGCAATTCTTCCCAGAGACTACCTTGCAGAGCCCTTGTCACTTTGACCCAATGCAACGGCTTTAATGTTGATTTGCGTGCGGCTGCAGCCCCAAAACCTGATCCTGAAGAACGTACAGCCCCACGCCCTCTACCTAAGGAGTTCGATAATAAACTACTAGGATTGCCTCCTGGTGGTGGTGGCGCGCCTGGTGCTCTAGGAGGAGCTGGTGCACGTCCACCTGGAGGAGGAGGTGGAGGAGGGCCACCAAGCCTTCCTCCAGGGGCAGGTGGTGGTGGAGGTGCTCTCCCACCAACTCCAGGTGGAGGTGGGGGAGGTGGCGCTCCTGGACGGGGACCTGGACGTGCACCTGGAGGGGGTGGGGGAGGTGGAGCACTTGGATGAGCACCTGGAGGAGGCGGGGGAGGTGGGGGACCTGGACGTGCACCTGGAGGGGGTGGGGGAGGTGGAGGGCTAGGCCGTGCACCAGGGGGAGGAGGTGGGGGCGGCGATACTCCTGGATGTGCACCTGGATGAGGGGGTGGGGGAGGTGGTGCTCCTGAACGTGTCATTGGTGGTGGCGGCGGTGGAGGAGCACTAGAACGTGTGGGAGGTGGTGGTGGAGGAGGAGCAGTAGAACGTGGCATTGGTGGTGGAGGTGGCGGTGGGGGAGCACTTGAACGTGTTATGGAATATGGGGCAGGAGGAGGTGGGGGTGGGGGTGGAGCACTTGAACTTGGTTTCGGTGGTGGAGGCGGAGGAGGAGGTGGAGAGACAGTGCTACCATTTAACCTTGGAGGAGGTGGTGGAGGTGGGGCGTTTCCACCAACACCTAACCTTGGGGGTGGAGGTGGGGGAGGAGGGGGAGGGGCAAATGTCCGTATTTGTGCTCCAAAAGACATAGGTGGAGGGGGATGTTGAGGTATGTTTGACAAGCCTATTGAAGCCGTGGAGGGAGGAGGAGGAGGAGGAGGTGGTGGTGGTGGTGGTGGGTGCTTGGTAGCTGATCCCTTGTGCATAGATAGGGAACTTGAAGAATCATAGGATGGAGGCGGTGGTGGTGGAGGTGGTGGTGGAGCTGGAGTAGGAGATGTAGCTTGTATTCTTGACGTAGCTTGTGCACCTGACAAGAAGGGTTGTCGTGGACGGGACAGTGGAGATGTAGCTTCTTGTGGTAAGTGACTGCCATACACTACTCTGGGTGGTACTAGAGATGCATCTTTCACAACATTGACTTTGTTGTCTGTAGACATGGAACGAATAGCTAGTGCAGCTGGAGAACTGTCATATCTGGATGGAGGATGAGATGGCCTATGCACAGAGGTAATTTCAGACTCCTTCTTGGGTGAGATCCATCTTCGTATTGTTTTTGGTCTGGCTGGCTTTGATTGTTCTTCCAGTTGTTCATTATGTCCAAGCTTTGTTTCCAGTAAGACTGGCACAGGTGCATTACCTACTGGTATCTTCTTTGATACTGAGGACACAGCTTTATCAGGTGTTTGCCTTCGGACATCGCTTGTCCTTGGGCTCTTAGCCCTAGCTTCCATTTTACTTTGAGGGAGAGCTACGCCAAAATCCCGTCTGCCACCAGGCTCTTCTCTCTTGGTTTTCATTTCTGTTGCTATTTCAGTGGCTGGTAACACAACAATACTGCCCTGCAGACTAGTTTTCTTTGTAGGTATGGTATCTCCAAGGCCAGGCTTCAATTTATCTTGCTCCAATCTCCTGTCAGCTGTATCAGAAGGCCTGACCATTTCAATCTTGTCATTATTGTTACCTTGTGAGTTCATATTATCCATAGCAGTTCTATCTATTTTAGAAATAACGCTCTCTTCATTGACAACATTTTTTACTTCCTGCATTAGGTTGCCATTATCAACTATAGTTTTCTCCTCATAGATCAATATCTCATCGTCCATGGTTACTGTGTTTTCAGTAATAATCTTGATGTCACCATTTTGCAGTTCCTCATTTGGCATAGCTCTCAAGTCGGAATCCTCATCCCTACCAGAAAATGTTCGAGAAGCACTGAAAGCAGTGTAGTCCAAATCACCATATTTCGATATTTTTGTGGATTCATCTGCCTGGCACTGAACTTCATCACTGCAACTCGGATCTATTGTGGTAACCAGCGTTTGAGCAATTACACCTTTCATGTCCTCCTTCTGACAGATGGATCCAAACTTGTGCCCCTCTGAATCTACAGAAGAAGCAACCACCTGTATGTCCTGCACAGCATCGCTCTCTTGGTCACTTCTGTTGCTTAATTTAGACTTCTCAAGAACCTTGCATGCCTGTTGTAAACCTCCTGGATTTTCCAAACTTGGGGCAGGCACATTTGACCCTTTATCATTCATGCTACCTGAATTCTGGGAGATAACAATCTTCACATCCTCATCAGCCCGATGCTTCTCTAGGCTGCTCTTTTCTTCACTTGCCACCCCACCATCCAATTCTGCATTTCCACCATCTAATGAAATTCTACCGTCAATTGACTGAGTTTCTGGATCCCTTCTAGCATCATGCCAATCCTCCTCTGCTTCATAGAACTCCTCTCCCGTATCTATCGAAGCAGCGTCAGTTTCATCCCCATCATCACCTACCACTTCTGCTGCAGCAGCAGGCTTGAAAGAATCAGGGTCCGAAAAGAGTACCTGGTTCAGAAATGTGGCTCTATTTTAGAATTCACTGTGCACAGGAGACAGGCAGAAAAAAAAAGTAGAAGAATGGTGTAGGGGCAGGTGAATTTACTACCTCCACTCGGAAGTCCCTCGGGAACTGATTATTCACATTCCACGCAGAATCAATATCATCACGATTCAGTCCAAGGATGTTTGATTGAATGAATGCAGTGTTGAACATGACACGGAACATTGTTTCCTCATGCTCTAAGTTATCGCCAATATGGATGCACTCAAGAACCACATCTCCCTGAACACGGCAAAAGGCACTAATTTTTACCGGCCCTTCTGCCTGCAATGCAACCATCTGTCAGAGCAGAATTTGGATAATGGTAACTATCTCCGCAACTTAGGAGTAATCATTACCTGCCCATAGCGCTGGAGATGTTTCTTGGTCTTTGGCATCTCGAAAAGGACCTTTGCACTCTTGTTACCAGGACTTGAGTCTTGCCCATGTACACGCAAATATGGCCTACAACCCCCTTCAGAATCAAACCTAGGAAGAATGTGGATTACTAATGAATCCAATATGAGGGGTTGGCTGATTGGAGGCCATTCTGAACCACTTCCTTGTCTTGTTATATACTGCAGATATCTCATATGTGAAGGCTGAGGATTCAATGGAAAGAATTGCTGTATAAAGTCTCTGCGAGCCTGCTTGTAGACCATCTCTAGTGTCTTCTGCTCACCGGTGTACGTTTTCCGATATAGAAGCAGTCCAGCCAACATGAATGCAAGCACTGGCCACCCCCCTCTTTCACAGTGCATCAAAAGCATGTTGTGCTGCCCTTCCACTGATAGCCAATTTTCACATGATTTCAAGAAATGATGGATCATCTCAAGCTGAAGCAGCGGGCATCCCTCATATTGCTGTGGGTAGTCCATGACTGTCATGTCATATTCAGACAATATATCTGAAATCCGGCTCCTCTTGTCCCCAGACCAGAAATTGGAGACCATGAACGACGCATCCGGAAAGTAGTCCTGCAGCTGCGCAACAATGCCACTCAAGTAATCCCTGTACTCATCCTCACCCATGACATCGGTCGAGAAGCAGCAGTCGAACACTGAAAATGCATGTTCATAGAAATTAGCAAAAACTCAAAACACTTTCTATCGTTGATCTAGTAAAAAAAAAAGATGGAGAACGCATCTAGTGCTAGCAGGGTAGCAACATCCTAATTCCCACACAGCAAATGTACTAAAATTCATATTTTCAGATCAATTTAACTATTTAGTTCACGGGATTTCAATAGATAAGTACGCCATTATAACTAACTAAACTAGAAGCAAGCAACAGTTGACGCTGAGATCATAATGCAGGCAGGAAATGAGAGTTGCCGATTTAAGCCAAATGCAGTTAAATCCGAAGCTTCCTAAAGAGCAACCTTCAACAACAACAACAAATTCACGGAAGGAAACAAATAAAGCCGAATTTAAGTCAAATGCAGCTAAATCTAAGGCTTCTTACACACCTCCAAACCCAGAACGTCAGCAAATGCATGACCCAAAATCCAACTCAAAATTTACCAAATCTAGCTGCTTAAGCTTCCAGATGCGCTGAATTCCAGTTCAAATCAACCCCTAGGAAACAGCACTTTCCCAAAATCCGAACCCCGAACCGCACCAAAGCAAAAAAATCCCCCTCGGTACAAGAGACACCCGCAAATCTCGCACCCCCACCGGGCGAACTCCACCTAGAGACGAGGGCATTATACCGTAGACGCGCTCGGAGATCTCGAGCAGCCGATCCGGCGTCTTCTTCAGGAAGAATTTGCGGAAGAGCGCCATCCTTCTCCTCCTCCGCCGCCGCGGCCTCCTCCGCCTCTCCGGCGCACGCCGCGGCCGGCGAGCTGCTCTGTCGCCTCACGCGGCCACCGATCGGCTCTGATCGGGACACCAAAGGCATGGGGGGCGGCCGCCGCCGCCGGAGAGCTGGGGAGGAGGCGCCGCCGCGCGCCCCAGGGATCTCGGGATCGACGCCGACTAGGGTTCCGCGGCGCGCGGCGTGTGGGTGGGAGGCGGTCGAGGCACCGTAGTATAGGGACTTCTCTTCTTCTACCTCTTCTCCTCGCGTTGAACTCTTCTTTAATTTTTTTTCCTTTCCTGCTGCTTTTCTTTTCTCTTTCGCTACTGCTTCTCGAGTTTTTACTGCTACGACTTGGGGTTTTCTGCTCCTTTTTTTCCGCTTTGTTAATTCGCTTGTTCTTTTCTGGCATTAGTATTTTGGCTGCTGCGGTGAATGTTTCCGGGGAGCCGTGACAGCGGTGAAGGCCACCTGCTCGGCGACGCCGGTCGTTTCTACTTCGTAACACTTCCAGTTGGGCCAACCAAATGTGAGGTCAGCATGTCAGTGACGTTAGTCGGGATCGTTGGGAAGGGGTTGGCGTGCGGGTCGAGGAGAAGATTAGGCCTCGGAGGCTGTGTCGGTACGGGCGTCACTGGATTTCATTTTTCTTTTCTTTTCTTTTTTACTTGCGGGCGACGGGATCTCATCCGAGAGAGTTTTTTAGTTGATTCTTTACTGCGACTCGGTTACTATTTTTGGGAGGATCATGTGGTGTTGGTCAATTTTTTTTACTAGTGCCATTTGTGTTTTTTTTTCTGCGATTATAGTACTGCCATTTGTACTGTGAGGGAATTTAAGCTCAGTGCGTGTTGGGCCATGACTCCATGGCTGTAAGGAGGCCAGAGGAATTTGTTAGGGTGTTAACGGTTATATTTTCAGAGTGGGGAAAATGATGGTAGCAGCTGTCTCCAGGGCCAATTTATATTTGGTTGTTTCTGTTCTTCATTATTATGCATTTATAAAAGAATTGGAGTACCATTTTGTTACATAATGACATTTGTCTTCAGGTAAGGAATGGCTTTCTCCTTGGACTATTTCAAGATTTATTTGAATTTTTGTGAGCTACATAGTAGGAAAACAAAAATCATAAATTCATGATGAAGAAGAGACGAAACATGCTTCAAGCAAAAAGTAAACGAGAAGAGAATAAACATAAACAAAATAACTTGATCAAATTAGGCACACTGAGGTGCATTTTCATTAACAAAATTAAAATTTGTGATGTTTGAAAAGGCATTGCTTTATAACACTGCTGTGATTGAGATGTGATCACCAACAACCAGCATAGTAGCACCGGAACCAGTGGCCCTAATATTATTGTCGCCTCTCTTGGGAACTCATGTGTACTAACAACTGTTAAAGAACAGTGAAACTGACGTTGTTACCTAATACGCTCATGGAAACAGTACACATGCGTGTTTACTGCAGTCCTCTTTTTAGCTTCTACATTTAGTTGTTGGCTTCTTCGAAGATCGAAAAGCTAAACGTCAAAACTGAAGGTGAAAATGGAACAGATATAAATTAGATAGTGCTCGAATCATATTCACATCTATATTTTTTTTCTCGGATTCAAATACAAATCAAGCAAACGTTGGATATGAATATAGACCAAACAAACGTCGAATTCGATTATTTTTCGGATTCCAATAATTATTCGTGGCCTCTCCTATTTAAAACATAGCACTAGATTGTTTTAATATTTTAAATTGACAAATAACTGACTCAGTAACTCTAACATATAACTGTGCATTAAATGTTGACAACAACAAATGAATCATTCATCTCACGTATTTATATAATGCAGCTTTTGAGGACAACTTCATATCCTATAACGCAATGAAGTTTAACATATCAATATTGGTTTTATAGTAATATTTATGACTCTTTTTCTCTAATTTATCACGTAATTATTGATCATTGCTACCATTCTGTCACTAATCCTAACTAATTCTAGATATATTGTAAATAAATTAGTTATAAACATATCAAATTTAGCTAAAAAAGAGCATGCAAAAAACTTTATTGAGGAATGTGCCAAAATAAAAAAATATATAAAATACCAAATTAAAGCCCACCATGATAACGGGCTCATCGAGATGATCGAAATGCATATACAATATGCCCAATTTAGAGGTCAAATGAAAATATATGTATTAGTAAGTTATCGCTATTATATCTACTGAATCCAGATATCCGACTCCGAATCCGGATTTTATTTGGATATTCGGATCCATACCGACCCATACCAGATTCGTATTCAAATCCGGGTATTAGGTAGCCGGATATCCGAGTAATATCCAGATTTGTTTTCACCCCTAGTCAAAATAGGATGGTTTTTTGAAGTGGATTCTTCAAACAGCTTCCTGAGTCTAAAATCGTATGCGTTATCCACGTCGACGTCTCTACCATCCACAATCATATTAAAAAGCGCAACAAAAACCATCAGCCGTAACCTAAAAGAACACTCTACTACTTAGTGCCTTACCTTATGGGGTAAGGATTATGTTGGACAGAAGGTTAGCTAGTGAAATGGTAAATTTGCGCTAAACTTTCACAACTGCTCAAAATGCAGTAACCCGTTAGTAATCCATAGCTTGCATGAAGAATTTTCAGACCGAAAGCACAAATTAAAAGGAATGGTTCACCGCTCCCCACATTGCATTTGCAAATCTACTTTTATTTGCACTTCCCAAGCAAAATGCATCTACAAACAGGGTTAGCAACAATTGAAGGGGCTTTTGGGAGAACTTCACACAAATGTCCCATCTTTTGACTTTTGGTTTTTGGTTTTTGGTTTCTTTGAAAGTTAAAATAAATAGGATCACTTCTCGAAAGCGAATCCTTCAAACGTTTTTCTAAACCCAAAACTATATATACTATTCACATTGATGTCTCTATCATCTTCACCTATCTCAAAAAAAACATATAAAAACGATCAGTTGAAGAAAAAAGAAACAAGGGCCAGCCCACAAAGATCTGCCCTACCAAAACTAAACGGCCTGGATCACCCACAACGCCACAACGGACGGCTCTCCTCTCGTGCCCGCATAGAGGAGGCCATGCGGAGCGCAAAGGGACAAGGGGCAGTGGTGGGCCGGGAGGACACGTGGAGGCGACGGGAAAGCGACCGCACGCCGGACGTGGGCAAATAAAGCGGACGGGACGGGACAACGGGAGGTCAAAACGGAAGAAGAAGAAGAAGAAGAAAAAATGCGCGCGGTTAATTTCGCCGGACGGCGGGCGTCGCCTCACCGCGCGGGGACGGGTAGAAGACGGCGACGGCTAAGCTTGGACGGGAGCTTGGGAGACGGCAACGGCCGATCCAAACGTCTTGGACGCGTCCGGGACGGGGACGCGTTTGTAGACAGTAGTGTTCGTGTTTTTGAAGCGGAGATGTGGATAGCGAGGAGGGCGTCGAGTGGGGTGGGTGTGGGATATTTCTCCCTTTTCTGCGTTTCCCAAATGCTGGGGAAAACGAAATGTGTGACCGCAAAGATGAATTTATCCTTTAAACAAATGAAAAGGGTTTTAGGGGTTGTTTGCATCTCCTGGATTATGAAAAGTAGCTGTTGTACGATCAGTTTTGGTTCGGTACTATATAGGAAAAGCAGCTTTCTAAATGCTGGGAAAGAAATTTGTGAGTGCAAGAATGGATTTGAGTTATCCTAAAAAAAAGATTGGGAGTTTTGTGAGTGCAAGAATGGATCAAGATTATCTAATTACCAATTTTAGTATCTTTTTACCTTGTCATTGTTAGTTCTTTTAGTATTAGCAAGTCATGAGAAGCAGTTCAGTGCCTTTAAAATCATGGAAACTAGAGGATACATGTACCATTGGAGTGATGAATGACTCTTTATATTAAATTTAATAGTGGATATGGACATACCGTATAAGGTCTATAAGCCTAACTGAAATGAAATACATGGTACGTACTTTGGACCACCCAAATTTGGTAATAGATACATTCACGGAAGCTACGAGGACCGTGATGACGCACATAAGGAGAATATCACTAAGAGGAATTTATGATTAATTAATTAATTAATTAATAGAAAGAGACATTCACGGAAAAGGAAAATGAAGTAACAAACATTATGGTAGCATGGTTGCATCGTCAGATATGAAAATATCCCTGTGAACATACATATACTTTGTACTTCAGTTAAGAGTTAAGACTATAACTTAAAAATATTAAATATTATAAGACAGGCAAATGGACACCTCTTCTACTTCATATACGATAAGTCAAAGTAACCATCCATGGACTAACCATAAAGCTAACATCAATGTGAAGATATTACATAATAGCCATTGGGCTTAGATCAAAGCTAGGGAGCGGATTAGCAACTAAAGCAAAGCAGGAACACGTAAGTTGCGTCCAAGGGACGGGGT
Source organism: Dendrocalamus latiflorus (assembly GCA_017311315.1). NCBI lineage: Eukaryota > Viridiplantae > Streptophyta > Magnoliopsida > Poales > Poaceae > Dendrocalamus > Dendrocalamus latiflorus. Next base: position 6,407,336 of record CM029629.1, on the reverse strand, counting down.
AATTTTTGATGATGTGGTTCATTTCTATAGAAGATAATTAGCACCAACTACAATAAGTAGGGACTATTTGATTAGTATGGTAGGATTGCGATGTTGCAAATTGTAACGCCCCCGATTTCCAGGGGCGCCGGAGGACACGGCATTCCGCAACTATTCACGCATGAACAGTTATGGAGTGTCGCGCAAGAGTATACCATTGCATGCTTGCAACAAAAGTCCAGCATATACTTTACATAAGGATTAGCATCTATTTTTCCACAGCGGGGCGTGCAAGCCCAAAGCATAATTACATCATAAAAGCTCCAAGATCCGCTTAAGCGCGGCCAAGACCTAAAGCCACGGGTCCTCGTCGAAGAAGAGACCTTCCGGGACTTCCTCAACAGGGAGACAAACACCTTCGTCTTGATCCTCTAAAGAAAGGCAAAAGCAAGCCGTGAGCCAAATAACCGGCTCAGCAAGTCCCAAAGGGACTCTATCTTACTACATGCACGGAAACATCAAAGGAAGGGAGTATACTTGGTTTATTACTTTGAGTGGATGCAGTTTTATTTGCAAACCTTTTGATAAGACGAACCCAAAACTACTTCTTAAGATCTTTGGGGTTTTTCATGAAGAGTTAATTAACCAACCTAAACAAGTTAAACATGTACAAAACTACTTAAGCTTTGCTGCTGGAATCACCCAAGTGACACAGCTCCATTAACCGGGAGCACGACGTATTCGAATACCATTTATTTGACTCTGCAGAGTTTGCCCAGCTTTACCCACACGATTCCTTAACCCTCATGACTGAGTTAAGAAAGCCAGGTCGTTTCACTGCTCATCTCTTTATATAGGCTCTACCCGATAGAATTCACTCGGGTCTGGCACAATAAACTCCCGTCCGCTTCGAGTGAACTCTACCGTTGTTAGGCACCCGCAGTACGGCCTACCTAACCTCGCTTTCTCAACACCAAGCCTTTACAATACCTGTAGAGTTTCAATTGAGTTGAGCAGCTACTAGACCAGTGTTGACAAGTCAACTCCTGTGGTTGAGCGATCACTATGTCATTTGCTCAGCGTAAGGGTCTAGTTCTATATTCTCACATGGTCCGCAACCTTGCCAGGCCCGTGACCCAACCTAGGGTAAGCGGTGGGCGAAAGCCGTCTCGCGGTGCCCCACAACACCCTTACCCTAACTTCAATCCTAGGGTAAGAGGTGGGCGAAGACTAACTCGCCAGCTCTTCCCCAACCCTTACCCTACCTTGTGCACGCCGGCACTCTCCGCTCTAGGGCACGGTGTCCCATACCACCCTACCCTAGAGTCGGGGTTTGCAAATTCTATTGGCCCGCAGCCACAACCTTATCAGTATAAAGACTTCGCATGATAATAGTAACCTACAGTTATCTAGATTAACAGATAATTAATTCTAGGGTTTCAATGGCATGGCTACGAATTAAACATGACATTTATCGGTGGTAGGTCTAACTATATCACATGTCATTCTAAACATTTTATTTTACTTTAAACTAACATTTCAGAATTAGCTCAATGCAAATAACATAATAGCATATTTAAATAACATGGGATACAACATGATCAAAGGATTTGAGACTTGCCGTCAATCCGGATGATCTCAGCTAGCTTGAACGAAGAAACTCCTGGATCCTGCGACTGCACTTAATCTTCCGGGATCTTCGACACTAGCGCAAACACATAAAATAAATAAGTCCGGCTTGAAACTATTCAAGCGAGGAAAAATAAACTATTTAAAAAGAAGTAAAATGCATAAATCTCCAAATGGGGAATTTTGAAATTTATCTGGGATGAATTTGGGAAAGTGGAGGCCAAAAATGGGTTAAAAATATTATTTGGAGCAAAGTGGTGAAATTTGGGAATTTTTTGGATTTTCTGTGATTTTCTAGCATTTATTTGGATTTTTCTGGATTTTGGAAATTATTAAATCGGGGAAAATTGGTGTGAACAGTGCGAAGGCCAGCCCGGCTACTGTGCGGCCCGGCCGGGAAAACAGCCCACGCGGCCAGCGGCCAGCGCGGCCCACAGGCGCACGCGCGCGAGCGACGGAGCAGGCCGACTCGGCCCACTTCTCCGCGCCTCCGCGGTCCCGATGCGCGACGCGTGGTACAAGTGGATGGTCGGATGGGACGGGGCGAAGCGGTACGGTGGGGAGATCCGACGGAGGAGAGGCGGGGAGTTTATGATCATCAGACGGCCGAGGAGACGCAACATCCGATGAGCGAGGTTAGACGGCACAGATGGGAGGAGACGGCCCGGATGGAGCCACGTCGTTGTCGTCTTCTGCGCGCGCGCAACAGAGGGGCAAAGGTGGCGGGGCCGCTGCGCTCCGGCGACGGCGATGGCCCCCGAGGGAAAAGAGGGGTACCACCGGCTAGGTCTTGGTGAGGGGAGTCCATTTTAGGGCTTTGGAGGGTGAGGGGACCAGAGGGGACGGTAGGAGGGAGAAGGGGGCGGTTCGGTCATTTGGCGTCGAGGGAGGTTTTCGGCGGCGAGTTAGTTCGATTGGCCGCGGTCACACGGACAGGGGGTCAAGGGGCTCACAACGACAGTGGCGGAGGGGGCTGGGGAGCTGCGGTGTAGCCTGGCCACGGGGAGAGTGCGACGGCCGGCGGGGTGCTTCGACGTCGGGACTCCTCGGGCGGTCACCTGTCCAAAAGAGCCCACCAAAGAGGTCAGCACACCGAGGGGGTGCCCTGGTGAGAAACAATTGAAGGGTGAGTGAGAGGAGAGGGAGATTGGCTTCCGAGGGTCGCCGGCTCACAGGGCGGCAATGGCGGCGTTCGGAGCGGCGAGGTTCCAATTGGCTGCGCGAGGGGGTGCACTGGAGTGGTGGGGAGCGAAGGAGAGCAGTGGGGGAGCTTGGGAAAGAAGAGGGCGTGCGGGAGAAGGATGGGGGTTTTATACCCCGAGCGGAGGGGAGGGGATCCTTCGGGGAGAAGGCAACGGGCGCGCGCCGTGGTCAACAGGGGTTGGCAATGCATCGCCTCGGATGGGAGAGGGCGGTGACGGGGCTCTGCAGGGGCGTAATGGTGAGGCGACGGCACGGGAGAGGGAGCAGGTGAGCTGTGGCAAAGGGAGCGCGTCCGCGCGCGGGAGGAGGAGAAATCGGAGACTGGCAGGTGGGGTCGGGGCAGAGAAGCGGCGACGCGTGGCGCGGAAGCTCTGCCGCTCAGACCGGGTGACGACGGGGGCGCGGCGGTCCAAACCAGGGGCGCTGAGGGAGGATCCGAGGGCGGCGCAGGCGGTCTGGGTGCGGGCGCGGGGTGCGCGCGAGGGAGGAAGCGGGGAGAGGAGCGGCGCCTGCGAGGGAGGAAACGGGGAGGCGCCAGGGGTGGGGAGAGGCGGAAGGGGAGGCGGCGCCAACGAAGGAGGGGAGCGGAGGGAGGCGCTGGGCGAGGGAGAAGGCGGGGTCGGGGCGGCGCCAGCGCAAGCGCGAGTCGCGAGAGAGGGAGGCGCCGGGAGAAGAGAGGAGGCGGGAAACCGGGGAGGGCGCCAGCGAAAGAAGAAGGCGCCCGTCCAGAAAAGGAAAGCGGCGGCGAGGGGAACTTTCCCAAAAATGCAGCAAAAAGTTTGGAGTTGAAATTTTGGGGTTTTTCACAAATGAAGACTACAATCCATTTTTATGCACACATGGCTACTACTCCGTGGAACATGATTATAGACGGGAGCTACGAGCACCGTGATGTGTGTAGTACTTTGTAATTTTTCTTTTAGAAAGCAAACGGAGCCTCAGCACATCTGCTTAGTTAGGCTCAGTTTGTATTGATTTCTATTTAAAAAAATAAAAAGTTAATATAAATAATTAGCTTTTCAAAACAGTTTTTTATTCATCTTGCTATAATATCACTCTAAAGATAACATAGAAATTATGAGTGCATCATTTTTGAGATAAGACAGAAGTTACGAGTGCATCACTCACCGTATTTCTCTCGCTCTTATCATACGTATTCGTCTCTCTCATTTTTACATCACTTGACACATTATTCTAAAAGTTAATTCTTTCAACCACTACAACTTATTTTTAATAAAATACTGTAAACTGCAGAAAAAATCAATGGTAAAAAGCAATATAACCTCTTACAGCAGTACTACTTTTCCCCTGGACACCGAGGATCTCCACGTCGGGGGCGAGCTGCGCCATGTGGCAACACGGCCACAGCCCATCATGATGACTCACCAGGGCGATGCCGGCACCCACGTCTCGATAGCAAAAGCATGGAAACATCTGCAGAGGCGGCCCATCTCATCACATATGCAACACATCCTATCCCATCGCATCCCATAAAAGCTGCGGCACGCACGTCATTGTGCAATGAATCCAGCGCCCCCGAATCAACCGCGAATTAACGGGAAATTTAACTTTTTGCCACTCTTAACATTGCCACATACTCAAATACCATCCTCTACATTGCAATTAACATTTTGCCACTCTCCAGCCTACGTGGCGCCTAGTCACTGCCATGTCACGCCCGCGCCTCCCCGCGCCCGCGCCGCCGCCCGGCCTCCGCCGTCCTCCCCGCGCCGCCGCCCGGCCTCCCCGCGCCTCCCCGCTCGCCCGCGCCTCCCCTTCCCCGCGTCCGCGCCTCCCCTTCCCCGAGTCCGGCGCCGGGATCCCGCCGGTGAAGCGCTGCGTCTCAGGCCAAATCATCGCGCGTGGGGCATCTCCAGGGCACCCCGAGCACATCCCCCACCTCGCCGGACCCCGCCGCCCTCCCCAGCGAGCCGCCGCCGTCTTCATCCTCGCCACCGGCCCGCCCTGCTCCATCTCGGCCTCGACCGACGCCCCAGGTGAGCTCCGGGATGCCCGTAGATGCTTCACCGTCGAGGAATCGGGCTCCCACCGCCTGAGCCACCGGCGGGATCCCGGCGCCGGACTCGGGGAAGGGGAGGCGCGGGCGCGGGCGAGCGGGGAGGCGCGGGGAGGCCGGGCGGCGGCGCGGGGAGGCCGGGCGGCGGCGCGGGGAGGACGGCGGAGGCCGGGCGGCGACGCGGGCGCGGGGAGGCGCGGGCGTGACATGACAGTGACTAGGCGCCACGTAGGCTGGAGAGTGGCAAAATGTTAATTGCAATGTAGAGGATGGCATTTGAGTATGTGGCAATGTTAAGAGTGGCAAAAAGTTAAATTTCCCCGAATTAACCACCAGAAGACGAAATTAATCCGCATGCATTTGTTCAAATTATCAGAAGCACACCACTTCGCGAGACTTTCTGCCCTGAGCTAAATGAGCTTGGTCTCTGTATGCTTTAAATAACCCCAACACAACTTAGCTTTGTACGGGCATTCCCAGTAGAGATACAGCGAATCCGTTTCTAATATACTATGTTAGACAGAAACACATATAAGTAAAAGATTATAGATCGTTACTATTAAATACGCAGTATAGCGGAAGTAAAATTGAAGTAACCGGTTCAACGTAGCGCTCATCGGTATAGTGAAATTAATGGATCGTTCTTAGCCAACCGTCTCTTCCTCGTAATCGTCTTGATAAGCACCATAGTCGTATCAGCGTCTCTACTGAAGTTCACATGTTCAGGAATGGGACAACGTGCGTCGGTGTGCTAACACTAGCACACATGGCAGGGGTTTTCAGAGGTGATAGCTAGGGTTCCAATGGGTGTATCTTGAGGATGCCACCCTCAGCCCCACGCCTCTTTTAATATATAGCTTTGAACCGAATGTTTATCCGATACGATTAAGATATTGTATTCAACTCAAAAAGTCTCTAATTGGATCTTATTTAATAAGAGTAGAGATCGTATTATACTCGAAGTCTATCATCCGGACTCTTGTTATTCCAATCTGTTAAGTGCATGACATTGTAGGTTCATGTATATTTAGCTATAGGCCAAAAACTTCTTTTCGATCTATAAGTCGGTAGTGGTTCCTAACAGAACATAATAATTTCTAAATATACATAAAGATCATATTAAACGGATCTATATAGAGCTTATGTACTGATTTATTTGTCTCACGATACCAGATCGAACTTAAGGCAAGAAGTATGTCATCTTATGATAACTCGATTTTTTACTTGAATCGGTAGTAAATTACTCAATTTATGATTGACCTCTCAACCACATTCAGCGTAGTCATGTACTTTCTTAATCCAACCACATCAAGGGCTCAGAAATATCTCTCATGTTATATAAGAGGGGCAAATTCTATCTTGATCATTTACATTCCTCCGAATGTTTTACAGTAAACCCGAAAGTTATCTTTATGATCACCCAGTTACGAAGTAGTGTTTGGCAATAAGTAAACTATTACGCATGTAGGAAACTATGACGATTTTGGGTGTAAAGATCCTACATACACCGTGTATGAGACCAACTGATAATACTTAAGAATATAATAATTCCTGTAGTGTCTTATGGTAGGTAAATTCAACACCATGTTCTCTAATATGTAGCTATATTATTGATTTAATATCTCTATATCTATGATCTGTGAAACATAATCATTAATCAATATATGTGCTAATCTATAAATCATAATTGTTCTACATAATGATATAAGATCAGACATAATTTAGAATAACATCAAAACATAAATAAAAGGTCCCAAGAGTAAGTCACATACTTATTGATCAACATGAAAAATATTTATTCAAGTAACAAAATAATATATTATTCAAAAAATCATAAACATAAAAGCGATGCAATCATCTCTATGATCGCCTCTAGGGTATATCAACAACAACCTCCTTCATCATCTTTGTCGCGCGGCCACCTCGATCTCTTCCTCCTAAGCCCGCCTTAGATCCAGCCAAGGTGGACGTGGGCGACACGGTGGAGCGTAGAGACCTTCGTGATAGTGCACAGTGGCCTATGCAAGGGGCTGTAGGCCGATGCGGCACATCAGCAATGGTCTGGCATGATGCTCAGGTGGGCGACGACGATAGCCTAGCGGAGTGGGAGTCAACTACAATGGCTCGAGTGGCGCAACAGTGGCATCGCCCCGCCTCTTCTCAGATTCGATTAGATTTGTACCAGTAGCACCCAGATCTGGTCAAATCTGAAATGTCCATGGGCAAGGGTGGGCGATGACTGTGGGGGCGACGGACCATGTGGTGGCCATGATGATGGGTGACGATGGTGGCGGGCTTGCGATGGCCATGATGGGCAGCGGCCAATGGAGAACGATGGGCTGATGCGACCTTGGCTTGGCCCACACGGTGGCTGCCGGTGCATGGCAGAGGGCTGACGTGTCAGACATGGGCATGGTGGCATGATTAATATGGTGGGTTCCATAAATAGCGTAATTAGATATAACTCTCTTCTTCTAATATAAATTTTTATTGTATCTTAGTTGTTGGTCTACGAGCCTAAGTTGTGTGTTGTATGAATACAACTTCCTTTTCTCTCTGTTCCCTCCACCTCAGTCACTGCACTGAGTGCTATACTAGTGTCTAGTACTACTCGACCTGCCATGTTTCAACGGTGCTGTTAATGGTGGCGAGAAAGGGTCAAGTATTGGCTCATTAGCACCTGGGCGTGCAATAATTACGCCATTATCATACAATTAGTACCCTCGTTAATTGCTCGCGACTTGTGAGAAAGATGAGCAGTGAGCACGTATAATTTAATGCCTGGCCTAAAAACGTTTTTTTCCCATCTGTCCAGCAAGGGTCTTTTGAGTTCTCTATGACTCTATCTAGCACAGTGATGTAACACAGGCTGAGCTCAAATGAGTCTGACTTTTCAAACTCGAGCTGAATTCAAGCGTGTCAAAGTTAAGGTTCAAGCTGGATCTAACTCGGGTTTGGTTCGATCCAAGCTCAAGTAGGCTCAAGCTTAGCTTAAAGAAGCTTGATAACAATCAAAATAATTTAACATGCACTAATTTTCAGCAGCAAGAAAAGCTTGAACTCAAGTTCGACTCAAGTAAATCAATAACAGTCAAAACAATTTAATATGTATTCATTTTCAACAATAAGAAAAGCTTGATATCGGTTCGAGTAAACTCAGTAAGAGTTAACATGCATCAATATTTAAGCTCGAATCAAGTCCTAACAAGTTATTCGAGCTCAATTTATTGAAGCTCGCAAGCTCAGGATTAAACTCGTCCTCGGATTGTTTAAAATTCAAACCAAGTTTGAATTAAATCTAAAGTAAACCGAGCATAAATAGATTATAAGTCTTAAGCTTTTTTTTATAACCCTACGAGTGTACTCTGTTTAGCCCTGAATGAGTCGCAATGAAGCGTAGTACTACTGCTACATCCGTGTGAGAGAACAGAGTCAATCGAACAATTGGTCAGGGCACCTCTTGAGCCAGCCAGGAGGTTAAGGTTACCGGGCATCGGATCGTAGCATACCATACTGTACTCTGGAACGATACGACCTATGTTGACAAATAAGTCTGACGAAGTAGTACCACATGTGGACACTCGTATCTTGTAAGACGAACATAATAACCAAAACAAAGCCGGGGGTTCCGGCCCCCTCACGCTATCCACGTCGCCTCTGTCCGCGCGGCCGGCAGACGCGTGGCGGGAGAATTTCGGTACGGCCGGCCGAGGCGATTTCCTCATATTTTCCGAAAAACAAAGCCGGGGGTTCCGGCCCCCTCGCGCTATCCACGTCGCCCCCGCCCGCGTGGCCGGCCGGCGCGTGGCGGGGGAATTTCGGTACGGCCGGCCGAGGCGATTTCCTCATATTTTTCAAAAATTACGTAAAGGTCTTTTTTCCTCGCGAAAAGGTCCCTGGTAGTTTTTTTTTCACCCAAATTTTTGCAGGATAGCGCCCCGCGGTTTTCTAAATTACGTGCAGGTCCTCGTTTATTACGTACAGACCCTCGTTTTTTTACAAAAAAGTCCTTTAGCTTTCCCATTTATTACGTACAGGCCCTCGGTTTTTTACGAAAAAGACCTTTGATTTTTTCGAAAATACACATGTGCCCTCGATTTTTTTAATTTTTTTTTCAAACTCCTCACGGATTATCGCCTCTTTTACTTCGGTACACACGGTGGCTGGCGCGGCGTGGCGCCGCGCCTATGAGGCTAGTTATTAACACATGCGGTCTCGTTGGCTTTTCGCTTTTAGATAAAAGATATTTTGAACGTATTAGTTTCTTAATACTTTTTTGTTGTATTATTTTTATAGATATAACAGTTTTTTATTTATCTCTTACTTTAATTAAATGTCTTAGCTAAAGGCTCAAAGCCGCTAGCCGCAATAAATGCCGTCATCGAAAACTATTTTGACTGTATGGTTTGGTCGCTTGGTGGACAAACTGCCGCGACAGCTTGCCTACGAAATAGTGGTTGCGATTGACAAGTTTTTAGCGCATTTGATGCTGTTTGTGACGGTATTAACAAAATTAGCCGTATGTACAGTGTATTTACAGAAATAGTGTTTTTGCTGTTCGGTGGGTGGATGGTAGCGCGGGAGAGACGACACGTGGCACTTGCCACCCCGTGAACCGCCCGCTCACCAGACGGTAGGTGATTAAGCCGGCTTAATCACTGTCTACATTTGTAATTTTATATCATATTTGTTAGAATGTTAAATATAAAAAATGAGGTAAAAAATACAAAATTTTATGCACAAACTCTTGGCACAACGTACTTTATTGTATATTTTTTTACAATTTTATCCCCTCTAAATATTGCTTAAAAATTCATACAGTTTTGATAACTGTAGGAATTGTTACATATAGCAAATGAGCTCCAAAAATTATAAAATTTTATGTGTAGCCTTCCAACACAGTCGACCTAATTATATATAGTTTTTTGAAATTTTATGTTCTCCGAATTTGCCATATAGAGTGCATTTTCAATGTGTATTTACAGAAATAGCCGTATGTGAGCACAACAATAGCGCTTCTACTGTTCGATCAACGGACGGTAGCGCCCAATAGTTGACACATAGCACCTGCCATCTGCCCACAAAATGGCAGGTTATTAAACTAGCTAATTAGCCAGCTTAATTACCTACCTAAATTCATAATTTTACATTATAATTTTTTGAATTTGTAAATATAGAAAATGAGTTCAAAACATTATGACATTTTTGATGGAGCTTTTCGAGGCATCATGGTACATTGTGTAATTTTGTTTCACAATTGTTGAGGTATTTGCTAACTCTAAAAATTATTAGAACAACGCATAATTAACTAGACGATTAAGCAGTTATGCGTCATTTCAAGAATTTTTAAAGGTACCAAATAGTTTTGAAAAATTACAAATTTTTTATGGAGCTTCCTTATCTAGTGTGCTTTTTTTTTGTAATTTTTACGTAATTTTTGCACCACTTTGCTACCTCTAAAAATTATTTAAGCAGCGCATAATTAAACATGTGATTAAGAACTAATGGCTGGGGGCTAATGGCCTACCGCCTGGCAACTGTGCGGCAGGTCTGGTGCTGTACAGTGGCCATACGGCAGGCCATTAGCCCCGGCTATTAGTGTTTAATCACTCGTTTAATCACGCACCGCTCAAATAATTTTATAGGTAGTAAAGTGGTGCGAATAATTACGTAAAAATTATACAACGTAGCACACTGCATCAGGACGCTTAACAAAAATTCATAATTTTTCATAACCATTTGCTACCTCTAAAAATTCTTAGAGCAGCGCATAACTGCTTAATCGCTTAGTTAATTATGCATCATTCCAGGAATTTTAGAGATAGCAAATAAACTCCAAAAATTGCGAAAAAATTACACAACATACCACAATGCCTCGGGAAGCTCGACCAAAAATGTCATAATTTTTTTTGAGCTCATTTGCTATATCTACAAATTTTAAAAAGTATAAATTACGAATTTAGGTAGATAATTAAGCCAGCTAATTAGCCGGATTAATCATTGCCGTCCTGTGGGCGGGCGTAAGGCGCCTACCGTCTGCTCACGGGGCGGCAGGTGCCACACATCCTCTCCCCTGTGCTGCCGCCAGTCTACTGGACGACAAAAACGTTATTTCTACAAATACATTTTGCATATAACTAATTTTATAAATACCATCGTAAACAACAACAAATGCACTAAAAACTCGCGATTGACACGGGAGCCCTACACTGGCCTTCTAGAGCGTCGGAGACAGCGATTATTGCTGTTGGCCCCAGAGTCACTATACATATACTCCTAGCTGCTGCAGCCTTTCCTGCCACGAAATGGATCGATTAGTCATTTCTTCTCAGATACTCTAGGAAGTGACGTTAACAAAGTTAAGTTCGTTTAATTTCCACGCAGGACGGAGCAGCAGGCAGTGGCCTGCAGAAAGTAGGTCGCGCCGCACGCGTTCCGAGGCCATCACGTCCACACGACCTCCACTGATACGCGTACGCACGCCGTCCGTGTCCCGTTGGCTGCTGCGTGGATGCAATGATAAGAGGCGGAGCGTCAGCGTCCAGCTTTTCCGAGCTGCCGCCGCTGCCGCTGCTGGTGGCTGAGGGCGCACGCACGCAGACGCGGCAGGAAGCCCCAGAACGTCGCGAACCGGGCACATGCCGGTGTCCTCCGCTTTTCCGCGGTGCTAGGCGACAAGTGGAATATTAGCCCACTGTGCTACTCTCGCTCCGGATCGTGCCGCTGGACCAGCCGGGAACATGCATGGCATGTACTCGCTCAGGATCGGCACCGAGATACCAACGACGCCGGTGGGCGCCCAGTTTTTCCTCACTAGTCACTACGACGCAGGACGTCTTTTTTGTACTGCTTGGGGAGGTGATACCGTATCGGCCTCCTTTGCTGGTACTACCCTTGATTGATTGCTTACTGGTAAAGCATCGGTTTTGTTAGGTTTGTGATCGGGAGGAGCCCATTTCATCTGGGTCTAGTTGCGAGGACAGCAAGTTCGCAGAGAGCAGTTCCCGTCACTCCCCATCTAAAATAAAAGCGCCATCCATCCATCCATCCATCCATCCATCCCTTTCTGTTTCTCTACGGCGGGCGGTAGGCACGCATCGTCCGTCCGCCCCTCGAGTCGTAACACCAGGGAGCCACGGCCGGCAGAACCGGCACGCCCCCTGGATTTCACGGCTTTGCTAATGGTGGGTTTTTTTAACTGCAACTAATGGCTTATAACGTACTAATAAAATACTGATAAATCGATAAATCGTTTCGAAAATATTATTCCGATAAGCTATTTTAAAAACAAGTAGAGAAATCGTCCTATTTATTTATTCGAAAGTAAATTATAGACTTCGTTCTTTTTGGTTTTTCAGTAGTTTTTGATTTTTCTCAACAATTACTATTTATTAAACTAATAAATTATAGAAAATATTTATAAACCACAGCTTAAAAAAACACACTTGTAAACTATAAACAAGCCATGAGTTAAAAAGAAATGCCCTAATCACCAGTTCACCACCCAGGGCCAGGCACCCCCACCAAGCCGAGTGCGTGCGACCGGGCCTTTGGAAGTTGGAACCTGCCAATCCAGTATGGGCCTCATTGGCTACCAGCCTCCCAGGCCTATGCCACACCTCCGGGCCTCCCCGATTCATCCGTCGATCGTCGTCCGCGCGGGGCCTTGCCATCAGCTGTCGGACGACTGCAAACTTGAAATTCAATTTGGACTTGCGCGCCACCAATCCAGGCCACGGTCGCAGCGCCCCCCCACCCCCCGGTCCTGCGCCGGTGACCGTGGGCGACTCCGAGGGGATGATGACGCGAGCGCAGTGTCGGCGCCTGCGCCTTGCCGATCCGCTGGTGCCTCGCGCGGAATGCCCGAATCCGAGGTACAGGCGACGCGCCGGAGCCTGAGCCTGCGGTTGCGCCACCCATGTGCCGACGCGCGCCTGTCCGGCCATACGGAAGCGACCGAATGGTGCGCCCTCCTTCCGCTTGGTTTTTCTTCTCATAAAGGTTATTCTTTTGGCAGGAGGGACCGGGCCAACCTGATGACCGAGCTCATCGAGGACATCGTCAGCCGGCTGCTCTCCTTCGACGTGGCGGAGTATCACCGCTTCCGGTTCGCGTTCAAGCCCTGGCGCGACTGCATGGACGACCCGCGCGCGCGCGGCGGACTGGACCGCTGCTTCGGCCCCCGCGACTGGATCGCGGTCGTCCACTAAGCGTCCGCGTCTCGCCGCCGCCTCCTCAACGTCTCCACCGGCGCCCGCGCCGAAGTCGACCTCCCGGAGCTCTCCACCCACCACCACTTCGGCTTGGCCGACGGCCTCCTCGTCCTGTGCCACAAGGACACCACCGCGAACCTCCAAATCATCACGGCCTTCTACAACTCGGAACCGGATGCCCGCGCCGCCATGGACGCCCTGAAGATCCACGTCCCCGACACCTCCGCGATCAACGGCGCCGGCATCGACGACTCGACCTCCCCACCTACCCTCCCGCTCTGCATGAGAAAGGGGTTGCGGCACATCGTCTAAGCCAAGCCCGGCGATCAGCATGTTGGTTATAATCTTGACATGTAAATGGTTTAGAAGTTGTGTTCGAGTAATCATGTGTTTGGGTACTCATGACAGTGTGTGTTCGAGTAGTCGTGTGGCAGTTGTATATTCGAGTACTCATGTGTAAGTCTGTCAGCTGTAGCAGTCGTGAGTCGATTGATCGGAGCGGCAGTGAGCCAGTGAGTGCTTTGCGTCGTTGTCAGCTGAACAGTCGTGAGTCGACTGATCGGAGTAGCGCAGCGGAGTCGTAGTGACTATTGTCTATATATACTTGTACACTTGTAAAGTCGAGTGGCAGAGAGATTTTGGGAAAAATCGGAGTGAATACAGAGCAAATCGTAACCGGCGTTCATTGTCAGACGAGAAATAGTTTGTCTTCTCTGTTTTCAGCTTGTTCTTCTCCTTGCTCTCTCCCTGTGCTTCTTCCCCCGAATAGTGCGGTCTGGGCAACAATTTAGGCATCTACTATTTCGAGGATAGAAGGACTACACCACCAAGAGAGCTCCACCCAGATGCAGATGGGAGGTTCTTCCCCTGTGCCTGCCATTGGGAGCTTGATGATTATCTAATCTGCGACGTCCAACAGGGTCACAATTCAAAAATTGTCTTAATTTGTGAGTACACGTCCAACGTCGCTTCTAGTTTCTTTTCTTGATTTTCTTGATTTTGCTGTGAGTTGGAGTCGTAGAGTTTGCGCTAGATCTTTCTACAAATCGACAATGTTATCGTCGACACAAAGCAGCCGATGATCAACATGCCAGCTGCCGGTTTTGACAATCACACAACAATTTCAGTTGCAGATTACCGTTGGTGAGCTCATCCTTGGCTAGGACGAAGTCATAAACGTGAAACAAATAGTATTATCTAAAAACAAAACAATTTATAATTAAACTACGTTACAATCGTACTAATAAGAGTGCGTGCATTTTATGATGCGATTTTACTATAAGGCATTGTCTAAAATACACATCATAATATTAGATAGCAATATGACATCCTTGCAACGTGCATCTGAAAACATGTCACAATTTGATAATAATATTCCAGTGAACAATGGACGGAGAAACTTACATTAACATTTTCTGAAACCTGATCCAATTGTTTGCCGACTACCCTGTAGGCATCAGATAAACCATGCTTCGTCACAAACATCATATCAGAAAGTTTCCACCCCTGTAAATCACCTAAGGTAGCATTGATAGAAGTGACAATGGTGAAACTTGAAATGGCACATAGGAATAGGTTTGCCTGAGTTTGCAATTTATCGCCATTGCACTAAAAATCTAAAATTACAAGAAAGAAAGAAAAACTAGCTGCTTGCGCCAAGTTAAAAAGCAAAGATGTACCTTCCACCATAAGCACCTGGACATGCAAAAGAAACAATTTTGCTAGTGTTGGTACAGAGAACAATTAAGTTAGTGTAAAATTACACAATAAATAATTTAGCCACCAAACATTTTGTGAACCTAGGCTTTGATACCAATTACTAGTAAGTTAAGTTAAAATAACAAGAGGACAGCATCGAGAAAGTATTATTTGATGTGTGGTTTTCAGATGAAGGCCAGCACATAAAAGACAACACAACAGTAGGTAAAGAAGAAGATATGGTACTAGGTTATGAATATATGATATGAGGAAGTGAGTGACAAAGGTCAAAAAAGGAAGGATTGTGTCACTGTGAAGATTTCCTCCTAAACCAGAAACTGCCAATCCTATAGATTAGCATTTACATCAACCTAAAGCTATGTTGTCACGTCGACAAGGCGAGGCGAGGCGTTCCGGAGGTGCCAGGACGCCTAGGCGCCTAGGCGGGCGTCTAGGCGATGATTAGACGATGGTAGGGAAAATAAGAAAATATGATAGTTTATACTGTATAGTTGACAGTTTGACACATGCATTATTGTAATGTATAGACTATATAGCAGCAATAAATCTGTGCAAAATTAAGCACTGCGTACCTTCAAGAGATGCTTTCCAAGAGGAGGTTGTAAGCTTCCAGCCTTCCATATGTCGTTGGTAGAACATTTTCAGCAGATGAAACATCCAGAAGCTTCAACAAATCACCTGAAATAATATTGATAGAATCATTAGAATTGTTGTCTTGCATGAGAATAAAAGGCTTGAGTTATATTGAGTATTTGAGTACATGAGAATGAACTGATAAACATCACAATTCACAACACAAGTCCACAACTAGCAGTACAAATTCATAATACAAGTCCAATAGTCCATAACATCAGTAGCAAAAGTAATAAACATCACAAGTGACAAGTCCACAACTAGCAGTACATAAACATCTCCAAATCATTCATCATCCAACATGAACACATCCAAATGCTCGTCATCATTAGCATTTCCTTCATCCATCTGTTCAGTAGATGGTTGTTGGCCAAAATCATCTTCCATTTCCTCATCATCACAAACATCTTCTTCTTCATTGTCGGAATCTTCTTCATGAGTGTTTGAAGTAGAACTAGAATCTTGACGTCGAGAATAACAAATGACATCCCCACGAGCTCTCCTAGGAACATTGCGACCTCGAAGTGATCTCGATGCGCCGATGGCCTCATCAACATGAGCCCATGAAAGATCATCATCACCTCCATGGACTTGTGCTATATCCTTGTCAACCCATTCATTTGTCCATTGGAATTCTTCTAGGAGCAAAGGGTTAAACTTTTTACCTTCAGATTTAAGCTTTTGAAATCTAGTTGAAATCTTTGTATTGTATTGGACATAAACCAAGTCATTAAGCTTCTTATGCTCCAATCGGTTCCTTTTTTTTGGTATGAATCTGAAATTGAAAGAAGAACATCATCAAATTATATGAAATATTGTATGATGCTATGATTGCATATCAATTTGATTAGTTTATGTGCTTACAAACTCAAAAGTACTCCAATTACGCTCGCAACCGGAGGACGAACAACAAAGGCTTGTTATGCGCGTTGCAATTTTTTGGAGTGGCAAAGCTTCACCTCCATATGCTTTCCACCAATCAACTGAAATGACATAAAAATCAGCACGAATCAAATTTTAAGAATTATAGCTAATTTGCTTGTAAAGTACAAAGTGAATAGTGAATACAAATAGACTTACGAGGACTCTTTGTTTTTCTTTGCATCTTTGGTAGTATGCCACTGAATGTGCCACGGGACTGCTCATAGTCATCCGCTAGGACATCGATCCTAGATAGCATCTCTTCATTATCATGACACATTTTGGCAATCACCACATTAAATGCAATGCGGACCCTACCCGCTAATTCTTCATCATTGACCAAGATATCAAAGAATTTGCTTGGATTCAAGAATAAGGCAGCTCCATGTAACTTATGCCCCATTTGATCCTCCCACCGGTTTTGAACAATGTCCAACACTTTGGTGCACAAATGTTGCTTTGTAGCTGGCATATTTTCCTTAATTTTCTTCTTAGCCATCTCCATTGCCATGTATAGCTCCGGCATTGCGGGTTCCTCATCACTGTCTACAAGCCTCAACACAATGAGTAGCGGTTGCGATGCTCTCAAGCAATCTTCCACTGCATTCCAAAATTGTATGGACAATACAATTTCACTTACTTGCTTCCCGGTTTCAGTTTTGGTCAATTTTGATCTACTCCAATCATCACTAAGAAAGAGCTTCCTCAAAGAATCTCGATGTCTCAACATACTCTGCAAAGTGAGGAAGGAAGTGGCAAACCGAGTAACAGCGGCTCTCACAAGATCTCTTCCACCAGTCAAATTCCGCATTGCGTCAAGGATTCTTCCATGCCTATAGATAAATGTGGTGACACGCTTGGCTTTGGCAATAAAGCTCTTGAACTCTGACAATTTCCTAATGTCCTTCAGCATTAAGTCCAAGCAGTGGGCAGCACATGGGGTCCAATATAGCGCAGGAAACTGCTCCATTAGAAGCCTTCCCGCTGCCTTGTAGTTAGACCCATTGTCAGTGACCACTTGTACTACTTTGTCCTCACCAATCTCTTCAATTTTTTTCCCAAGTAAACCAGCCAACAATGGTGCATCATGTGCCAAATGTGATGCATTAACAGATTCCAAGAAGAAGGTTCCCTCCGGACTATTCACAAGGAAATTAATCAAGTGGCGCCCCCTCTTGTTTGACCATGCATCTGACATGAGTGTACAACCATAGTTCTTCCAAGCAAGCTCATGCCTTCTCCTCACATCTTCAATGGTCTCCTTATGCTTCTCAAGAAATGGCTCTCTCATCTCATGATAGCTGAGAGGCTTCAAGCCATGTCCATATTGCCCAATGGCCTCAACCATCTCCTCATAGCTCCTTGAATTTGTAGCATTAAATGGAATGCCATTCTCATAAAAGAACTTAGCTATGTAAATGCATGCAAAGTCCCTTTCTTCCTTGCTCTTTCCAGTTCTGTACAAGCTAACTTGATGTGGCCCTGTGGTATGTCTTAGCCACACAACTTCTTCAGGTGGCTTCAAGATCATTGCAGGGATTGTCTTAGCTTGTGCTGCTGGTTTCTTGGAGCTAAATGCAGCTGCAACAACCTTTCTTTTCGCTGCTGTCCCAGAGCTTGGAGTTAAACTTTGACTTGGACGAGATGACTTAGATGATGCAACTCGTTCTTCTGCCTGTGACTGTCCATCCACTTCAAGGACATGATCATCATCATCTTCCTCTTCGTCATCTAGCTGGAGCTCTGGTTTTCTTTTGGTCTTTTGCATCCATGCTTGCATCTCCCCCATGATTGCAGTAGTGGTTCCAGGGCATTTTTGGCAGTCACCAAATCCTCCTATGAGATGTTGCTTCAACCTCTTGATCCCCGAGTGCACCCGAGTGCCACATAGAGTGCATTGTACCAAATCCTTGTTTTCAGTCGGCCAAAATGCATACTTCCACCCTGGATCTTTGGACTTCGCTTTCCTCTTTGGATCGGTTGATGGATCATAACTTGCAGTTGCAGCATCACTCCCTGTCCTTGTACCTTCCTCAGGCTGATGAGACATCTGTCAAGCATTCAACAGAAGTACAAGTGTTCAACAGAACAAAACAAACTCAGTTCAACAAGCATTCAACAATCAATACTTTGCTGCAGCTGCACAAATGTTCAACAGTATAGAACACTCGAGTCCCTAACTCCCTACTCCCTCGACTCAGTTCAACAGAACAGAGTAAACACTCAGTTCAACTTCTTACCGGGCAGACGGCCGGACGCGCAGAGTCGGAGCGGAGTCGCGGAGGCGCGGCGGAGTCGGGGCAGAGGGCGGGAGGCGCGGCGGTGCCGAGGCGGGGGCACGGAGTCGCGGGCCGAGACGGAGGCGGAGGCGCGGCGGTGCCGAGGCGGATCCGGAGTCGGCGGAGCTGGATCCAGAGGCGGCGGCGCGGTGCGAAGTGGAGGCGGAGGCGGAGGCAAAGGCGGAGGCAGAGCCGGTGCCGGAGCCGGAGCCGGATCTGGAGTAGGCGGAGCTGGATCCAGAGGCGGCGGTGCGGTGCGAACCGCGAAGTGGAGACGGAGGCGGAGGCGAAGTAGAGACGGAGGCGGAGGCAGAGCCGGTGCCGGAGCCGGATCCAGAGGCGGCGGCGCGATACGAAGGAGATGCGGTGTGAAGCAGGAGGCGGAGGCGGTGTGAACTGTGAAGCGGCTTCTCCTGGCAATCCTTCGGTCCTTCCCTTTAGGTTAACAGGTATGCAACTAAACGAGCGCCCGACTTCATGCCTGGACGCCGCGCCTAAACGCCTGGACGCCTGGAATTGCTAGTCGAGCGCCTAACTTCAAAAAACTAGGCGGCAGCCCCTGGCGTCCACATTCAAGCGACAGGACGCCTAGGCGTCGCCTAGGCGACGCCTTGATAACATAGACCTAAAGTAATGTTATGAGGAAGAAAACAGTTCTATGTGTTAGGGTTTTGATCTCAGGCCAAACGGCCGAGACGTGGGAAAACCCACGTTCACGCGCCCTGATCGGGGGCTCCTAACCGTTTTGGTTACGGTCCCCGTTGCAACAGCGCTATATATAAGTTTTGGGGCACCGGCCTCTCACTACGACGTTCGTTCCCGTGAGAGTTCATCACCCCGAACAAACCCTAAGTGACAACCGATCTCCTAAGCGCTGCTAGCAACGGGAAGGCCGGCGCCGCCACTGCAGGACCTCGCCGGCGACGACCCTCTGCACCGCACCGACTCTACCTCACGCCTGCATCACGCAGGCACGGGTCTTCGCTCCATGGCATTCATCAGCGACCGTGAGTTTCCCCCCTTAAATCCTAAAGCCCTAGGTGTTCATGTTTTAGATCTGGGGTTAAGGCTAATGCTCATGTTTAAGACTCCCTTATGCACACATTTGGTATCAGAGCGACCTATGATCTTCATGAACCCTAGTCTGCATCTCCCGATAACTGGTTTTTGGATCTAAGGATTATTTGGCTCGGGTAAGAAATTTAGGAGGGGAATCAAGAAATTATGCAAAACCTTAAGAAAATCCCCAAATGTTTAGTCCACCCGAACCCTAGAATCTCCAGATCAATCTCCTTTTTTTTTGGGATCGGGAAGAGCAAATCAAGCACACAAAAAAAATGAGGGGAGGCCTTACGGGCGGGCTGCCGCTCCCCGGGCTCTGCCGGCCGCCGCCGCCGCGGGCGCCGCCGCTCCCTGGGTGACGCCGCCGACTGAAGAGGCGCCTCCCCGTGCGTTGCCGTTTCGGGGGCCGCCGCCTCCTTCTCGGGCGCCGCGCGAGCGCCACCACGCCGCTGCCGCTCGGGGCCGCCGCTGCACCGCCTCCCGTCGGCGCCGCCGCGCCGATTCATGGCCGACGCCGCCGCTGCACCGCCTCCCGCCGTCGCTCCCCGCGTGCGTGCGCCGCCGCGCCGCCCATCTCCGCGTGCGGGCCGCCGCTCGGGAGCCATCAGCCTGGGCGTGCCGCCGCTCCGATTTTTTCGGGTTTTGAGCCAGTGCAAATGCCATTAGGGTTAGGGTTTGATGCTTTTAAGTCTCGGGTGGAGTCTTTTCAGCCGTCCGATCTTGATCAAAAGACTCTCAGTATGGGCTGCTTTCCTGGGCCGCGCGTGGGGAATTTTTTTGGGCTGCGCCCTGGCTTGGGCCGCGCGTATAAGGTGCCCCGAGCGCGGGTATTGCAGGCCGAAAAAAATAAAAGAGAGGGAGGGGCTGTTTGGGTTTTTGGCCTAGCAGCACATGATGTTACCTGATATATATTGCTTTATGGTATATTCTTCAGGCTGTTGGTATATTTTTCATGCATTTATGTTTTTATCTCATGTTCAATTAATGATTATTTGATGTGTCTTATGAAATTATTAACGGATAATGTTGCTAAGGTGCTGAAAAATATTATGGCCTTTTTCCGCTGCGTAATGTTCTGCCCCTAATTGAATGGAACCAACGGGAAATTCAATTGGAGGGTTGTTTTTAGTTTTACATGCTATTACTTTTGGACCAACGTTAATTGTAATTGCATGTAATCAATTATGTTTATTTTTATTCATGCTATTACTCTTTGACCAATGTTAATTGTAATTGCATGCGATAAATTATGTTAAATTTTTTCGCTTCTGCCCAACGGTGATGCGAAAAATTCTTATGAGCATGTTGTTAATCATACCAACGTAAGATTAATTTTAATGCAAATTAATTATGCGCTTTCTTAATGTAAATTTTAATTTTTTCAGCTGCTTCTGTTTCCGCTCATGTAAATGCTATTGAGCCACTTAATGGTAGTAACTTCCAGAAATGGAAGTTTACACTTATGACGACTTTTCAGCTCTTGGATCTGGACTACGCGTTCAGATTCGATGAGCCTGTCGCTCCTACTGAAGGGGAGGACAATTATGATGGCAAAATGAAGGAATATAAAGCTAATGCTGAGAAGTGGGAGTGGTCTAACCGTGTTTCACTTGCTGTGATGAAAAACTCCATCAGTGAGGCAATAAGGGGAGCAATCCCTGAAAAGGAAAGGGTAAAGGACTATTTGTCCTCCATCGAGGATCACTTTAAAGGATCCTCTAAAGTTTATGCTACCACGCTGATGCACAGGCTCATGAACACTAAGTACAATGGTACTGGAAATGTTCGTGAGCACATTATGACCATAATCAATATTGCTGCCAGACTTAAGACAATGGACATGGCCATTTCTGATGGTTTTGTTGTCCATTATATTATGATGTCTCTTCCCAAGCAATTTGAAGCTTTCAAGGTGAACTACAACACCATTAAGGACAAGTGGACCATGAGCGAGTTGATCGCTAATGTTTCACAGGAGGAAGAGTGGCTCAAGCCTGAGGGGGCTACTGATTTTGTGAATCAAGTCAGCTCCTCAAATAAAGCTGGTCCCTCTAGAAATAGAGGTGGCTACAAAGGAAAGGGAAAGAAGGAGCAAACCTACTCCCCTTATCAGAAGCCACAGCACCCACAGCATCCTAAGGCGCCTAAAAACGCTTCAGGACCTGGGAGCTCAAATGAACAGAAGAAAAGTGGTGAATGTTACTTTTGTCAGTCGAAGGACCATTTCAAAGATGATTGTCCTGGATGGCTGAAATGGCTCGCCAAGAAAGGTACTTATGAAATCACTTTTGTTGATGAAGTATTTTATGCTGATTTTCCTATAAATTCTTAGTGGATTGATTCTGGTGCCACTGTGCACGTTACGAATTCCTTGCAGGGATTCCATATGTTGAGAAGTCTCAGAGGGGAAAGAAGCCTTAGAGTGGCTAATGGGATGGAAGCCGAAATTCAAGCTATTGGATCGATTTCTTTAGTTTTGAATAATGGTTTTGTAATGAAACTTAATGATGTTCTTTATGTTCCCTCGATGAGAAGAAACTTAATTTCCATTTCATTATTAGATAATGATGGATATTCTTGTAATTTTGGACACGGAATGTGCTTGATTTATTTCAATAATGGTAATGTTGGTCGTGCCATCCGACACGACAAGCTTTATATGTTATCCCTGCAATATTCTCCTATATCCATGAATGTATGTGATGAGAATAAAAAGCGTAAGCGAATTGATGAAACTTCGTCGAAATTGTGGCACTGTCGTTTAGGCCACATTTCGAGGGGGAGAATTGAACGTCTCATTAAAGATGAAATTCTCCACCCTTTAGACTTTAATGATTCGAATGATCATTGCCTTGATTGTATCAAAGGCAAGTATGTAAAGCAAATCAAGAAGGGTGCTACTCGAAGCACAGGGATTTTGGAATTAATTCATACTGACATATGTGGTCCTTTCCCTGTGACATCAGTGGATGGTTATGATTCTTTTATTACGTTCACTGATGATTACTCACGTTATGGCTATATCTATCCCATTAAAGAAAGATCGGAGGCACTTGATAAATTTAAGATATTTAAGGCTGAAGTTGAAAATCAGCACAATCTAAAGATTAAAGTAGTGCGCTCGGATCGTGGGGGAGAGTATTATGGGCGACACGCAACTTATGGGCAGATTCCTGGTCCTTTTGCCAGGTTTCTACAAGAAAAGGGTATAGTTGCCCAATACTCAATGCCTGGTGATCCCCAGCAAAATGGAGTAGCAGAAAGAAGAAACCGCACACTTATGGACATGGTTCGAAGTATGTTGAGCTACTCCACTTTGCCTGTAAAGTTATAGATGGAAGCATTAAAGACCGCTGCACATATACTCAATCGGGTTCCTAGTAAATCGGTGCCTAAAACACCTTATGAATTATGGACTGGGAGAAAACCTAGTTTGAACTACCTCCATGTGTGGGGTTGTGCAGCTGAAGCTAAAATATTTAACCCACATATTGGGAAATTAGATCCCAAGACTGTGAGTTGCCATTTTATTGGCTACCCTAACAGGTCTAAAGGGTACCGATTCTATTGTCCAGATCGTACCACAAAATTTGTAGAAACAAGACACGCTGTGTTCTTGGAAAATGATGGCATCAGTGGGGACTTGGAGCCCAGGAAAATTGATCTTGAGGAGAAACGGATTTATGTTGCTTCACCGCTAATCCGACAGACTGATTTTCCTGTGCCCCAAGTGGTTGTGCCCATAGTTGATCCTGTAGTTGCAACTCCTGTTGCATCTCCAGTTAATTCTGTGGCTACTCCTTCTGTTGAGGGCTCTGAAAATACAAGTGCAATACCTAATGCTGAGCCTTCACAGCCCTCTGTGACAATTAATGAACAACCTGATGAGCCTACTAATGAACCTGTCAGGAGATCACAACGAGTGAGGAGATCTGCTATCCCAAGTGATTATGAGGTTTACTTGAATGAGGATGATCTTGGGAAGGCAGATGATCCTAGCTCTTATAAGGAAGCAATGAAGAATAAGGATTCATCTAAATGGCTAGATGTCATGAAAGATGAGATTGAGTCTATGGGCGCTAATGACGTATGGGACTTAGTGGAATTCCTAATGGAGCCAAAACAGTAGGCTGCAAATGGGTCTACAAGACCAAGCATGACTCCAAAGGGAATATCGAAAGGTTTAAGGCGAGACTTGTAGCAAAAGGGTTTACGCAAAGAGAAGGCATTGACTATAATGAAACATTTTCTCCTGTCTCAACTAAAGATTCATTTAGAATAATAATGGCGCTCACAGCACATTTCGATTTAGAGTTGCACAAAATGGACGTTAAGACTTTATTCCTGAATGGAGACTTGTATGAAGACGTTTACATGACACAACCGGAAGGTTTTGTTGTGGAAGGCGAGGAACATTTAGGATGCAAGCTAAGGAAATCCATATATGGCCTGAAGCAAGCTTCTAGGCAATGGTACCTTAAGTTTGATGACGTCATAAGGAAATTTGGATTTAAGGAGAATGATGTTGATAATTGTACATATGTTAAGTTCAGGGGGAGTAATTACACCTTCTTAATTCTTTATGTGGACGATATATTATTGGCCAGCAGCAGTGTGAACATGCTGCGGGAAACTAAAAGATTTCTCTCGTCCAATTTTGATATGAAGGATCTCGGTGAAGCATCTTATGTTCTTGGTATTGAAATTCACCGAGATAGGTCCAAAGGAACATTAGGTTTATCACAAAAGGCATACATTGACAGAGTACTAAAGAGATACAATATGCATAAATGCTCTGCCTCGCCTGCTCCTATTGTTAAGGGCGATAAGTTTGGGAAATTTCAATGCCCAAAGAATGACTTTGAATCTGATCAGATGAAGGCTATACCTTACGCTTCTGCTGTCGGAAGTATTATGTATGCTCAAGTATGTACGCGCCCTGATTTAGCTTTTGTTACCGGGATGCTTGGCAGATATCAGTCAAATCCAGGACCGGACCACTGAAAGCCGTTAAAAAAGTCCTACGCTATATGCAAGGCACTAAAGATCACATGCTCACATATAGAAAAAACGATAACCTTGAGGTTGTCGGTTATTCTGATGCTGATTTTGCGGGGTGTAAAGACACTAAGAAGTCCACATCAGGTTATATTTTCACCCTCGCAGGAGCAGCAATTTCATGGAAAAGTGTAAAGCAAACACTTACTGCATCGTCGACAATGCAGGCTGAATTTGTGGCATGTTATGAGGCTACTGGGCAGGCTGTATGGCTTAAGAACTTTATCCCGGGATTGAGAGTGGTAGACAGCATTTCTAGACCACTCATTTTGTACTGCGACAATCAACCCGCAGTTTTCTATTCGAGTAACAACAAGTCAAGTGCAGCTGCCAAGCACATTGACATAAAGTATCATGTTGTGAAAGATAGAGTCCAGGATCAAACAATTAAGGTTGAGCATATTGGAACTAAATTTATGCTTGCGGATCCGCTCACAAAAGGCTTACCACCCAATATTTTTCGTGATCATGTTGCCGGCATGGGTTTATTGGAGAGCCTGTGATCCTGGAATAAGAGGACCATATAAAGTAACCAACTCCCATGAAGTATTATGTTATCCGATCGATATAGAATGGAGCACTATAAGTACTAATGTCCAGCAGTACTTAATTGACTGTTGTGATGCATTACTTTAGTGTGAAGTTTTGTTGAGAGAGGGCTTATGACGTTTAGCCGTACGATCAAGGGGGAGAATGTTAGGGTTTTGATCTCAGGCCAAACGGCCGAGACGTGGGAAAACCCACGTTCACGCGCCCTGATCGGGGGCTCCTAACCGTTTTGGTTACGGTCCCCCGTTGCAACAGCGCTATATATAAGTTTTGGGGCACCGGCCTCTCACTACGACGTTCGTTCCCGTGAGAGTTCATCACCCCGAACAAACCCTAAGTGACAACCGATCTCCTAAGCGCTGCTAGCAACGGGAAGGCCGGCGCCGCCACTGCAGGACCTCGCCGGCGACGACCCTCTGCACCGCACCGACTCTACCTCACGCCTGCATCACGCAGGCACGGGTCTTCGCTCCATGGCGTTCATCAGCGACCGTGAGTTTCCCTCCTTAAATCCTAAAGCCCTAGGTGTTCATGTTTTAGATCTGGGGTTAAGGCTAATGCTCATGTTTAAGACTCCCTTATGCACACACTATGGTATATAAGTATCAAAATGGATTTCTTCCATATGATCATGCCATCATGTAAAAGAAAGCTTTTTACCCTGAATTAGAATATGGCTGATTCTACAGTTTCCTGTTCAGACCAATATAAAATACTTGGTTGCTTGGGAAAATAATTTCTAATTTATATGGTACTACAAGGTAATCCATTGATATTTACATTTGATTGGCATACTGGAAGAAGGTGCAAAGCTAGTGAGTGCTCTTGTAAGATGAAATCAAATATACAATGGAGCTTTATCTTAGTTGTTACAGAAAACCCCAAAGCTCTTGGTTCCTATTTAGATCAGATTATAGCGGTTAGGTGTTGGTTGAGGAGAGGGAGGCCAGGTGGAAGTCGAAGGAGGTGGCCGAGGCGAAGAGGGCGGTGAAGGCGTTGGTGGTAGAGGAGAGGCTAGAGAGCTCAATGGTGACGGAGGATAGCAAAGTGAGTACTCGGTGCTGGACGAGGACGGGTGCTGAGTGAGGAGGGGCCGCGTGATGAGGGCATTCCTACTACTACCACGTTGTTGCCTTCTCCAACTTTTCTAAGTATTTATGAAGCACCAAAAGGTCTAATGACTAAAGTGAGAGCCAAGTTTTTAAATAAATTTGTGAATTTGTTTCTTAATAATTTTTTTTGTATTGATGAGAATAGTATTCTACCACATACAAGCTTTTTATGTATTCTCAAGTTTGAACAACTTGAAGACTTTGGAACTGCGACCCAGGCCCAAGCCACAGGAAAGGACTATCGAAGCAGTTGAGGACAAGACGCAAAAACGCAAGGCCCAACTCAATCCACATTCATCGTGAGGACCCAAGTCATGCATGCGTTTTCTAGTAGCCATGCATACATGACGTGAATTAGCAGCGCTGCATTAAGTTGGTCATGTAATTTATTGGTTTGTTTAGGAAAAAAGATTAAGAGTTGTAATTCGGTTTGTTTGGCTGACTTGGAGTTGAAGTCGGAGTGTCGGACCTGGGCCGAATTGACTGGAGAGCATACTACAAAGAATTTTTTTATTTCAACCCACAATTTTGGTGCCATAACTAGAAAATGTCAACAATTGACTACTCCAAATGGAGGGTATTGCACAAAGAAACCTATAGTAAACTGGAGCAGCTCATATTTATGTGGTGGTGTCCAACTGTCCCTCCACATATTTTCCAGAAATGCAGGACAAAACCCACTTCATTCACATGTTGTACTGTTGTTTGTGTAAGCACCTCTTACAGTGAGGACAACTCTATACTCTATAGCAGCCCCAGACCTCTATCCAAACCTCGCCTAATTTGCTTCTGCCTTATGCGAAGACTGGCCATTTCAATAGAATGTAGCTAATTTCGCATATGCCAAATGTGATGGTAGTCAGAAAGCAGTATGCCAATGTCACAACAAACAAGCAATCCACCAACACATGACACCCAAAACAAGCACGTACCATAAGCATACGCAACGTTGGGGTTTTGTTCGCTCCGCAGGACCGTGTCGCCGTCCGCATACCACGCAACCTCCTCGGCTCCTCCCCCTGTTGAATCTCCCGTGGGCTTCACACGTGAAACCAAAACCCAAATCAAAGTATCAAACCACATTTCCCAAATCCAAACCCAACCAAACGAAGCACCACTGCACCACAATAGAAGCAAAACATGCCGAACCTGAGCGGCCAAAAGCGGACGGTGACGAGGACATTCTCCCTCGGCACCGGGTCCTCGTCCAGCCCAGCGAACAGCGGCGACGCGGGCCGGAGCGGAGGGCGCCAGGGCGGAGGCGGCGAGGCGGAGCGGAGGGCGGAGGACAGAGGCGGCGAGGCGGAGGCGGCAAGGCTAGGGTTAGGGTCCGCGCGAAGCAAAGGCGAATGGGATCGGGGGGAGGGGGTACCGGGACCGGGGGATACGCAGGCCACGCCCCGCGCGGACAGAAATGGGCTGGGCCCCTTGGCTCCACGCGCCATCGCGCCGTCGCAGGCTGCTGCGGCGGCCGAATTTAGGTTATAAACAGTTGATTTAGCCCAAATACACATATATACATGTATTATACCTTATATATACTAGATTTTTTGTCAAAAAATTTGGGTGTTCAGCTGAACACCCATGAACCACTATAGATCCGCCCCTGCACCAAGCCATGTGTGCATGTATTAGGTATAGTTGCCGTATAAATACATGCGGGACGGAAACCAGTCGGGGCAGAACACGGCTAGATAAATTGAAAGACTTTTTTGCTTGTTTTTTGATATTTGGTTAGCCAATTAATTTCAATAGAAAAATTTGAAAGTTCTTGCAAATTGTGACCGTTCAACATTTCTGCTGAGAATTAGGAGCGCGATAGGACTTTGCTTGATGGTCGTGAAGTACTGCGCATGTGATCTTGCAAATTAAAGAGCGTTCGTTCTTATATTGGCAACAAAGGATTGCTACAATTCAAGAGGCTACACATAAATATCTTAATCCTATGTCGAGAAGATCGGACGACCTCGTATAACCCTCCACCCCTGCTTGTTACTTATCACTTGTAACAGTAGTCATGTTTGGGATTACGTGAAACAGTTAGCACAGGTCAAATTGCTCACTACAAAGTAAGCTGCTTCTTGTCCTGCACACTGCTTTGGCAGTGGTTTGTCCTGGAAAATGCAGGGCACATTAAAGTAAGCTGGTTCAGTGTTCGCAAAAAAGTAAGCTGGTTCATGTCGGCAGAAAATTTTGTGCGGTAAACAGACCCAAGAAGCTAGCCCGGACGTACAGAATGTATCAGACGACCAGTCACCATGGATAAAGTAAGAGATACTATTAGATAAGAGAACAATAAGTCCTCGATTTTACATTTTTACAGAGGCTAGCTTTACGAGAATCATCGCACCATGCTGCGGTGGTTATTAATTCAACTACACAAATGGCTGCTTGGTCCAACTCAACGATTGCTTGAATTAACCGACCTTGTCAGCTGTTATTCCTAGGCACAATAAGGGTGGAGATCAAGAAAGGATGACATAGGCGCGTCGCCTTCGGGAAATGTACAATACACGCCCAAGTTATGATCGATCTAGTAGAAGCACAGTTTCTTGATTGTGATGTTTCCGGTAGGTTCTTCAAATCAACAGTGTTATCGTCAAAAGCAGTCGAGGCCAACGTGCCAATTCCCGATTCTGACATTAGACTCGTCAGAAACTGCCACGTCCCCTTCGCTATGTACCTTGCGTGTCGCTTATTCAAAGAGAACAATGATCAAGCTTTTCCTCTCACTTGTCTTGCTTTCTTCCTGTTACCATATAATCAGGCAATTATCATATGTAATTCATACAAGATTATCAAAGCAAGAAACAGAAGCAATGGGATATCTTAGTTATGCATCCTAGAACTAGTACCTTTCCTGCACTTTATGCATCTAACTATAATGTTGGGAGTTTACATAATACAACTACAAATAGTAGCCATATGAACATAAAAACATACACAAAACTTCACATTTGCATGCATTCCTGTCGTCATCAAATTCTCAAAACTATTTCCCCTCATTTACATAGATAGTGTATTCCAATATTCCATACCAGCCAGCCAGTGATTTGTATGCCAACAAGAATAATAACACCTGAGGTATCTGTTATGATAGCCATTCTGATATTCAATGCTATCTTGCATAGATAAATGACTTTGTATTTGAATAGAGTAGACTCCTATAACTTGTTAGTATAAGTTATTGATATTCCAATAAATGCCAAACCCACAGACTAGATGTCCACAAAGAGCATGATAAAAGAGGAAAGAAATGAATTGAAATGTAGCATATTTTTTTAGGTTTGCCGAAATCATGCATCAAGGCAAAAAAAGTATCTATTGGATTCTAAAACAAAATTACCTCTCCTGAACCACAATTTTCGAACTACTTGCCGGATGTGGCGCTCATGCTTCTCTAACAGTTCATCAACCTTGTGTGACTGAGACAACAAGGGGCCTGAATATTCAACCCTCCCTCCTTGATCATGGTCACCCTGAAGTTTCAAATAGCACATTAATTACAACTTCGTTAAAAAAATATGAAAGAAGCAGAAACTATCAAATAAATGAATGCCTCACCTTGGTGCTATTTTTTGATGAGAGAGTATCACCAAGGTATATTGCATTCGAAAAATTCTGAGAGTGGTAAGTATCACAAGAATCAAATGAATCTGGACGCTCTAACTGTGACCACTTCTTTAGAACTGCACGCTTTGCTACATCATGAGGCTCTCGGACTTTGGAGTTGATATGTGCTATGTGTACATCTCTGTTAGGTTGTTCCTCCAAGCCAATGTTCTCTTTAGCTTGCAACTTATTGTCCTGATCAACCTCAGCAGTAAATTGGCCTCTTGAACTAGATCTGTTCTGTGATCTAGCAAAAGTGCGATCCTCTTGTTTTTTGGCCCATGCAAAGCCACTAGATGAAGAAACAATCAAGGGCCCAGAGAAAAGGATTTCCTTTGGTGAGTCATTCTTAACATGTCGAGCCCTTTCTTTAACTTGGGCCGCTGACACTGGTTGTGGTTGTATGTCTGCAAATAACCTAGCATCACCATTTACTTTTGTATGATCCTGTATTACACCATCCTTGGTTCCATTTGGTTTAGTTTTGGACTCCTGAAGCAAGATAGGAAAGCAGAAGAGATTGTTTATGAAATAATATTATATTACTATCATCAACTTAAAAAATCTTCAAACTGCTTGCCAAATTGGTCTGCTGTTAGCATTTAGTGAAGGCATCCAGTCATAGAAAAAAAAATGAATACCTCTGTGTTATCAGTTGGCTTATGGACTACACTTGGTTCTCTTGCTGCTCTGCTGAGCCTTGATGACTTCCTTGGTACTTCTGGTCCATGCCCTCTGCTATTAGCCTTTCTTCTGAAAAAAAACAGAAAAAAAATAAGGCTGTTATTGACTGTGGCACTGTTCAAACAAAACCGCACTTCCTGTTATCATTTCGGACTGATAACAAAACACATAGTAGTGTTGGGAGCTCCTCTCCAGATATGGTGATTTTTCAACTTGCGTAACACATACCCCTTTAAAAGTAATAACAAATAGCACTTGAATTAAGATATTCTAGTTTTCTAACTTCTTTTTCAGTAAAAAAATGATTCCACATTTAACAGAGCCCACCTGTGTAAATCTTCTCGTAACTTTGCATCCATCTCCTTGTTGGGTGAATATTTAGGCAAGCTTGAAGGTTCACATGCGTAAGGTTTTGTCTTGAAAAACTGTTCCAGTACAAAAAATAAAATAAATTAGGCATTTCTGTAGCAGTTTTCAACGTGCTATTCTTAGGTGGTGTTTGGTTTGGAGACTTGGTGGGATGGGATAGCTCCATCCCAGGTATGTGGGATGGGATGATCCCACTTTTTGTTTGGTTGCAAGGATGGGTTAGTCCCTATTTTTTGTTTGGATGGAGGGATAGAATGGGATCTAGTGATCCCACCTCTTGTTTGGATGGAGGAATGGAGTGGGATAGCTGCATATACTCAACAGATCAACAATATATCAACACATCACAATATATCACAACATGCCAAATCACACATCAGGACGTGCTGGGCCGGAGAGGACGGCGGAGAGGAGGCCGACGGCAGCGGAGAGGACGTGCTGGAGCTCGGCGGAAGTGGGCTGGAGAGGACGGCGGAGAGGAGGCCGGCAGTGGAGATGACGGCGGGGAGGACGCGCCGGGGCGGAGATCCGGCCGGCAGTGGAGAGGACGGCGACGACCGGAGCACGGCGACCCGACCTCCGACGGCGTGAGGAGCGGCAGGGAGGCGCGCACACACCCGGCCGGGGCGGCGCCCGCGCGTGGAGGGAGATGGGGGCCGGGGGGAGATGCGCGGGCGGCGGGGGAGATGGGGAAGGGGGCGCGGGCGGCGGGGAGATGGGGGCCGGCGGAAGACGCGCGGGCGGCGGGGGAGACGCGCGAGCGGCGGGGAGATGCGGGCCGGGAGGAGATGGGGAAGGGGGCGCGGGCGGCGGGGAGATGGGGGTCGGCGGGGGAGACGCGCGGGCGGCGGGGAGATGCGGGCCGGGGGGAGACGCGCGGGCGGCGGGGAAAAAGAGCGCGGGGAGATGGGGGATTAGGGCGTAGAGCGCGCGCGCAGAGAAGTGGGTTGGCGCGGTTCGCTCGTTTTGGGCGGATCGTTCCAACCCACTTTTCAGAGGAATCTTTTCTTTTGGGTCCAACCCATCCCATCAAACCCTACAACCAAACACTACCAAAAAAGGGTTGGCCCCCTCCCATCCTGGGATATCCCCTGAACCAAACACTACCTTATAAAATTTAAAAACAGGGACAAACAAGATTTATTTTCCAACAGGGATGCTAGAAATGACAATGCTTCATGTGACAAGTTATCTGTAGCCAAGTCACACTGAATAATAGTCAGCATTGCATCATGAAGATTTGGCATCTGAGATTACAATTAGATTGATCTAATAATCCTGTAATAGCTTGGAAATCTGTTAATACACTTACGCTACTATTTCCTAACTATATGAGTGAAAGGATTATATTTCATGCTGATGCATAGCAAAAGAAAAACGCAGGATAAAATTCTTGTAGTAATTTTAACAAACCAACTACTGCAATTCAAAATTCCATATATAGTAGTTTTTTTTTCAATCCTTCATCATCTAACACACAATAGGAATACAGGATATTACATCATTACATGATGCAATCTTACCTCAGATGTAAGAGCACCTGCTGCAGTACCACGCTTGTAGGGCTCCACCGACAGAAGAGTTTCTAGTAAACTCAATGCATTTTCTGGTACCTCTTTAAAAACATCTCGAAGGGTACTTGGATAAGGACAATGCGGTTTGAATATTGTCGCATGAGGCAACTTTGACTTCTTCCAATACTCATCAGCAGGGGAGCCACATAGCTTAAAAATCTTATGTAATTGTTCCACCTGAAAAATGAACGAGATGTTACACCATATTGACATACAGCTTGTAATTTCTTAAGAATTTAGAACTCTCGGCAAAGCTAAAATGGGAAAGCTGAAACACATAATATGTGTGAATAACTAGGTTATAGAGGATTGCGTAACAAAACCATAAAACTAGATGTGCTAACAGTGAAACCTCATTGACATAACAACTACAGTTCTTCAGAAAATTTATAGTATAGCATTTAGTACTGTCAGCAGTATGACAGCATCCATATCAATTTCTTCTTATCCTCCCACCATCATTTTGACCAAAATTAGTCAAAAGGAGTTCAATACACAATAGTATGTCGGTATCTCAGTATTTACAATTTAGTACATGACTACATGGCATAACCTGAATACCAGATGCTCAAATAAGGCTTTGTTGCTTCAACAAAGCCTCAAAAGCCAAATCATGGTAAACTGGTCAATTCATACATAAAAGTATAGGAGAAAATGGAGCCTCAAATCTCAATCTATCCTTACAATATAACATATTTCTTTATACTTTCTAAAAACTCTGGACTGTAGGTCTTTTCAAGTTATATACTAAGGAAGATATAATAAACTCTAGTGGTTAGCGCAACTCAATTAATTACCTCAGTTCTTCCCTGAAGGATAGGTTTCCCACGGAACATCTCAGCAAATACACACCCAACGCTCCACAAATCAACAGCTGCATCATAGTGAGTTGAACCTAGTAGCAGTTCAGGTGGTCGGTACCACAGTGTAACAACACGGCTGGTCAGAGGATGGTTTTTGCTGGGATCAAAGTAATTAGCAAGACCAAAATCAGCTATTTTTAGAACCCCTTCATTATTCACAAGGAGATTAGCGCCCTTGATGTCACGATGAACAACGCGGCGTGAATGGCAATGCTCCAGTCCTGACAGTAACTGGTTCATGTAGCACTTGACCTGCAATAGTTGACAATCAGAGAAAAAGTCAGGTCAACACAACGTAATAACAAAGTTGTACTGAAGGAAATAAATACATTTTAATTGACGTGAACATACCTGTGCTTCACTGAACTTGATGTCAGGGGAGGAAGAAAGTCCAGCAAGATCATGCTCCATGTATTCAAATACTAGATAAAGGCTGAATGATGACCGAGAAGTAATCAAACCTTCCAGTTTCATGACATTTGGATGATCGAGCCTTCTTAATATTTGTATCTCCCTTGCCATGAACCTAACACTCTCTGGCTCAAAATTGTCAAATCGCACCTTCTTCAGTGCGACTATCTTTCCTGTATCAAGGTCCCGTGCCCTAAATACACTGCTATATGTGCCTTGCCCAACCTACAAATACAGTGCAACAACGAAACACGGTCAGACCCTAAGAGGCATACAGCAAACATACATGTAAAGCAACTGCAAGTGTATAATTGGAGGAAAAAAGTGCAGGTTCACAAAGTACGCATCACAAAAGGCACAGCAGAAAAATTGAACATGTATTCCACAGCTTCATTGCCCACAACAGTGATACTGCTTGGTTTCCCAGTTGGACTTACCTCCACGATGACACATAGAAGAAATGGCAGAAAGCAGCCAAATTTCCAACCAGCAAAGCATATCAACAATAGAGACAACTAATACATGTGATGCCTCATAGAAGAAGACACTTAAATCACCCAGGCCTCCTCCCTTTGTTTCCTCTATTCTCATAACAACTGTCTACCAGTTTATTCTTCATGTGATAATCCATCACCCAACAAAGTACCACTAGCTAACACATAGCATAAGATTCTAGAAAGATACCAACCAATTCAGACAAATAATAGTTTCAACAACCATCTTCCTTCCAAACATCCTTCCAAATAGCCCCGACTGGTTTCCAAAAATTTTGCAATGGAAAATGACCCGTGACCGCGAGCTATCGAATTGAATCACGCAGGAAACCTCAATCGAAAGTACCTTCTCCAGCTTCTCAAAGGAGTCGGCCTTGAGCGGGATCCACCCCTGGATGGCCTCCCCGGCGACGGCGCTGAGCCACGGCGGCCACCCGGCCGCCACCTGCTCCCCCTCCAGGCTCCTCCGGAGGCTCCGCAGCCGGAAGCTACGGGACGCGGCAGCCACGGCGACGACGGCAGTCATCCCCGGCTCCTCCGCCTCGTCCTTCTTCTCCGACCTCCTGGCCGCCGCCGCGAGGGAGGAGCCGGAGACGGAGACCGCCGCGGCCGCCGCCGCCGGCGCAGGCGCCGGCGCGCGCGGCTGGTTCCTGTCCCGGAGCGCGCCGGACGAGTCGACCGCCGGCGTCACCGAGACGGCGTTCTTGGACGCGACGCAGCCCATCGCGGCGGTGCACTGCACTAGAACCAAGCAACACCAACCATACGCCGAGCTCGCGGGCGGATCAAGAACGCCGACGTCCGCGCCAACGCGTGAATCTTTGCGCGCTCCCTCAAACTCCTCACTCCCGCATTGGACTGAATCGCGGGCGGCACAGAGAATCAATAGAAATTTGACCCTCCCCTTCGCCGAAAGGCGTCGTCACGGGCCAAACACGGCACAGGTCAAGCAAGAGCAAGTCGGGATTGACCCGGGGGCTAATAAATGGCGCGATTTAGACGCGAGCCGGCAGAAACGAGAAAAAGATGAGACCTTGACGCCGCCACCACCACTATCGAAAGATCAATACAGGGATATTTCCCGCCGCGCGCGCACGCGGCCGCGGAAACCGTGATCGATCGATCGCGAGAGGGGTTTTGGACGGGCACGAGACAACCGTTACAGCAGGGGAAAAGAAGAAAGCCACGGCCTTTTCACGAAATCTCAGCAAGCGACGGACCGAAAAAAAACCCCGCCAAGCCAGAAACCGCTGCTCGCCGGTGCAGATCAAGAAAAGCCACCGAATTTGGCCGGGGAAATGGCAAGAGCACCGCACCAGGGCAGGCGCGGGTGGGGAGCGAGCCCGATCAGGGGAGCGGACGCGGAGGGGTGGGGGCGGATTCGCAGGTGGGAACAGGGCTTCAAATGGTCCACGCGATGTAGTAGCAGTGATGAGATTTTTGCGCACGCTCTGTCCCGCGGCGCGGGGGGGGGGGGGGGGGGGGGGGGGGTGAGGGGACTACGGGGGACAGCAGCTTTTCATAAATTGCAATCTAAACCTTGTGTTTTTATTCGTTCGGTTCACGCGGCGGCCGTACGCGCCATCGTAATGCCGTGCGTTGCGTTCGGTGAAGTCGCAGTGCTGACTGGTTCGTTGGAAAAGCACCAAATAATCCGTTTTATCTAATATTTATATTTAAAAAAATAAATATGATAAATAAAATTTGTATTTAAAAATATTTGTATTTATATTTGAGAATATTCGTATATGTATTTGATTATATTTGTATTCATATTCAAGTCTATTCGATTCGTATTCAAGCTGTTTCTAGAACCCAAAAAAAACATGTCAAAACAGGTGAAAATCGACGAAACCGTTAGAAATTTGTTCTATCGAGATTTATTACAGAAATTGTAGGAGGATATTCGTATTCGATCGAATTAAGTACATATTCAATTTAAATTCGTATCCGTTACGACATTCGATTCGTATTCATATTTAAAATATTTGAATTAGTTTTTATTTTAAAAATATGGATTCATATTCGTATTTGAGACTATTTAATCGTATTCGATTCGTTTCCATCCCTACTGGTTCCTGGTTGCATTACACGTACGCTGGCTTGGGTACTGGTGATGTTCTTCGCCTCCCAAAAATGCTGATGGATTCTAGAATTTTTTTAATAATTCAATTTTTATTCAAAATTACAAAAATATATCTGCACAATTTTTTTGACAGGAATGGCCACTAGTTTCCCTACCGTTGGGCGACTGGACCCTATCGGCCAACGGGCAGGTGACACGCAGGCAATCGGTGGGCCATTGGGCAACAGGATCCAGTCGCCAAACGGTCGGGCGACTGGGACCTGTTGCCCAACTGTTGAGTGACTACAGGTCCAGTCGCCTGATCATTCGGCAACTGCCACCTCGGCCCATTTTTTGCGCAATTGCCCCCCGACCGTGCATGGGAGGTAATGGCAATTGTTGTAGGTAGGTGACATTTACCAAAATTCGTCTGAGTTGTATTTTTTTCCAAAAAAAGGCAAACAATGTCAGTTGATCTATTTATGATTTTTATAGATTATGAATGGTACAAAATCTGTTATATTCGTAATAACATTTTGTGATCGTCGTATATTGTTGTAGTGCAAGAAATTTTCAGATATTTTTTCTAAGGACGATTGAGATAATAATGATTGGTAAGTACGAATGTAAGTGATATTGTGATGCAACCAGGAATTCATACATAGAGAACTTATTTTTTCATGTTATTGGATGCCTTACTATGTGATGAATTGGACATGAAAAGATGATGAGATGTGATGTTGCAAATTAATATAGACTTCATAATAAGATGGGAATAATACGGTGCATAGGGTTTGTTTACGTGCATAAGAAACGACATCCTGCACGATACAACAAACTGAAGTACTCGTATGATACATATGTGCCTTTTTAGAATGGAAATAAATCCAACCTTCAGGGAACGAGTGCGGAACGGCCCGACCTACTGCGTGGACCGGGGTCATTTTTCCTTCCTTGTGAACTCGACGTTGAACTCCTCAGTGGCCTCTTTGGCCTTGGCCACCATTTCCCTCTTTTTCGCGCACTCCTTCTCACGAGTCTCGTGCTCTCTGCACGTGCATGCCTCGAGATGAGATTTTGTCTCCCGACGTATACGCTTGGTTTGCTCATCGTTGCAGCGCTCCTCCTCCTAGATCTCGCAGGCCCTTTTGACATTCCACTGCTTGTTATCAAGAGTCCATTGGTCATGTGGGTGGATCTTGAGGTCGATCCACTTGTGGTAGCCACATAGCGGTTCTAGGGACTGCGGTAGATAGGATAGGTTGTTAGTGCGTACTTTAAAAGAGAAATAACAGGGGGAACACACTGCAACTGCTACTTACTGGCTACCAATAGTTGCTCGTGTTCCAACGTCGGTCGAGATAGTCACATGAGTAGTTTACGCAACCTCAGTAATGCATGCCCAGGCTAAGCTATTGCTTAGACTTGAAGAACTTGCATAGATCCCTACACTAAGGAGGAGGTTGCTGCTACGGGGGCGTCATTGCAAGGAGGTGCCCTCCTGGCACACTCCACTTGTTCATCGCGGGCCGTCGTAGCCCTTACTTGTTCGTTGCGGGCTGCAACAGACCTTACTAGTTCGTGGGACTCCTCCCATTGCTTCATCATCTTGTCCCATTGCTTCTTCTGCCTCTTGTTCATCCTGACATGGTAAACCAAGCTCTGGTGTAGTGTTGGGTTTGCTTGTGTAGCATTCCCTCCCAGATCTCTTCTGCATCATTTTATAAACTAAAGGGTTGGCATGGTGCAGAGAGCATCACTTCGTACTTTGCAGAGTCCTGTTTTTTTGGTCTGAAAAGCTGAGGAGATGTAGTGTTGTCATGTCAATCTAAAAAGCTGGAGAGGCCGAGCGTTGTCACTACGCAAAGCTGCCCTCTTGGGTCTTATTACTGTGCAAAGTTGCCTCTTTGGTCTTGTCACTTCATAAAGCTACTCTATCTGGTCTTATCACTACGTAAAGCTACACCCTTTGATCT
Source organism: Dendrocalamus latiflorus (assembly GCA_017311315.1). Lineage (NCBI taxonomy): Eukaryota > Viridiplantae > Streptophyta > Magnoliopsida > Poales > Poaceae > Dendrocalamus > Dendrocalamus latiflorus. Next base: position 6,368,914 of record CM029629.1, on the reverse strand, counting down.
TGTCACTGCGCAAAGCTGACCTCGTCTGGTATTGTCACTATGCAAAGCTGGCCCATCTAGTCTTGTCACTGCGCAAAACTGCACCCTTTGATCTTTTCACTGTTCAAAGCTGCCCCGTCTGGTATTTTCACTGCGCAAAGCTACCCCGTCTGGACTTGTCATTGCGCAAAGCTGCACACCTTTTGTCTTGTCACGTCTTGCTTTGCAGAGTCCTGTCTTTTCAGTCTAAAAAGCTGAGAAGGTATAGTGTTGCCAGTTCTCTCTGGGCAAAGCTGCACAAAGCTAGCACATGATTCGGTTTGTCATAAAGCACACTGCCTCCCCCGGGCTATAAAATACACGGCCCACCCCTTTGAGAGTAGGAGCATTCGATGTAGTGAACCGTAAGAACTACCTTGTTCGTCCTAGAGTAACTTACCATGACAGACGCCAATGGGCTAATCGAACATGGGTCACCAAAGATAGATGGAGGACTTTGGCCCTAACTACTGCTTGATGCCAAACAGGTATGCTCAATCGGTGTGGCCGAAATGCAGACACAGGGAGGACACGGTCGTGCAGGTCGTAGAAAGCCATTTCAATGGTGTGCAATGTTTCTTCCGATGCCCACACTTTGGGGTACAAGTAGGCAATCATTTATTTTGTATTACTGCTAATAGAGTTTCGATGTTAACCTCCTATTCAGCAGATGGCGAAATATAACTTTGTCCGCTGGATCGATCCTTCTCATGAACACTATGTTGTGAGGTACATGGATACATTGTGGGAGCGAATCTTTAAATTGGATGCGCAGATTGAAAGTCTCAAAGAGGAGAACGATGGCATCCATTAACAGATGCGGTGTGAGAGGGGCAATGAAGAGGTCGTCAACATAGGAAGTTCGTATGATCTGACATGCTACTGCGTAAACCCTAGCTGTATATGTGCGTGCCACTACAACGATGACCAGACATGTCCGAGGCGCCCCCTTCTGCAATACTTTCTGTGGGTAGCGCGAAGCACATTGTACCAATAGGCATGCGCGGACATGGTTGTACTATAGTACTCTTCCCTGTTGTTCGCGGTTATGTTTAATATTCTAAAGCATGTAATCGAATGGTTTACGCGTCGCTGCGGTTACCATTTATTGAGTAGACTGTTCCAGCGGTGTATCGCACGCATTGAACTAGAAGCGTTGACATGGATTAAACAAACAAACATCCTAAAAAGGAGTACAAATAAGAACGTACCAGTATTGCAAACATCACATAGTTTTGGACATAGCTATAGTTAAACTTTCGAAACTTTGACTATCGATACCTTTTTAGATATTTAAATTAGATATATGAAAATCATACATATAGATTTATCTCAAAAAGTACTTTCATAGTATTATAATTTATTGGGTTTTATAAATATATTATAATAAAAATTAGTAATCAAAATTATATTTTACAGATCATGTTGATATTCAAAACAACATATATTTTTGATCGAAGGAAGTATATTACTCCCTTTTTCTATTTGTGAAGGGATATGTTGCTCTTGGTTTACACCCAAGTGTCGCCGGTGTCATCAGGACCTCTTGGAACAGAGGGATTGTTCCGTTTTGCTTCCAAAATTCTTGCCATCCAAACAGAGATTCCAGTGAGTTTTTTAAAGTAATATATTTTTTATTCCAAATTACAATATTATACCTATATTTTATTTTTTTAGTTTTGACCATAAGTCGTTCAACCGTTGGCGACATATGGCCAAGTTACTCAACCGTTGGGCGACTAATACCTGTCGCCCAATGGTTGAGCGACAAGTTTCTAGTCGTCAAACCTGGTTAAGCGACTAGTCCAAGTCGTCCAACGGTTAGACGACTAAGGGCTGAAATGAGAGCATGGCACGCGGACGGCTGCACGCGCGTGGATGTATAGCCCTCTAGTCACTCAACGGTTAGGTGACTTGGGCTAGTCGTCTAACCGTTGGGCGACTCCCTATTGCCCAACGGTTAGACGACTTGGACATATGTCACCCAGCGGTTGGACAACTAGCTCAAGTCATCCAACCATGGAGCGATAGATGGTTAAAACTGTAAAAAAAAAATGCAAATATAATAATGTAATTCATAAAAAATAGATTATTTTTAAAAAATTTCGTCCAGGCTCAGTTGTTATCCGCGTTTCTTGAAAAAAGAAAAGAAAAGAAAAGGCTCAATGTCTCGTCAGATCTAACTCGTAACATCGTAGTCGTGCTCGCGTGTTTAAGGAAGAATAACCTACTTGGTGCAAGAATACACAGGTTTTAGGGTCTTATTTTGTATTATTGCTTCAGTATTATATCGGTGAGTCCTTTCAGCGAATAGTTTTTTCTTCAATCAAGAAGTCGTCTTTTCTAAGGAGAAGACATGTCTAAGAACTTGTGTTTGGCCTTAATCATGAAGATCCTGCCATTCACTACTCTGATCGTTCATCCTCTTCCCGTGACCATGCACTGTAGACTGAGGTAAACACAAAAGGAAGCGTCTGTTCTTTTTGACTGCGGCTTATGACTTTTGGCTGAAATTTTTGAATTTTAGTTGTTTACGGTACAGATTACGGAGAGATCGATACTCACTTGCGATTTTGGCTGGTACAGATGTTGGATTTTTAACGTGTACTACGTTTAACTTGTAGACTGCATCTTGAGAAAATACTCCGTTTAAAAGTTAGGTACTATAGCGGCTGCGAAAAGCTGCCCGGCTTCTTACCAGCCGAACAGGCCCGAAGTCTTCTCATCTGGCCAGTTATTTCTGCACAAATTAATAATGCGCCACTAGCTAACATCTAGCAGAATATGGCATTTTAACCTACTGCTATTGTGTGTTCCCAACTGCCCCGTCCAAACAATGAATAAATCTGGCGTGGCATCGCATTGCATTTGGCACTGCCCCATTAGTCTCTCTCTACATATATTTGGTCAACACAAGAAGATTTGGGGAACATGCTGATTGGAGTAAGACTTTGTCTACTAATGAAGATTAGGTTGGAGATTCCCACTACTTGACACCCTCAAAAGGCCAAAAATCCTAGTTGCTCTTAGTCAATAGTAGATGCTAGGTTGTGACTTTCCTGCTTCTATTAATTATACAAGGATACATAGCTCTCGTGTATTTTCTCGAATACAAACATGTTTGGCTCTCTCTCCAGGATGCACATCTGGTTAGAACACCCATTTCTATGCGAGAATGCAAACTTGCAACCGTATATAGCCATTACAAATAATGAGCAATTGAAAAATGCGAGCATTATATTTTGGTGCGACAAAAGTTCATGCATGCATTTGGCAGTATTAATTTTCTGCGCTCTTCAGATTTATTCTAATGGGAAGAAAAATACCCGCAGCAACTATATAGTTATTGTGTGTACAAGAGTAAAAATGGGAGTGCATCCTTTTGTGCAGTGGCGGAGCTAGAGCAAAACGGAGGGGGGGTGCAACGGGCCGCGCGTGGGAGCATAGGACGGTGGGAGAATGGGCTGGACAGGGCGAGTGAGGGTATTTGTTGGGCTAGGGGTACACCATATTGGACCAAGGGGGGTGCACAAAGGGTGAATATTTACTAGTAATAACTAAAAAATTTTTTGGACCCGGGTTTCTGGGAACCCCCTCCCCTCCATTGGGCTCCGCCCTTGAGCTTGACCAAGGTCAATAGATATATGTTACATGAAGTATATTTTGGCTAACGTGGATCAAGTTATGAATCCAGTTATTAGAAGTCAAATTAGGTCACATAGGTAGGCATTTTTCATTCTCTTTTTTCCCCAATATGTATAGGTGTAGGAGTTTATTTATTGACAGTGTAGCTGTGTACAATATCTAGCGACCAAGTAGACATTAGGATGAGCAACCTTGCAGGAATTTCCTAAGTTGGTGGTGGGTGGGGGGAGGGGTTTGGCCAGTCTAACAGTCTATCTAATTAAGTAGGAGGTGTGGACATATGATGAGCTGACACAATGCTGATTCGGTGTTGACACCGAATAGTTTGGTAGCTAAATCTATTGGGTACATGATAAATCTGAAGAACATTGAGAGAAAGTTCAGAATAATGTTGTGATGAACTATTGCAAGTTTCATAGAATGGTTAAGTGATTTTGCAATGATCGCATTTTGTTTGGGCTATTTTATGGAATTTTCAAGAAAAACGGTAGTACCGCAAGTGTTGGTGCAGTCATACTACATGTGTTTGTGCGGTTGTACCGCAATGTGGTAACACCGATTACACGGCGGTACATTATTTCCAGAGAGGTCCATTTTGGGATTGCAAGGTACGGTAGTAAGGGTTTGGGGAACAGTAGTAGCGTAGTGCGGTAGTACCGTCATGTTGCGTGTGGTACCACCGGATTTCGCACGAGAAAGGTGAGAAATGTGGAAGAAGGGTTCGAACGGCAGAATGGTACCATGTAGCTCGGATGGGTCAAGTGAGCCATGGTTCAGTGGAATCGGGACGGGAGAGACTTGGCGACGCGTGGTAAGCTAGTGGTGCACCTACACGAGGCAAGCACGGCAATTGATTGCAATGGATGGTGATGACTAGGTCAACGAAGGGTATTTTGGTAGTTTGGCGAAAATACCGACAACTATCTTGGATCAAAATCGTAGCGCATGAGTGGCACTTGGGAGAGCGGTTTAGGTCAATGTGGAATTGGTTTGATTAAGACGGATCAAGGATAACGATTTAGCGGATACAGACTTATACACTTTAAAAAGCGTGCATACGTGAACATGTGTAGTAAAACCCGTGTGTGTGGAGTTACTGAGTTCCCCCATTGTGCTAAGTGGATATTATCTACTAAGGATTAGAGGTGGCAGGTTAGCCTACCTATAAAAGGGGTTGGGATGGAGACATGTGCTCTCTTGTTTAGGGTTAGGGTTTGAGAGTAGAGTACTTAGTGTACTCTCTGTCCTCTAAGGTGGTGTGGCTGTGAAACTTACCTTCTCAAGTGGCAATACATCAATCTTTGATCATCTCTTTGTCTATTTCTTGTTTTGATTGATTTGCTCTTATTTTGGTTGGTTTTGATCTCTTCTCTTCCTTCTTCTTGCTGTGCCAAGGACATGAATGATATGGAGATTACATCTTGAAATCAATCTCCAATCATCTAGACATTTTGATAATAAGTTCATCAAGAAATCCAATTTTGGTTGATTTCGGTCTCACCAAGTGATTTTTTGTTTCAAGTATTTTTGGGTTGTGTTCTTCAATGGTCTAACTTGCTGTGCTATGTGGTAACACATCTAAAATTATCTTGGCCATCTTCTACCCACGAGCAAATTGTATTCACTGGTTTTGGTTTTTGCTCAGTTTTGATGCAACCTTTTTTCAAACTGAAAAAGGTCTCTTTTTTGGCTATGATTTTCATGATCATTTATTGGAATAGGTTCATAATATCCTAGAAAAGATCCCTGTAAAGTTTCATGTCATTTGGATCTTCAGATAAAATGATCCATTGATTTTGGTTTTTGAACTCAGTATGAAATCACTGTTCATTGAAGAAAAAGGTACTACCGCCTTTATAGTTATGGTACTACCGAAAAAGGTACTACTACAATTATAACAAAGGTATTACTGATTTTCCTATTTTTTCAGCTGAGTTTTGTGTTGGCTTTCTATTCTAATCTTCATAACTTAAAGACATAGAAGTGAAGGTAGTTGAATATTTAAGAAAATTTTTTAAGACACTATTCACTCTTATTTGTTATCATCTTCGGCCCTATAAAATAAAACCAAATGAATAATCTAGTGTAAAGGTTATAGTCCTTGCAAACTCTATTTATCTTACCTATCATTAGACATGCCAAAAGGATGACAGGAACACTATGGTTTGATTAAATTTTGGTGGAACCGGCTGGGATCCAGAACACCGCCCCTTTTTAAATACTCGTAGTTGATATTAGTACTAACGAAACGAGCATAGAATCTCACGATGAATGAGTCGCTGACAAGTCCGTCCCACCAATTCAATATGAACGAAAGAAAATCAATTTGCCAATGACTGACTCCTAGCACTCCGCCTAAACTACACATCATTTTAGGTCAGAGCAGTAGAAGATAAACACCCTTTATTCGCGAATGCTCCTTACTTTTGACCATGACAAGATTACCAGCAATCACCTTTTACATAAAAAAGTCCACTTTTGAATGGATTCTTGGGGCACGTTAGTTTTCAAAAGGGAAATCTAGGGCGACGTGGGGCCCCCAATATGACTTATTATTTATAATTTCTCTAAATAAATAGACGAAATGTATTCTTTGTCTTCTTTTTAAAACGATTTTATCGGGACAGTTTTTCGAAGAGATTTATCAACTTATCAATATTCAGTTCGTTTGCATAAGTACAAATGTTAGAACAAAAAACTATCAGCTGCAACCGAAAATAACCCATCCAAAAACACAGTAAAGGGTGGCACTGCAGGTTTGAGGCCCTGCTCAAAAGTTGAGTGGCTTATGGCTGAAAAGCACTGTAACTGGTTGAAAAACACTATAGCTGACGGAGGCTTATTTAACATAATTAAATTTAAAAAAATTTAAAAATAGAAAAAATATGTTAGCCCATCACGTATAATGTAAATAAATATGAGAAAAAAAAGAATCGGCAAAAAAACCTAAAATATAGAAAAGATGAAATCTATAAATAGTATAAAATAAGTTAAAAGTCAAAAGATTAAACCGAAGTGAGCGGGACCTTAGAGCGGATGTCACGGAGTCAGTACTGCGGATGAAGCAGGCCCGTGTTTTCCACGGGGGCTGACTCCGGTGCACGCGCAACGGAAAACACGCGCACACGGCACACACACTTGGGCAGACCGACTCGTCCTCACGCCACGAGCCGCACGTGAATGCTAACCCACTTGTCCTCTGCCGGGCGAATTGCCGTACTCGATCTCTCTTTGCTTCTGCTCAAACAAGAGCATATTTTCACCTTCGTAGTAGCAGAAAAGTTTAAATAAAAATCTGGTAGTAGCAGGAGCTGGACCTAAAATAGGATACTCCCTCCTGTAAATGGTCCCAAAATATCATTTTGAGTACTAATTTCTATTATACTATATTTACAAAATCTAATAAACTTATAATATTAGAAAAGTATTTCTTCAGTCAAAGATATTTATATAAATATTTTAAAAAATGTTGATATGCAAAGTTTCAAAAATCTACCTATACGTTTCCGTAACCGACATGTATTTGTGACTAAATAAGTATATAACAAGGCAGTGGGAACTGTAATCTCGACCACTAGATCGACATCGAACCGTATGGATCAAGGTCTGTGTTCTCGTTTGGTTACCATGTCCATGCTACCATTAATCCTACCAATATGGCAATATTAATTGCACAATGGTACGGCAGGTCAACCGAATTTCGGGTTGGGCACGTACAACCTCCTGTCTGATTACAGCGACGGTGGTACGGCAGGTTAACCTGTTGGTACCATAATTAATTTGGCTGTTAATCCAACACCATGCCATAAGTGACAGCTTCCGTATCAACCAAATGCAGAGCAGCAAGCTATCTTAAGGTAGCTAACCAGTAATGCGACGAGACAATCCGTATCATCAGTCACCTATCCCTCCGTCTCTTAGCTCGGCCTCACTGCAACATTTGCTTGTAGAACACTCATGTGGGATCCTAATAATCAAGCCGTTCAGAATATTACAAGAAGCTTGAAGAACCAATGCAATTCACGCAAATGGTCTACAACTCTACGTAAGACGCGTGAATTTCTTAGGAAACAATGAACCTGTTTTTTTGGCTATGACGGATGGCTTTTAGCCGTAGTTAATGATTTTTATCTGTGTTTTTTTATATTACAGCAGACAACGGAGATACCGACATGAACATCACACACAATTTGAAGCTCAGCAAGTTTTTTTTGAAAGAATTCACCTTAAGAAATATTTTGAATTTCAAAAAAACCAAAAAATAACCATAAACCCATCGCATAAACTTTGATGGTGGGGTGTCATCGCATAAATTTTGATGTGTCAAAAGTCATAAACCCATCACATAATCCTTTAGGAACCTGGGTAGCATCAACTTATGGGCCCTAGTGACACAGGACACCGGATCTAAATTTTTTTAGCAAGGCTTAGCACCTTCAGCTCATATGTGAACCCTCCAACCTAAACTTAGTGCACCCAGTTTTTTCTTTAAAACCTAACGAAGGAAGCACTAGTGGCCTAAATTCATAGTAGCTAGTAGTACTCCACGAGGAGCCTCCACTTCTTTCAACCCATGAGGCAACTACAGTAGGCCGAGCTAGCCCTTGAGCCAGCCTGAGAGGGAGGACAGCAACAGACCACAACGTTTATTTGATCGATCCTGAAGTGTGTCATCTCGTAGCAGCCATCGATGTCTGTTAGTTTCGTATGGGCAGCTAGGAGATGTGCACCACATCCGCTGCATAGCCGCACCCAGCCAGATAGTGATCGGTCACCGGAGAATAGGAGAAATCGGAGCCACCAGCCGTCCTCGCTTGCCATCTCACCGCAGCGCCGCATGGTCCCTGTTATCTCGCACCCTCGTCGGTCGAAGGGAGCTTAGATCCACCTGATCAGTATGTTGTTTGCTCTAAATTTCTCTTAATTTTTCCAATTTATTTCAAGAATAGGGTTAAATTTGTGAGTTAAGGTTTCGATGCGATGATTGTTGATTGATTCTTGTCGAATTGTAGAGTTAAGACTTAGTGTTTCAATTCTAATTTTTGGAATACCGACCTAGCTCTTTGTAAATCGGAGGCAAAATTATAGTATTTGACCATAATATTAAGTAAGTAAGTCGTTGGACGTATTTTTCTATTATATTGTTCTTAAACTATTGAACATACAACTATCTAATTGATTTTTAATTAATTAATGATGATTTCATAAATAATATACTAATAAGAATTGATGAAAATTACCTATGATGTTATGGTTCGTCGTTTATAAACTTGAAATAACGTAAACACTAAAAGGTAATGAATTAACTTACATTTGACTGTTCTACTTTTTTATTTGAAAACTTCAAGTAATTTTGTTCTCTTTTAACTGGCTATTGTGGTTGGATGAAGTATTTTACCAATACCGACTAACTTTTGTTTGTGGTTTCACCTTTAGTTCCTTCAGTTTACTGCAACTAACTAATATTATTATCGGGCTTCTTAATTTTGCTAAGTATTTAGACCACTAATTATTTATCATCATACACTATCATCGGTTATGTTGAAGTATTAATGTTAAAAATTGACGAACACATTACTATTTAGCATAATTGTTGTAGGGGTGGCCCCCACCTACACACGTTCGACTTACTGAGCCAAGAGGTCCATTAAGGCATGTAAAAAGACACCTACACCCTCGACATAGTAGGCCACCGTGGGGGGATATTATTGTAATTAGGCCTTATGGCCATGTATATATACAACCCTGAGAAAGGAGAGACATACAACTCATTTTCTACACTTACTTTGTTAGTCTCTCTATTTACTGTTTGGTCCATATCTACAACAGTTGGTGCCGTCCGTGGGGACGACAAGCAAGCTACGAGCTTGGGAGAAGCAATGGCGCCTAAGAAAGCAACGGCGACAGCCAAGCGAAACAGAAACACAACGACAGTGACTACTGAGGCCGGCACACAACGGCCAGTGGTCCAAGGCCCTCCACCCATGGCAGCGACTTTGGTGCCGTGGGTGGCGAGCGGCCAATGCCAACGTGAGGAGCTAGCTCCAACACTCACATTGGCACGACCTCGATGACGCCACCCGCATCGGCATGACCGTTGATGACGTCACCCGCGCCAGCACGTCTGCCGACCCTGGCGCCCGCGTTGGCATGTCCGCTGACCCCAGAGCCCGCACCAACACGTCAAGTGACCTGGACACCCGTGCCAGCAGGACCATCAACCCTAACGCCCATGCCAATACATCAAGAGACCTTGGAGCCTATGTCGACACATCCGTCAACTTCGACGCTCACGCCGGCCCGATCGTCAACCACCATGGTTACCGCACACCCAAGGCGTCATCTCTCACAACCTTGCCGCACATGCCTCCATGCTTGCAGACTCCGTTGCTCGTGCGACGGAGGGCACGCTGGTGGTAGCCCTGAGAACATTGCAACGTGATCTAGCAGACCTCCGGAGTGTCATGCAGGAGATGCAAGAGGCTCAGAGTCAACAAAAACCTACAACAGCAGTCATGGAGGTCACCGACGAAAGGGCAGATAGTCGCGAGGCCCCTACCACCACCCACAATACACTCCAGCACGTGGACCCAAAGTCTCCTCTATTCGCTGGCCTGTAGCAATCCGCATGGCCAGAATACTTTAAAATGCCCACGGTCAAACCGTACAAGGGCAGTACGGACCCTTGAGAGTTTGTATGCGTCTATGATATGGCCATTGAAGCGGCGGGGGTGATGACTCGGCAAAGGCGAAGACATTGCTGCTCGCTCTTCAAGGGATAGCTCTCTCCTTGTTCTTCACCTCACATACAACAACTTCAAGGGAAATTACGTCGAGCAGGTGGATGCAGACCAGCTTTTGACCATCAAGCAGAAGCCTTCCGAGAAACTCTAGGAATATTTCAAATGCTTCGCTAAAGTCCGCTGCCAAGTTAAGGATGTAAACGAGACCACCATCATCAATGCAACAATACGAGGTCTTTGTCTGGGGCCGTTGGCCGAGTATGACATGCGCAAGCCCATAAAAATGGTCGCAAAACTCTTTGACAAGATGGAAGAGTACGCAAAGGCAAAAGAAGATGTGCAGCGATGCCAAGGCGATGCTTTTGAGGCAAAGCAAATGCCTGATCCTTTGAAGGATGGCTTCGACTATAAGCAGCGAAAGGGCCAATGGCCCAGGTATGTCCTCAACATCGAGGGTGGCGAATATGGCAAGAACACTTTAGCCAGCCATGGGCGTGGTCATAGAGGCTGCAGTCATGGAAGAGGACAAGCCCGTGATGATAGAGGATGGGGCCATGATGACAGATAACAACAGGGGCTCTAGTGCAAGGTGCACGGTAGGAGCGAACACCTCACTCGGTAGTGCCCGACCATCGCAAAGCTTCGTGAAAGCGTCGTTAGGGACAAGGCCATCGAGGCAAGAGCACTGGTGGTGGCACACATGTAGCAACCCCTGAGGGCCAGCTAGTCCAATCTGCCCCACCGCTTTGCACATACAGGCCCTTGACATTGGATCACACCAAGTCATTAACGTCACCACGGGTAGTTCGTCGTTATAATTCTCATCCAAAAGACAGTGGAAGGCCTACGCCCGTCGACTAAACTATGTCACCGCATATCCCACCCAAATTCCCTGAGCTGGGCACAGGCCAACATTACTTTCTTGATGGCTAACGAGGCAGGTGTGGACTTCCCTCACCAGGATCGCTTGGTGGCGCAGGCAAGTATCCTAGGATGCAACGTTAAACGTGTCCTTGTCGATGGAGGCAGCTCGGTGGATATCTTATTCACCAGCACCTTCGACCAGATGGGCATTCCTTTGAGCAGATTCAAGCCTCTGGATATGCCACTTTAGGGCTTCGGGGGCTAGCTGCTACGGGCCTTAGGTGAGGTGCTACTCAAAGCGTCTTTCGAGTGGGGTGACCAAGCAAGAAGTGAGGTGGTAACCTTCAACGTTGTTGATCTTCCCTACCCATAAAATGCTATCCCTAGAAGGGTGATGCTCAATGCTTTTGGAGTAGTCCCACATCATAATTTCTTGTGCATGAAGTTGTTGGGTCTACAAGGGATCATCACTGTGTTCAGAGACCAGGATCTCAATCGATGTATAGAGCTCGGCGCACAAGGTCCCCTCCGCAAGGTGCACTCTATCATTGAGACCCTCGCCACACCCACATCATCATCGCCATCAGCTCCGGGGTGGACGCCTAAGCCCAAGCCAGACATCGAGGTCAAAAGGGTCCTCCTGCATGACATGATGCCTCCCAGCAAGTCTTTATCGGTGAGGGCCTCACCCCAAAGGCCGAGCAGGGACTTGTCCATGTCCTTTGTAGTAACACGGACGTCTTCGCGTGTTGTCAACCGACATCACGGGAGCAGACTACTCCATCACTGATCAAAAACTCATGGTATGCCCAGACACCAAGTCAATTAAATAGAAGCTAATGCGTATGTCCCTCGAGCGCCAGCAAGCCACCAAGACGGAGGTCACTAAACTACTATAGTCCAGTGTAATCCGTGAAGTCCATCACCCAGAGTCGACTTTACGAACCTCAACAAGGCATGCCCGAAGGATAGCTATCCCCTCCCGTGAATCGACCAGTTAGTGGACACCACGGCGGGGTGCATGTTGATGAGCTTCCTCGACACATACTCCAGCTACCACCCCATATTTTTATTACAAAAAGGCAGTCTGGAATGAGGAGATGGTCTTCCTTGAGTACCTGCTTTCCATGCAAACATAATAAAGATAAGGTCACATCACAAACACCCCATATTTTTCATTACAAAATACTAGTTATATGTCCTAATGATAGCAAGTGCCCAATACAAAAGGCATCAATGGCCCCACACACGTAAGCTACGCCGCACACGGGCGAGATCAAAAGGCCTTCGCATCACACATGCCGATCGACCAGGACATGGGAGGTGGGGTCACCGTCTTTGTTCCATCAAGGAACCTTGCCAAGCCAAGTACCGAGGTCCATCCTCACGCCCAGAGTCCGCTTCATAGCAGTCTTCATGGCAGCGTCACCAATGTACTCCCATATGCGGTGATGGAACACGCGAGTGGACCAACGTATCACATGCAATGCCTCATACATCATGGTGTTCCTCGTAGGCAAGTCCAGGCGGGGATTAGCCAGTTTGCCCACGTGCAAGTAGCCCCAAAGTTGAAGCAGAATGAGAATCATCTGCATCATTGCAAGCGAGCAGTGGTTGCCATAAGCCTGAGCACTGTTTAGTGCAAGTGACGAGGCCTCTCTAGTTCTTCGAAGGCTACTCAACAGATCTTCTGGCCCCTGTGTTGGGGGGACTTCGATCGTAAGATCTACCAGGGTAGCCTCCAGGGCCTTCATCGATCCCCACGCTAATAGGGAGGTGTTGCCCAGTATGCAGTCCCTCTTCGATAGCACGGACGATATCCGAGTCTTCTCTTCCTCTAGCATGGCAATCTGCTGCAATAGGCCTTCGTGCTCCTCAGCTGTTGTAGACCGAGTCTGCTCCACCAGAGTGCGTGTGTCCACGATAGCCTTCGCACTTTCCACCTCTAGGAAGCGGATGCATTCATCCTTCGCCTCTATCACAGCCATTGCGTCCACGGTGCATTACTAGGTGGATGATGCCTCCATCTCCACCTTGGTTACTCGCTCTTGCAAACTGCTCCGTTCATGGTACCTCACCGTCTGCAGAGCACAAACCAGAGCAAGGGCCTGAACATCATCTAAGCATCAGCAATGAAACAAATCAAGCAATGAAAACATTGTCATAAACATACCTTCATCTCCGTCACCTTGAGGGCACGCTCTAGGAGCTCTGGCCCATAAGAAGAAAGCACACACTAACCCAGACCAGCATTCGCACAGTTCGTAGCTCCTTGGAACAATCTCAACGCCTCTGGGCGAGGGATGAAGTCCACCACAGAGAGCCACCGAGACTCTGAACAGGTGGCTTCAGGGATGATCGGGCTTGTTGACACATCTATGGTGGCAGCACAAGCTAGGACACGGCTAGCTTCATCGCTAGAACCTTGTGCGCATCCCAGGGATCGAGGACCCGTTGACATCGGTGATAGTGTGAGGGGAACATCTCCGCTCCATTGCCCACCTTGTGTGCATACGGCCGACTACTACTAGGCTTGGGACGGTTCGACACGGGGATGTTGAGGGGTTCGCACACTCGGTTCACCAGGCCGAGGTTTGATGTCACCGACGCTCGCAGACTGTGCTTCTTCGTGATGTATAGGCCAAGGAAGACGGCCGCTGTGCGCTCCATGTCCTTGAGAGAGTACTGCCACGAGTAGCCATGGGGGTCACCGACAAACTACCACATAACATCAACCATAATAGTCATATCTTTTAACACAAAAGTCTTACCCAGCTCAGTCAGCTTTGGCAGCGACGCAACACTGGGATGGAGGCGGTCATCATGGGTGGGATTGGGTTGGATGTGCCACAAATGAGCCAACGGGGCTCCTTCGCAAGGTCCCGCATGTTAAACCAGATGGTGACCCCAAATAGCCTCTGCACATGATGCTCATCCTCGCGGTTGAGGGTCATAGACAGAGACATATTGAAGTCTATTAAGTGGCATGCCCACTGAAGACTACCACCAGCTTCTGTCCGGTGGTAGAACCACCATCGCATCTAGTTTGACTCCCACTTTGTCCAGCTAGAACTTGCCAAAAATATCTTCGTGCACCCAGACCAGACCACGATGTTGATGCTCCCCACGTTGGAGTACTTTCCCTCATTGAGCTTCTTCGGCTGACACTGGGCATCATATAGAAAGACGAAGAGTGCCCGCCCACAAAGCCCTACTGTAGACAGCCAAGTGAATGATATCATTGGGAGTCAGCTATGCAATTTCTAGCCCGTACAGCCAAAGGACTTCACCAACAAAGGTTGCAATAGGGATTCAAAGCGCAGCATCATAGTACACGGTGAAGACGATGGTCTCTGACTCCATTTACGGCGGCAAGCAACCGAACTGCCTTGCACCCCGAGATCTTCCCGTCAGGCACTAATGAGCGAATCAACTCGTCGGTCACCAAAGTCAGCCCAGCATGTTTGTGTTGGTGCTGTTCACCTTCTCTATCATGCTCCAGCATTTGTTTACCATCGACGCGTCGTGCTTCACTAGCTCGTATTCAACAGCCACAGCTGACGAGATGCCATAGCCAGATGACCCTCCGTGGGTAGATGAGGCGCCTGCGGCACTACAGTAAGATCGTCGGTCGCCACCACGAATCATCTTCACATCGGTAATGGAGGCGGAGCGGGGTCGGTAGGTGCACTTGCAGTCAGTGAGGATGTGGCACGGTAGAGAGTGCAATGGCAATTAAGGCGGTGGATAGATGGAGAAGTATGACCAATGGCAACGAGCAATACGAAAAAGAAGAAGAAGAACACGTAGTGGTGGGTCATCTTGAGAAGGACGTCGCCCTTTAAGATGCACTCCTTTTTGGGTGTGCCTCGAGAACCAACGACGCATGAGTCGATAGTGCACGACACGCAAACTACCATCGGACGCGTGTCCCACGCTACAGAAATACCAACCCGCGGAGGCCAGCGCAAAAGATGGCATGTGGCCCAGCCATCCACGGTCATCATGATGCGGCCCATGGGCCAACCACTCAGCAGGCCGAAGGGACAGAGGGGGACAAAAGGCCTGGTGATATGGTTTTGGTCTGCAGGAGATGAAACCCTTTACCATGGGAGGGTACTGTTGTAGGAGTGGCCCCCACTTACACCCGTTCGGCCTGCTGGGTTAAGAGGCCCATTATGGCATGTAAAAAGACACCTACACCCCAGCATAGTAGGTCACTATAGGGGTATTATTGTAATCAGGCCTTATGGCCATGTATATATACAACCCTGAGAAAGGAGAGAGAGAGAGACAGCTCATTTTCTACACTTACTTTGTTAGTCCCCCTATTTACTGTTTGGTCCGTAGCGATAATAATAATATTATTTAAAAATTATATATGTTGTTATATGTATGATGAAATAGCGAATCCTGGTCATTTTCGTTTTAGTTCTGCCCCTATCTAGGAAGTTATGAAGGAGACTACCGATGCTGCATTATGGCTAAAGTTGGAACATATCTGCATACCAAGGATCTGACCAGCAGGATGCATTTGTAGTAGAAGCTTTTCTCACTCAAGTTGTGAGAATGCAGATCGGTGCAGGACAATCTAACCACATTAAAAGATGTGGGCACCGACCTTGAAGCCATGGAGGTCAAATGCGATGATAAAGATTCGGGTCTTGTTCTGCATTGTTCACTGTCT
Source organism: Dendrocalamus latiflorus (assembly GCA_017311315.1). Taxonomy (NCBI): domain Eukaryota; kingdom Viridiplantae; phylum Streptophyta; class Magnoliopsida; order Poales; family Poaceae; genus Dendrocalamus; species Dendrocalamus latiflorus. Next base: position 6,352,957 of record CM029629.1, on the reverse strand, counting down.
ACTCCATTCTCTATGTTTAGAGACACAATTATCTATAGTCAAGATACTCTTACTCTAACAGAGGTTTATGAAGCTCTATATACCAAAGAAAAGATGAAAAGTATGGTTTTGAGTGAGAGCTTGAGTTCGCATGCAAAAGGTTTGTCTATTCAGGGCAGATCAATCAAGAGGTCTCTGACCAATGATTCCAAAGCCAAAAACTCGAGCAGATACAAAGGTTATTCAAAGTCGAAGATCAAGAAGTTGTGCCACTACTGCAAGAAGAGTGGGCGTGATATCTCCGAGTGTTGGAAACTCTATAATAAGAAGAAGAGGAATAATAATTCTAAGAAGGATCAACAAGATGATGAAGCTAAGGGCACCATTATCACAAAAGAAAATTCTGAAGGGGAGATTCCCAGTGACGAGTTTGATGAGTGGATTCTTGATTCAGCCTACACTTTTCACATGATCCTGAACTATGGCTGGTTAATTATGAGGCTATTCCAAGTGGATCAGTATTAATGGGATATAATACTCTGTGAAAGATTGCAGTCATCAAAAGATTGCAGGCATCGGTTCCATCCAGATCAAGATATTTGTTGGCATAATTAAAACCCTATCGGAGGTCCGACACATTCCAACTTTAAAAAGGAACCTTATCTCATTGAGTATTCTTGATACCAAAGGGTACCAGTTTTTAGGTGGAGGTAGAGTTCTGAAGATCTCTGAAAACTCTCTTGTTGTGATGAAAGGTGATATGAAATCAGCAAATAACTACCATCTTGAAGTCACTACCCTGGTTGGAAAGGTTGTTGTTGTCTCAACCAGATTGTCTAATGGTGATCGGACAAGTCTATGGCATATGTGTCTCGAGAATATGAGTGAAGCCAGCTTAAAGGAGTTGTGCAAAAGAAGTTTGCACGATGGTCAAGGTGTCGACCAGTTAAAGTTTTGTAAACAATGTACCTTCGGTGAACAAAAGAAGGTGAGTTTCAGCTCTGCAAATCACTCTTCAATAGGTATATTGGACTATGTTCACCCTAATTTGTGGGGGTAAGTCTCAATTCCTTTCCTTGGAGGTGCCAATTATATACTGACCATCATCGATGACTACTCTTGAAGAGTTTGGGCATACTTCGTCAAATACAAGTCTGATGTGTTCAAGATATTCAAAGAGTGAAAGATTATCAATGAGAAATAGACCAACAAGCATGTTAAGAAACTCCGAACATATAACAACCTAGAACTCTGTTCGGGAGAATTTGAAGCCTTATGTCAATTGGAAGGCATTACATAGTACCAGGCACACCTTACCACAATAGTGTCGCCGAACACATAAATAGAATCATCATGGAAAAGGTATGCTGCATCCTGTCAACGTCTGGTTTGTTAAATAGTTTTTGGGCTGAGGCTACTTTCATTGCTTGTCATTAATCGATCATCAAACATTGCCATCGACAAGAAAGCTCCTATCTATGTGTGGTCTGGTTCCCCGCAGACTACTTGAGCATAAGGATTTTTGGCTGCCCTACTTATGCTTATAATGATGAAGGTAAACTTGTGTCAAGATCCGTTAAGTGCATATTCCTCCGCTATAAGCTTGGAGTTAAAGGTTGTAAGTTATGGAATCTTGACACCTAAAAGGTGGTTTTGAATAGAAGTGTTACTTTCGATGAGTCTACTCTGCTGAAAGGAATTGCGACCAATGATGCTCTGATTAAGAAGCCACAAAAGACCAGAATGCAAGTGGAGCATGTCATTGATTCAAAATTCTCACCAAAGGCCAATAAGGAGAATACACAGGATATCCCTGTTCAAGCTTTGACTAGTAATCTCCAACAGGAACTAGTTAGAACCAACAATCCATTGCAGTTGGTCAGGAAAGGAGGAAAATCTAGCCACTGAAAAGGTTAATTGAAGAAGCCAACATTGTGGCTTATTGTTCAAACACGGTAGAAGATACTGAAGGCATTGCTCAGCCTTCAACTTCTTCAGAGGCCATTTGCTATGCTGAGTCAGATAAGTGGATGGTAGTTATGCATGAAGAAATGGATTCCCACAAGAAGAATTCCACTTGGGAGTTGGTCGAGCTCCCGATTGAAAAGAAACCTATTCTCCAACCGATCAGGTCAGGTACAAGACAAGGTTCGTTGTTAAAGGATATAATCAAAATTTAGGTATTGACTTTACAGATATTTTCTCCTCGGTCATGAAGCATAGTTCTATTTGGATCTTACTCAGCATTGTAGCTATACATGATTATGAGCTTAAACAACTAGATGTTAAGACCGTGTTATTACACGGGGAGTTAGAAGAAGACATCTATATAGAGCAGCTAGAAAGTTTTGTCATTCTGGGAAAGGAGAATTTTGGTTGCAAATTAAAGAAGTCTCATTATGGTCTAAAGTAGTATCCTAGACAGTGGTACAGGAGATTTAACTCCTTTATGATCTCTTAATGCATCAAGAGATCTAACTATGATAGTTGTGTTTATTTGAAGATTGTCAATGGTTCAGCTATCTACTTGCTATCATGGCAAAAGACAAGTCTGAAATATCAAAGGTAAAGGCACAATTAAGCAGAGAATTTGACTTGAAGGATCTTGGTGCAACAAAGAATAATCTTGGTATAGAGATCATCAGAGATCATCTTATGGAAAGTTATATCTGAGTTAGAGAGGGTATATTGAAAAAGTGCTCCATCATTTCAACATGCATAAGGCCAAACCGACCAATACTCCATTAATTGCACATTTCAAACTCTCTTCAGCATTAAGTCCGCAAACAGTTGAACACATGTCAAGTATTCCATATGCAAGTGCAGTTAGATCACTCATATACGCCATGGTCTGCTTTCGCCCGACCTATCTCATGCTTTGAGTGTTGTTAGTAGATATATGGCCAATCCAAGAAAAAAACCATCGGAGAGCAGTTCAGTAGATCTTAAGATATTTGAGGGGCACTTCTAATGCTTATTTACAAGTTGGAAAGACCAGTGATGTACTGGTCAGATATATAGATTCTGATTTTGCTATAGATTTAGATAAGAGGAGGCCTCTTACTGGTTATATATTCAGAAGCCTGTAAAGAAACTGTTTGGCTAAGAGATTTGTTCACTAGGCTTTGTAAAAGTACATCGTGCACTAATATCCATTGTGATAGTCAGAGTGCTATTTGTCTTGTAAAAGATCAAATGTTCTATGAAAGAACAAAGCACATTGGTATCAAATATCGCTTCATCCAAGGAGTTATTTCTCAAGGTGATGTTAACGTTTGCAAGATCAGTACTCATGATAATCCAGCTGATATGATGGCAAAACCAGTTCCTACTGATAAATTTTAGCTCTGCTTAGATTTAGTCAGTATTACTCATTAGTACTTTTCAAATGTTTGACACACAAGAAGTGTTTTACAATTATTCAAGAAATTCATTGGTTTTTCCGCTACAGGAGGAATTCGACTCAAGGTAGAAATTGTTGTATTTTATGAGCCGAATCTGGTCGGGTCCGACAAATTAGAGAATTCGATTAGGATTCGCTCAAAACATATATTCTGATTAGTTTGACTAGTCGGTAATACAAACCGATTGAAGGTTATGTTTTGGATCATCTTCGTGTTTGTAATGAATTATGCACTGACTTACACTAGACGTGGTCTCCAAAGGTGTTTGCGCTAACTAGAGCTATACGTGGCTACTCGAGGCGCTTCTGACTACTACTCTTCACCGTTATCTTCTGAGACTCAGTTTCGACTCCGAGCGAGGTGTTGTTTCTCTCTCCGAACAGGTTACTCTTCTAGTTTTTGAGTAGGTCTCTGTTTCCATTGCCGATTAGGACTATGTTCCTTCCTTGCCTAGGACTCTTGTTTCCAAGATTATTTATATCCCCTGTACGCCTTATGATAGATACCATCGTGCACAACATAAGTTATCTACACATGTAATACACCAAGAGTGTTCTGTAACTTCTTCTCTACATAGTAATTTCGCTGATTGTGGGTTTGAGGTTTTTTTTTCAAAAGAGTTTTTCACATTAAGTCTTTTTCTCAAACTCCTTATTATTATTTATTATTTTATATCTGGCTGTGTGTTTTATAAAGTGGTATGAGAGCATAACAGGGAAAAGAGAGCAGAAGAAATAAGGGAGAGAGAGAGAGAGAGAGAGAGAGAGAGAGAGAGAGAGAGCAAGTGATGCAGAGATTGGTCCATCTGCAGAAACGTTCAGTCATCACATGATGATCAACTGAAAATTCAGGTAAAGTGAAGATGGTAGCAATATATTCTACAGGAACTGAACCTGGCTCGAGTTGGTGGAGATGTACACCCCACCACCAAAGTTTATGTGATGGGCCGACACAACGTTGATTCGGTGTTGACACCTCACTGCAAATTTTGCTTGCAGAACACCCTTGTGGGATACCCATAATCAAGTTCAGAATACTGCAAGACGCTTGCAGAGCCAATACAGTTCACACAAAGGGTCTACAACTCTACATAGAACGCCTGAATTTCTTAGGAAACAACGGTCCTGTTTTGTTTTTTAAGTTGTAGTTGATAGTTTTTTTACTGTAATAGATGATTTTTATCTATGAACTGGTTCACTTTAAACTTTGGTCTGTACGAGAATTGGGTGGCGATAGGACCAGGGGTTGGTGGCGATGGGGCCGAGTAGGAGGAGGCTTTTGAGGCGGCATGCAGCTTGAGTGGAGTCAAGCTGGGAGGCAGCTAGATCACTAAACACACTTGCGCCTTGCATGCAATGCTTAATGCTTTAGCTCCAGCTCGATCGCTTGGTCCTGATCGTCTACCTAGTTTGGGCCCTCGATCTCCATCATGAGCCATGGAGCTAGCTAGCAAGCCTTCACTTGCTTTGATTTGGTCCCCTAATTAATTGTTTCATTGGGTAGATTAGTTGTAATGTCACTGATGAATGCACACTACGTGTAATATGGAAGAGATGCCCACACCTTTTATTTTAGGAAACCGTGAGCTCTCATCAATCAATTCTGCCGGAGGTACCCGTGCCTCCGAGAGCCTAGTAATTTCGCTATTTTTTCACACTATACCATTGTACATAAGTAGTGGAAAATTTACTAGTTAATATCCAAAGTGCAACTTTACAAGAAGAAAGTGCTTCAGTATGCCTGTATGAATATATTCCCTCACCTTTCTTTAATAGCTTAAGTTTTGAGATCCTTTATGGTACATCCAATTCAATGTGGACCGTCTATTCTTTTTTATCCTTCGGTTCCTTTTTTTCTCGAACACGCAGGAGAGCTGCGCATCAATATATTAAGAAGAAAAAAAAGGGAAGAGCCCTTACAAACACACACACACCCACCCACATCAGGTCCTTCAAAACCAACCAACACGCGCCTATTACAAATGAGCCCGACCACGACCTAGTTTGGCACCAAGGCAAAAAGGTATGAAATACCTTTAGCCCCGGCCAAACCCCAGAAATGCAGCTCCTCACTAGCGAGTTGTAAAGCTCTAATCAGGTTAGGAGGCACTCCATCAAAAACACAATTGTTGCGATGCTTCCAAAGGGTCCAAGCGCCAAGGATGACAACAGAGTTGAGGCCTTGCTTAGTCTGCTCCTCGGTCTCTCCTAGAATCCTCTCCCACCAGTCATCAAAAGATGTTTCTGCTAGCTGCGGAGCAAGGAATTGCATACCAAAATTATGCAGCAATCTAAACCAAAACTCTCTAGCAAAAATACAGGACAGTAGCAGATGGCTGATGGTTTCTTCCTCTTGGTCACAATGGGGACATCTTTCTGGATGAGGCAGTCCTCTCTTAGCAAGACGATCAGCTGTCCAGCACCTATCATGTGCTACCAGCCACATGAAAAACTTGCATTTACCTGGAGCCCAAGATTTCCATATTCTTTTCCAAGGCCGAAAAATGACAGTGCCCTGAAGGAGGCCACTATAAGCTGATTGCGCAGAATACAAACCATTTGAGGAGAGTCTCCAAATATGGGAATCCTCAACTCCAGGCTGCAAGCATACTTCTCTAAAAATATCCCAAAGGCCAAAGAACTCAGAAATGACACCCACGGTGATAGCCCCTTGGATATCAGAGACCCAAGCATTATTAGTGAGGGCTTCAAAAACTGTCCTCCTGTTAGCTTTCCTTTTAGAAACCAAGGCGAAAACTTGGGGTGCAAGATCAGCAACCCTCTGTCCAAGAATCCAGCGATCTGTCCAAAACAAGGTTTTGCGACCATCCCCGACCTCAGATACAACAGCTATGGAGAAAAAGGCCTCGACACATGGATGGACTTGAACATGAAAAAATGTCCATGGACGACTAGGATCCGTTTTTTTCAGCCATAGCCATCTTACTCGAAGCGCCCATCCAAGATTCTGAAGATTAGAGATGCCAAGTCCACCAAGCTCAAGAGGAAGACACACTTTGGTCCAAGCTACAAGGCAGTGACCTCCCTTCGCAACCTTTCTTCCTCTCCACAAGAATCCTCTTCTGATCCTGTCAATAGCCTTGATTGCCCAAAGTGGAAGGTCAATGGCCATACAAAGATAAACTAGCAATGAGGTAAGCACGGACTGAACCAGAATTCGTCGTCCCTCTTTGGTCAACAAATCCGCTTTCCAACTAGGCAACCGGTCAGCAACTCGATCAATAAAGGGCTGCAATTGTGCTCTTGTCAATTTTCTCAAGGAGAGTGGAACACCAAGATACTTGCATGGGAAGTCAAGTAATTCACACAGGAGGTGATGCTGTATGGTAGCCAAGTCATTCTCTGTACACTGAATGGGATAAACACTGCTCTTTTGAACATTTGTTCTCAGCCCAGAAGCATCACCAAACAAATCTAGCAGCTTAAGAGAGAAATCTATGTCACTGGCCAAAGGGTGCAGGAAAAGGACAACATCATCAGCATAGAGAGAGATTCTGTGGTGTAGAGCTCTGGAAGATAATGGCTGCAGCAGACCCTCCTCTGCAGCCTTGGTGATCAAGTGACTTAACACATCCATAACTAGTATAAAAAGCATTGGTGACAGTGGATCGCCTTGCCGCAAGCCTCGCTGATGGAAAATGACCTCCCCAGGGGTGCCATTAAGCAAAATCTGAGTAGAAGAGGAGGCCAAAAGCCCACTGAGAATATCACTCCAGATCAAACCAAAGCCCAATTTACGCAACACCTCCAGGAGAAAACTCCAAGCTACAGAATCAAAAGCCTTTGTAATATCTAGCTTGATGAGTATCCGAGGTTGTCTTTGTTGATGCAGAAATTTGGCGGTATGCTGTACCAACATAAAGTTATCCTGGATAAATCTTCCTTTAATGAAAGCACTTTGATTCGGGGTGACCATCTGATGTAGCCGACCCGCCAATCAGTTTGCCAGAATTTTGGTTATTAACTTAGCAAAACTGTGCACAAGGCTAATAGGCCGAAAGTCTTTAACATGAGAGGCTTCATCTCTTTTGGGCATTCCTATTATTTAGAATTTACTTATACTACACCTGGTAGGATAAACTATAGAATTTTAAGGAGGATAGAATTGTAATTGCCCTTGTGTGGATTGCATGGCACAAGAGCAATATTTTCAACCATAGTTGGGTTAATAATAGAAATACTCTCAGCTTGGGTAAATACAAAAAAAGTCTATTACGTTCTTAACAAATCAATGACCGGATTTGATTTCTACTACTATCTCTTATTAATAGTAGAATGTACCATAAAATTTCTTGCTTTTGGAGGAACTACTTGATACATGCAACTCAATGTATACTTCTACACTTGCCGATAGAAATTAAACTACCCCGTCGTATTTAAGAGCTCCTTCTAATTATACTCCTAGTTACCTGATGGAGTGCCGAATACCGTAAAAGTTCACCCTACTAAAAATATCGTAGCAATCACCAACCTTTTACTCGATCTTCAAAGAAACTGTTAGGGCCAGACAGGAAATTCTGCTCGTACAGTACGTACTTCAAAACGGACCAGTACTGCATACTATACAGGCAATGATGTCCTCGATCTAGTGTAGCTCACCTGCACTCATCGCTCATCATTGTATGTCGTTACAGCCTCACTCATGACAGCAGCAACCACTATCCCGGTCGTCGACTACCGGCTGATCCTTACTGCAGATTCAGATTGCACCTTCATGCATGTGCATGCATGTACTACGTATATACAGACATTCCTATCCTATCCCAGGCCAACAATATAACGAGATGAAAGAATGCTGAAATTAATAGTAAGTACAGGAAAATAGATATTCACTTGCTTATGAGAAAAATCAAGATAATTGAGAAGCTATGTGATACGTGACTCCTGCAAATGTTTAGTGATGACACAGGGCATGTCCTTATGTCCTAGGTCCTTAACTGACAGAGTTCAGTGGCGCCAAAAAAGCCTCTCCGATCGAGCAAGGAAAAAGCAAACGTTCCTTCAGCTCATGTGTCATCGAGCTGTAGAATCTCGTACAGAAAGGCTGCATGCCTGTGCCTGAATGCTAGCTACTACGTTTCAAAACTTGACTTTTTTTCAGAAGCAAAACGACCGAGCAAGGCGCAGAATATGCAGGTGCCTTTCTTCCTGTTCATGTTGGCACGCATCACATCTCTCCAAACGCAAAGTTGCAAGCGCTCGTAGTTTTCCTCTTTTCTTGCCCCTCACCCCCTCTCTCTTTTGTTTGTCTGCAGCGCTCAGAAACTCGATGCTACATGTCTCCAAAAGCACAAGCAGCTGCTGCGCAATTTATATTCTTTCAGTTGTTCCGGGGTGTTTATTTTGTGATACTAATCTTGTTAGATCCGGCCAATTGAAGAATGACCAGATTTTACTCAAAATCAAAAGATATATTCTAATGAATTTTGCTGGTTGGTAATGTGAACTTGTTAGAGATTATGATTTATATTATATTTGTGTTCATAATGGGATTTGCACCGATTTGCACCAGACGTGACGTTCAAAGGTGTTTGCGCCCACTAGAGTTAGACGTGGCTACTCAAGGCGCTTTCAACTACAACTCTTTACCATTATCTTTTGAGACTTTATTTCGACTGCGAGCGGAGCGTTGTTCCCGTCTCCGAGTAGATTACTGTTGTAGTTTCCGAGTAGGTCTATGTTTCCATTGCAGACTAAGACTCTATTCCTTCCTCATCTGGGACTCTTGTTCCTAAGACTATTTATATTCTCGGTAAGCCTCATGATAGATAGCAGCGTGTACAATATAAGTGTTGGAATATGGGTAATATTTTAATTCTAAATTTTACTAGGAGATAAATACAATAAACTAGTGATGCAAAACTCGTAACTAACAACACGCTACTCATCATGCTTCAGAATATACACAAGGAAAGTATAGTATTAAAGTTGAACGAACGTGCGAACGATTTACAACTGGGTTTGATGAAGAACAGGAAGCAGCGCATGCTTGATGCAGTGTAGATCGTAGATGACGCGGTGAAGTGAGCGGTCACGCAGATGTGTGCTACCCAGAAACCTTATTGCCGCCCCCGTGTAGATTTTCATGGCAGCAACGGCTTGGAGATACCGCTCCCCTTCTTCATGGTGCACACCGGGAAGAAGAGTCAACGAGGTTCAGATGGCGCAACACAGCGGCACATAAATTCGCAGGAGGAAGAGAATGGAGGCAATCAGATTCTTCACATATACTCTGGACGTCTCCAGGCATATATATATATATAGATAAAATAATAACTGACATGATTAAACAGTCATTTACCCATTGGTAACTGATATATTTAACCAGCTATTTACCCACTGGAAACTGTCTGTCATCAAACCCAATAAAGCCTTATTCAAATGTTTGAATCTCATTCAAACAAAGAAAAAAAGAATGGTTCACAATTCAGCAAAAATAATGGTGGACTTGGTCACAAGTCACACGATTTTCATGCGAAAATGTGCGAATACACGCATGCGTGTGATTAGCCAAAACCCTCCTCATACCATCTCTATCTATATTCAAGGAGTAGTGAGGACTCCACTTTATAAATTGGTCTCCCCACCTTGCCTTAGCAATATAATACTAAACTATATATGATTTGGAATTAAGAAAATAAGCCTTGCTCATATGGGCCAATTTCTATTAATCCCCCACTGTTGTGGCTACAGACCAAACAGAGAGAGAGATGATAGTGGAGAGTAATGAAGATAAGTGTAATGGCCTGGGTCCTCCCCAAGGCTCACTCATATATATATACACATGGGGAGTGCTTTTACAGCTATACCCTTACATCTGGTTATCCCCTCTGGGGGCAGTTATGTCCTTACACATGGCCTATTCTGGGCCTTATAATCCCCTACCAGGCCTACTGGGTTTAGGTGGGGGCCACCCCTACGACAGGAGCCTCTCATGGTGAAGGGCTTCACAGGGCCGAAGCCATGTCGCCGAGTCCTTTGGCCCCCTCCGTCCCCTGCGGCCTGTGAATTCCTCAAAGCTTGTGGTTGGGGAGCCTGAAATCTGGGATGGTGGTAGCGGAGGGTGGCGCCAAGTCGAAGTAGACGCGCGGGCTCCGTCCCCTACCCTTCGAACGGGTGGCAGCGAAGCTGGCGCCCGGGTCGAAGTAGACGCGCGCGCTCCGTCCCCTACCCTTCGAACGGGTGGCAGCGAAGCTGGCGCCCACGTCGAAGTAGAGACGCGCGCTCCGTCCCCTACCCTTCGAACGAGTGGCAGCGAAGCTGGCGCCCACGTCGAAGTAGAGATGCGCGCTCCGCCCCTACCCCTCGAACGGGTGGCCGCGAAGCTGGCGCCCGAGTCGAAGTAGAGACGCGCGCTCCGTCCCCTACCCCTCGAACGGGTGGCAGCGAAGCTGGCGCCCACGTCGAAGTAGAGACGGGCGCTCCGTCCCCTACCCCTCGAACGGGTGGCCGCGAAGCTGGCGCCCCCGTCGAAGTAGAGACGGGCGCTCCGTCCCCTACCCTTCGAACGGGTGGCAGCGAAGCTGGCGCCCACATCGAAGTAGAGACGCGCGCTCCGTCCCCTACCCTTCGAACGGGTGGCAGCGAATCTGGCGCCCACGTCGAAGTAGAGACGCGCGCTCCGCCCCCTACCCCTCGAACGGGTGGCCGCGAAGCTGGCGCCCGAGTCGAAGTAGAGACGCGCGCTCCGTCCCCTACCCCTCGAACGGGTGGCAGCGAAGCTGGCGCCCAGGTCGAAGTAGACGCGCGCGCTCCGTCCCCTACCCTTCGAACGGGTGGCAGCGAAGCTGGCGCCCACGTTGAACTAGAGACGCGCGCTCCGTCCCCTACCCTTCGAACGAGTGGCAGCGAAGCTGGCGCCCGAGTCGAAGTACAGACGCGCGCTCCGTCCCCTACCCCTCGAACGGGTGGCGGCGAAGCTGGCGCCCACGTCGAAGTAGAGACGCGCGCTCCGTCCCCTACCCCTCGAACGGGTGGCCGCGAAGCTGGCGCCCACGTCGAAGTAGAGACGCGCGCTCCGTCCCCTACCCCTCGAACGGGTGGCAGCGAAGCTGGCGCCCCCGTCAAAGTAGAGACGGGCGCTCCGTCCCCTACCCTTCGAACGGGTGGCAGCGAAGCTGGCGCCCACATCGAAGTAGAGACGCGCGCTCCGTCCCCTACCCTTCGAACAGGTGGCAGCGAAGCTGGCGCCCACGTCGAAGTAGAGACGCGCGCGCTCCGTCCCCTACCCTTCGAACGGGTGGCAGCGAAGCTGGCGCCCACGTCAAAGTAGAGACGCGCGCTCCGGGGCTGTTGTGACCTCGTAGCCTTGTAGTGCGCTTTTAATGGCGGCTGGAATTACGCCGACGCCTGGCTTGGCAGAAGTCAGGCTGTCGCGTCGTGCAGTCTGGCATGCTGCGGGTGGGGCACGTGGCGACTCACGACTGGTGCGTCGTGGGATGTGAGCGGTTGCGTGACCGCGGCCGTTCGCCTCGTCCCCCGAGAAGTTGGACGCGTGTTGAAGAGGTAGGGGCGTTGTGCGCTGCCTGGCCACCTACCAGGCGCGGCCTTCTAGGTCCGGGCGGTTCTTCTTTCCAAATCCTGGACAGCCGAATCGCCGGGAATTTGATCCGTCTGTGCATTGAGCCCCAGGGCAGGCGAGCGGTCTTTATAAGGTGCTAGTGTTGAGGTGGAGGCGCCCTTTCTCGTTTTGCTTTTTGATCTGCCGCTTCGCTTGCGCCCGTGCTAATTGTCACGCCAGTTGCTCCCTTGCCTGCTTCTTCTCCTTCCCTTGTCGTGAAGAGCAATGGCTAGCCACGACGATGGCAGCTACCACCCCCGCAGCGGTTCCTCGCCTAGCCAGGGCGAGGGGACCCATCCTTCCTCAGGGTACAAACTGGTGCCGCGGGGGAGCTCGCGCGCCAATAAGTTGTTGAAAGCGATGGAACATTCGGGAGGCTCTTGCTCCCGTGTGCTGGGGAAGAGCCGCATGACGGAGGGGACGCTGCAACGGCTCGTGGACGAGGGGAAGATCGTGTATCGCGACGGGGCTCGCTTACCCCGCCGGGACGAGACGGAGCCGAAGCCCGGGCCCCTAGAGGCAATTGTTTTTGTCGCTTTCTTCGATGCCGGCCTTCGGATGCCCTGTACGTTGTTTGTGGGCGAAGTCCTGCGGGCCTACCAGTTGGAGCTAGCCCAGCTGACGCCCCACGCGATACTCCGCCTAGCTGTCTTCACATGGGCGATGCGGACCGAGGGGTGGCGCCCTAGTGTGAGCCTATTTGCCACCCTGCACGATGCACACTGTCGACCCAGGAAGGTTGGCGAGGCGGCGTCCAACTTCGGCGGTGTGGACTTCGTGCTCCGAGCGTCCTGCGCGACGTTGTTCCCTGTGCTAGCCTCGTCAGGGCAGTGGGCGTCCGGCTGGACGCGGTGGTGGTTCTACTACACCGTGACCGACAAGAGCGGGCTGCAGTGCCGAGGTGGGCCAATCTCGTTCAACAGCACGCCGAGTCTGAAGGCGGAGATTGACGACACGCGAAAGCTACAGAGCCTCGTCGGTGTCGCCCGTCGAATGAGCGTGCGCGACCTGGTCGAGGAGTTCACGATGCATGGGGCGGCGCCACTGTCCTCCCGGGGGAAATATGTTGTGCCAAATGGCCCCCGCGGGGACGGGTTCGATCCACCTGTGTCTCGGCTGCTTCCGCCCTCCGCACCTTGTAAGTCGCCCAGCGCGCCATTGCATCTGCTTGGGTGCCTATCTGACGTGATTTCCTGTGCAGTGGCTCGGCTAGAAGATGCGGAGCGCGCAGCTGCGGCGCTCCTCGGCCTGTACACGCTTAAGGAGCACCGGGCTCGCGAGGCCGCGGTCCAGGCGGCCAAACAGGGGCGGATAAACCGCACCTGCGAGGCTGTAGGCATTGCCGTGCCCGAGCGCGTGGTGCCGGAAGAGCTTCCCGTCGGGATTCCAGGCGCTCAGGACGGCGATAGCCCTACGGGGGGGCTGTCTTCGCGACGCCGGGCGCGTTCCCCGGCTGCCGTCTGCAACCCGGCAGCCCCCCCGGCGGCTAGCCCAGCTGAGACGGGGCGTGTAACCGGCGATGGGCCTGGTCATACTGCTTCGGGGGGGGGGGGGGGGGGCGCACCACCGCTGATCCCCCGGCGCCTAGCCCGTGCTCGGACCCGTGGCCATCGTTGAGCTGGAACCCGTCCACCCGGGGGGTGGCGTCGTTCCTGGCGAGCAGACCGCTGGGGATGGTGCGTTGTCGACCGCCGCGGCCGACGAGGGCGTGCCCCCTACCGAGGAAACCGTGGGGGCGATGGTGGCCGGAGCTGGTTCTGCCGCGGGAGAATCGCCTGTGCCACCGCCGGCGAAACGCCCTCGGACGCAGTCCCCGCCGCCGACGAGGGGTCGATACGCTGTTGCGGGGTCTTGCCGCGGGATTACGGCGACTGGCGCGGCCGAGAAGACCCTCTCCTCGACCGCCGAAGCGCCTGCCTCCCCCTGGGCGGCCGACCCGGCGCCACCTCCTACCGTGACAAGGGGCGCAGGAGGTAGGTGTGAGTCCCTCTCCTCTCCTGACTTCGCGAGACTCTCTCCGATCTGCTCGCTCATTCTGCCGACATCAGGCGAGACGACGTCTCCCGTACGTGGCGAAGGATCGAGCAACGGAGGTGTGCGCGAGGTCGGGAGCCTCGTGCAGGATGCTCCGCAGGTGTCCACTGCTGCTGACGTGGCCGTGGCCGCGATGAATCCTGACGTGTCGGGGCCGGGGCTCGCTCGCTCGGACTTCCTCCCTCGCCCGGAGATATTTTGCGACCTCACCGCTGCCGCCGAGCGTGCCGACAATGGCCTCAATCGAGAGGTGCTGTCGTCATGCGCGGGGGACCTCCTGGCGCTCGCGTTGCAGGCCTCCGAGATGAGGGTAAGTACATGTGCTTCAGCTTGTACGGTACTGTTAGACGCCTGCTGATTTGTTGCTCTTGTCAGACGCTTGCCCTCAGCCGATCTTTTGACGAGGCTCGCGTTCGGGAGCAGAGGGCTCTGGAAGCCAACCTCCGTGAAGCAAACACTGCTATCGCCGCGAAGGATGAAGAACTTCGCGCGCTGGAGGACGCCCTGGTGGCCGCACAAGTTGCAGCCACTGAAGCGCGGGACGCCGCGGCTGGGGAACGCGCCGCCTTCGTGCAGCAGATCTCCGTCCTAGGAGGGGAGAACGCCCAGCTGGCGGAGGCTGCTGCCGAGAACCGCCTTGCCTTGGAAAATGCGTCTGTGTCGGCGTGGCGGGCCATGGAGTCTCTGAACCAGGCCCTTCGGGATCTGTGCGTCCGAGTGCCGGATACTATGCACAGGCCGGAGGCCCTGTCGGAGACGCTCGGGCTGATCGAGGAGGGGGCCGGCGTTGCTCATCGTGGCGCCAGGACCTTTGGCGAGCACTGCAGCTATGTTGGTGCGTGCTTCGCCCTCGCCCTGCTTCATACTCGTGGGTGCAGGCATACCCATGAGCTAGCGAATCCTCAACTGGATCTTCCCGACCGACCCGAGGTTATGTCGGACGCCATCCGCTCCATTGGGGCTAGCCTGCAGAACTTCCACCAACGGATCTGGGGCCGCTTCGGGGAAGGTGCAGCGAGAGTCGCCGTGCAGCAGACGTTGCATGGGGAGGGGAACCTCCTCTAGTGGCTTGAAGGGGTCCTTGATCGCCGCGGCGACGATGGCGCAGGCTCGTCTGCACCGCGCCAAGGCTGAGCGGTTGGTCGGGTGGTGCAGGGGGACGATGTACTGGTTCTTACCCATGTAACCCCTCTGCTTTTGCAATGGCACCAAGCAGTACTTTATGCCTGGTGTTACCTGCCGCCGGACGCGGGGGACAGGTGTATGCATCTGGTGTGTGCTCCGTGGAGCGGCGCGTGCGGATGCCAATCTCGACGCTACGCTTTCCTTTATAGCCTGGAGACTCGCGCGTGCAGAGCTAGGCTCGACGCTACGTCTTATTTAGAGTCCGTGGACTATTGCGTGCGGAGCTAGGCTCGACGCTACGTCTTCTTTATAGTCCGGAGACTCGCGCGTGCGGAGCTAGGCTCGACGCTACGTCTTATTTAGAGTCCGTGGACTATTGCGTGCGGAGCTAGGCTCGACGCTACGTCTTCTTTATAGTCCGGAGACTCGCGCGTGCGGAGCTAGGCTCGACGCTACGTCTTATTTAGAGTCCGTGGACTATTGCGTGCGGAGCTAGGCTCGACGCTACGTCTTCTTTATAGTCCGGAGACTCGCGCGTGCGGAGCTAGGCTCGACGCAATGTCTTATTTAGAGTCCGTGGACTATTGCGTGCGGAGCTAGGCTCGACGCTACGTCTTCTTTATAGTCCGGAGACTCGCGCGTGCGGAGCTAGGCTCGACGCTACGTCTTATTTAGAGTCCGTGGACTATTGCGTGCGGAGCTAGGCTCGACGCTACGTCTTCTTTAAACTCCGTAGAGTGCGCGCGAAGGCGTCCCCCCGCTGCGTCTTATTTATACTCCGTAGAGTGCGTGCGGAGCTAGGCTCGACGCTACGTCTTATTTAGAGTCCGTGGACTATTGCGTGCGGAGCTAGGCTCGACGCTACGTCTTCTTTATAGTCCGGAGACTCGCGCGTGCGGAGCTAGGCTTGACGCTACGTCTTATTTAGAGTCCGTGGACTATTGCGTGCGGAGCTAGGCTCGACGCTACGTCTTCTTTATAGTCCGGAGACTCGCGCGTGCGGAGCTAGGCTCGACGCTACGTCTTATTTAGAGTCCGTGGACTATTGCGTGCGGAGCTAGGCTCGACGCTACGTCTTCTTTATAGTCCGGAGACTCTCGCGTGCGGAGTTAGGCTCGACGCTACGTCTTATTTAGAGTCCGTGGACTATTGCGTGCGGAGCTAGGCTCGACGCTACGTCTTCTTTATAGTCCGGAGACTCTCGCGTGCGGAGCTAGGCTCGACGCTACGTCTTATTTAGAGTCCGTGGACTATTGCGTGCGGAGCTAGGCTCGACGCTACGTCTTCTTTATAGTCCGGAGACTCGCGCGTGCAGAGCTAGGCTCGACGCTACGTCTTATTTAGAGTTCGTGGACTATTGCGTGCGGAGCTAGGCTCGACGCTACGTCTTCTTTATACTCCGTAGAGTGCGCGCGAAGGCGTCCCCCCGCTGCGTCTTATTTATACTCCGTAGAGTGCGTGCGGAGCTAGGCTCGACGCTACGTCTTATTTAGAGTCCGTGGACTATTGCGTGCGGAGCTAGGCTCGACGCTACGTCTTCTTTATAGTCCGGAGACTCGCGCGTGCGGAGCTAGGCTCGACGCTACGTCTTATTTAGAGTCCGTGGACTATTGCGTGCGGAGCTAGGCTCGACGCTACGTCTTCTTTATAGTCCGGAGACTCGCGCGTGCGGAGCTAGGCTCGACGCTACGTCTTATTTAGAGTCCGTGGACTATTGCGTGCGGAGCTAGGCTCGACGCTACGTCTTCTTTATAGTCCGGAGACTCTCGCGTGCGGAGCTAGGCTCGACGCTACGTCTTATTTAGAGTCCGTGGACTATTGCGTGCGGAGCTAGGCTCGACGCTACGTCTTCTTTATAGTCCGGAGACTCTCGCGTGCGGAGCTAGGCTCGACGCTACGTCTTATTTAGAGTCCGTGGACTATTGCGTGCGGAGCTAGGCTCGACGCTACGTCTTCTTTATAGTCCGGAGACTCGCGCGTGCGGAGCTAGGCTCGACGCTACGTCTTATTTAGAGTCCGTGGACTATTGTGTGCGGAGCTAGGCTCGACGCTACGTCTTCTTTATAGTCCGGAGACTCGCGCGTGCGGAGCTAGGCTCGACGCTACGTCTTATTTAGAGTCCGTGGACTATTGCGTGCGGAGCTAGGCTCGACGCTACGTCTTCTTTATAGTCCGGAGACTCTCGCGTGCGGAGCTAGGCTCGACGCTACGTCTTATTTAGAGTCCGTGGACTATTGTGTGCGGAGCTAGGCTAGACGCTACGTCTTCTTTATAGTCCGGAGACTCGCGCGTGCGGAGCTAGGCTCGACGCTACCTCTTATTTAGAGTCCGTGGACTATTGCGTGCGGAGCTAGGCTCGACGCTACGTCTTCTTTATAGTCCGGAGACTCGCGCGTGCGGAGCTAGGCTCGACGCTACGTCTTATTTAGAGTCCGTGGACTATTGCGTGCGGAGCTAGGCTCGGCGCTACGTCTTCTTTATAGTCCGGAGACTCTCGCGTGCGGAGCTAGGCTCGACGCTACGTCTTATTTAGAGTCTGTGGACTATGTTTTGCTTAGCGCGGTCAGGGGATGCTCTTGGAACAGCAACCTTTATTGAACTCCCGTTTGCGCGGGCGAGCATCGCCTAACAACGGGCCGGTGGCTCTACGCCTACCGTGCCGCTTCAAGGTGTAGTACCGCCGCAACCTGTCCGCGTTCCATGTGTGCCGGAAGGCTTGTCCTTCAAGCGTGGCGAGGCGGTACGCCCCCTTTGGCAATGCCTCCGTTACAATGTACGGGCCTTCCCACTTGGTTTCCAGCTTGCCAACGGTTTCCGCCTGAAGCGCCACTCTGAGGACGAGATCCCCAGGCTTGAACCCCCGCGGGCATATAGAGCGGTCCCGAGTACGCATTGTCTGCCGCGTGTACTTCTCGACGTGGTGGGCTGCGTCTGCCCGTATCCCGTCGAGGAGGTCCAGGGACACACGGCGCTCCTCTTCGGGTGCTTGGACGAGGACCCTTCGCGAGCCGGCCTTAATTTCTTCGGGCGTCACTGCTTCGTCGCCGAAGAGGAGCTTGAATGGCGTGAATCCCGTTGGGCGCGTTACCGTTGTGCGAAGCGACCATAGAACGCTGTGAAGCTCATCTGGCCATTTGCCCTTCGGCAACCCAACCAGGCGCTTTTTGATGGCGGCAGAGATGGCGCCATTCGCCCGTTCGACCGCCCCGTTGGACTGGGGATGCCCTACCGAGGCGAATCGGAGGGTGATGCCCATGCTGTCACAATAATCCTTGAAGAGGGCGGCGTCGAACTGCAGGCCATTGTCGACCGTGAGCTCCCGAGGTACCCCAAAGCGACATATGATGTTTTGCCATAGGAAGCGCTGTATGGCCGCAGAAGTTACTTTGGCCAGAGCGATCGCTTCCGGCCACCTGGAGAAATACTTTAGCGCGACCACCACGAACCGGAGGTCCCCTGGAGCTCGGGCAAGTGGTCCTACTATGTTGAGACCCCAGCGCGCCAGTGGCCACACCGGCGGGATTGGGTTGAGGCTTGTCGGGGGCCTGCGGATGATGCGCGCCATCCATTGGCACCCTTGGCACCGACGGACGAGGTCCTGGGCGTCGGTAATGGCAGTCGGCCAGTAGAAGCCTTGTCTGAACGCCTTGCCGACTAACGACCTCGGCGCCAGGTGGGATCCGCATACGCCCGCGTGGATTTCCGCCAAGAGTTCCTTTCCTTCCTCAGTCGAGAGGCAGCGCAGGAGTGGCGCGCAAACCCCCTTCTTGTAAAGCGTCCCTTCAAACACCTGGAAGGACCGTGAGCGGTGCTGCAATCGTCGCAGCTCGGCAGGGTCCTCCGGCTCGGCGAGGCCTTGTAAGAATTTGAAAATGGGCTCCCGCCAATCTCCTGGCCGATCAATGCGGTGGACAAGTGCCGCGTCCCGGTTGTCCTGCGCGATGGCCGCTTTTGCTAACACCTCGTAGAATGCCCCCTCCGGGGGGGCAGTTGCTGGCTGGCCGCCTTGGCGAGGGCATCTGCTTGCTCATTCTCCGCCCGAGTGATGGCCTTGACGGTGACACCCAAAAAGTGCCTTTCCCTCGCCCGTACCGCCGTGAGGTACTTGGCCAACTCAGGGTCCTTGGCTTGATATGACTTGTCCACATGGCCGGCCACCAAGCGCGAGTCGGTGCGGACCAACACCCGTCTCGCGCCGGCTGCCTTGAGCTTCGCCAGGCCAAAGAGCAGCGCCTCGTATTCGGCCGTGTTGTTGGTGGCGGGGAAGGCAAGGCGCGCCGAGTACAGCAAACGCTGTCCCTCAGGCGTGACGATCACCGCCCCTACGCCCGCACCGGCGACGCTGTAAGCTCCGTCGATTGTAAGCGTCCAGACGGGGTCATCGGGCGCCCGGCCGGGTTGGGCCGGCGGGGTCCATTCGGCGAGGAAATCCGCCAGGACTTGGGATTTAATTGCCGTTCGCGAAGCATACGTCAAGGAGAAGGGAGCGAGCTCGGCGGCCCATTTACCGATACGCCCTGTGGACTCCTTGTTGTGTAGCATCTCGGCCAGGGGGAATGAGGAAGACACTGTGATTGGGTGAGCCAGAAAATAATGCCGAAGCTTCCGGGAGGCCATGACCAGCGCGTAGGCGAGCTTCTCCAGCTCCGTGTATCTTGTCTTGGCGCCTTGAAGGGCTTCGGAGAAAAAGTAGATAGGCCGCTGCATGGCGCCTTCCTCTAAGACGAGGACGGCACTGACCGCGGTGGCTGACGCAGCCAGATAGAGCAGGAGGGGAGCCTCTGGTGCTGGGGCGACCAGAGTGGGGAGGCTTGCCAGGTGCTGCTTGAGCTCGTTGAAGGCCTTCGCGCAGTCTCCGTCCCAACGAAACCCATCGCACCCGCGGAGTGTCTTGAAAAACGGCAGGCCCCGCTCCGCCGCCCTGGATAGGAAGCGGCTTAATGCTGCCATGCGGCCCGCCAGCCTCTGGACCTCCCTCGTTGTCTTGGGCGGCTCCATCCGGACACGAGGAAACCGAGGAGTTTGCCCGCCTGTACCCCGAAGACACATTTGTCGGGGTTGAGCTTGATGCCCGCCTTCCGGAGGTTGTCGAAGGTCTCCTGGAGGTCCCGACCGTGCAGAGCAAGTTGCCGAGTTTTGACCACCACGTCATCGACATATGCTTCGACATTCCTCCCGAGCTGGGCGGCCAGGGCAATGGCGACGAGGCGGGTGAAGGTAGCGCCTGCGTTCTTCAAGCCAAAGGGCATTCTGACAAAGCAGAACGTCCCAAGTGGCGTGATGAAACTGGTCTTCTCCTCGTCGTCTTCGGCCATGTATACCTGGTGGTAGCCAGAATAGGCGTCCAGGAAACTCATGAGTTCGCACCCAGCAGTGGCGTCAACCAACTGATCGATGCGCGGCAAGGGGTAGTTGTCCTTCGGGCACGCCTTGTTGAGTGCCGTGAAGTCGATGCACATGCGCCAGGCCCCGCTGGCCTTCTTGACTAGCACCGGGTTAGCGAGCCATTCTGGATGGTGGACCTCGCGGATGACCCCGGCGCGAAGAAGCTTCGCCACCTCCGCTTTGGCCGCCTGCTGCCGATCCATCGACATACACCGGAGCCTTTGCTTGACCGGCTTGGCGTCGGGGCGGATCGCCAAACGATGCTGGATTACCACGCGATCCACGCCCTTGATGTCCTCCGGGGACCATGCGAAGACGTCCACGTTGTTCTGAAGCACCCGGAGCAGCTCCCGTTCGACCCCCGGTGGGAGCCCCTCGCCAATGGAGACAAACTGCCCCTCCGCCTGGAGCGGCACCTTCTTGACGTCGCCTTCGGGCCGAGGCTTGGGCGTCCACCCGGGGGCGGAGGGCCCAGCACCGGGCGCGCCGGAGAGGGCATACACCGGGCGATGCGAGACGCGGCTGCCGCCTTCGGCACGTCTTGCCAGGTCCTGGTCGCCGAAGATGGTGATGACACCCTCCGGGCCCGGGAGCTTTACACACAAGAAGGCGTGGTGCGGGATTGCCTCGAAAGAGTTGATGGCGGGTCGCCCCAGTATGGCGTTGTAGGGGTGCTGGATATCTACGACATCAAAGGTGACATGCTCGGTCCGGATGTTACCTTTGTTGCCCTCCTGACGGAAGGTGACAGGAAGGGAAACGTGCCCCAGGGCCTGCAGCGGTTGACCCCCGAAGCCTTGAAGTGGAGCTCCCGGCTGCTCCAGCTGGCTTCGGGGGATTGCCATGCGGTCGAGGGCGTCTGCGAATAAGATGTTCGCGGAGCTTCCCCCGTCGACAAGGACGCGCTTGACTTCGCAGCATGCTATGTGGGCCTGGATGACTAGAGGGTCTTGGTGAGGGTACTCCACGCCCCTAGCGTCGTTCAAGTCGAAGGTGATGTTGCGGGGCGGCATCCACATCTGCGGCTGCTTCCCAGGGGTTTTTGAGGAAGAGCCTCCGGTGATGACGTTGACGGTGTGATGCTGCGCGCCCTCCGCTGCGGTGGCCCGTGTGGGGCTATCCCTTGGGTGCCCCACATGGGCTTCGGCGGGGGGCCGAGAAGGCGGAGACCGAGATCCGGCCGTCACCCTCCGCAGCTCCATCACCGCGATGCATGCCCTTGTGTAATGATCGCCGTAGCCGTGTACCTCGCACCACTTACCATAGCGCAGAAACTCCTGCTCTGCGCGGGGTTGGCTGGTGTAGTCAAATCCACCCTCCGATCCCCGGACTCCCCTCCGCGAGGCGGGGTCGGGTCCTTGGCGGGTGCTCTCGGTGGCGAGGACGTGATGGGCCGTCTGCGACCGGCGCTGGTGGCGCCGAGGTTTGGGCCTACACCGTGACGAGCCTTCCTGTACTCCGTCCTCACCGCCTCGGGGAGGGCTGCCTCAGGGCTTTCGGCTACGGCCCGGCTTCGAGGAGAGGCCACCCGCCCCGACCTCGCGCGGGGGCCGCTCCTCACGGGCGAGGCCGAGAGCGGTGATGCTGCGTCTTCGCGCATCCTCCTCCGCCCGCGCGTACTCGTCCATTTTGTCGAAGAGCTTGGCCACTGTCGTAATTGGCCTCCGCGCGTTGTATTCGGCCATCGGGCCCGGGCGAAGGCCCTGTATGGCTGCATTAACGACTGTGATTTCATTAACATCATGTACCTGGCTTCGAATTTTGGCGAAGCGCTTGAAGTAGTCCCGGAGTGTCTCCGAGGGTCCTTGCCTCACAGCGAAGAGTTGGTTCGCATCGATTCGCTCGAGATGACACCCTTGAAAGTTGGAACGAAGCCGGTCGCGAAGCTGCTCCCACGCATAGATGGAGCCAGGCTCTATGGTAAAAAACCAAGAGAGCGCCGCTCCGTGCAGTGCGAGGGGGAGTCCCTTCGCCTTCGTGGTGTCGTCTCCGCCCGCGGCCTCGATCGCGGTTTCGTACACGCGCACGAACTCGCGAGGATCCGTGTCGCCTTTATACGAGTCGATGGCGCTAGGGAACTTGAAGTCTTCGGGCCATGCCGCCTGCTGCAGCCCCGCCGAGAGTGGGGACTCCGGATCCACGCGTCGCAGCGGCACGCGGCTGGACGCGGGGGCTTCGCGACTGTCCGCCCTTTCCGGCGCGGGCTCGGACGCGGTTGCTGGCGCAGCCGGCTGACTCCGAGCCTCTTGTATATCTCTGACGGCTCCGCGAAGGTCCCCCAGCTCCCGCTGGAACGCGTTGAGGGCCGCCAGCAGGGCGCTTTCCATCCCCGGTGCGGTGGCGGCGGCGGGGTCGGCTGTCGTTGCGTCGGCGGGGTCGGTTGTCGCCGCACCCGTGTCGACGTCTTGTACCGCGGGGTCCGTCCTCGTAACGCCAGCGGTGGGGTTGATTGTCGCGGTGCTGGTGACGAGGTTGGTCGCCGCCACGCGGACGTCGACGTCTTCGGCCGCCGCGACTGCATCGCCACCCGCGTCCGCCGCTGTCGATGGCGAAGCCCTGGTACTCATACGGCGCTCCGGCCCGGCCGCCTTCTTTCCCCTCGCCGCGGCTGAGGAAGCTTTTTTCGGTGCCATCTTTTTCTTCGGTCTTCAGGCTTGTCTTCGTCCTCCCCACGGACGGCGCCAACTGTTGTGGCTACAGACCAAACAGAGAGAGAGATGGTAGTGGAGAGTAATGAAGATAAGTGTAATCGCCTGGGTCCTCCCCAAGGCTCACTCATATATATATACACATGGGGAGTGCTTTTACAGCTATACCCTTACATCTGGTTATCCCCTCTGGGGGCAGTTATGTCCTTACACATGGCCTATTCTGGGCCTTATAATCCCCTACCAGGCCTGCTGGGTTTAGGTGGGGGCCACCCCTACGACACCCACCAATTCCAAAGCAAGAAACAAAAGATGTCAAAGATATTGCGCTGAAGTACTGTTAATATATTAGTTTTTTAGTGTAAGTCCCGTACGGGTTGAACTAGCACCTAGAATGATAAGATTTATCTTCTCATAGCTGATGAATGGACTATGCCTTGAATTCATAGCTTTTCGTGATCAGATTTTACTTGAAACCTCAACTGGTATTAGGCTGCCAATGAACAATGCCTAAACAGAGCGTTGTATGGTCATGCTCCCTTATTAGAGTCGTTCGGCGTTGCGGGCGATCGGAGGGCATGCTCATAGTAAACAATCGAAGATACTTGACTTTGCGAGTGGTCAAAGATGCCTACCCATGAGAAGTGGTCGGAGACACTCGAGCGTAGCATCATTCGCCTCGCCTTGCACAGCCATCATCAGATCGGACACATGAGCGGACCAAAAAATCTGGTATATGATGGATCGCTGCAGCCACGTGGCTTGGGACAATCGAGTTGCGGGTAAGGGATGAAGGGGTTTTGTGCTTTAAACTCATGGGATTTGGCAAGTGATCAGCGAACTTGCCAGCATCTTCGTCATGACCACGGGCTTTTTGACGGCGAACTCCGCAACGCTTAAATGATGGTATTGCCAGCATCTATCGTGGGGCTTGGCGATCTTCCCTACACGCTGCCATCTATCAACATGCGAGATGGCTAAATAGCAGAGAAAGCGAAAAGAGGAGATTTACCTTCTAGAGCAGAGTGCGCCATGGCCTTGCCTTCTCCTGAGTTCCTCCACCTTCTCTTCCTTTCCTCTGAGTTCGTGAGGGTCCTAACTTGTCGTCAAGTGTTCGATCTGTGCTTTCCTCTATGTCTGTATCTGCCTCTCTGTTTCTCCCTCCGTTTCCTCCTGTCCCCTTCTCTCCCTCCGTACCCCTTGGTGAGTGGATGTGCTCCCCCTTTTATAGGCGCAGGCAAAGGCCATAGGCCTCTTACGCGGCTCCCACGCGGTGCCGATCATGCCGTTTAAATTGAAATAAGATTCCTAATTGACTATGGATTCGTTACCTTTCATAACTCTATTTTCCATATCAAGAGATTTGTTAAGAACTACTTCCATCGGATGGAGACATGGTGCAATCATCTTTCCATTGTGAAGACAATGCATATCGAATCAATCTTTTCTTTCCATCTCTGGGCATAGGTTTCCTATAAATTAGCCATGCGCCTTGCAATCGGTCAAGAACATGTGGTCGTATGAGGCACGACGCCACCACTGATTGAAACGTGGTCTATGAGGCACGACGCCACGGTACTCGTGGTCGTAATGAGGTGTTGTGGTCAAAGCATCACGGTTGACACAACGTGGTCATAATGATCAGTAGACACAACGTGGTCGACCCAACGTAATCGAAAAACGTACTCGACACCTCATGTGGTCGAAGACGTGGTTGCAAAACGTGGTCGTAGCAGGTGCTCGAGCAGGCGTGGTCGTAGTATATGCTTGTCTCAACGTGGTCGTATTAGTGCTTGAAAGTTCATACTCAGATGTTTTCAACCTCGTAGCCATATGAGGTGTAGTGCTTTAACTTAAAAATGTTTGTATAAAAACTCACCAAACAGCTATGACAGCCAAAGTACAGGTTGAGATCAGTAAGCTGCAGATGACAAGACTTCTCATGGACATAAAGATGTTGACAGGGCCAGATGGCAAGATGAACCTAGGAGCACGGGCACGGCATATGCCAGTCAGTACGAGTGGACATCACTCTTGGTGCTGACTGAAACCCCAAGTGAAAACGAGCAATTCTTGTCGGAGTCAGACGAGGCGAGGAGGGCCGGCAGCTCAGGTTGACAGCGTTGTCAACCAGTTTTTGCATGCCGGTCATCAACGGCAACAAAGCGAGTTACGGCAGAAAACAGCAACAAGATAGATGGCGATGGCCTGTTAACTAACATCTGACAGTACCCTTACAGGTTTTAATTTTGACGCATTGGCAGTTACAGTTGTGTAATCAAGCCATGATTACTTTCTGCTCTGTAATGGAAACAATGATGTCAGTTTAACAGGTACGATATGTGCGCACCTAAAAGGTTATCATGCTGGTACTCAAAACAGCATCACCCAATGGAAGGTTTAGCTAGCAATGAACCATCATCACATTCAGCAATTACAACTTCTGCTGCATTTTCTATTGAAATAGCACTTGCAGCAAATAATAAGAGTAAAAATTGGGCGCTTCTAAAAAATATGAGTTCAATTGGAGCATATACACTTGCGGCAAATAGAATGCAACACATCATGTTGCCTAAAATTACCTCCTTGGGGGCTAGAATTGATGAAATATACAGTTTCAGAAGTACTACATTTGAGCAACAATGGGGCACAACAGTGCATGCAGAGGTCTTGGAGGATACAGAGCATGATAACTGGATCCACTCTGACCGAAAACGGCAGCAGAACTGAGGAACCAATCAAATCGCATTTGTTAATCACCAGTGCAGCAGGCAAAGCAGGCGCAGACAGGTTAGTCTAGAAAGCAAAATGATTTAGAATGATACACGCTCAAATTTTAAGTTTCTGCATTTTCTTGTTTTAGATCTAGTGCAGAAGCTAGCAGGTGATCGTTCTGTAAGTCTGCTATGTGCAGTAGGGTTGACTATTCGACATCGTGCTCTGCAACGGAGAGGTATTGGCTGTAGCATGCCTTCTGTTCCTAGTAGCAGGCACGTCATGGATATGCTTCCCTTCGTATGTAGTTATCACAGCATTTGGTTCTTCAGAAGATCTCTCAATATGCTTCTTTACATCACAGCCTTGGTAAGTGCATTTGTAATAACTCCTACATGGTGCAGACAGAGTACATAACTCTGGTTCATAAAATTTTCAATTCTCAAACACGTTAAATTTGGATTTGAAGTAAATTATCCATAGCAGTAGCAGATTTATGAAAAAAAAAGAAGATATACAATTGATAAGCATGAAAATTACTCACGATCTCGTGATGGCAGTAACTATCTATTGCCTAAAGAACTATATGACAAATGTTTTCACTATTGTTCAACGAGATTAGTCAGACAAAATATACGCCGGGTTTTACCTCACAAGAAAACTTTCAGAATTACGGAAGAAACAAGAATATTCGTTTGGCTAACTATTGTGTATAGTCAAACTCATTTGAGCACATCAGAGCAGATATCTATTCTTCTAACATAATATGCCGGATGGCATTATTCATATCAACTGAATATTGTCAGATAAACAAGCCATGCATTGATTCGATTCTTCGTCAAATAGTTACAATACTAATCCACTTACATAGGATAGATATTGGCTGAATCATTAAGAAGCAATATCAGTCTATCATGCCTATTAAGCTTGTTAGGTATATGTTTCTCTTGAATGAAAGGTAAAACCATTTTTTTTGGTATTACTGCGAGATGAAGTCCCACGTCTGTGCAAGTGTAAGTGAGCTATGTGGAGTTGTGGCTGTGGACGACAATATCAAGCTGATGCCAAAGAACTAAACTAGCTCCGACATTAACTAATTAGAAGTTTTAGGTACTTTGTGGTTGTGGACGACAACATCAAGTTGATGCCAAAGAACTAAACTAGCTCCGAGCCTCCAACATTAACTAATTAGTAGTTTAAGGCACTTTTTACATCTAGAATTGTGCATATGATATGTTTTTCTAAGACAAAATGCTTATGGGATGGTAAATGATTATTGGGCTACCTTGGGTGAGGATTTCCTTTCACCACTTTCTGTCCATACTTGCGCCACCTATAGCCATCATCCAAAAGATCAACCTCACTGGTTGTACTCACGATAATCTTTTGACCTGGAGCTGGTGCATTCCTGCATGATAGAAAATAACGAAAGTAAGTTAGAAACGTGCTAATAAGGAAGGAAGTTCTGTTTGGTTGCAGGAACTACCTTTCATTTGCATTGGCATCACCAGGAGCTCCATCATCAGTTCTTACTTCATCATCATCCTCTTCCTGGCTATCACATGAACCATACAGTTGCTCATCTCCCTCTTCCCTCCTTGCCATTAAACGACTGGCCATGCTGCCATTTGATGCTACAGGTTTTCCATAACAATCTAGAAAGACTGATTGTGATCTAGTTGAAGCATCCTCCTTGTCATTGAAATAATCTAACTCATTCGATAAACCACCATGATCTCTAATCCTCCTTTTTGAGGGATGTCCATGACTGTGCTGACCTCTATAAGTTATTTGAATAATTCGTCCATCTGCAGAGTGCTCAACATTTTTCCTGACCAGACAGTTCCTATGGGTGCATTTGTAGTAGCTCCTTGGGTACTCCCCACCCTTCACTGCCTTCTGTCCATACTTGCGCCAATTGTAGCCATCATCAGCAGGTCTGTCCAGAGTGATGGATGAACTCTGGAGTACTTGTAAAACCCCAGTTGATTCAGTGTTGATATTATCGGTATGTGATGGCAAAGTCGGCATTTCCTGCATTGATGCCACGATTACAGAAGAACTGACATGTTGGGATGTCATTGCTGAAGTCGCCAATGAGAAAGAAGATGAGTTATCCGCTTGTTTGAGTATACGGTACTTAGAATGAGCTACTTGTGCTGTTAACTGTTCTAGGTCCTGTTCACGGAACATGTCAAAGTTGTCCTGCAGAAAAAAGAAATATACATATCATTTTTTTCAACTAAATATAGTGCAAGGGATAATGTTGAGATAACGTCCTACTGATGCCTCGAACTCAGACGCTCAAACTAAATCGATCCCAAACCCACTCCACTATCTCAAGAACACTCAACACGGGTTCTCGAAAGGGGAAAATGGACACCAACACAGCATCTGCTGCTGTCGGCAACACAAAAGGCGCATATCGACCTTAATAGCTGCCAATTTACCACGGACCCCGGTTCTTGAACGTGCAACGCAGGCCATTCATGACAGCCGAGCTGGACAAGCCGTTCCACCTTTTGGCCCAGGACCATCCTTCGTTCCAAGGAGCAGGAAACTCCAATTACACGGCGTACATACATCAGCTCAACGACACTTGGGTACAGTATACACAGTAGCACAATCCTACGGGGCTATGACGAGATCATGCATGACCTCGTCTACAATCTACAGTTCTACACTGCCTAGAATAGCAAATGCGGAACGGAGCTGGGAAAGGCCCCCAAAAAAAAACAACTTTCGCATAACCAAGTTACCAAAGCAACAGCGAGCACAAGCGCGCGTGGGGGTTGAGACCTGGGGGTGCCCGAGGAAGGCGGTGGCGGAGAGCGGCGGTGGGGAGGGGAGCTGCGTGGGCGAGCCGCCGAAGAAGCTCGGGACCGCCGCCGCCTGCGACAGCTCGTCGGGGAAGAGGCTCCCGGCGAGGAGGCTTTCCAGGGCGGGGCACGGGGGCGGGGTCCAGAGGCCGCCGCCGCCGCCTGGCCCCTGCCTGGCCGCCATGGCGATGGGGAACGGGCGCACGGCAGAGCTGCTGCGAGAGTGCGAATCCTCCCTCCCCTCTCGCGCGAGCCAGTAGTTATGCAGCTCGGAGCGCGAGAGACGACAAAATCGCGTGGACAGAGCAGCCTGTTTCTGAGGTGCACCTTTCTGAGGTGCACCTTATTAGTCTACTAAACAATAATGATTAAGAAAAACTTAAAATTACAGACTACTAAAAAGTTAAAAAAAACAGGCTAAAAGAAAAGGAATAGAATGTATCTTCTGACTTGCTGCTTATAGTTTTCGTTATATTTTATTACTTTAATAAATAATCATTACTAAAAAAAAGCTAAACCCAACTAGCTATATCCGAAAAAAAAACTGTCAAAAGATTTGCCGCTACGCGAGCAACACGTCTCCTTTGCTCACTCGGTTGTTTTCAGACAGTCGTTGTGCTCGCCTCTTGGCTTTCTGATTCGTCGTCGTAGCCATTCTTCTCAAAAGTGGAAGAGGGCGACTTGTCAGAACTTGAGCCATACACACCCTTATTTAGGATCTCAATCATTGAAGGATCGTACCATAAAAAGCCCTCGTAGGTTAGGCAGCCACAGTTTTCGAGGTACAATCATACGATATGGCACTATCATCTCATCATGTCGACGTGCAAATTTCGCCCGAACCAGCCGTTCAACGGCTCGGTCAACTCACATCTATCCCAAGGTTTCGCATAGCACAAGAAGCTCGAAGATGATCCGCTCCTCGGTCCTCACGTCGTACGTGAGAAATTGAATCACGGTGTTTGGCCTCTCAAGCCAAACCAGATGCCACACCGATCGAACTAATCGAAGGTTGGCAACGTATCCTTTTTCAAGAGCAGAGAAATATAAATGCGCAGATGCCAACCAAATGACATGACACCAGAGATAGAACAGTCATGACGACTTCAGATGGAAAAGGAGGTGAAAGTGAAGTTAATCTGCCAGAAATCTGGCAGGTGGGCTGGTAGCTAGCGTACGTGCGCCACCCAGCTTGAGCATGGTGGCGTGCCGGCGATATGCCTGTGGCGGGCAAAACACGGCGCGCGCGGCCGTCTCCATCACGAAAGCGCGCGTACGATACCTACCGCTTCGCTACCGTTTCCATGGAGCACGACCGACACGACGCTCGCTAGCTCGAGAGCAGCGAGGAGCCGCCATGCTTTGCTCTCAGAGCACCGTGAGAGGTTTAATGGCCGGCGGCAGTGGCACGTCGCCGCACCGGTGGATTCTGAAGCACGGATTTGGCGTCAGCGTCGGCTCGTAATGAAGCAAAAGCTGCCCTCCATTTAAACCCTGTGGTTGACCACTGTCACTGACAGCTCAACGGTTTTAATTATCCTGGTACAAACACACGTTCCCTCGGTTGCAGAATGCAGGGCACGTCGACAGAACATTGCCGAATGAATGCTCTAGCCACAAACAAAGGGGTGGTTAGCCACGAGTTAATGCTGTGCGCTTATGCGTATTTAGACATGAAACTTTGAAGGAAGAGATTTGAAGCAAACAAGCACGAACCAGAACAGGCTCATGAATTTTGAGTGCACGCCCCATATGATGCAATCAACGCTACGAAAAAATGCCGTAAAATTTCCTGAAACAGAGGAAACAGTGAAAAATTCAGAGGAAACATCCATAGGCATGGAATCCTCAATAATAATGCTCAGCCATGCCCTCCAGTATACAGTTTCCAAATCAAATTTATTGATACCAAACAGAGGGGGCATAAAACCATAGAAAATACACGATATGTAGTGGTAATCAGATCTGCTACACCCAGCAATCACTGCACTTGTGTTACTTCGGCAAAAGCCAGCTCAAGCTAGGTGAATTTCTCGGTAGCGTTCCTTCTCAATACATGTCTTTTTTAGTTTTACTTCGATATATAATGGATCCCTCCATTTGGCGGCCTTCACTTGGGAAAGTTACTTGGGGCCAATGTCCTTGAGTGCGCAGATCTGCTCCTCCCCCATGGCTGACATGACGGTCACCACAAGGTCCTTCCCTTCCGCAAATCCATCTTTGATCTGAATTACCAAGCAGATGTTATCGAGTAAACATTTTAGACAATCTCATCACACAGAAAGCACGACTGGATGCAGGTATGTGAAGCAGATCAATAATGCACAAATGATGGAGCAAAACTAAACATGACAGCACAATGGATGTGAAAAGAAAACTGTGCCAATGTTTCCGATCAAGAAAATTTTTCAAGTACCCATTTCAAAATTCACATACTGATAAGCATGCAACAAGAAACACAAAACCACAGAACAAACTGAGGCGCCTCGAACGCACAAAAAAAAAAGTAAAACAAAACATTGTGTGCGGCAACCATGTTTTTATGTACCTTTATACAATAAATATGGTAACCATGTTGGATCAGTGTGAAGAATGAATGTAATCCCAAGTTTGGTGCTTCCCACAACAACAAAAAAAGAAAGAAAGAAAGAAAGAAAGAAAGGCACACTGATGGCAGCATATAGAACATAAAAAAGGGGTAGAAGAGTAAGTATCTAGTCAACCTCTAGTTTTTAGACCAGTTATTTCAGAAAGCATGCACCACAAGTTCCTAGTACCCATATAAATCAGTCATATAATAGATAAACTGAAATATACAGGGCATTAAGGCAGCAATCATAAAGATGGCTTACTATCATGTAGAAAAATGTACAACTAAAATAGATAATTACAATCACAAACATCACCACCAGTTGCCATACCTGAGGGCATTAAGAACCTAACAGACGGTTAGGAATGCATCAATTCTCTGAACTTCAGAAAATAATTCGCAAGCATATACATGCAAAAAGGAAGCAAAGGTGCTTAAAGATTTGTCAAACAAACCTGGGTCAGGAGGTTATCATCAGTTGGGAGTCTAAGATCATCCTTAGTATTGCCATTCTCAGTAAGAAGGCTCACCTAAAAGAAATAACATCATAAATATTGAATTTAACATTTATTCACAAAATTAGGCTTTTTATCACAAGAACATACAAATCCATCCTCTGATATGTCAATCAGCTGGTACTCAGTACGATTCACATGTGGAACCTGAAAAAAATGAATTGGTGAGTTAATTACAAATAGAATTAGTGGAAGGTCAGTCTTAACTAAACAGTCAGAAATCATAACTTACATCACAATTATGGGATGAAGGAACAATATCCTCAAGCTTTTTACCATTGAATATATCTATGGCAACAAAGTGACACTTAGCATGACCATGCTTACCAGTCTTCGAGGTAGAAACCTCCACCACCTGTAGCATAAATTTATTCAGTTCAACCAGATCAGATAAAAAGAATGTGATAGACTTAGGGCAAAGAAACTTCACATAGCTTCAGACTTCAGCCTGATAATTGCATTACTGATAACCACTCAAAGCCATCAGAGCTTAAAAAAAGCACAAGAAAAGAAAAGGAAATGTGTATATATAAAGTGAACGCTACCTTCACCTTATGATAGTACGCTTCCTCTCTCACATAGTACACAACAAGGTAATTAAACAGGTATAGGTTTGTAAATTTTGGGCTTTTGGGTCAGTTACCCGTTTGGCCATTTCAACTTCTTTCAGCAAAACACAACAAAATGTATAACTAAGGATCCATTCATATAGGTTTTTGGTTTTGACTTATGAATAGTAACAGTTTATAGTGAAACTTGTAGAGAGAGACACTCGCGTGCGATTTTGGCTGATATAAATAAAGTCGTTGCAGTGTGTACTATAATTAACTAGTAGACCCCGCATTGAAAAAACACTCCGTTTGGAAACTACGTACTATAGAAAATCTATTTATCATAGAAAAACAGCTTTTAGAAGCTAATATGAACAGGGTCTAAGACTTATCTTGAGAAACTTGCATTTCTTTCTTTGGCAATGGCTTTGCCAATCAACTTTGTCTTGTCCAATCCTTTGGTTTATCTACGTACATGTGCTTAACATCCCCATCCCACTCAATCCAAATATACCCATATAGTGTCTTTTCACTTCAATTACAATCTTGCATTTGCAACAAGGAAACTCACCCCCTGTCCAAACAGAATTTACAGAACCCAAGTGGTTTTTTTGGGTACTAAGCTAATTTCTCCTACTTCAGCAAATCCCTAGGAAAACATTACCTAGAGTTAGCAAAGGAATTTCTACCGCTATGCTCAGCTTGACTACAAAAATGATGGAGCTTAGCTGTACAGGGCAAGTCATGTTTCTTATAATACGTGTTATTTGTTTGGATCAATAAAGCTGAATGTTTCTTCCACAATCAAAATGCCTGGCTAAGGGAGAAAGTATCTATTATGTTGTTAAGGACACAACCCTCACAATAATCATACAGGGAAAGTATCTATTCTGTTGTTAAGGACACAACCCTCATTATAATCATACAGGGCAAACATTGAGTCCCGCCTTATTTCTGAAGGAGCCAACTGGTCCCTTGAACATGGTAAAAATAGTTTCCCCCGTCAATAATAAAAAAATCCATCCTTTTGCTCTGGATTCACCTACTAGTTTTGAGCGGGTTCACATCTGTCAAAAGCTAATCCACAACAACACAGAAGTCTAAGAAGCATATCAAGCTTAACCATCTGAAACCGAAAACAAGACTTAATAGAACATAACTCTTGATGACACCTCTCACATTTGCATTACGTCTTTCATTACTCCCACCACCTTCCTCCTCACTAATATGTTAGGAATTTATCACACAGATCCACAAGAACCATCCCCAGACACCGGGCCAACCATTTATAGATAACAAACTAACAATAACAGTATCCGGTCAACCATTCACAGACAACAATTAACAGTATTCCATCATAGTGTGTGTGTATGACCAGAAACAACTTCACTCATGCATACCGAAATTGCAAGTTGCACATCACCATCGAACCGAGATCAAGGTATACCTTGCAGGGGCGGTTCTTGATGACGACGTAGCCGTTCTTGCGGATGGTGCCGGCCTGCTGCGGGTAGGTCTTGGACGCCCCCGCGTCAGCCTTCGACTCGAAGTGGTGCTCCTCCGAGTCAGACATGACGATCTTAGCTTCCCTGAAACAAACAAATTGAACCAACAAAATCAACAAATTGACTTCCCTGAACCAAACAAATCGAATCAACAAAATCAACAAATTGACCATTTGTTCCCTCAGATTTGAGCACCAAGACATTCCAAACCGACAAACCGAGCTACTAGAACAACTGAACTGCAAAATTAGAAACTAAATCTCAGTAGAGTCCCCCAAATTTACCTGGTTTGGATAGATCGCGAGGAGGAGGAGGAGGAGAGAGATAGAGGGGGGCGGGCGCTGATGATAATTGACAAGTGATGGTAAAGCTCGCGGAGAATCCTAGGGTTTGTGTATATTTATACTGCTAACAACGCGTGCACGTGCGTCCCCTACCCCGAATTTCCCTCTGAGAATGACAGCGGGCCCGGGGTGTATCCGGGGCCACACGTCGGTGGGAGTGGATTTGGTAATTCGATTCAGGAGGATCGGAGCCGTCGCTTTGGTCGACGATCGGGGCACGTGTACGGTTGCGGAGGCAGGGCATCTTCCTGGCGTCCGGAGCACGCCTTGGGGCTTGGGCGGCTCAAAAGGCATCTTTCTCTCCCTTTTTCTTCGCCTTTTGTTGCGTGTTGGCGCCCGGCATCCTTTTGCCTCTTGTTACGTGTTAGCGCCCAGACAGACATCCGATGATAGCGCTCTGATTACGTTTTAACCGTGTTGGATCTTATTTAAGGGGTCTCGTCCGCGTCTTCGATGTAACAAAAATCCGTAAAATACAATAACTAATTACGGAGCTTGCAACAAATCCTACATCGTGTGCAACAAACAAAAAGTGCAAACAAAAATATGCAGCAAAAACTATTACGACAAAAATAAAACCTTGTTACAACAATTAAAAACCATTGAAACACCTGCAACATTCAGAGATAATTCGTATAGCAACTCGACTCACCCATTACAACATTTAGGTGCCATACTAAAGCTAGAGGCGGCAACCGATCCAAACCACCACTTCGCCGTCGGCAAGCTCGGATCTGATGGGGATGAAATCAATCCATACCACCGCCTCATCGCTCTCGTCGTACTGCTGGCCATATGAGAGTGCAACATCGTGAGGAGGAGGCTACGATAGAGGCAATGTGCCGAACAGCTAGGCTACGGCTTGTGGTGGCATGGCAGAGACAAGCATAACGGAGAGGGTCTCGAGGTGGTGTGATGGTGCCAGAGTTGGGGGAGGTGGCGTCTGTAGCAGCAATACAAGCGCTTGAGAGGGAGAGGAGAGGTGTGTGTTGATGAAGGTGGCAGCGATTTCGTGGAGCACTAGTCGAGTGAGCATGAAAATGGTGCCCATGTGATTGGGAAAGGAGACCAAACGGCTTATACAGTTGGATGCCCTGCCCATAGCAATTCCCTTTTCGTTTTTACCCTTTTTTTTTGCTGATCGGTGATAAGAAAACCAATCAATCTCTGATTCCGATCGGATTGGGATTCCCTAGGAGACCTCACAGGCGCACTGTTCTTGGAGGATTATCATGTTGGGTTGCATGTAGAGGAACATGTAACTCCCTCGCAAAAAAAAGAACATGTAACTCACATGGCAAGTAAGGTACAAGGTGAAAATTTTCGTATAAAATTTGCCTTAAAGAATGAGAGCAACTCCAAGAGATTAGCCAAAAGAAGTATCTAAATTTAGTGATTTAGTTATTCTCTAAAATGAATCTCACCCAAAAAAACAAGACTACTCCAACAGGCTATCTAAACTAGAGGGCGTGCGGTGGGTCGCGTATGCGCTGGAATGGGGCGCAGCGTGCGGGAAGGAAACGCCGACCGCGCCAAGAGGCTGGATGGTGAGTGAGGTAGGCTATCCAAAAATAGAGAGCGAAGGAGGAGGGATGGAGAGCTACTAAATTTGGAGTGTCATTTACAGAGTCTATTGGAGACGTTTTTTCTTCAATAATAGCCAAATTTACCTTTAGAAAATGATTTAGCTCTTCTCTTGGAGTTGCTCTGACTGTGTTGGTGAAGATGAACTGTAAAATTTGAATGTTCCGTTCCATCTAAAAGGAAGCAAGGCTTCGCAAGTCACAGAAAAAAAGGCGTGTACAGAAATGAGCAAAATTGTCATACAAGACCTCGCAGGCGCACTGTTCTTGGGAGGATTATCATTTTGTGTTGCATGTAGCTAAAGGAGCATGGAACTCACTTGTTAATGTTTATGGTGAACATTTTCATCAAAATTTGCCTCGACGAACGACTGTTGGTGAAGGTGAACGGTAAGATGCTGTATGTGCTAAGGCGTCCTATGTGAAGCGTTTTTTTTTTTTGGTCTGGTACCTACGGAAATTGAATTTTTTTTTCTTGTAAATTTCACGTCAAAATCCTACTTTATTAATACTTGTACCTTAGGCCTTTGTGCCATCCGTGTTGTTTTTTCTTTAACCTTTTGTTGATCCATTATTACCTAACTTTGTTTTACTTCTACTTTATTAATACTAGTAAGCGTGCACATGCTATGCACGTTTTCCCCAATATTTCTTGCTTCAAAATAATATTAATGACAATCAATCCATGTCGATAAGAAATAAATTTGGAAGGAGAAATAACGTTTAATATTATCATTTATCATATAAGATAGATACCAAGATTGAAATTTTTGAAAGATGTATTGAATAATCAAAATCAGTTACCAGACAGACATGTTAGGATGATCTCCACCCACGGTTGGCCCAACGGCCACCTGGGCCTTGAGCTCGCGCCCTGATCGGGGGCGCCCAACCCTAATGGTTGGTGGGCCCCTGTCACACTGCGCTATATATATAGGTGGGGGCCGGCGGCTCAGATCACGAGGTTGAACGGAGCCGTACTGCCCCACCGACAAAACCCTAACCCGATCTCGAGGGGGAGCGCAGCCAGTGACGGGAAGCACCACTGCTATGCCGCCCCTGGACGGCGCCACCACCGGACTTCACCACCGACGTCTCCCGACTCCACCGACTCCATGGCGGACGCCATTGCACCCACAACCAAGACCACGGATGGTCGGTAACACCTCCCGCTCCCTCTCTTTACTCTCTGTTCTTTTAGATCTACCCACATCCCACTTTGTTTATACCGAACAGTAAATCTACCCTACCAGATCTACTACTAGTGATCATGTTTAGGGTCTAACAATGGTTTCAGAGCCTTCTTTTAGTAGATCTAGTTCTTTTGGGTAGAAAGAAAGAGATTAGAAGGAAGAGGAACTCTAACCCTAGAACACCCGAACAGAGAAAACCCCAAATCCTAACCCTAGCGCAAGGTGCGTCGAGAAAGGAAAGGGGGAGGACCTACCGTGGTTTTTCCCCGCACCGTAGACCTCTCGGTCGTGCGGGAAGTAAACCCCGCCGCCGCCTTGCCGGCACGCGGGAAGAACCGCCGCTCGTCGCCACGCGCACGAGCTCCAGATCGGGCACCGCCAAAGGACCGCTCGACGGCGGCGCGCTCTCACCCTCGGGCGAACGCGCGCACCGGCGAAGGGACCTACGGCGGCGCCGCCGCTCTCTTCCTCTTGGCCGATGTCTTTTCCTGCTGCGGCGGCTGAGAGAGACGAGAGGGAGAGAGGAATGAGAAGGTTAGGGTTTTCGGGAGCTCCCGGCCGGCGCGAAGGGGTTTTGTTCTTCCCGATTCGCATGCTCAGCCGTTGGATCAAATCGGACGGCTGGCGTTGGCCGGATCGCCTTTGAGCCCAGGCGAGATCGGGATCTCCCGGCCCAGGCCCAGGTTGCGGCCTGGGTGCGGGGCTGAAGGCGCGCGCGGGGAGTGGGCCGCGCTGCTGCTGCTAGGCCACGGGAGAACTCGGGCCGAATGCACAGTAAAGAGTTTTTTTTCTGTTTTTTTTCCAGAAGCATTCTTTGATGAATTTTGTTAAGTTTAAGTTAAAATCTCTGTTCAATTTTGAACCAAGTCGAGATTTTTTCCGCCGCGAACTAAAGTTTATTATCTTCTTATTAAATTCGAACCAACGGGAGAATTTAATTTTGAAGAGCAGAAATTTTAAGTTTTTCTCTAATTTTAATTGGAACCAACGGGAAAATTAAAATTAGAGAAATAGTTACATTTATTTACAGTTTATGTTTATAATTTTGCTATTTTCTGACCAAAGTTGATGATAGCAATATTATAAATTGATTTATTCATGAATTTATGCATTAATTCTATCTTCTGCCCAACGGTGATGTAGAATTAATGTACAAGAATTTTGCATGTTTTAATTTTGACCAACGTTAAATCAAAGCATGCAATTATTATATTATTATGTTTCCTCATTTTTTCTGATACTGTTTCAGGACTCAACCCAATGGCATACATCTCGCACATCCCGGCACTTGATGGGAACAATTATCGGGTCTGGCGAGAAAAGTATGATTTGGCACTTGCGTTGTCCGAGAATGACTTAGCCCTCACCTCTCCGTGTCCTACTGAGCCAGAGGACCCGGTGAGGGCAGAAAATGAGACTGATGCTGATTTCACTGCCCGAAAGCGTGATCATGCAGAAGTCAGAATGAAATATGATCTTGAGAAAAAGAAATGGGACATCTCGAATCGCAAGTGCCTGATGGTGGCTAAGGCCACTATTGCAGATCCAATAAGGGGATCCATCCCAGACTGTGACACTGCCACAGAGTATCTACAGAAAGTGAAGAATCAGTTTACTGGCTCTTCAAAGGCCACAGCAAGCACGCTGATTAAGAAACTAGTGAATGAGAGATAGTCTAGTGGTGGAGTAAGAGAGCACATATTAAAGATGAGCACAACGGCAGCTAAGCTAAATTCAATGGATATGGGGCTCAAGGATGAGTTTCTAATTCATTTGATTTTTGCTTCTCTGCCAAAAGAATTTGACACTTTTGTTGTTAATTACAACATGCAGCCCGACAAATGGGACATAGAAAAGCTCATTGCAATGTGTGTGCAAGAAGAGGAGAGGCTTAAAACCTCACAGGGTGACTCTGCAAACCTTGTGAAGAACAACAAAAGAAAGAACTTTAATGCCAAACCACAAGGGAAACCTCAGTGGGATAGTAGCTCCTCTTCTAAGTCACAGGGAAAGGTTCCCTAGTTTCATAAGCCCAACCAATTTACAGTAGACAAAGACACCTGTAAATTTTGTAAGAAGAAGGCAGGGCGCTATCAGAGGGATTGCCCAGAGTTCCTGAAGCATATGTTGAAGAATGGTAAGGATGTCATTACATTTATAGATGAATCCTTGTATTTAAGTTATGAAAAATCTACTTGGTGGATTGACTCAGGTGCAACTATTCATGTTGCTAATTCATTACATGGATTCCATACGAGGAGGACCCTACAAAGAGGAGAAAGAACAATTAAAGTTGCGAATGGAGTTGAAGCCGAAGTCGAGGCCATTGGAGATCTCTCTTTAGAATTTCATGATGGTTTTGTACTTAGGCTTTCAGACGTTCTTTATGTACCATCTTTGCGCAAAAACTTAATAAGTGTGTCGAGATTAGATGATGATGGATATGATTGCCGTTTTGGTAATGGCAAATGCAGACTTGTGTTTAATAATAAATGTGTTGGTCTTGCCTTCCGACAAGACAAGCTTTATTTATTATCACTTTCTGAGAATGTGAATCATGTGACTATTGAGAATGAGAATACCTCTTCGTCTATGAATGTAAGTAAAAAGCGGAAGAGAAATCATGATGTATCGTCGAAATTATGGCATTATCATTTAGGCCATATTTCGAGGGGGAGAATAGAACGATTGATTAAGAAAACACTTCTTCCGCCATTAGAATTTTCAGATTTAGAACAATGTATTGATTGCATAAAGGGAAAATATGTTAAGAAAATAAAGAAAGACGCCAAACGAAGCGCAGGAATTTTAGAAATAATTTACACAGATATCTGTGGTCCATTTCCTGTGAAAAGTGTGGATGGTTATGATTCATTTATAACATTCACAGATGACTATTCGTGTTATGACTATATTTATCCAATTAAAGAAAGAACAGAAGCATTGGATAAATTTAAGATATTTAAGGCTGAAGTAGAAAATCAGCACAATTTAAAAATTAAGATAGTAAGATCCGACCGTGGGGGGGAGTACTACGGTCGGCACACCCCGTATGGCCAAGTTCCTGGACCTTTTGCAAGGTTCTTACAGGAAAATGGCATAGTTGCCCAGTACTCTACACCGGGCGAACCTCAGCAGAATGGAGTGTCTGAAAGACGCAACCGTACCTTAATGGATATGGTGAGAAGTATGATAAGTTACTCCACGCTACCGATAAGTTTATGGATGGAGGCGTTAAAAACCGCCATTCATATTCTTAATCGAGTACCAAGCAAGTCGGTACCCAAAACACCGTATGAGTTGTGGACAGGAAGAGAACCCTCACTTAACTATTTACGTGTGTGGGGTTGTCCTGCTGAGGCTAAAGTTTTCAACCCAAACATAGGGAAGCTAGACCCCAAGACAGTCAGCTGCCATTTTATTGGCTATCCAGAAAAATCGAAGGGTTATCGCTTCTATTGTCCTGACAGACATACGAAGTTTGTAGAAACAAGACACGCTGTCTTCTTGGAGGAAGAGATGATCAGGGGGAGCAGAGTAGCGCGAGAAATTAACCTAGAGGAAAAGCGGGTACATGTGCCCACTCCAATGGTTCAGGAACCATTTTTCACGCTACCTGTAGTTGCTACACCAACAGTGCCAGACACTGTAGTGACAACACCTGTTGTTAGTTCTCCTGTGGAAACGATGAGTGAACATGAGGAACCTGTCCTTCAGGATCCCATAGAACCCATTGTTACCCAAGAGGAAGAGCAACAACAGCCTCACACAGAACAAGCATCAAATAGCGAGGGACTCAGAAGGTCTCAAAGAGCCAGAAGATCAGTCATCCCTAATGATTACGAAGTCTATGAAACTGAGGAATTTCAAATGGAGGGTGATCCCACCTTTTTTGAAGAAGCCATGAGAAGCGCTCATTCATCCAAGTGGCTTGAAGCTATGCAGGATGAAATGAAGTCAATGAGCACCAACGGTGTTTGGGACTTAGAAACTATTCCTAAAGGAGCCAAGACAGTAGGCTGTAAATGGGTCTACAAAACCAAACATGACTCTAGAGGGAATATAGAAAGATTTAAAGCGCGACTTGTGGCAAAGGGCTTTACGCAAAGAGAAGGCATAGATTACAATGAGACATTTTCTCCAGTCTCGTGTAAAGATTCTTTTAGAATAATAATGGCGCTTGTAGCTCATTATGATTTAGAATTGCATCAGATGGATGTAAAGACAGCGTTCCTAAATGGGGATTTGGAGGAAAATGTTTACATGGCACAACCGAAAAGTTTTGTTGTGGAAGGAAAAGAACGTATGGGATGCCGGCTGAAGAAATCCATTTACGGATTGAAACAAGCATCAAGGCAGTGGTACTTGAAGTTTGATAGTACAATAAGAAGTTTTGGGTTCAAGGAGAATGTAGAGGACAATTGCGTTTATGCAAAGTTTAAGAATGGGAAATACATTTTCCTAATCCTGTATGTGGATGACATCTTACTTGCTAGTAGTGATGTTAGCCTATTACTGGAGACAAAGAAGTTCTTGTCCTCGAATTTTGATATGAAGGATCTTGGTGAAGCTTCGTTCATACTGGGAATAGAGATTCACCGAGATAGAACTAAGGGGTTTTTAGGTTTATCTCAAAAGGCATACTTAGAAAAGATTCTAAAGAAATGTAGTATGCAAAATTGTAAGCCTTCATCTGCTCCTATAGTCAAGGGCGACAGGTATGGGGAATTTCAATGCCCCAGGAACCAATATGAGATCGATCAAATGAAATCAGTTCCATATGCTTCAGCTGTCGGAAGCTTGCAGTATGCTCAAGTGTGCACGCGCCCTGACTTAGCGTTTGTTACCGGGTTACTTGGCAGATTCCAAAGCAATCCTGGAATAGAACATTGGAAATTGTTAAAGAAAGTCTTGCGTTATTTGCAAGG
This sequence comes from Dendrocalamus latiflorus, assembly GCA_017311315.1. Lineage (NCBI taxonomy): Eukaryota > Viridiplantae > Streptophyta > Magnoliopsida > Poales > Poaceae > Dendrocalamus > Dendrocalamus latiflorus. Next base: position 6,311,059 of record CM029629.1, on the reverse strand, counting down.
AACAAAAGGCCTCATGATGACATACAGAAGATCAGATTCACTCCATATAGTGGGGTATACAGATTCTGATTATGCGGGAGATGATAGAAAGTCGACATCCGGATATGTGTTCACTCTCGCTGGAGGAGCTATATCGTGGAAAAGCTCAAAGCAAACCGTCACTACATCGTCCACAATGTATGCCGAGTTTGTAGCATGTTATGAGGCTACGGGGCAGGTGAATTGGCTAAAGAAATTCATACCCGGGTTGAAAGTAGTAGACGACATACATAAGCCACTAAAGTTATACTGTGATAATGAACCAGCAGTATGTTACGCTCACAACAATAAGTCAAGTGGTGCTGCCAAACACATTGACATAAAGTATTATGTTGTGAAAGATAAAGTCCGGGATCATATAATCAGTCTTGAGCATATAAGGACAGAAATGATGCTCGCAGATCCGCTCACAAAAGGCTTACCGCCCAATGTGTTCAGAGAACACTTAGCCGGCATGGGTTTACGGGAAAGCCTATGATTCCTGGACAATAAGGGCCCAATTGAGAGTTCATTTCAAAACAGAGAAGTGTATAGTGGCTGTTGAATCTAATGGCTCAAGACCGTGACGATGAGGCATGCTCTATGCACTGATCTGTGATGGAATGAGAAAAGCAATGATTGATAAGTATAAGAGTTTAGAATATAAGTTGAGATCAAGGGGGAGAATGTTAGGATGATCTCCACCCACGGTTGGCCCAACGGCCACCTGGGCCTTGAGCTCGCGCCCTGATCGGGGGCGCCCAACCCTAATGGTTGGTGGGCCCCTGTCACACTGCGCTATATATATAGGTGGGGGCCGGCGGCTCAGATCACGAGGTTGAACGGAGCCGTACTGCCCCACCGACAAAACCCTAACCCGATCTCGAGGGGGAGCGCAGCCAGTGACGGGAAACACCACTGCTACGCCGCCCCTGGACGGCGCCACTACCGGACTTCACCACCGACGTCTCCCGACTCCACCGACTCCATGGCGGACGCCATTGCACCCACAACCAAGACCACGGATGGTCGGTAACACCTCCCGCTCCCTCTCTTTACTCTCTGTTCTTTTAGATCTACCCACATCCCACTTTGTTTATACCGAACAGTAAATCTACCCTACCAGATCTACTACTAGTGATCCTGTTTAGGGTCTAACAAGACATTCTAAGGTTTAAAATTACTGCAGCCAAGATCATGTCAGCGTGCACGTGCAGTGCATTTTTTTTTTGCACAATATATATCGTATGAAAATATAATCACATAAACCAGTTATGATGGTTATAGCCTGGCCATTTTTATCTTGAAACATAAACCAATCGTGGCAGTCATTTCCTTTCACATCACGGCCACCACTTTGGCCAAGGAAGGCCTACGAGTAGAGAAAATTGAACTTTATGAAAAGGGTCCATCATAACAAGACAGAGTGTAACACCACAAATTGTGGAAACATACCCCGAACCATTCCAGGATGATCACGAACGTTGTTTACAGGACAGGGAGTTCCATCCTGCATTGTCCGCCCTTCCTCAGGAACTTTTTGAGCTTTACCAACCAACGCATTAATTCTAACCTTGAATAACTCATACGCACTCTGAAAAAAATTCAAGCTTAGCCTAATTAGCATGACTATCAAATAATGCACCTTCATTGCTCTCCTCTCCCTAACAAAGTTTGGTGCTTTGCACTTAACCCATTCCTTTGCAAATTCAGATGTTTCAGACAATGCTTCAACAGTTAGCAATGCAGCACTATAATTGGAAACGTAGCAAAAAACCTTAACAACTGGATAATCTTATTGAGAAACTTGGACCTATGCCTACAAGTCTGATCCATTGGTGGGTATTTCTCCACTTATTCTATAAATAAAGGGTCCTAATTATTGTAATATGTACATTTTGAAAGAGAAAGTAATAAAGAAAGGAAGAAGGTGTTCCCCATATATTGTATTCAACTTATTATTTCTTGTATTACTTGTATTTGATCCATCTTTTTGTCTAGGAGGAATCGATCGGACTGGACTTGCCATCAACGGTTCCTCAACATGTTATCAGCATGATTCGCTCCGGTGGATCGAAAGATAATCGTCGAAGCACTCGTAGATTAAATTATCTATCTAGATCTCTTTAAATTCCGTAAATTTCGCTTTCTAAATTATTTTCTACGGTACAAATCCGTTCTAATCTATCGCGGGTAGACTTGAAGTCGCCGGTACAATGTCGATCTGTAAATTACATAAAAGAGTAGATATTGACTACACTGTAGATTGAAAAAAGGGAAAAGCAACGCTGGTTGCACGTGCCCACACCACTCGCATGTGGTCATGCCACCGGCCACCATGCCACCATGAGCAACTACGCCGCCGCCACCCGCATGGCCAAGCCACCGTCGGCTTTGAGACAGGTCGCCGTCGCTTGTTCGTAACTTTTGCTGCCAGTACATGACAATCGAATTTGACAACGATGGTCAGATAAGCTACTGTGCTCTCTACATACTGTACTCTATATTATTTGCTTTATTTATCTGCATAAACAAAGTAAATATTCGGGGGCTAGAATAGAGTTATTAGGTATAACTTTATTTCACAATCGTAAATTCGTTCTCTTTCATTTCTTTTTTGTCTTAAGAGTACTAATTGCTCAACAAGATGAATTGTAGGAAAGGAACTAGTTCATTCATTATCCAAAGGTAAGTCTTTACAAAAAATTTTTGTATTTTACAAACTACTCTGAAGAAGAAGGAGAGCCAAGTTGCATTTCTTCTGCAATCTTTCGACCAGTCGGCTCAAGTTCCTCGATCAGGTGGGTTGCTTCTTCCACAGAGTAGCTAAAGTCATGATCGATCGGGTGTAGGTTGAGATTTTGATTGCTTGCCTTAAGTTTTGCCAAGGCATAGCTTACAGTGCCCTTGACTACATCTCAAATCGACTATGTTAGATCGGTCCTCAGAGTAGGCAACAAGTGCTTCCCAAGAGCCCCAACTTGTAGTACGATCATACTCGTGTGAGCAAATTATGGTGCCCTCGGAAGGACTCATTTTCTCCGCACCAAACTCACCAAGTAGATTATTGAAAAGAATGTCGCAGATTTTGATTGCTTGCCTTCAGTTTTGCTAAGGCATAGCTTACAGTGCCCTTGACTACATCTCGAATCGACTCTGACAGATCGGTCCTTAGAGTAGACAAGTGCTTCCCAAGAGCCCCAACTTGTAGTATGATCATACTCGTGTGAGCATATATGGTGCCCTCGGAAGGACTCATTTTCTCTGCACCAAACTCACCAAGTAGATTGTTGAGAAGAATGTCGTAGTTGTGAAGGGTCATCTTCATCGACTTGGTTTCTTCATCACTACGAATTGAAGCTTCAGAGAGACGCTTTATTTTGACTACGGCCTCTACAAATGGGTCAAAAGTGGTTCAGGCGATACTTATCAAGAGACTAGTTAGGAGAACTCGTCGAAGGTAAAGTTTTTCTTATCCGCTAGTTGAGTATCGAGCAACTTTATTCTCTCGTTTTTCTCTTTATTAATATGAGTAAGTTCTCTGATCACTTTGGTTTTCTCTTCAACCTCAGTTCGAGACTTTCTCAACTCAGCCTCTTTCTCTGTTAAAAGAAAAGAGTTAAAGGAATACGAGAAAGATATCTAAATAAATAGTCTTAAGTTAAAAACTTACTGTTTATTTTTCCCTCCAAAGCTTTGGCTACGGAAGTGGTCTTCACAAGCTTTATTGATAACTCAGCGTTGTCCATGTTTAGTCTTTGTTAATCAGTCTTCTTGTTCTCAAGTACAGCAACAAAGAATTCTGCGTCAAGCTTAGACCTACAAAGATTAAAAGAGCTCATGAAAAGACAGACAAGTGGTCAAATCCAGCGTTCAACTATGAAGACTAGTAACTTACAATGCTGCTACCCTCTTGGAGAGTTCGGCATTTTCTTGTCAGAGATATATGAGCTGTCGGTGGTACTCACCCACGGTAGTCATGTCTTCCAATGCTCTTTAAACAAAGGAGGATAGTGAGGAGCAAGATGAAAAGGCCATGAATGTTTAATTACTCTCTACTTACATTCATACTCCTCCGATCAAATGTTGAGAATACTAGTGTGGAGTCTTCAAGGTGATTGAGCTGGTCGACCCTTTTCACCACGCCTTTTCGAGTCGATCATCATTGAAGATGTCCCCCTTGTCAGGAATGTCTTAGGGTATAGGACTTGACTCCGTGGTCAAACAGAAGAGGATTCTTCTACAAATGAAGGAACAAAAAATGAAGAGAAGAAGTTGGGTTGATTTTCTTCTTCTCTAATCATACCTTCTTGGAAATGAGGGAGAGCATCTTCAATGTCTTCCTCCTCGGTGCAGTAGTCAGATGGATTTCTGACCACCCCAATAGGTATTTCTACCCTGTCTTCTACCGCTTGTCCATCTTTTGCTACGATCACTTCTGTGGTCAAAGTTTTTGCAGCTTCGGTTGCAGTCCCTGTTGCCGCAATGATTGTATCCTCGACCACCATTTCTACAGTTTTTTCGACTACAGATTGAACAAGAGCTTCTTGACATAAGCATCCTTGTGCAATGGAGGAGTCGTGCTGAAATTGCATAAAAGAAAGTCAGTATTCAAGAAGACTTAAAGGTAAAGTATTATATTTGTATTTTCATACCTTGATGTCGTTGCCCTAAGCGTGAATTTAGAAGGAACTCTCCTAGAGAGTGGTTTCTTTGATTTCTTCTCTCCGACCACGTCTGGTTATGGAGAAATGAGGATTTCTTCGATCACGTTTGGTCGAGAGCCTTGAGTTTCCTTGACCATGACTGGTCAAGAGTCTTATACATCTTCGACCATGTTTGATCAAAGATCTGTAGTAAGAGTTGCTGCTCCTTCTCCCTCCTGCCCCTTCAAGTGATCAATATCAATTTTGACCACCTCGAAGTTAGCCTTCTTCTCGATCACAGGATCTGCTATCGCATCAGTCTCCTTCACAAAAGATATGAAATTCTTCCTATTTTTCCTTTAAATATACTTGATAAAGTCTTGTGAAGCGCCAACTGAGTTAGTTTCAGTATCGTAATATAAGGATACCTTGATCTTAGGAGTCAGCTATTCTAGCAAGACTGACCCTATCTCACTTGTGGTACTTATATCTATAATAAACTTCTGAATAGGAGCACTCGGGGCAGCCATAGGAAGAGCAGCAAGAGGAACAGCAGCACTTGCATTCCCCTTGTATTTATCGATTGTTTTAACCGGTCAACATCTCTTTGCCGGAGGAGCTTTGGTTTTCTCCACCTCTCCTCCGACGACTATCAGTTTGACCCCTTGGTTGTCCTAACCGTAGTTCATGCCTACACTCTACAAGAAAGAAAGAACACTATTTAGTCATTTATTATGACTACACAGTCCTAAAGATGAAGTTGTTTTTTCAATTACCTTTAGGCTTTCTTCCCTTTCTTCGGCAGACACGTCCACCAAGATACGAGGAGCCTCCACTTCAGGTAATGGAGCCTCTCGCACACAGCCTTGACCCGGGAGTTGATTTCCTCTAAATCAAGATCTGTTTATACAGACATGGTAGTCAATAAATAGTACTCAAAAGGAAGTAATCTAATTACAAACAAGTACGAGCAATGCTTATCGTTCTCATAGTCCCTGGTTGGATCCGAGGCTCCCGAGTACATCCACAAGGGATGTGCTCATCGCTTCAGGGGGTTGATGTGGCGAGTGATAAAGTCCTTCACCACATGCCAGCCCATAAATCCCTTGTCTCTCAACTCTTTGATAGCTGAGATGTAAGGGGATATTCGTGTAAGGTCTTTGCGGGCCGAATTCTAAAGATTGTTCTTCTCTGCAGCCTTCCCTATGAAAGAAAGGTTGTGTTCTCTGGTCGTCTCCCAATAGAACCATCTCTTTTTCCATCCTGGCCACGAAGATTTGGTGAACATTGGGATGCATAGCTCTGTTTTACTATCTTGGAGCTTCAGACCACAGCTTCTAGCGATCCCAGTCTGTCGGCTCATCTCGTAATTGTACCGGAAGAGCTCAACATCCGGCGGGATGCCCAGATACGCCTCACACAGGTAAATGAAAACGCTAAGTATCATGATCAAATTGGAAACCAAGTTCACCAATTCGACCCCCGAAGTACTCAATGAGTAGGGAGGCGAAGGCTATACTCACAGTAGGCCTGGAACACGGGAATTTCTCCGATTGGCCTTGACGGCCAATGTTGGCCGGTGGCTTCAATCCACCAGACGAATCACCGTGGAGGAGTTTTCTCAGCATCCTCCAAAGCCTTCAATTTTGTGTAATCCATCTCCGACACCTTCAAAGGCATACGTTGGTGGCTGCAGCTGTGCAGTCTAAGTTCGTTAGAGCAAATTAGCATAATTCTGAGAGCAAATTCAATATAATTTTGAAATCAAATTCAGTATAATTTTGAGAGCAAATCCACCTCATCGTGGACCCAAGCGGGACGTAGACCATACAGTGCTCACCTCGTTTGGAACAAAGTATACTTTGGTGGCTGCAGTTGTGTAATCCAAGTCTGTTAGAGCAAATTAGCATAATTCTCAGAGCAAATTCAATATAATTTTGAAAGAAAATTCAATATAATTTTGAGAACAAATCCACCTCATCGTGGACCCAAGCAAGACGCGCGCAGTGCTCACCTCTTTTGGAATAAAGTATACTTTGGTGGCTGTAGTTGTGCAGTCCAAGTCTATTAGAGCAAATCAGCATAATTCTGAGAGCAAATTCAATATAATGTCAAAAGCAAATTCAGTATAATTTTAAGAGCAAATCCACCTCATTGCGGACCCAAGTGGGACATAGACCGTGCAGTGCTCACCTCATTTGGAACAAAGAATACTTTGGTTGTTGCAGCTGTGCAATCCAAGTCCGTTAGCCTCATGCCCTCATCAAGGGGATAGGTGGGGGCCATGTCTTATTGCCCCTATAGCAACATAAGAGTGACCTCATCCATCTAACTGCTATGCATACCCTGCGTTCAATAACGCAATTGGATACACACGCAAAAAATGAATTTTCCGTAACTTTTATATTCAATTAGAAGGATGGTTTCTCTCTACTTGAACATGTAGACTTTCATGGTACATACACACACTGTAAACTGTAATATTGATGGTTGCTGGCTTTGTTGGGCCAGATCCCTAACCCATGTCTATGTACCTATTAGGCTATTATGAAATTTCCTTTTGCTGTCAGAGTTATCCTAAAATGCTTGTGCTTTCATGTGAATTTCTGTTGGAATTTGGATCACATTGTTGGCGTGTGCTACTCTTCCTCAAAATGAAATTAGCTTAGCTTCGAGTTAGAGTAGACCCAAAGTCCCACGTGTGCCCAGTGTTAATCGGCGCTGTTAATTAGTAAAAATTGGTGAAGACCAAGCTTCTTGTTCTTATGATAAAATGATAAAATCCAGATAATCATCTATCTCTCAGATTATGTGTATTTTCTCCATTGATGTGAATTTTACATCGAAAAGAAAGATTTAGGGGACGTCCATTTATAGGATGACTTGTGTTTGCCCAAGTATGTCACATTTTTTTAACTACTGAATTAAAATCAGAATTAGACAGTAGACACACACACCTCAAAACTAATCCAAAGGTCAGAAAAATCGACTTAGAGTTAATAAAAAAATCAGATAATAAAAATTGACTTAGAGTGTTAGTCAGCGCTGTTAGTTAATAAAACTGGTGAAGATCAAACTTCTAGTTCTATTATAAATTTCAGATAATTATCTCTCAGATTATGTGGATTTTCTTGATTGATGTGAATTCGACACCAAACAGAAAGATTTAGGGGATAACTATTTTTGAACTATGGAATTAAAAACAAAATCAAGACACACACGTCTCGAAACTAATCCAAAGGCCAGAAAATCGACTTGGAGTTAACAAAAAAAATCATGCAACTTAAAACAACAAAGCTGAAATATTTATGTGTGCTGGTATGGTGTACAAGCACCTTTTTTTAATTGAGAAACAAGGACCTGGGTTCTTTATATATCTTTATATATTGAGTAAGAATGCGGAACTTTAAAATGTAGATACAGTCATACAGAGGAGAGGGGGTATTTAAATTTTATTTCTGTCATAGATGATATACACCACTGTTGATGCCTGGGCAAACGAGGCATACGGTTCTTGTCGACTAACTCGGTATCGTTATTCCCCCTTTTATTTTTCTGCAAATAGTTTGCCTACTCCTGACCATCACCTTCATTTCTAGACGTCACGATTTGATGATATAATTCTTTGGTATTGTCGCATATTGTGTGCCAACTGCCTACTCTAACCAGTCAACCACTGTTCAATGAAGCTGATGCATATTGTAAACCAACTGCTAACTACCAAATAATCTTTCAGCTCCTTCAGAAAAGCCTTGGTACTGTCACATGTAAATGATGGCTAACATGCCTTTTGTGTGAATACGGTGTTACTTCATTAAAAATGGGCTATCTTATTTCTCAATGAGTCCTATTGTCCTCATTTTGTGGTAGATGAATAGTCCATATCTTGCCTTTGATGTACTTTATAATGATTCATGATCTCCAGCTGCTACAATTAATCAAGAAAGCCTTCTTAAATGGTAAACTTATTGGTGAAAACGACTAGTTGTTCCAGGTTACTGCAAATTGAACACGCTATAGGGCAGAGAAGGGTTCCCTATTTGAGCAATAGAACAACCTGTTATAAACTTATTTGTGCCTGATGCCAGTAATAACTGTTCTATCTTGTCAGATGCTACTATTCTAGTTGCATCCTTTCAATGTCTGAAACCTACTAGATGTAGCCTCATGACCTTGGCACATTGTCTTCAACTGTATGACAATGTCCCATGCTGTTGTGTTCCATGATCAACCGGCAGTAAATATCATAAAAACTATTGGTTGCAGGTGCTGTTAAGCAAACCCCAACCTAAATATCGACGGGAGTAAAGGGTATTGATAAATTAACGCCATTATGATGTTACAAATGATTAAGTGTCAAGGTTACAAATGAGATGAATTCTGCAATGCCACCATCTGAATTCTGAATGAAGACCCAGTCGATCTTACAAGAATCCGGATTACTTGACAAACAGAAGGAAAGACAGGAAAGCTATGCCGATCACAATTGTCTGCCAGTTCCACTGCATATGCAGCAAAACTCCTTGTCAGTTCTTTATAGAACTCAGCTAGATTGTAATATTGTCTGCAGACTATTTAAGTACAACTGTACAAGATAACTAGATAAGTACCCCATGATGAACTGAACTCCAAACAGAGCCCATAACAGAAAATAATAAACTATGTCAGTTTTCAAATCATGAATTCCTGAATTCAATGATCTACTGGGTGAATTATTGTGATGGAAATCACATTATTTTTTGGATAAAAATCACATTTGATGCTAACGTTTCTTCAATTATGCAGATTCGGGGCCCTCCACCTCCCAAAGGATGGATTGAGCATGACAAGACACTGGCATTGTGGGTTATAAAGTTGCCTTGTTCTGACACAGCGGTTGTGAAGAGAACCCTATCAACAATGACAAAGCATCCTGAGGGCCTTCCTGGGGTGGAAGAAGCCTCAGATTATGCCGAGCATAGGAAGAATTTCTGGTCTTCCGTTAAACCTGCGCATCTCGGCATGAACATCGCCTCCCATTCCCTTACGGGCATTTTGCAGTTCGTCTATACTGGAGTATGCATCGGCGTGCTCGGAGCTTTCTCCCTTGGTAGGTTCCTTTTGCTAAAATTCCCTGAATTCTTCTCCCTTGGGTTGTCTAGAAAGGGTGGACCAACAGAGGAAGAGGTCAGCGGTGCTTCGTTCAAGATGTGGTTCGTTGGGCGTAGCTACAGCAATGCAGCCAAGCGTGGAAGCAAGCCTGACGAAGAGGTCATCACAAGAGTTTCAGGACCAGAGATTGGGTATATCTCAACTCCAATCATCCTGGTCCAGTGCGCCCTCGTCTTGCTGAGCTATCTTCTGAAAAATGTAGTCTCTTACGTGCTGTCTTTATGTGAAATAACAGTACACTGCAGGCGAGAGAGAAAAAAATGATGTGCTCGTATAGTGTGAATCGTATGGGTTCCATAAGTGTGTAATTCCAGACTTGGCCTAAGTTTGTAAAAGGGTAACGCTATCTACCTGCGTTGCAACTCCCAAATAATAATATGGAACCTGTATATCTCGTCCAGCGCTTTTGCATTCACGCATGCCTGTTTCTTCGCACCTATGACATTGTTGAAACTCTGAAACTGGTTTGTCAGGCTGCTTATCCTAAAGAGAGGCTGTGCATCTCATTCTCGGGAGCAATGTACTCTGTCATTTTTCCCCTTTGCTCCCAAAATCTAGTCTTCAATAGGACAGTGTGATACGTATGCATCCCTAGTCACCTCTTCTTCGCTGTTTGCTTGCTTTGTCTGACGGTGAAGCTCGTGTCTGTTTCGGATAAAAAAAGTGAAGTTTCCGTGAGATTCCATTTCAAAAGAAGCTGTCGCGATATCCGCGCGAAATTCTCCTCTCTTCTTCTTCTTCTTCTTCTTCTTCTTCTTCTCTCTCTCTCTCTCTCTCTCTCTCTCTCTCTCTGCGTCTGATCTCTGACGTAGAAGTTTCTGCGACATTTGAGCCAGACGCGGGCTCACGTGCGCGAACGCAGCTTTCTTTTTCCCGTGTCCCACAGGATGTCCGTCAAAGCCACGCCTTTTGCCTATTCTTCCCCGCGGGCCCCGGCGCCATGGACCGGCCGACCGAGCGGCAGCTTTCGTGGACCGGGAAGACGGACGAACCAAAGGCTAGGGGGGCGAGCAAAACGCATGGCCCCCGACGCGTGCGCTGCCACCAAAACGGCATCAAATCTCTGGGATTTGGGCGTCTCCGGAAGGGAACGGCCGGTGCAAGTGAAAGCCAAGTATTCGCACTTGGTTTCCTCCTCTTTCGGCTTGACTTGGATAAAAAAAAACTCGACCTGCGGGGGAGGAAGCCCCCCGGGCATCATGCGAAGAAAGTCTTCTCACGCAGACCGAGAAAACCCCCGAACCCCTACTCCACCCTTACACGGCGGCACCACACCCGACCTTTGTGAGACGACCGGCGGATCCTCTGGATCAACGCCTTGGCGGGTCCTAAGACCTGTGCTTTGGTGTGGTAGCAGGCGAGGAGATTTTTCCCCCAAGCCTGAAATTCGCTCCCACTGGGAGTCGAACCCAGGACCTGGGGGGTGCTACTGAGGCGCTCTAACCACTCGGCTAGAGATAGACTTGTAGACGCGCCTTACGTACGGGCCTTCTCGACACGGGGATAAGCCTGATGCGTTGTTGGCTCTGTTTTCATGGGTTTGTTCTTTTCCTCCGAAGTTAGTGGTTTTTGACTTTTGTTATAGTACTTAACTTTTAAATAAGGTATTTTATTAAGATGGGTCTAGAAGTTAATTGTAGTACATGTTAAAAGCCCAACATCTGTATCAACCAATATCGCAAGCGAGTATCTCTCTCCATAATCTCTATCGCAAACAGCTAAAATTCAAAAAATTCAGCCAAAAGCTATAAGCCGCAGCCGCGCCAAACAAGCCCATGTCTTTTCAGCGGTTTTAGATTTTAACTTTCCTTAGTAATAACTATTAATTAGATTAATAAGTTATAGTTAAAATTATAAGTCATATTTTAAAAGAAGGGAGTGTCTATACAATATTCGACTATTTTTTAGGATAAAAACAATCCGATTTTGAGCCGTTATATGGAGATCTAACGCTCTAGATTATTTTTTTGGAGGGGGGATCATTTTTTTGGAGGGGGGCTTGTATGGGTGGATCCGTTGGATGGAGACCTAACGGCTTAAATCAATTTGACTGTTTTTGTCTTAAAAAAATAGTCAAATATTGTATAGACATACACTTAAAAGAATAGGCTGTTACCGTGGGGGAGCACAGTGAAAATCAAGTGAGACAGGAGGTGGAGGGATTGAAAGCGAGTTGGCCGAGGATGGAGCATTGGTCTACCGTGCACGCTTTCTCCGGTTCCTCCAGTTGGAGTAGTGTTCCTTACGGGTTTGATTCGCGCGCTTTACCAACGGCCTGTGCTGCTCTGTAAAGACTGAAGACTTTGAGTTTGGCCGGTGTATTTTCCTTTTCCAAGATATCGTGCTCATTTCCTTTTCATAAAAAAAAAGATGTCATCTGCATAGCAATAGCGATTAAAACCTTTGAGCACTTGCTGCCTGATCCTTGACCGTATCCCTTCGAGTGCAGTGCACAATAATATAGCCGTGCTGAGCAGAGGCGTCGTGGTCCAAGAAAGCGAGCGCAGGCAGAGGGGGGAACAGAACGAACAATGCCATCACTTCTACATGCCTACGGTCGTACTGTTCCCGACGTTACCACTACCACTACCAGTTGCAAGTCGTAAGATCGATCACAGAGGTTAGGACGTTAGGTTGCTTCGCATTGCAAGACATGGAAAAAAAGTAAAAGCTTAGGTTGCTTCGCATTGCAAGACATGGAAAAAAAGTAAAAACTTGTTGGCGTGGCCACATGCCAAACAGGAGATATTGGAGCTACGAAAAAACTATAAGATGGTACTCGTAGCCTAGAACTCAGGGTAAGGAAGAAGTGTAGAATGTATGGTTAGCACTTGGTCACTACATAAGTCTTTTCTTACAAGAGAAGTTACCCAGGGGTTATATTTATAGCAATAAGAGAAGTTATTTACACAAATACTCTCTTTGAAACTTTATTAGTATGGACAAATATGTTTTTCTTTAGCACATAAATGTGACTGCCATGCAATTACACACATAATAGACTTTTACCCTGGTGGACCAACTGGGCATAGATGAGGGCCACCCCTCTAACACTTATCATTTGCACGAGTGTAGTGCACAATGATACTGCTTCGCCTGTACAAGAACAAGTGTACTATGGACAACCAAAACTGTCTTTCTTGTCTTCCTTCTACCTGTGCTATTCACGTCAAGAATTAATGGCAAATTAACTAAACTAATTGAGCAACCAAAATTTTGTAAAGAAAGAACCAATCGGTTGTTTGTTTCATAATCCTGAACCTATGTGAGCTTAATTTGTGTTTACTCACCGTCACTGTGCCCTGAGCTACTCTTGCAGTATCTACAGCTTGCGTCGCAGTTCGCGGTGATGTCAAGGAGCGCGGAGAGGACGTCCGGCATGTCCGGCCGCTCCTGCGGCGCGTCGGCCGTGCACCACATGCCGAGCATGAGCAACTCCCAGAACACCGTGCGCTGCTCCGTTTGCTGCCTCACCTTCCAGCCCTCCTTGGCCATCCTCCTGCCCCACTCGACCAGGCACTCCTCCTCGCCGCCGTCCACGGCGCGCCGGCCCGTGGCGAGCTCCATCAGGAGAACGCCGTAGCTATACACGTCGCCCTTGGTCGTCGCCCGCCACGTCTGCCCGTACTCCGGCGCCACGTACCCCACTGTGCCGGCCACCATCGTGCTGACGTGGGTGTCGCCCGGGCACACCACCCTGGCAAGCCCGAAGTCCGTCACCTTGGCCCTGCCGTCGCGGTCGAGGAGCACGTTGCTGGCCTTCACATCGCGGTGCACGACGGCGGGGCGGCACTCATGGTGTAGGAACACGAGCGCCCGCGCCACGTCAATGGCAGTGTCCAGCCGCCGCCCCCACCCGAATGCGACGCTGTCGCCGATGAGCGCCTCCAGGTTGCCGCCCTCGAGGTACTCGTACACCAGTATCTTGGCAGAGCCGAAGAGGCACCACCCGTAAAGCATGACGAGGTTCTGGTGTGGCCACGTGAACCCCATACGGTCGGCGAGCACCCCCATCTCGGCGCGGAACTCACGCTCACCGCCGTCCCCGCCGTCGCGCAGCCTGGCGAGCTTCTTGACCGCCACGGCACGGCCGTCGGGGAGCACGCCGCGGTACACCACGCCGTAGCCGCCCCGCCCGATCACCCGGTTGTCGGAGAAGTTACCGGTGGCTGCTACGATGTCGCTGTAAGTGAACGCCGTCCTGTCAAGCCGGAACACCTTCACCCCATCCGTCGAGGTGGAGCACCCAGTCGCCGACGATGAACCGGAGGGCAGCGATGACGTCGACATTTGGAACGCGCACTTGCTGCCGCCGCTGCACTTTGGGTTCTCACAGGAGAATGACTCAGGGTCCGGGTCCTGGTCCACCGGGAACCGGGCGCGAAGGTTGGCCATGATGAACACGACGGTACCGGCGATGAAGGCGATGATGAGAGAGAACGAGAACCATACCGCGATCATTCTTGGAGACATCCCATGTCTTCTAACCGGAGGAACATCTGCAGCTTCCGGTGGTGGCTGCTCACCGACGGCTCGACTCTGATGAAACTTTATGTGCGGGTCGCCGAGGAAGGACTGCTCGTCGAAGGTGCCAAATTGGCCGGTGGTGGGGACATCGCCGGAGAGAAGCGGGTTGTATGACACGTTGAACTTGGAGAGCTCGGTGAGCTGGCTCAGGCTCAGCAGGAACTCGCCGGAGAAGTTGTTGTAGGACAGGTCCATCATCTCGAGGCACAAAATGTGGCCGATCTCCGACGGAATTGGACCCGAAATGTTGTTTCTTGAGACGTTTAGCACGACGAGCGGGAGCTGGCCGATCTCTGGTGGCAGCCGGCCCGTGAGCCGGTTGCCGTCGAGGTGGAGCAAGCTGAGGTTCCGCATTGCGCCAATTTGCGGCGGTATCTCTCCCGACAGCAAGTTCCCGGACAGCTGCACGTACGCGGAGATCGTGTTGGACCGCACCGGCGACGACGAGTTGGTACAAATCGGAACGATTCCGTAGCCCTTGAGGATGCGGTCCCATAAGCTGCGACAGTTCTCGCGAGTCATCACCGAGTAGACGAAGCTGAACGGCGGATAGCTAGCCGGTATCCACCGTTTCATAACCAGGCACTCGCCGGAGCAGGCGAGAACGCTCGAATCGTTCCGGTTCTTGACGAAGGTTGGACCGGGGTTCCTTCCTATCTCTGCCATCTCCGGTGGGATCTTCCCGGTCAATCGGTTGTCGGCCAGGTTCAGCCAGAGCAAGCTGGTGCAGTTGCCGATCTCCGGCGGTATTTCGCCCGAGAGCTGGTTCCCGGCCAGCATCAGCCAGAGGAGCGACGTGAGGTTCCCGATGCTCGCCGGGATCCCGCCTGAGAGCTTGTTATTTGACAGGTCCAGCGCCTGGAGCTCGGCTAGACGGCCGTACACCGCCGGTATCTTGCCGGAGAAGTTGTTCGCGGCGAGCATCAGGAACTTGAGGCTCTTCATGTTTGTTATCTCTGGAGGGAGCTCGCCGGAGAACTCGTTGAAGCTGAGGTCGAGCCTGGCGAGCTGCGGCAGCCGGAGCACGCCGGAGGCGACGATGCCGCCGGTGTAGTTGTTGTCATGCAGCACAAGATACTTCAAGCTCACAAACTTGCCAAAAATCTGTTGCACATCCCCTCCAAATGCGTTGTTGCTGATTTCCAAGAACTGAAGCCTCGTGCAGTTCGTCAGCTCCGGCGGTATCTGCCGGTCGAACCGGTTCTTCCCAAGAATCAGCGTCTCCAGGACGGCAAGCTCCCCGATTCCGGCAGGTATCATCCCGGAGAAATTATTCCCCCACAGCGATAAGTACATCAAATTCGCACACTTCGCGACTGAATCCGTGAAGTTTCCAAGCAGCTGGTTCGCGGAGAGGTCTAGAGACTGGAGCTTGCAGCCGTCGTCCGGAAACGTGCTCGACGGGACGCTCCCCGTGAGGTTGTTCTCGGCGGCGCTGAACTGCCTGAACCTTGCGACGCCCGGCCATAGCTCGCCGGTGAAGTTGTTCGAGCTAAGGTCGACGTACTCAAGCTTGGAGCAGCCGTCAAACAGGCCGGTGATGCTCCCCGTAAGCTTGTTGGTTGATACGTTGAACACGGCGAGGTCGGCGCATATGGCCGGGAAGTTGGCCGCGACGCCGCCCTCGAACCGGTTCTTCGACACGTCGAGCTTCTGCAGCCTGGTCAGGCTGGGGAGGTCCAGCGACCCGCAGATGAGGTTGTGGGAGAGGTTGAGGTACACGAGGCCGCGGCATTGGTTGAGGTCGCCGGCGGGGAGCTTGCCGGTGATGGAATTGTCGGAAAGGTCGAGATGGGTGAGAGCCGGGAGCCGCGAGAAGTTGCCGAACGCCGGGCCGGAGATGCTCGAGCTGGACAAGTTCAGCGACGTGACGCGGCCGGCCCCGTCGCACACCACGCCGCGCCACCCGCACGGCGACGGGTCGGACTCCGGCCACGCGTCATAGTCGCCGCCGTTGAACCTGTTGTTCGCCTGCAGGAACCGCTTGAGGTCGATGAGCACCTCCTTGTCGCCGGCACCGCCGCTATGCGCGCCTATCAGCACCACCTCACCTTCAAGACGACAGAATTTCGTCAAACTCCATGCGCAATTCAACTCACATACCAAAGAAGAGAGCAAATCAAGAACAGACAGAGCAAGAACAAGACACGGACTAGCGAATCCCACCTGCGACGAGGAGTAGACAGAGGAATCCGAGGAGCAGGGGAGACATGGCCTGCCTTCCTGAATCATGGAAGAATCCCAGACGTCAAGGGAAGCTACGACGACGATGACGGGGACGACGGGTTGGGATGCCGCCTCATGTGAGGGCGAGCGAGCCGCGTTTCCGCCTCTGTTTCTTGGCTACCCTCTCTGCTTGTCTTGCTCTCTTCGCCTTCACAGATGAAGTAAGCAAAGAAAGATGAGGGCTTTGATAACAAGACCACAGGTGATCATCTTAATTCAACGACGGATAAGGGGGCCTCATGGGAGGCCCTCCTCCACTGCATTTTCTTCCCATGTGGGCGGCGAATTGAACCGACTAATGGCCGTCGCTGTTTTCCGTCCGGTCCTTTGAATTCCTGCGCTTACTAGTGTTACTGCTACTACTGCTACTGTTCGTTAATTAGGGTTTCAAACCTTGTTAATTGCTCGTGCTGACTGCACGGGCGGCAGGGGAGGTTGGCTTACTTGGGTTGCGGTCTTTTGAGTTTTCCTACTTGCTTTTCCATTTAGAGCAGTTTTCCTATCCTTGAGGAGGTACCAAGAGGTACAAGGTACCAAGAGGTACCAAATTAGATCCAGTCGTTCAATCAGTGTGATCAACGGCTCAAAATTTGGTACCTCTTGGTATCTTGTACCTCTTGGTACCTCGCGTCCGGTACCACTAGGTACTGTCAAATCTCAGCCGTCTGATCAGTGTGATCAACGGCTCAAATTTGATACCTCTTCCCCTCAAGGATGGTAAAATTTCCCTTCCATTTAAGGCCTTGTTTTGTCACCACATCGTGCATCAAGAAAACTTCAGAAAAGACTTACGAATCAAATTAGACAATTCTAACGAGTCTCAAGTTGGGGTTATTTAATTGCAAAATTACTGGCTCGCCACTGATGTAACTATCGTGTCGGGCAGAAACTACCATGACATCATACGGAACGTAGGATCTAACCTCGCCGAACGTTTCCTTTTCTACAAAATCCTCGAGCTGTTTGGATTAGATTTCAGCGACGCGTAGTGTGCTCGTGCAAGTCCTTGAATGCGTTCTGAACTTGGTGTGATGTTTTTTTTCCTTGCTTGTTGGGTCAGGGAACGGAGTACCATCGGCTGCAATCTAAAAGAACTGATCAAAAACGCTTCGCTTTGGTCAGCTAGTCCATCATGTAATATAGAACCATCACGTATAATGCAAATAAATACAAAAAAAGAATTAGTAAAAAAGCTCAAAAAAGCTAAAAATATAGAAGAAAAAAATTTATGAATAGTGCAAAATAAACTAGAAGCCAAAAGCTCTAGCTGAAATGAGCGGGGCGATATAAAAGAACAGATCAAAAAGCGCTTCTCTTTGGTCAGCCAGTCCGCCGTCGGAGTTAAGGAGAGGGGAGAACGGCACGCACGGCTCAGCGTGAGTGCACTCGAGGAGCAGCCGCGCGTGAAGCTTCTACACGCAATAATGCCTGTGAAACTACTAGTGGGGCGCGCTGTGCTCCGACAGAACTGAATGGCGTGCAATGTCTGGCTGCAAAAGCGAAAAGGCCTGTGGCCGGCCGGTGAATGGCTCTCAACCCGCTGGTGGTGTTCACTCACCGTCCAAGGACGGATCCAGGAGAAAATATCACCTGGATGGATCACTCTTCTTCTAAACGGATTGAAAACGGATTTGTTATCTCTAAAACGGATTTATACTAGGCTTAGCAAGAAGTCCCACCCCTGTCACTGTCCTGGGACCTGTGCCGGAGAGCTAGCATTCAGGGAAGAATTCTGAATATATTGTGATGCTCTGAATTTCTGGTCGGAAGTCCGAGCCAGTCCAGTGATGCTGTTTCACAGAAACACCGCATGCGCCCTTCCGACATTAAGAGGAAGTGCTTTCGTGCTTTCTCAAAGAGAAACTTGCACAAAATTGTAAAGCAAAATGGGAAGATGGAGACCTATCTACCGGAAACCAACGGGCACGGTGTATGCTTCACACCCCCTCCGCTGAACTTTATAAGATGCAGTTTGACTTGGTACGGTTTCTAAAGTTAAACTTTAACCATTAATTTCTTTTATAATACTTTGTTTGTAACTACGCAATCATAATCATAAGAAAGTGCTTTCAAATATGAATCCAATGGTATAGCTTTTGTGTCACATAATCTATAAATTGTTGGTCAAAAATTTATAAACTTTGGGGAGATTGGATCATATACCCTCCCTTTAGTTGAAAATTTGAGGATTTACCCTCCACATCTCAATGACATGTGGGGTTATCATAAGTCACTGACACGTGGGCCAGGTGGATAAATCCTCAATTTCCATCTAAATGGAGGGTATATGATCAATTTTTTCTTTTAGCTTTGATAATTAGTTCGACTTGCAATATCTTATACTAGTTAAAAACATAGATGTGTATAAACGGGAGCTTGGTTTACTTTGAAGATGCCTAGCTAGGATATGTGTGCGTCCTTTTTGGTGGGCTCTGCTTCAACATGCACCATGTTTTTTTGCATTTTTGGAAGTCCTAATCAGCCTACACGATTAGGAGTCAAAGCAAGCGCTAAGACCGACCTCCTTTTGCATGCTTTAGAACTGACCACTGACCGACGATTCCTCATAAAGCTTGAAGAATCGAAGTGAAATTTTAGTACAAAGGCTAGCTTTGTTGGTGACTTCTTTCTTAGAAGATGCTTAGATTATTCGGCTCCTCTGAGATATACATGCGTGCATGGATGATTCGTAACCCATGACGTTGTGCTATTGGTGATTCGGTGGCGCCAAAGCTACGGCTAAGAGCTCCCATGTTTTATGCATGCATGTGTTCTATTTTGGTGATAAAGTATTATAGTTCAACAAATTTAGTGATGAAGTATTGGATTACTGAATTGTATGTGCAGGCTTGTTGTGAACTGATAAAGTAAAAGATAGGGGGTTATGTCACGAGAGAAATCCTAATTCACCCCCTCTCCTGAGTATCCGATCCACTTCAAATCCTAATTCGGTGTGCAACAAGTATTTGACCTAATCTAACAAGACATTGCTCAGTATCGGCGAGCGCATCAAACGCAGGAGGATAGCTAGCTAGTTTTCCTCAACTTGTTGGTTCTTGCTGTTTAGTTCCTAGCCGTCCAGTTTCCTATTGTCGCTGTTCTAGCTTTTCTAGGCCGTCTGAGGGCATGGTTCGCCTCTCAGGCTGGTTGTTTTAGGTCTGTTATGGACTTTGTTTCTTTCTATATGGCCCGCACATTAACGCGACTAGATTTATTTCGAAGTTTTTAGTATCAAATAATATAACTTAGAGTTTAAGAATATGTTTATGGATCTTGTAGGCTATTTAGGATTTTAATACATCATAAACATTGAAAATGATGATAGAAATTTGAAGAAAAATATAAATTGAGAAATGTAATTGAAGTATGAGTTTGATGGATTGAGGTTCTTAAACAAATAAACACTCTCCATATGCATATATCATGTAGCTGCACGCCTCTATTCTTCCTTTATTAGTTGCTCTTTTCCAAAATTTATGTATGCACATGTACCTCTATTTAATCTAAAAACAATGCGTTAATTATATGTCCAGCAATTTGATTAGCTTATATGGTATTAAAGTATATTGCTCACGCATACACCGATGCACCATGGCATGAACTATATTGAATTTATAATCCCTCACATGCCGGTTGTCTTATCGAATCATGTATCTTCTATCTCTTCTCGCCATTACAATTTTTCTACTTCAACCTCCAACAACCTTGATCGATCCTTTTTAACCATTCCAATACAATCTCTTAGCTGCTACCTATTCTAATACAATACTCCACCACATAATTATCTTCTACTTGTCTCATTATTAATTCATGATGACTGTTACAACATCAAACATGCATACACGTGCATCTGTTACTGATCCCTACGGGGGACACATGTCATGCTTTCTCAAGTGACCCTAAGCATATTTCCTATGGCTGCACTATGTGTACTTTGAGCTATTTGTTTCTCTGCTTCTATATGTCTATACTTCTATTTGTACAAATGCATACATGTATATATATATGCATGATGTTATACGTGTTCGATGTCTCTCTTTTCCCATGTTGATCGCTCATCTTCTTCAACATTGGCCAGCTTAACTCTATGGCTTCCTCACTAATTGTGGTGATTTTACATTTTCACTGATGTCGATATGTCTGCTTTAGTCGCTGTTTAATGATATGGAGAATCTTCTCACCATTGTAGGTGACATCGTGTCCCTTACCAGCGATGACACTCTCCTAGCTACATGATAACCTCATATCATTATACCTCATCTTCAATACAAAGATTCATCTCCTCTCTGTGAAAGCTTCCCTATTCTCGAGCTTATTTAGACACTGACATCTTTAACAATGCTAACACTTATCACTTATCATTGTGACCCTTGGCTCCTTTGACTCCGGTCTTTCTCTTTAAAGACTTTAGTAAGTAGCACAATATTATCCTTGTCGAACGGCTAAGATGAGCAACATGACATTGTCCTCATCTCTCCTACCAACGCATCGGCTCTTTGCTTCCTAGTGGATCAATGTCTTCTTGTTAGATAAACTGACATGATTGTACTCTTTCATGGCCTCTTTCAACACCATTCATGCTATCCTTGTTATAACTTATATTTTTATTGAAAATTTCATTTATTTTTATTGGAGTTCATATACAAATCAAATGGCTAATTTTATAATTTATATTGAATTTTAGTTATTTAGGAATTTTACTTTGCAATTATATGGAAATCAAATTGTAAATTTTATTATGTTTTTTACTAAAAATTTTAATTATTTTTTATTGAAATTTGTTTGCAAATCCAATTACTAATTTTTGCTTAATTTTTATTAGGAATTATAGTTATTTAGGGAATTCACTTTGGAATTCATATTGAAATTAAATTGCTAGTTTTATTATGTTTTTATTCCAAATTTCAATTAATTTTTTTGTTGGAATTCATGTACAAATCCAATTGCTATTATTTATTTAATTTTTATTTCAAATTATATTTATTTAGGGATTTTACTTAGGAATTCATATGGAAACCAAATTACTAATTTTATTTTATTTAATTTTAGTTAGTTAAGGATTTTATTTTGGAATAATATGGAAATCAAATTACAAATTTTATTTTCTTTTGTATTTTGAATTTCAGTTTATTGGTTGGAATTCATATGTAAATCTAGTTTCTATTTTTGTTAATTTTTACTACTGTTTACAAATATTTAGAGATTTAATTTATAATTCAGATTGTAATCAAATTGCTTATTTTATTTTATTTTATTTTTTATTCTGAATTTCAGTTATTTTGTTATTGGAGTTCGTCTACAAATCCAATTGTTAATTTTTTGTTTAGTTTTTTTATTCCGAATCATTTTTATTTAATTTTACTTAGGAATTCGTATAGAAATGAAATTGCTAATTTTATTTTATTTTTATTCTGATATTTAGATATTTTTTGGATTGTATTTGACATGAACTCTTTTTTTAATCTAGATCGTTATAATCTAGACCCATCACGATCAACGATGTGAATCTTTCTCTTTTTTCTCCGATTAACATGAGAATTTTTACCCCTTAAGACCGAACTGGTGGCTACTTTGTCTTTGCTTTAATAATATAATAGATAGATAGCAGAGCTCCTACATTTCAAAATAAAAATTGTGGCGTGCTTTCTGCTACGGATTGATCATTTCGCCGATCTAGACGTGTGCAAACTGCAAACATTTTCCTTGCACAATTTGAGTCGTACGGACTTGCAAAATACAAACCATAGGACAACATGTAAACATAGCACTATATTTACACATTGATTTACATGCAGTTTCGCTGTTTTTCATTTGACTTGTACTGCGCATTTTACATGCGCACTTACTGCTGCCAGTCGCTCTAATCCCCATCCGCCGAAGAAATCCGCATGAAGAAAAGCCGGGGAATCACATGGAAAATGCTTGTCAAGCGGAAATGCTTGACAATCCGTACAAGGATTACTCGGGTTCAATTCAAACTCGTGCTTTGACTTGCTCACCAGCCAGTCTTCCTTCAGATTAGGTGAGACGACGTGATACAAAAATTAAATTAGGCTAAAGGTCGCCATGAACAGTGTGTAATTAATATTCTCCCCATAGATCAAACGCAGACGAAATTCGGTGAGAAATTACACCCGCGCGGCGGTCAGGAGCTAGCGACGTGTGCCATCAGCACGTGCAATCTTTCCTTGTCACTTGGTAGTTTATGCAGCTGGCAGAGTCCTAAAGACGGTATCTTCTATAAACTATACTCATGTTCTACATAAGTATACATAGTGTGTGTGTGTGTATCAGCAATGGCCTAATGATAGCTAGGGTCCAATTAGATCCGGGAAAGTCGAGATGGAATGATTGTTGGATCGATTCACGCATGGATGGTTGCAAGCACAGCGCATAACAAGCTAGCAGAAACCTGTACTAATATTTAAGCCTTCTAAGGAGCAACCAATGATTTTTTTTTTAACTACATGCAGGAGAACTGCATTTAATTTCACTGAAGAAGAAAATTATAACACCATCTAAGATGGACAAAAACACCACACCACATATGAGAGAAACATCGGAAGAGTTTCCCCCTTCTGTTATTCTAAAAAAACATATGGGGAAAATCCCCATCTGAACACCAAACACCAAACTAGCACCACTAACACCGAGATTAACAACACCATATAGTCGAAAACAACTACACTCAACTGTCACGCACACTCAAAAACACACCCGGCGGCCTAACACGCTGCAAGCCGCACCACCGGACAGACACCATGCACCACCACACATCGACGCATCACGCGCGGCCAAGGCGCGTGCACCACCGCTTTGTCACCATGACGCACAAATTCCCACTGCCGCCGTAATGCGCAGACACCACGGAATGTCAGGAGTGCCAACGTGTGCCACCCGCTGCCACACACCACCGGCAAGCCACTGAGGGCCTTGCCACCACCACGACGCACTGCCTAGGGCCCCACTGCCAGCCAGAGAACCGCCCCCACGCATCACCAGCCGTGACACATCACCGCGCTACCATGATGCACACCCTCACCATGCCAACGTCAGGTTTTCCATTGTGACTCATTGCCAAGGAGGCCGCCCTGGCCAGAAGCGTAGCCCACACGAGGCCCCAGCACACCACCTCTGCGCCGCTCGCCAGGACCCGTGCACTCATCAATCACCGCCACCGCAATTCTGAGGGGCCCACCTGCGCAGGAACACCACCTGCCGGTCCTCCTCAACACCATGAGATCACTCACAACATGCTGCGACTGAAACAGCCGCTATCCACTGTGTCGCCCCGACTAGCGACACCGACAAAGTCCACATCGGGCTTGCTTTGTTTTCGACTACTGAGCTCGACTAGATCTGGCAACGGGGAGAGCAGATCTAAAACCCACCGGTAAGGATGTAGCAGAACTCGGCATGATCTGAAGGCAACACCAGGTCCAAGCTATCGGCACATGCCGCACCAATGCACCACACCGCGATCCCGACCATCGAGATGTTGTGTGATTCCCTCGTGCACTCATGCACGGTCACTTTGAACATCTCATGATGCCTGCTGCGTCGCCCTGACGACACCAATGAAGACAACACTAGGCTTGCTTCAATTTTGACCACTGGGCTTGGCTAGATCTAGTACGGGGAGGGCAGATCTAGCCTCCACCGGCGAGGATGAAGCAGAACCCGGCACGATCCGGAGGTGGTGCCAAGTCCGTGTTGTCGGAACACACCCGCACCGATGCACCACACCATAACCCGGGCCACCGAGCTATCATGACCCATGTGTGCACCTCACGCGCGGTTGCACCAAACACCTCAACCTGCCCACCGCGTGCTTCCCTGACGATGCCGACCAAGACCACACTGGGCATGCTTTGACTCCAACCACCAGGCTCGGTCAGATCTAGCAAGGAGGAGCATAGATCTGGCCCACATTGGCAAGGAGGGAGTAGATCCTGCCCAAATCTAGGGGAAATGCTGGCCGTGCCTTTAGTGCATGCCCACACCAACGTATGCCCGCGCTGCACAAACGTTGCTCACCTCCATGCTTTGGCCACTAGCGCTCAATGACTCACGGATCTTGAGGAGGTCACCCTAGATTTGGAGGAGGTAGGAGGGAGAGGGGAAGGAGAGGTTGTAGCTGGAGGCCCCGTCGCGCTGGTGGTAGCAGCGACGAGGAGGGGAGCACGGTGGCATGAGTTCTACGGCGGAAGGGTTTGGTTGCCTGGGAGCGCCTAGAAGGGCTCAGCTTGTGTTTGACCTATCACCCCCGGGCAACCAATGATTAGTAATGAGCAATTGAGCATGTATATATGCAGAGAGACATGCATGGCACTGTTGGGAGTGGATGATCTTGTGCAGTGTAGGTACATGACGACAGAGGGATGCGCGCGGCTGCAGTGATCAACCACCTAGCCTCTGTTTTGTCCCCCTCCCCGTCGTCCCAATCAGCGGCACATGCGTTTAGTACTTTGGTTGAAGCATATGCCTCGGTGTTAAAACGCAAAAGATGCCATGCATGCATGGCCGGGAGCCCAGGACAGCAAGGCCGGCCGGCGGGCGCGCAAGCTAC
The DNA here is from genome assembly GCA_017311315.1 of Dendrocalamus latiflorus. Taxonomy (NCBI): domain Eukaryota; kingdom Viridiplantae; phylum Streptophyta; class Magnoliopsida; order Poales; family Poaceae; genus Dendrocalamus; species Dendrocalamus latiflorus. Next base: position 6,285,922 of record CM029629.1, on the reverse strand, counting down.
GCGTACGTGCGTGATCATTGGGCAACACGAGACAAGGTAGAGGTCAAGGGATGGTCAAGAATGGCGCATGCAGCATGCAGTAGCCTCAAGCATGGGGCAAGCTAGATGCCGGGACGGCTAGATCACGGTCGCGTGCGATCTGCTTGCTTGCACGCGTGGCTGGTTGGGAGCTGGAAGAAAATCCAGTGGGGGAAGAGCCTCACTTGAGACTCTTTCTATCCATCATTAATCTGATGTGACATCTATCAAATCAACTGTGGATGAAGAAGAGCCTCACTTGGCCCCGCTCGGTTGGACTGAAAAGCTATGACTTATGGCTGAAATTACACTGTAGTGGCTGAAATTTCATTGTAGCTAAAGGTGGTTTATTTGATGTAATTAAATCTAAAACAATTTAAAAATAGAAAAAATATGCTAGCTCAACACGGACAACGCAAACGAATACGGGGAAAAAAGAACCGGCAAAAAAGCTCAACAAAAAGCCAAAAGTTCAGAAAAAACAAAATTTATGAATAGTGAAAAATAAACCAGAAGTCAGAAGCTGAAGCTAAAATGAGCGGGGACTTCCCGGGCGCCAGAACGGTTTTGGCCGGGAAGGTGGTGAGTTTGTTGCTTGCAAGGAACGAACTGGTCGTTCACGGAGGGTTTGGGTTGGGATATAGAGGAGGGAGGCCTCAAGTTTGAACAAAATCTGCCAGTTTAGTTAGCCTGTTACGTGCAGTAGCTAGCTGGTAGAAGTTACGCGGTTTTACCAAATGTTTTAGATTAATTTTGGATTTAATTACGAACAATACAACATAAATCCAGCAACAATAAAATGATATGAGCATCAAATAAATATCAAAGAATAAAGATATGCACCACAAGTCATTTAAATAGGTAATCATGCTATAAAGACCCCATTCGTATTGACTTCTACTTAGAAAAGTCAAAAGCCAATACGAACACCCGACTTCTCGAAGCGACTTCTCCAATCTTCTCACTACCATTTTGCTTCGGAGATAAGGCCTCTCGTGGGTGTATCACACATTCCAATAACTCGTATTTTCAAGTAGTGGAGATACTAGAACTTTTGCTTGTCAGATTGTGCAACGTAGTTGGTTCAGTGGGCTCAGCTGCCAAGCCCACCAACCACAATTGGCAGAGATTCAGAGAAGTTGAGGGATTGGGGTGCGGCTACCCTTATGTTTGCCTTGAGGCCCGAGCAGACGAGCTCGGCGCGCACTGTGTCTCTTCTTTTGTGGCTGCAACGCGATGCAGCGGTGCAAGCCCATTGATCTTGTGTGCTCCATGTGTGTGTAACAGTCGTGTTGCACACGCACAGCTGGCTGGGCGTGATGCGACGACAAGCAACACTGTTGTGCATTCACGGAAGCAACACTGTAGAATCATGCATTATTTTTTTGCTGAAATGGGAATTTTGACGTGTAGTTGCATGGAGAGTGTACGAACACTTTCTTATCTTTTTAATTGACAAAATCCACTGAAAATCGAACAGCTTTGCACATTATCCATTTGGCAATTACTTGAACTAATACATGAAAACAACTTATGGAAATACTGGTACATGAATGTTACAACAAATAATTCATTTCGATCAATTATATGAGGTGGTACATGAGCACAAGTTTTACAACTAGAACTAAAGATGATAGCTTCCTCCCATGCATCATACGATGATTCTTGCTGTACATCTCTTGTCGACATGTGTAGAATTTGCAAAAAATGAAATGCGTATGATTTCTCAGCAGCCCAAGTGTACAACTTAACAAGTATGAAATCGATCAGTAGGGCAAGATGGAAAAACTACTTAGCAACACTTGCTTGCAGCCAAAAAAAAAAGAACTGAACTGAAAGATGAATGCTGCATCAGATTATATCAACTCATCACCACCCATCGGAATATCAGTTACTTCCCCTCCTCCAGATCTCCAGGAAGCGCCAGGAACCGACCTCGCCTCCTCGTCTTCGCCTCCTCCTCCAGATCTGGCCCCCCTCCCCCTTCTCCGGCGGGCTCGCCGGCGTCGAGGGGGGAGGGGGTCCCACCCGAAAATTTCGGATCTGAGCGGCGGCACCCGCATGGAGCGACGGCGGGACGGGGCGCAAGGCGCGGCTGCGCGTGGCGACAGCGGCCCGCGCGCACGGAGATGGATGGCGACCTGCTCCCACGGAGCGGCGGCGGCGGCGGCCCTAAGCAGCGGCGCTTGGCGGCTGCCCGAGACGGCGCGGCGACCCCCAGCGGAGCGCGGCACGGCGTCGGCAGGAGGCGGCAGTGGCGGCTCCCACATGCTCGGCCCGACCGGGACGGCGGCGCACGTGCGGAAAGCGGCGGATCCCGCACGGCGGCGGCGCATGCGGCCCGAAGCTGCGCGACGGCGGCGGCGGGCGGCACCCGAAAAGCAGCGCCGGCGGCGGCGCAGTCCGACGGTGTTGCGGCCGGCGGACGTCCTCAAGGTCCTCCTCGGTCTGGCGCTGTAGAACCGGATGGATGGCGCCGGTTGCGCGCAACAGGGTCACGTACAGTGTGATTATGGGCGGGCTGAGCAAGCGCGGCATGTCGGGGGATGCGCTCAAGATGTTCGACGAAATGCTCAAGAAGAGATCGTGCCCAGTGTGAAGCTCTTCGCAGTCCTGCTCTCGTCCCTGTGTAAGGCAGGGAAGATGGAGGACGCTGGGCGGATGATGCGGTCATGGAAGGAGAAGGGGTGCCCGCCGGACGAGGCAACGAATTGATCAGTGGTGGCGCATAGGCGTCGCTTTGTGGTTTCTTCAGTGGTGGTCATTGTAGGGAGCGACTCGTCGTAGAGTTCAAGGGTGGCTATGCTATGGCCTTGAGGCGCGCAGATCCCCAGTGGGTTGGTGGCGGTCTATTTTGTGAGTGGGTAGTACGTGGGGTGCTGGGTGCTGGCGAAAGCCTTACCGGTGATCTTACCGGTCTCGACAACGATGACGTCTTCGGACGCCATTTTCCTTCCTGGAGGTGTTGTCATGGTGCCCCATAGCCCTCATGTTTACTTGATCTCCAGGTGAAAACCTTGCCTTGGTGAGGCGGGCGGCGTCGGCGACTCTCGCCGCCTCCTTGGAGGCGTCGTCTCGGAGGTCCTTCTTCACGCACAGTAGACCGAAGGTTAGAGGGCACGGTCGGAAAAGGATAGGGGATTGGTTGAAAATAAGGACGGAGAAGAAGTTATGAAGCTTAGTCTTTCTAGCTTTTTTATAGTACTTAAGCTTTATTTCTTGTTGTTGTATGCTCCTCAGGTTTTGAGGAATTGAGCCTAAGAGCTCGTGTATCTGTTGGCTGTGTATATCCCTCGTGGATATAGAGGCCGGATTTTATATCCTTTATCTAAAAAAATCACTGGCCTGACCAGGGGCGGATCCAGCGGTGGGGCGGGCGGGGGGGGGGGGGGGGGGGGCTCGAGCTTCTCTACCGCTACCGGACCCTTGGAGCCCCCCTAAATTTTTAGCCATGGATGTATAATGTAGAAGGGGCTGAGGTCGAGCTGAAGGTACTTCAGCCCCTCCAAAAAATTTTCCTGGATCCGCCACTGGGCCTGACCATAGCAATAAAAAAAATGTTGAACTGGACTGAAAACTAAAGCTTGCATCAGATTATATGAAAATCAGATATTTTCATCTCATCATTGGCCAGACACAGTAAACAGCAATTATGTGTTAGTACGAGATCAAAATCAGCAATTTCATATCTTTGTCAACATATGAACAGGATCAGTAAACTTGGCCCTAGAAACTTGAACAGCCAATCAAGTAAATAATTTTGCCAACAACTAGTGACTTCAGATTATATAACATGTTCAGAGCATTAGAAAAGAAAAAATCATGAAGATGCATCAGATCTACTCATACACTGATCTGACAGATTGTTTCATGTTCACAGTAAGTAGCAGAAACAGGACTGGGGGCATAGAGCAGATCCGGAGTCCTGGACATTTCAAGTACCTGCTGCCAGAGCACTCATCTGAAGATTGGTCTTCACAACAATGCTCATTCTCTGATTATTCAGTGGTGCTCGGCTATATCCCCTTCGGAGAACTGTATGGGCCGTGTTCTTCAACATCAGATGAACCACATACAAAAAACAATGATGATAATGTAAAGAAAAATATGCACCTTCCACAGGAGTCCGGCATGGAAATTTCAGGTGAAGGGGGGCTGAATCGGTGCACCAGATCTGACTCCCCAATCGAGAAGGCACACTCAACACTAGATCCAGAAAAGGAAGAAGGCTTTAGTTTGTAAAAACACCACAAGTGATTTGCTGCAGGGAGCTCAATCGCTCAGATGTAGTGGTGGCCAAATAGACAGCATGGCTTGGTACGACACGGGCGACTTAGCCCGTCAGTCAACACGGGTCATATCGTGCTGCCCTGTGGGCCGAGGCGTAGACCTAGGCATGACCCAACGAGCTGACGGGCCATGCCAGTCGGTAAGGGTCCATTTAGCCCGATGGGCCAAGGAGACCCGTCTCGCCCATGTTGGCCCGAAAATTCTGAAAATGTAATAATTCCAAAAAAATGTATAGAATTCAAAAAAATACAAAATAAATTATATAAATATAATAATAAACTTTATTAATGTTTAAATGGCTGCCTCATTAAAACCATTGCTAAGTAAAAAAACTCAACTTGAGAAAACTTTGGCAAAAAAAAAAGTATAACCTATAGCTCTGTAGTACATGTAAAACAACAAGAAAATGTATGATGTACATCATGCTCTAAGTGTCGTCATCTGGCTAGAGATTGTTAAACATATCTGTCAGCTCTGTATTCTCTATAAAGTGTTGAACTCATAAATCAGCTTGTTCCCGGTCTTTCACTGTAAGAAGTAATTTACCATCTCACTCGTGAGATTTGTTATTTTCTCCTCTAATATTCTTCCAAAAAGACCAAAAGTAGACTAAAAAACCCATCGAGATATGAATAGTTAACACATCCTGTGCTAATATGGATAGTATCGGATATGTTAGCTTGTACTCATGCCACCATCCCAAATATTGAAGTCTTTTGCCTGGTGATCCACGAGATCGATGTGTAGAAAGACGGATAGTTTCCCACTAGTACAAATTACTCCAGCACGTGACATTGTTGAACTTATCTTCTAGAGGAATCTGGCGTACCAAGGATTTTACCCCCACATATTTGTCTTTTTACCTGTGGTGGGTGCTGGTGAAGGTCGTTGCAAATGAACTCCCTGAAACTTTTGTTTGTATTTATGATAAACATCAAACAATTTAGTATTAGTACGAACAACTGAAAAATAGTTAAAATAATCTATCCCAACAACGACATTCAAAAGTAAAAAACATTAGTGAATCCTTCAATTTTAGCTCTTTGATCTAAAATAAATGCAAATGTGTATAAATACAGAATCTCTTTCCGATATTTCAAATATTTAGTTTTTATATTTTATGTCAATTTTTATTAGCTTTCAAGTGACTCGCAATCATGAGAATATGATGCACGATTAAAAAAGATGTTACATAATACACTTCGGATAAAACAACAATGCAATCGTAAAAGAGTTCAAAAATGCTAGTAACTTCTCAGGAACATATCGATGTTGCTTAGTCAATAGTGTATTGTCGTCATGACTGTGATAGTGTGTGTGAATAAAAACAGCAAGTGTACTCTTATAGGGTAAAATATTTTGTAGCATAAGATAAGTTAAGTTCCACCTTACTGGTATGTCCAAACCGAACTTTCTTAGATGTACACCCATCACAATACAGAAGTTCTCATTTATTGCAATTCATTTGTTGTGATGATTTACAAAAGATATTGCATTGCAAAAAGCTTGAATATATGGATCCAATCTCTTTAAACCACATTTAACTATAAGATTAATAATATGATAAGCGCATAGCTGATGTAGCATGAAGAATTCGACATATGTACTAAATAACAGAGTGAGAAAATCTGTTGCCTTAGAGTTTGCGGTAGCGTTGTTCTAAGTAATTGCAAAAATTTTATTTGTAAGATCAAAATATTCTACAACTTTGATAATACATTCTGTAATATTGTCACCCGTCTGTGCTACATCAATTAGTTTAAAGCTATCATTCTCTTTTTCATTACCCAGTCATCGTTAACATAATGTGCAACTACACTAAGATAACCCTTCCTAGCCTGACTACTCCATATGTCCGAGGTCAAGGCTACCAAACATGTACAGATCTCAAAGAGTTTTTTTAGTTTAACACAATTATTATTATAGTATTTAATTAAATATCAAATTATTGTTTGTCTAGAAACTGAAGAAAATATATGATTATAAGCAGTTTTAATATAGATTTCGAATGCTTGAGACTCACCAAAATTTAAAGATAGATCCTGTATGGCAATTAAACGGCAAAAAGATTCTAGAGCTACCTCAAGATCATAATTCTAGTTACGTACTATACCATCGGAGTTATACTGTAGCTGCGTCTACCTCATGGTTATGCCTTGTTTTTCTTGCATCTTTGGGTGTGTTTGATCAAGTGCCTAGTTCCACCTGTAGACTTTGTAGATAATGCATGATGAAAATTTTTATCTTAGCTAATGTTGAGAAGTGTTTTGATTTTTGTTTTTAGTCTGATTGTGAGAGAGATTGAGTGAGTAAGGAATATTTATGTATTCTGTTTAAAACGATTTCTACAGTGACTTCTACAAATCTCTACTATAATTGACCAATTGAAATTACACTCAGTCCACCCAAGAATACGTCCCCCGCTGAGAGCACCAACCTTCGTGCACCCACAAAAATGCACCCAGCAAATTGTCTGCATTAAAATCAAGGGCTAAAAAAAACTCTCCCTGGCTTCAACCCAATCGTGCGGCCTGGATGGAACGTAGGCTTCAACGCGAGGCTTCAACACGAGGCGCCCGCCCGCGATTCAACACTGTCCGCCCGCCCCGCAAACCCTCGCGTCCTAATCCCGTGCGCCGCGCCGCCGCTCCGTCCCCCCGGCTCCCGAGCCCGCAGCCGGCCCCAAACCCTCATGCCGCGCCTCGCTTCTCCACCGCCGCGCCCCACTCTGCCCCCGCGCCGCCCCCCTGCGCCGCCGATCTCCTGCGCCGAACATCCGTCCCACTCCGCCCCCGCGCCGCCCCCCTGCGCCGCCGCTCCGTCCCACTCCGCCCCTCTACCTCCGGTCGGCCCCGGCTAGCCCGGCCGCCTCCACCTAGCGCTGCGCCGCCTAACACCGCTCCGCCGTGGAGCCGTGAGGGCGCCGCCGCCAGATCCACCGTCTTCTTCTTCATCGGCGCCGCCTTCGACAAGCTCTGCGACGCTGCGCAAGCGCCGCCGCGCCGAGCTTGAGGTCAAGGTCAACGGCACATAGCCGCAGTTGCCCACCTCGACCTTTTCGCTCTTCCTCGAGGAGGAGGACCTGCAGCGCAAGGAGTCCGTCGAGTGGGTCAACATGGTCCTCGCCGCCAACGACGACGAACCCCATGCCGCCACATCGCGCCGGCGGCGACACGAGCGCGTTCTTCGCGGCGACGCTGGTGTTGTGGGCGGTGTCGGTCAGATTCGAGATCGGCGCGCGGGGGCGCCGCAAGCTGTCACCCGTGGCCGCCGGCTTCGTCTTCTTCCAGGCCGCCAACGCCGCCGTCCGCGCCGCCGTCTCCCTCGACCCCCTCTTCATCAACACCGCCGTCTCCCTCCTCCACTCCTCCCTCACCTCCGCCTCTGGTATGGCCCCTCTTTCCCCAAATCCCCACCTTTGGTTCCGTCGCTTTTCCCATTCACGTTCTTTAGATTCATCGGCTACCAATAGGCCGTACGCTTAGTTGGGTTCCAGCATTACACTAATTGAGGAAAGAGACGCGCACGGAAGAAGCCTGATGATACCATTGTCGCACATTACAGCTGATGAGAAATTGCTTGGCGAAACTGGCCAGTCACCCAAAATTGTGGATGGAAGCTCTTCCATCTGCATTTGAGGCAGTTTCAGGTTTGCATGTTTACGTGTTTCATGTATCAACATTTCAATATAATAATGCTTGTCTTAAGGTGCTTCTCTTAAGGTATACACATGTCCAGGTGAAAAATTCTTACGATTTTCTAATAGACATACCTGGTTTATCCTCTTTGGAAATAGTGAGTTTTTTTAGTTATCATCATTGGTGCGTGTTGACCATGTAGTCCCACACCATGCTTCCTCCAATGTCATTTTCACGGTTGTATTTGGGGAAAACTTTTCTCTTTGCTCAATTCTGACAATCAACATTTCCCATCTTGTTTTTTCGGGTTGCCTTTGAGAGTGCATCTGCTCACATTTTGTATGCTATCTTTCCTCTAATGCCTACTTATATTGATCCATGAGAATATTTCTTTGAAGATCTATTATATTTGCACATTTTTTTTACGATTCATGCTGATAAACATTTTTTGGTGGATCTGCTTCACATTTTTTTTGGGTTTCTGATGCATGGATCTGGACATTATCTGATTCTTTATCTGTATTGTAAATTTACAATGCTTACCAACCTAACTAATTACTAATTGTTATAATTCTCAATTTGGCAGGTTACCTAATTCTGGACAGAAAATGTTCTGAAGATATAGCAAAACTGTTACAAGACTGTATTGATTCTCATATCAACCAAAGTATTCTGTTGACTAATGGATCACAATTATCCCGTTGTGATGTTGAGGGTTTGAGTGATGTGTCTGCGATAATAATGTATTTACTACTTAATGCAAGTACCTAGCAAACTGTTTTAGACACATCAAAGATTTACAGAACTCCTGCGGCACCTTTTAACCTGTTATATTTTGTCATGCATTGTGGGCCTGGCCGCTGTCGCCTGGAGGAAGCGCCAGGCCAACATCCGGCGCTCCAGGTACGCCGCCGTCGCCTGGAGCAAAGCCATAACAATGGTAACTATGGTGTGATTATGCATTTTGGGCCTATCCTGGTCCTGTTCGTTTAACTTAAACTTTGACTTATCATAAGAATAAGGTAAAGCGAACTATCTGTTTTGTGCTCTAGCCTATAAGCTCAAGCCAGATCTACTCTTCTACATAGTACAGAGAAGCAGTAGCAAGAAAGTGGGAGGTGGCTTATGAGTCTAAGAAGTTTACATGGTTTTATAGTTTAGATTTACCTAAACTTCTTCGGAGGCTATACAGTAAGTTAGCAGATTGAACATATGAGCTTTATGTCCAATATGCAGCTTACAAAATATGCTTCATCTAGGCCCTTCAGAATCTACAATTTCAACTTCTGATATGAATGTTCAGCTCTGCCCCTTGGGATTTGGGTAAACATTTGATGAATTGACTCGCATCTTTCACAGGAGGCCCATATGTTGTAGTTCTATAACATGTATTAGGGCACACTTCATCTTTTTTCCTGTTTGCTTGATGTTTGTTTCATGCTGGTTATTTTTCACGGTGGAGATATCTGGAACATGATTGCATTATGTTGATGTTTACAGTGCCTTTCAAGTTTGATACGCCATCTCCCGATAACATGGTCACTACAGGCTTAAAATCATCCAGAAATTTCAGAAAAGGTATTCTTTGCACTGCAGTTTCCCCTCATTTAGTTAAGACTATTGAGAAAGATGCATGTGAACATCTTAATTCATGTGGAACTTTTTGTTCAATATTGTTTTGATTGGTATCAATGAAAGGTTAAAATGAAGTTACTTTCCATACTCCAAAATTTTTGGTTATTTATTTCTTGCTGTTGTTGCATGCTTGCATTTTAACTCCATTCATACCAGTTGACACAGAGGCTCCATCTAAAGATTTTGTCGATATTACCGGAAAGAAGGCCATGTATAATGATGATATTTTAACTGAGAAGGACACAAGTACAGATCCAAGTTCATCAGTGAAGTTGGATGAACTTGGCAGAAGTACTAGCACTGTTGCTGCCGATACCAAGTATTTTGCTGTATACCAAAGGAGGTGCAGATTATTAATAGTCATTCAGCTCATAGAGCAGACTGTCTATTGATCTTTCTTTTCCATTGGTCTGAAAGGAATTGCATCATATGAAAGGGTTAAGATTGTATTTGAGAAGGAAACTGTGTGTCGCTCGGTTGGCTGGATGTGTGGGTGTGCTCAATTTATATTTGCAGCTTTCAGTTTCCTACGGATTCAAATCCAATACAGGAATTCAATTTAAAGTGTTTTTTAATCTGTTGGATATAGCAAAGCAAGGTCATGATTGCATTCTCATCTCAATATGATAATTTAAAACTCGAGCGATTTTAAACATTGGTAATTGCATCTTCCTCAGGTTGGTTTTGCATGTTGTTGGCTGGTTAAATAAAAAAGGACATGTCAAACCAGAAAGCAGAGCGCACTGCTTTAGGCGAGATAACAACAACACAGGTATGAGCGCTTCCTCGGCTGTGACGGAATTGCTTTCGATATTTTTATAACCTTCTCAGTTTTAAAATCACTTGCAGCACCTGTGGATGAGGCCGAGCGAAAGAGGGAAGAGAGGAATAGAAAACAACGAGAATACCGAGCAAGGATAAAGGCTGAGGAATCCACCGAGCAAAGAGAAGAAAGGAATAAAAGGCGCCGGGAACAACGAGTATTGAAGAGGACAGAATCATCAACACATACTATAGGACCTGATCATGGTATTGCTTATTTATTATTTAATAATGGTTCCTTTGTTATTTGAAATGTTACTCTTTATTAAGCAATAATAATTATGTCCGGACAATGAAAAATTAATGTTTCATCCTGCTCCATGATAGGTATTATACACATGTTGCATGTATTATGTGGAAGCACCATATCATACATATGTGGTCATCTATATTTCAGCGTTCATTGACTTGTAACTGAACTTTTGCCATTTGGATGTCTTCAATTATTTGTAGTGACTGACCAAAATAATCTGATGTATATGTCTGGCTTTCATTCATGGATGGACTTTGTTGCCAGCAGCAACCCAATTATCCAAACAAAACATGTATGGCCATTCAAAAATTGGCTTTGACAGCAGGGAACAAAACATGTATGGCCATTCAAAAATTCGTTTGGTTGATTTCGTGTGCATCCCTAAAATGCCGCCGTGGCGTTAGCACGGGTACTATACTAGTAACTTATAAGAACCATCATGTAAAATTAGTTCGTTTAAAGGGTAGCTTCTAAAAACAAAAAACCAGAACTGCTTATGAGAGGGCCTTAGTTGATCTGGTGATCCGGTAGACGAGACTTCAGGCTTGTCGTCGTGTAAATGGAAGACAACTGGAGTTGGAGAATTGGACAAGGAATCTCATGGCCGATATCTCTACTCCTTAAAAGGAGGAGTTCAAGGTGATGGTGCATCCTACACTCCTTCCCTTTTCACTGACATGTAGGGTCACGTTTTTTGCTGTGCTCGCGCGGGCTACGCTTCAAAAATTCCTCACCTACCGCTGCTCACCCCGCCCCCAACCCCCCACACCGCATCGCCGCCTCCCACCTCCCACTCCTCCGCTGCGCTCCGCCCTCGCTCCCCCTCCTCCGCCTCCTCCCCCGCTCCCCCGCTCCTTCGCTCCGCCGCCGCCTCCTCCTCCTCCCCACCCCGCGCCGCGGCCGCCGCCTCCTCCTCCTCCCCCTACCCCTCCGCGCCGCCGCCTCCTCCTCCTCCCCCCACCCCGCGCCGCCGCCTCATCTCCCCCACCCCTCCACGCCGCCGCCTACCCGTGCTGGATGACCGGCTTCCCCGTTTTCTCCCCGGCCACCGCCGCCAGTAGCCTCGCCGACGACTTTTACCGTAGCGGCACCGACTGGTCCTCCCTGGGTGCCCCTCCTCCGCACCAACCGGAGGCGGCCTCTGGGACGAAGGCAAAGGGTAGCGGCTTGCTCGTGTAGAGGAGCCTCTTCCAGGCGTGGGGGATCGAGAAGCCGCGGCGGGAGGCAGCGGCGCATGGGGTCCGACGGCGCATGGGGTCTCGGCCAACTAGGCCCAAACTTCTCCACAGCACCTAAACACCAATTCACCATGCAGAGGCTCTCACAGCTCTCGCTCCGCCGCCGCCAGTCGCCGCGGCTGCTCGCCGGGCTGCGCCGGTGGCCGCGCAGGCAGTCTCCGGCGGAGGAACCCCCCTCCCGCGCTGCGGCGGTGGCGCTGCGGCGGTGGCTCTGCGGTACGCTACCGAACCCTCGTTAGATTTTGGGGTTTTGGCCTTGGGTTCCTTCCGCATCAAGCTCTAAGCTTCCTGACTCGTGGTTTGGGCTTTAGGTGGCGGCGAGCGGCTGGAGTGGCGGCTCGGGGATCCGCTTGGCTCGGAGGTTCTGCACCTACGAAGAGAGAGGTACAGCCAGTGGCTGCTGTTCACCGCCTCAAATCTGTGCTGTTTTGCTCTTCACGGGTAGTGTTGATGAAGTGGAGTTGTTGTTTTGAGCATCTAAACTTGCGAGGAATGTGTGATGAAATGTACCATGCTGTTCGCTATGGATGCCGAATTGCCGATTATAAGATTACGGTTCGATTCGTGCATGTGGCCGTATGATTGATCTAGAGGGTATAGGTGATCTAGAGGGGGTGAAGAGGCATGATTGATCAAAGCTTCCTTTCAGAAATTGTGTGTGATCAGCGAAAATCCGATGGTCCCTGCACCTGTAGTTGTTTTTTTTATAACACCCTGCACTTGTAGGTTTTAAACTCGCCATGGCATACTGGTAGTGGCACCTGTAGAAATAGAATTGCCTTATTGGATCTCAACGCCATGATGAATTTTGTTTCAATGGATCATGCTTTGTCTCCGCATTGTTATGTTACTATGGAATATGCTGTGATAACTCCTGTTGGAAGTTATCAGTGAACAAGACCTTGTGAAAAATTCTTTATTTTGCTATTCTATGAATACTCTTCCTTGTGAAATCCTAATATAGACTTGTCTGACTTGAACTGAAATGATGCACAGATGACAGGGCACTTGAGGAGGAAGCTAAGAAGAAATTTGGATGGATATTGAAGATGTTCTTCCTAAGAACTGCTGGCGTTGTTGGCTACCAATTCTTTTTTAACATGGGTATGATTACGATTTTCTGATCTGCTAACAAATGGCGATGCTTCGAGATTTCTGCTGGGCTTTAACTACCAACTTAGAACATTACTCTGGTGAACCTGAAAATGTTATTTTGTTTCCTGACAATTTTTCAGGGGATAACCTACTTCAGCGATCCATCTCACTTTTACATGTCAAAGGTCCCTTGTTCAAGCGGATGGGAGCTTCTCATTTAGCTTGTTTTGCAGTCGATGGTAACTAATTTTATCTAAGCATGTTTGTGGATCTTATGTGATTTATCTTATGCATTGTTGGGCTGTAGAACATGATGTCATAAGAATTACTTGTTTACAGAACAAGAAACTAGACCTGTAACATTAGCATTTCTATATAATTGACCTCGAATGCTTTTTATAGTCGCCCCTGTATTGATGATGGTTTAGTTTCTCCAGACAAGGAAATTCAAATGGTCACCCCAACATGCGTATCATTCGTAGAAAAGTTGCATTGCTACTTGCGCAATGGATTTATGAGGTTCAGTTTTTTAACATTATTTTAGAAAAGCAAAATATTAACGTCAGAGTTTTATTTCTTGACAGTGTGTAGATTTCCCACATCTAGCTTCTAATAATTGTAGCTCTACAGATCAAGGGTGACACACGGAAATTGGTCTACCATGCTTTGGTTGGATTGCTGCAGGATAATGACATAGCTGTCAGGGTATCTTTTGTGTTTACAATTCCTTGACTATGAGTGTATTCCTGTATATACATCTACTTTGTTTAATAATTTGTTCATGCTGTTCAACTTTCAGCTAGCAGCTTGCTCTTCTCTGTGTTATCTTTTTCAAGAATCTAGCTTTTCCTGATATGTTGGACATGGTTCCTTTTGTGACTGGGGCTGGTGATAACCCTCCTCTTTACTTCTTGTATGCTGTGGTTGTACATTTGGGCACAGAAAATGCATCATTCTCTGGGCATTATATATGATACGTCAAAGATATGCAGGGACTGTCAAGTTTCCTTGAAGTAGACTAAGAACATGTATATGTGTTGCTTTCAGAAATTATTCTGGACTCATGGAATCACATAGGTGTATATTTATTGTAAATCGAACATATTATGAGATTAGATGTCCAATGAGTCATAACATGCTCTCTTTCTCCTATTGCAAGTTTGGTGTTAACTTACTATTTTGGTGCTTATGCCATACCGACAAGTTTCCTTGAAGTAGACAAATAAACTATATATGTTTGTCTTTCAGAAGTTATTCTGGACTCATGGAATCACATAGGTGTATATATTTGTTAGAAACTGAACATATTGTGAGATTAGATGTCCAATGAGTCATAATATACTCTATTTCTTTTAATGCAATTCTCTGTTAAATACTGTTTTGGCGCTTATGAAGCTTCGTTATGCATTAAAATCTGTTTGCATCAAAGAGCTTTGCGATGACAACAATTAACTTCACATTTTATCAACATGTGATGTCCTTTTTTCTTAGGAGGTTGTTATGGGCTCATTTACGTGAAATGTGAAAAACAAAAAACTGAGAATTGTATGAGCTGATGTGGTAATTTGTGTGTTATTATATGCAGGTCCAAGTTGTATCACTGAATCAAGTTATGTCAGAAGGTGCATATATGCTATTCTACTTGAGGTACATCCAACCTGTGATATGTGCACATCTAAATTGGCAGTTCGAATTATTTCTGCGTTTGCAGTAGTCTCATATTTATAAAACCTTATTCAGATCTTTTCCTCGCCCACCGATGATATACATTGAAATGGGTCTGTTGCCTGTTCCAACATCTGCAAAGCGCCATCCATCAAAATCCTCCAAGGGCTCTAAACAAGAGCAGAAGCAGACATAATTACTCTTTGCTTCCAATGATAAACCTATGGTATTTATGATTCACATACATGATCAGCATGCTAAGTTGAGGTCCAGAAATTTCTATTATGTGGATGATGTTTTTGCAGACTCGGTTAGCAGAGACTTCTCGGAAGCTACGCTAAGTGAATGGTCGCAAGTAAGCGAAGCGTGTATGGTAGGCATGGCCTTAATAGAGATGGTTTTGTTCAAACATCTGGATTTTGTCATATGTAATGGTCTACATTTCATAGTTTTAGCTGGAGCACGGCAGCTGTGGTTAGCACTGCCGTTAATATCGCCTCATGTTCTTTTATTTCAGATGAGGTATATTTAATCATAGCCGCATATCCTAGAGGTAGTTTTGTGGTTCAGTGGAGCAAAGTAACTAGATTCTGTCTAGATGCTTATCAATTGGTTTGTTAATCTTCAAGATGGTCTGGCAGTTATTTATGTATTAAGTATACTACTGAAAAATATTGTTTACTACTATTTTTGTACATATTATTGTATGTGGTGCTTGTTCTATCATACTTCACTAATATGATGCTTGATTTATTTACGAGTATGAACATGTATGTTTTGCTTGATACATGATGACATAAGATAAAATTGATGTTTATTATTAAGTTTGAGATCATATTTGATAGTATGCATCACTTTTATTTGGTTTTCCGTTGCAACGCACGGGCACTTTACTAGTACATACATACATGAAGTGTCATCAGCTCGGCAGTCGGGATAAGAGTTGATGTTCTCCTAGATTTTTTTTTATTTTCCTCCATTCTTTTGACATCTCCATTTTTTGTTAGTGGAAATGAGATGCCTGAATATTTCATGTTTCGGGTGTGTAAACAAATTAGTTGTTACTACATTTATAGGGAACTCCTGTGAATATTTCTAAACTTTTCTTTTTGGTGCTTGACTGTGGCCATGTCTCTCTCTATTGTTGTGATGCGTGATGATCACGAACCGTACGTACCTTATAGTTGAAGGGCATAGAATATCTGAACAAAACATACAGTGGGCCAGTCTGGTGTAGTGCTGTGTGGATGGGGCATTAACAGCTTTGCACAGGTTTTGTCATGCAATAATGGATGGTTGATGAGCAGTAGGTCAGTAAAAATGTCACACCCATAGGGTTTGATTTTGTTTGCCGAGTGAGGTGTGGTGGCACAGGGAAGGAAACCACTACCAAACTCAGCTGAACTAAGCCAATAAACGAACAGCACGGGTTTTCATTTCGTTGGATATAATTCTCTGAGGAACGTAACACCTATAAGGAAAGGGTGAAATTCAAGTCTTGTTTTTGCAAAAGAGGCCAGGTGAAGCACTATAAATTTACAAGTGATAGTGCACACACGCTCTGAACATGTGTAGCTAGCTGAGAGCGCTACGTCAACTTCCGGAGACGAGATGGTACGGTCCAATGTCTACATGAGACGACAATATTGTAATTTGCTGCGATTATGGCCTCTACTAGCGAATGATATATATATATATATAGGCTTGGTCCATTGATTTCACAGCGTCCATGCACCATCTTGAGCCAAAGATTGGCTGTACTCATTCACTTGTGAATGATAGAGGCCAGAATGTTATATTCCTTTATCTAAAAATCTTGAGCCAGAGAAAGGGAAGGAAAAGGATTGCCCGGTGTGCGCGCACGACCGCTCGTGGACAAGCTTCTACCCAGTTGTTTGTCACGTACTCACGTTGCGGGGCGCCACCTCTGCCCATGGGCCGTAGCATCGTGACGCACGAACGAGGCCGCCGCCCTATCTCCCTGACCGCTCAGACCACGTTACGCCTTGTTTAGTATTGACTTCTAAAACCCATTTTTTCTATAGTAATTTTTTTATAGTATCTAATTTTTATATAGAATATTTTTAAAAAAAATAGGTTATACTAATCAATTATATTAGCACTGTAGTGATTTTATTTATATCGACCAAAGTCATATACGAGTGTCTTATAGAATCGCATATACCAATATGAGATACTACTATAGAACGTCATCGCTAAATTAAAGAATAAAAGCAACAATACAAATCACAAGGAATTAAAGCTTTAGGAGTACTTTATTAGAGAACCAACGAAAACTGAAATAAATATTTGAAATATGGGATGGGTCCACTTCTAACCAAATATGAGTAAATAAGAAAATAAAAATAGTGGTAAGGCACGGTGCTGAAAACTCGAGTGCTTCTACCCATGCATGTTGCTATCACGCCATTGACTTTTTACCTGAGAATGGAAACAATAAGCATGAGATTTAGAAATCTCAGCATGTATCCAACAACAGTCGCAACCGAGATGTGTAAAAGACAAACAATGCAAGTAAATAATTGACACGGGTAAAGTGCAATGAAACTAGGTTACCGGAAACACTGATAAGGATCAGAGATTGAGGTAACAGGAACAGTGGTAATAAGGATATTTGTTATATAACAAGTTATGGCAATGGCACTGGCAAGTACTTTCACATACCCAGTTATACGATAATAGTCAGACATGTCACTGTCGTCGACTGTATAACCGCAGATGGGGTGTAATATCCTAAGTAACGAAAGTGTACGGCTCTCCGTACATTACTAGGTAGGTGGCAATCTCCCCTATATATGGGTAACTTCAGGGCAGGTAACTATTATATTATTATCAGATTGTAAGGAGTGAGTTTAAGGAAACTAAGGAAAGACTAAGACAAGATTATGGGAAGTGGAAGGATTTGCCAAGATTGAAAATAAAAAGAGCCTAATACCCGATATGGCGATGTGAAATGATAATATGGTGATAAAGGCAACTATTACATTATAGGCAAATTATATAGCATGAATTTAAGGGAACCAAGGGATGACGAAGATAAGGCTACTATAAGTCGAAGGATTTGATGAGATTGGAAACAGAAAGCATAACTCCCAATAAGAGGGGCGGTATGGAATGAAAATAAGGTGGTAGAGATCTAGGAATTAATCTAAAATGTGTATTATAACATAGCTTACATAAGGGTTGTCAATCATCCAAGTTTTATTATGTGACAAGTGATTATTAGTCAGATTAACAGGCATCATATAAATGTAAATATGTCATGGCTTACATACAACATCATACAATTAATATATCATGGTATCAGGAACTAAAATGTAGCAGCCCTAATGTAAAACGAGTGTTAATAATTTTAAACCTAAATTAAACATGTTCATGTGTTACCCCCATTAATGATTGAAGCATTAATTCAAAATCACTAATCAAAAGCATAAATTCAAGAAACATAATTAACTGAGCATTGTAATAAGCCTATATGTAAAACCGGATAACCTAGATCGTCATGGCATAAATACTGTATTAGCAGTATATGACCAGGCAAGCATTAAAACATGATATTTTTACTCAATGGCAGTGGCTATAGTTAATCATGGAACATGTGATATGTGGAACGGAAAAGTTACGGCCGCGGGGTACTTGTCTTGAGCACATTCGGCGGACTTGCTGCATGAAGGATCCGAGATGCACAACTATTCGAACATTTCCTCAAAGGCCACATGTGAACCTACATGGAGAAGATAGAGGTGAATCAAGTGAGGGTTAAGATAAAATTATGGAAGGACGAAAAGAGATTGTTTGGTCGGAAAAGATCGCGTTTGTTAAGATTTTGTCGTGCAAATCGTTGTTCGCCTGACAGAGCGCCCATTTGATTACGCGAGTAACGTCCTGCTGCAAGGCTAGCAAAACTCTCATGTGAACCCATGTTCAGCCGTGTCCCAGCCAGTCGAACCGCATCGGCATACGGCACCGGCCACCTGCTATCGCCGGCTACTGCCGCCACCGGCCATGGCACCTCAACCACATTGCCTCCCGGCCATGCGCCACCACATGACCACACGCCGCCGCCCGGGCGCACGCTACCCTGGCCAACCGTTGTCATAGCACGCCGCGCCGTTACCTGGTCCCACTTTCGCTCGGCCACACCACGCCGCCATGCCGCTCGGTCATGCTGCCGTAGCCGCGCCGTCACCTGCATGCGTCGCAGCCGCTGCCAGCCGACGGGCCAATCGCTAGCGCCACACTGTAACATCCCAAAAATTTAAAATTTGAAAATATGAATTTCTTGAATTACTTTCACAATATATTCTATTTGAATTTGGATTTTATGGTATTTTCCTGAATTTGGTTGAGATTCCAAAAAGTTGAATAAATTCATAAAAGACAAAAACAAGCATTAGTGATGCCAAAAAGGGACTATGCAAATAATGGAAAACAAAAATTTAAAATGCGAATCTGAAAAGATGATCTAGAAAAGAGAGGAGAGAATTGGCCTAAAATATAAAACCCTAATTCTGTAAATGGTGATATAAATAACAAGGAAGTAAATACTTTAAGAAAGTCAACAAATGTGGATATATAGTTAAAACAAAATTATTTGTCAAGAACTTTTCCCTAGAAAGGATCTTGTGCTTTAAAAATAAAAGCCTAAGGGTAAACCTTGAGGTGTTGCTTCTCAAAAGAGTTATTTTTGGTAAAAGCATATTTTCCATATTCGGTTTTATTACCTATGGTTAGAAAAATACTTCTTATCCAAAAAAAATGATGATAATACAAGGATGAGTGCTAATATCAACCAAATTACCCCAAATACTTCCCTCTTCTTTCTATTGATTTCAAAAAAAGGAGAATTTTGTTCCTCTTCTCGTACCCTTACTCCAAATATTAAGGTTAGGAACGTCGAAGATGATCATGAAGATAAGATGGTCTCGTTTTAGACGGACTGTGCATATGAACCCTGCACCCTCGTATGTGTGTTCCCCGAGTAGACGTTGTATTGTTGCAAGACTTTATTTGGCGCTGTGCACTGCCTTCTTGCCTTTGGGCGTCCTATTTCGCAGTCATAGGAAAAGCTTGCTTTTAAAAATTTGTGTGGCTCAGTATCACTCCAGCTCCCTGGATGTGCTCTTTTAAAGTTAGAATGGGTTTGGATTGTCTTATCCCCACGATTCTACCCTTACCTCATGCTATTCTCTCTTACCTCTTGCTGAAAACCCCATCGGGACCACTGAGCGAAATAATGGATAACCCAAAACCAATGCAATCAAGAAGATGTGAAGACTCTGCAACCTTCCAATATTTGAGGAGAACAACATCACTGTGAAGAAGACCACCCGCCAATCTCGTGATGACCAAGACAGCTAGAGTACAATGGATGAATAATGATAATCATCATTTATTTAAGGGGGGTAGCACTACGAGATATAATGTCGGCAAAATCAAAGAGCAAGCACCCTGAAGAGGACGACCTCTCTAAAAGAATAAAGATCTCCTCCCTCCCTTTTTGCCTCCTTTAAGTGCAGGTCCTCTCCCCTTCTGTTTACCCCTACGGCACAGACCATTGCTACCCACCTATTAGTAAGGAAATTTTACAACCATATGTCCAATAGACGATGCAACTACTCCATTCCACGACGACATGAAGACAACAACGTCAAAGAGCAAGTATTTGGAAGTCTACGACTTATCCAGAAGAACAAGGTTTCTCTCTTCCCTTTTGACTTCTCCAAGTGTTAACCCCTAATGTGCAGATCTTCATCTCTCTGTGAAGCTAGCGAACTATACGTCGAGCAGCACCCGGAAACCCATTGCTAGCTAATATAACCCACCTCCATTCTTTCTGGTCTATCGGAATCTCGGGGTCGAGATTCATTTAAGGGGGGTAGGTTTGTAACATCCCAAAAATTTAAAATTTGAAAATATGAATTTCTTGAATTACTTTCACAATATATTCTATTTGAATTTGGATTTTATGGTATTTTCCTGAATTTGGTTGAGATTCCAAAAAGTTGAATAAATTCATAAAAGACAAAAACAAGCATTAGTGATGCCAAAAAGGGACTATGCAAATAATGGAAAACAAAAATTTAAAATGCGAATCTGAAAAGATGATCTAGAAAAGAGAGGAGAGAATTGGCCTAAAATATAAAACCCTAATTCTGTAAATGGTGATATAAATAACAAGGAAGTAAATACTTTAAGAAAGTCAACAAATGTGGATATATACATAAATAAATAAGTACATGTGTATTTCATAAAATATGGCACCTATGAAATTTATATTAAAAAGAAAGTACAGAAATTTATAGGAGTGAGAAAGAGAGCAAATAAATTGGAATTGTATACATGTATGAAAATACAAATGCCTAAACTAAAAATAAAAGGAAAAGAAAAAGAAAAGAAATAGGAAAAAGAGTGCAGCCGGCCGGCCACCACGCCCGGCCCGGCCCAACTCTTCCGGCGCCTCCCCCTCGCTTCGTCTTTCTGGCGCGCGGGCCCCGCCTTCCACCCGCGCCGCTCCCTCTGCCCGGTGGCCCCGCACCCGCGCCCGTTTCCTCTCTCTCCCCTGTGCGTGCGCCCGCTCCCTCTCTTCACCGCGCGGGACCGCTTCCCCCTCCCTCTCTTTCTTCCTTTCTTCCCCAGAGCACCACGTCACCCTCTGCCATACTCAGCTTCCTTCTTCCACGCGGCATCCATGCAACCGTACCGCCCACCGATTTCTCCTCTGCCGCCCCCGGTTTCTCTTGCGCGCGCTGCCTCGTCCCATCACCGCGCGAATCCCGGCTGCGCCCAACCCTTCCACCTCTGCGCGCTGCACGTTGCCGTCCTCATCGCCCGAAGCCCCGGTCGTCGACCGCAGTGCGACTCAATCCAACCCCCTCTCCGTCGCTATAAGAGTCGCAGGCTTCCCCATTGCTCTCCACGCCTCCTCCCTTTCCCCCTCTGTCTTCTCCCGTGCACGGGCGACGCCGCCGCCTACGCCTCCACGCCACCCCGGCCGCTCCGGCGATCTCCGGCCAAATGCACCGCGCCAAATCGCGTCCCCACTCCTCCTCTCCCTCCCCTTCCACCCAATCGGATTTTCGTGCGTCGAGCTCGCCGGAATCGCTTTCCTCCTCACCGCCGGCCGCCGACACCTCCATCTCCGCCGCTGCTCCTCCAGGGCATCACGACTCGATTCCTCTCTTCAGAAGCATCATCACGCCGCCACGGAGCTTCTCCGAACATCGCCCCACTCCTTCATGCACCGTAGCGCGCCGGCGACGTGAACCTCCTCTGCGCCGCCCATGGCCATCGTCGCTGGCCCACCGCAGGCACTCCCCGACCCAACCGGCAACATGGTAAGCTTCACTTGGTCTCCCTTATGCTCACGCGCGCGCTAATTTGCTCCCTCTTCCACGCCGGCGCCACCGTCCCGTTCCCACCTCACCGCCGGCCGCCCCGCGCCGTCGCACGCCCGCCTCGCTGCCGCTCCAGCCAACTCACCGCCACCACTAGCTTCCCCGTGCTCTGTGCAACCCATTTTGGCGGAACTCAACTTCCCTCCGGCCGCCGCTCGCCGCCGGCAATACCGCTCTCCACCGGCGCCGATTTCCTCTATTTTGGCCTCAGCCACTCCCCAGCTCATCTGATTTCCCTCCCGTGTATCGTCAGCCCAGGCCAACCGCCCACTTGGCTAGCCGAAGCAAAACTCACGCTCAAGCGCTCAGATTTCAGGTTCGAATCCCTCTGGCCGCAACATTAGAGTTAGGATTTTCTTAAACATTTTGCCGATAGCTACAGTGAAGGAAGAATTAGGGAAAAATTTCAGAAAATAAAAGATGCAAAACTTACTGAGCTTATATACTGTTGAGGCATGGATTAGTTACTATGTTTAAATAATTAATATTATTTGAATAACTAATTAAAAGGCTAAATATTAATTAAGGACTTTGAGGAAGAAAGATAACATATGGTAAATGGCCCAATTAAAGATTACCATTAATTAAAAATTAAGATTTAATATTTGATTAATTACCATATATGAGCAATTAAGGTGTCCTTGTTATTTAGTCCAAAGCTAATTAGTGATTGTTAAGACATTAATAAAGAAAAACAACTTAGGATATAAAAGAGGTTATGTAAGATTTAAATTTGGGTTAGTTCATATGTGATTAATTATATGGTTTGAATAATTATCTAGAAGATTTATTATTAACTAAAGATATTGACAAAGGCATTATGATTTCGATTAAATATCCAAATTTAATAGAGATTACCCATAGTTAAAATTAAGATATTGGCCCAATATTTAAAATGCTAACATTAGATAAACCCTGATGGTGGGTTTTGCTAGTAAGGGAATATTGAAAGATAACCTTGTAAGACAGGCCTTGCTAGATGAATAAATTTTTAATTAAAGCTAATAACAACTAAAATATAGAGACCTTCTAAGTAAATGCATATATAAGCATCTATATGAGTATATAAATAAGAGGTCATAATAATATACATGTGTTACAATAAAGCACCCCTAGGTCATCGGATGATTAAAAGTAACCTACCTAGTGTAGCTATGTAAATAATAGTCATCACTAGCGTGTCATCAATAAATAAATATCAACCGTAGATTTAATCGAATATTGATATTAAAGTGTAACCTGGTATGGCATGCTCGGTCCTAGATAAATAAATCTAAATTAAATATTGAGCCCTTGCTATTTATCTTAATCTAATTAATAAGTAAAGGCCTACATCAGAGATTATTCTAAAACTTAATAAAGATATCCAAGTGTTATAATACTTTCGATTAAAAGATTTATAGAATAAGTACAGATCTCATCCATCAGTCCATTTTGCTTTTACCATAACCTAAGTTACAAGGAATACCTACCCAGCCAGACTCGCACTTCGATACATAAGTCTAACCTAACTCATGGAACTTCCTTGATAAATAACAAAATAATAAAAAGAGATTATTAATAAAAAGATCAAGTTATCGTATGCTATTACCAACCTTGCCTCAAATCACCGAATCACCCATTAACTCGTAACAAAACTAAATTGAGTTTATTCGGATTTATTTGGATCTTTTTGAGTTATTTGCTTTATTTGGATCCAGTCGTTTGTCACGTAATTAGAAATCGGGAGTCGTGAAGATTCAATGGATCAAGCGAGATCAAGCTCGAAGTGAAGATAGAGACCAAAAGCTCAAGAGAAAGCATTGCGTGAGCTCAAGACAGCGGTAAACCGCGCCAGGCGAGTCAATACTTTGATCATGTTGAACCTACATTTTCTGCAAATTACTTTGTCTTAAATTATCAAATTGCATGCTGCTATTTATATGCAAATACATGTTTAACTTGATATTCTAGCTATATACCCAATGTTTACCTTGAATAATATTATACCTCCTTTGGAATAGTTGAATGTGTGAACCTTGTCGCCCTAGCAAAATTATAATGGTAACCTTTCGAAAATAAGTCCTTAAGTGTATGCCATGCTTAGTACTGCATAAATACTCAGGGGCACTGAAATGCCCCAAACATCATTGTCATTTTAAATCATGAGAAACTGGTTTGGGCAGTCATGGTGGGAATGACTGGTATATGTTTACATGATTATTTTATGCTCCCAAAAATCCTAAAATGCTTAAATACCTGGATGGATGGTTTGGGGGCTGGAATGTGGTGCAGTGGATGCACAAAGAAATGTGAAATGTGGTAGAACCATCCAGGTAGCTCTAAGGCATGAATCTTGTCATGTCACCCCGTGTAAAACAGTACAACCACAAGTCTGTAAAATACAACTTGGCTAAGTAAACTTATCGAAACCCCGGACTCATCTCACTGGTTGGGGTTTGAAGGGGCTACGCTATGGCAAGGGGGCCTGAAGGGACACCAGTGGAGGGTGAAGTTTCCCAGCTGTCCTAACGTCGCGGGTAGTAGAAGTCCGATCGGCGTTAGTGGCTGTGGGAAACATCCCGCGCATAGATGGGACCCACCGCAAGTGGGAGCAGCCCATAAGGTGAGATGACAAAAGGGGCTAGATACTTTGAAAAGTCATTGTGAGGGTCTGCTCAACCACATGACTAAGGAATCGTGTGGGGCAACGAGTTGATCATCTCTTGTGGTGAAAGTGTACAAACTCTGCAGAGTCTAAAACTATTCGAATAGCCGTGCCCACGGTCAAGGACGGACATGGGAACTTAACTGGATATAGTTCTGTTTTAAAAACATTGGAAACTGGGAATGGAAACTTGAAGGGCGAATGACTGCTCTGGTTTGGAATTGTCCTGGGTGTCGTCCCAGTAGTACGTTAAGCGGCTATAACGCTGAAGAAATTGCTATATGGTGCAGATGCCATGTAACGGTGGATGGAATCTGAATCGATATTAATAATGCATTTCCTTGTACATTATGATTTGGTTCAAACTGCTAAGTCTTAGGGATTTTTAAGTAATTGTATTCAAAAGCACTCTACGCAAAAATAAAATAACCCGAGCCTTCCTTTGATAAGCCATGCATACTATTTAGTTGCATTCTGTGTATTGGCTCGCGGAGCACGGGGTCGGAGTGCTCATGCTCGCTTTTGCGACAAAATTCAGAATCAGGAATCAAATCACCTCACCTCAGCAACAAGATTGGACAAGCTGGCCGAGAAGAAGACGATGTCAAGGGCTAGGTCGCGAACCTCCAGTTGGCTGCCTGTGGGCATGTCCTGAAGGTCCCACCTGTGTGCTTCGTTCTTCCGCTGCTGCAATTTCATGATTTCGGCCTAATCGGCCCATGAGTAAATTTACTATTATATTTACGCTTCCGCATGATATGTATTTTGATATTCATTTCTGTAACTGTGAGCACTATCTACTGATCCAGGGAATAGTGCAATGAAATCACAGAGGATTCCGGATTATCAAATCTGGGTCCCTACACACACCACTTGTCCCAGCTGTGCCTACCAACCGCCACGACCACACGGGAGAGAGAGATAAAGATTAGAGATGGGGGGAGAGAGATAAAGATTAGAGATGGATTCATTTAGGGTTTTGCCATTTTTGAAAATATTATGTCCCTTTCCAAATCTCGGGCACTACATGTCTTTCTCTGTACGACTTCTATAAAGCTATTACTATTCTTAAACCAAATCGAAAAATTATAAGCAAAAAACCACTATGAACCGGTCCTACATCTCTTTACCTATTTCCTACTTTCAAAATACATGGAGGATCTATGGGCCAAACATCTAAGGGCATCCACAGCGGAGGTTACCCTTATGTGGCGGTTTCAACTATTTGCAGTTCAGATCTTTTTTTCTTAGGGGCATCTATGTTATTGTAATTTACATTGAAAGCCTAAACTTTACATATGAAACCTCATACCAAGAAAAATATGTACACATCAACCCCTAAAATGAAACGTAAGAAAATATGTAATTTCTAGTAGATACACAGACACCCCATTGCCCTCCATTGCTCTCGCCCTCCATTTCCTTCTCCTTCCCGAGCCAACTACAGTGCAAAATAAGCTAGCTACAATGCAAAATAAGCCATAAATCATAAACAAAAATCAAATGAGCAACCTCATACACCATGTGGCTAGCTGTGCAGTCAAATACGGTGTTTTCCATTAGTATTAACCTTAAGCAGGCATTAGGTAACCTAAAGTTCAACATTGTTTTTATGACGTACTACTTGTGTTGCCATTATAACTTACGGCTAGCTTAGTCTGGCTAAAAAAAGGTGGTTTATAACCAAAATTGCATTGTAACTAGCTGAAATTGCACTGAAGCTGATAGTGGCTTATTTGATGTAATTAAAATTAAAAAAAAATAAAGATAGAAAAAACAGGTTAGCCCATCATGGACAATACAAACGAATACAGGAAAAAAGAACCGACAAAAAAGCTCAAAAAAGCTAAAATTACAGGAAAAATACGAAACTTAGGAATATTGAAAAATAAATCAATAGCCAGAAACTCAAGTCAAAATGAGTAGACCTTAATCATTCAATGTAGACTGCAACTTCGTCCATCTAAGAATGCCTAGCGCCCCTAGCACTACATGAGTTATGGTGTGGCTCCCAAGGGTTCTATAATCTAATCCCCTACTCCTTTCTTCGCTCAAGTCGGTCACTAGCACAACTCCCTTCTCTACTCTGCTTCTGTTCCCCTCACTGCTCTCTGCTTTGCCCAAGTTGCTGCATCCCAATACGCTGCCGGCGACGGCGGACCTTGACGCTGAACATAGGGATTCGAATCGCCTTGCTACCCTGGTGCTATCCATCACCATTTTCCCTTCGATTTGGCCTCATAGTGCTCTCGATTTCTAAGATTTATAGTTTGGGCTTGCAGGTCCATGTGCCTACCTGGCTGCGCCGCCACCTCCCTTGGCCACCTCACCTCTTGGCAGCTCCATTTTCTTGGTCATCGACACCATTCCGACCTCTGCCCGCCTTCGGCAAGGCCCCCCTGTCGCCGTCGCTACCCATCCGGCTCCTCCACTGGTACTACTTTCCCTCCCTCCTTGAGCTTTCTCTCTCTTCCGAACCACTTGCTCTCTCCTTGGACACCTGCAGCTCTGCCAAGCTCCTCTAACACCACTGCAAGCCACCACCCTCACGCTCTTTCTTCCACCGAAGCTCGCCTCTAACGTGGCACCCCGGGGCTACTATCCACCCTGGAGCATTATGGATGGCCTAAAGTACATGCAAAATTTAGCTACTATCCAAAAGAGCAATGCCGAACCTCGATTTCCTTTGAAATCATGTAGTGCATGCACTGTGGCATTGCTATGATATTCTTCACTACCTCGAGGTTCGAGGTAGCTGAAGCTACACAAATCTTGTTGGTATTACAATCCTTTGCAAGACAGAGAGCTTCACTGCAAGCGAGAGCCTCCAGACTCGTTGCATCGCTGATACCCTCCCAAACGACTGCACTAGCCGCGACATACCTGCCAAATTTATCTCTACAAACAACAACAACAACACATCCTTTGTTTCCTGAGTGAGCTACCACATCATCAAAGTGTAGTTATTGCAATAATTTTACTCTATATATTTGCTTTAATACAGAAAATCGATTAACTAGTTATAGTGTAACATTTAGTAGTGATATGAATGGTCCTACGGCATTAATATTTTATTATATTTAGTGTTTCTTCTTTATATATATGGTTGTGCTCATTCTGACTTTTAAGTTTAAGCTTATAACTTATTTTACACTATAGTAATTTTTTTAACTATAGATGCTGGAGTTTTTTCAGCGTAATTAAATTTAAAGAAATAACTCATCACGACTTTTAAGCCTAAGCTTATAACTTATTTTACACTATAGTAATTTTTTTAGCTGTAGATGCTGGAGTTTATTCAACATAATTAAATTTAAAGAAATAAAAAAGTTTATATTATCACATATAATATTAAGAAATAAGAAAAAGAAAAACTCGAAAACTAGAAAAGGATAAAATTTAAAAGCTAGAAGTCTAAAACTAGAAGGTGAAGATCTAATGAATGGAATTTTTTGTACGGATAACCAATTTTTTATTCGAAAATACAGAAATATACCCGCGACAAAATTTTTTACACAAATAGGCTCGAGTCGCCAAACCAATGGGCGATTTACGCTTGTCGCCCCACCAAAAAACGACTTATAAAGAATCTGGTGACCGTTGGGCGATTAAATGTAATCGCCGCCCCGTTAAGCGATTAAATTGAATCGCCCCCCCCCCCGTTCGGCGACATAAAGAGAGTCGCCGAACGGGGGTGGGGCGACTGCATGTGGCTGCAGCCCGACGGCCAAGCCCTCTTTTCTTCCCCACGCCTGCTCGCCAATCTACCTCTAGGCGACTGCATGGTGATCCCGTCTTTCGGTTTTGTGAATTTTGTAATTTGAAACTCGTAAAAAATGTGGTATAGTCACATATACTGTTAAGTCACACAAGAACTGGTATTTAATATTTGTCACATTACTTGATATAGAAATAATTTTCTATACGAAAAGAAGAGATAATAGCATTGTTTGAATTTAAATGAACTTTATAATATAACGCAGTAACATGCCGCGTATTTATCCATTGCATGCATGACATACACCCCTCACTCCCCACCCTAAGGTGCTCCATCACCGCGCCCGCGTCCTGCCATACGGCCCCGCTTGGCCGTCCTCCGGTGCAACGGATTACGAGGCGGCGGGTGACGAGGGTCCGAAAAAGTAAAACGATCAGGTGGGTTTCGCACCCGCGGCTGCGCCGGTGGAGTCAGCTGCACCTCCGGCTGTGTGGCCTCCGGTGCACCGGGGAGGCCACTGCCGGAGAGAACCTCCAATGCTGCGTCGGAGGACGGCCCAGGCCAGTCCGCAAAAAACTGGTCCACCTCGATGTGGCCTGGGGAGAAGCGTCCCTGCTGCTGGTAAGGACCTGCAATAGTAATATCGTTAGTTCGTTGCATGTTGTCTTAGGATAAAAACAAGATCGGACGATGCGTACCCGTACATGGCGCCATGAAATCATCCGTGTGGAAGCGGGGGATGTACGTAGGAGGTGTATGAGGCCGTGACCAAGCAGAACTCCCTGGCTGGTCTGGGGGAGGTGGACGTGTCCACGTAGAACTCCCTGGCTGCTCCGGGGGAGGTGTACGTGTCCACGTACTACCTCCGGAGTAGTGCCACGCTGGTCGGGGTGGCACTGGTGGTCGGGGTGGCACTGGTGGTCGGGGTGCACTGGCCGTAGGTGTGGAGACCACCGGTAGCCTCGTGCAGGACAGTAGGCTGACGATACGTCTACACCCTGCCTCCATCCGTCGCACAAAGCTGACGGCCTCCTCGCGGGTCAAGTCCCCACCTGTGCCCCACCTCTGCACTAGTGCGGAGGACTCCGACCACATCGCAACACCGACGTCAGCCTGGACAAAAAGACATAGAATGGTCCATCATCAAAATGATATTGCCATTTGAGAATTTTTGAAATTACAAGTTACGTACCGTGATGTGAGCGTCGCGTGCCAAGTGCGCAGGGTACGCGTCTGTCGGTGCGGCGACATGTGGGGCAGGTGGGTCAACGACATGTACCAGCCCGGTACGAGTCCGCCCTGGTACCAGATGAGGTACTCCGCGTAGTCGGCTATGTCGTATGGCCGGTCCTCCTCCACGCGGTCATCCAACGCACCCTCCCACTGCGCGATCCATGGCTGCATCCTCCTGGACCAGTCCGTGCCTTTCTTGACGCCCTTCGTGGTGTGCCTGTTTATGGAACCATTACGTAATGTAAGTACTTGCGATCACAATAGTAAGTACGTACAAAAATATCAGAAGAGATCACTCACGCGTGCATGCGCGACGGAATCGGCGGCCCGACTGGTACAGGAAGTGCCTGCCGCAGCCCAAACTGCCGCATGACTCGCTGCGGCGCGTAGTCCTCCACGTAGATGCCGTACACGAGCTTCCGGCGGGTCAGCCAGAAAGCCTGGGCACGCCAGCACAGTGCAGACAGCCCGTCAGGAGCACGGGCCTGCACTGCCTCCGCTGCGTAAGGCTCCCAGCGCACGTCGGAGTCTGCGAGGCGGTCCAACTGCTCCACGAAGGGGTGGTACGCCCGCGTGACCTGCACGTGCGCAACTGTACCTACAAGAAAGGCAAATTATTTTAGTACGACGATCGTTAATAAGTTGACTACGATAAAATAAAACTCACTCGTCGACGACACCAAATAGAACCCATCGTCAGCCGGTCGATGTCTCCCCCGGGTACATCTCGGCCCCGTAGGGACCCATGTCGTCTAGTACAGGTCGTCCGAGACTGAAGCGCTCGAACGACCACAACTGCAGCAGCAGGGGACATCCCGTGAGGATCGAGTTCGCCTTAATCCTCGTGCACGCATCGCACAGGCCGCGGTACGTCGCGGCAAGTGCGACCGATCCCCAGCTGATCTGGACGGCCTCGCCGTCCGCAATCGCCCTCGCATAAGCGATAAGGCGCGCGTCAACGGTATTGCCGTGGCTGGCGGTGAAGAGCACGCAACCAAATAGCCACAGCACGTAAGCCTCCAGGTGGCGCGCGACCTGGTAATCGTCAGCATCTGCAACCATGCGCTCAACCTGAATGCGAACAAGTTTTTATTAATATGTAATTGCACAAATTAGAGTTTCGAAGACGCGGTCAACTTGAAACACCACGTACCCGGTATTGTGCCAGCCACCTCAGCGTCGGTCCATGCTTCTGCCTCTCGTCGAAGATGTGGTGCTGATCGGCCGGTGGAAAGACCCCCTGGAATCTGCCGAGCAGGTCATCGCGCCACTCGGCAGGAGCCTCCGGTAGGAAGGCAGCGTCTCCCGCGACCGGAAGGCCAAGGAGTACGGACACGTCCTGCAAGGTCGGCGCCATCTCCCGACTGGTAAATGGAAAGTGTGCGTCTCGGGCCGCCAACGGTCCACCAAAGCCGTCAGCAGGGAACGGTCGAACGGGAAGCGTCGTGATCACTCCACGCCCGCCTCGTCCCCCTCCCCGGCCAAGGCACCTCCGTCCTCATCCGTGGCCTGCACCATCCAGGCAAGAGGGAGAAGTCCGACATCTCGCAGCCTGCAAATAAAGTGAAGGTTAGCATTAAATATTTTTATGGTAATACTAAAACGTTGGCGTAGTGCAAACCTGGCAGTCCAACGGGGGTCGAGTCCCCAGGCCACACGAGGTGTGCGTGTCCGGACCACTCCCAGCTCAGTCGACTCGTCCGTGCTCCCCGGTGGCGGCGCACGACGGGAAGCGCGGTGCACGCGGTCCAAGTGCTCGTCCAACAGCGTGTACCGCCAGTCACCCGCCATAACTGTAAAATTATCTAAATGTAAATTTGTACACTACATTTTCTACAATAATACATGAAAAATAGTATACAAAATTTCGACACAACAATTTTCTACATTTAAATTTTCTTCATTTCAATTTTGTAAACTGCATCTACATTTGTACATTGAATGATCTACAATAAATTTCTAAAGTAAATTTTCCACAATAATACATTACAAATATTATACAAAAAACTATATTTTTCTACATTTAAATTTGTACATCTAAATTTGTAAACTGCATCTACATTTCTAAATTTAATGTTCTAAACTAGATTTTCTAAACTAAATATCTAAACTAAATATCTAAGCTAATTTTCTAAACTAAATTTTCTAAACTAAATATCTCAACTAAATATCTAAACTAAATTTGTAAACTAAATATCTACACTACATTTTCTAAACTAAATTTATCTAAACAAATTTTCTAAAGTAAATTTTCCACAATAATGCATTACAAATATTATACAAAAAACTATATTTTTCTACATTTAAATTTGTACATCTAAATTTGTAAATTGCATCTACATTTCTAAATTTAATGTTCTAAACTAGATTTTCTAAACTAAATATCTAAACTAAATATCTAAGCTAATTTTCTAAACTATATTTTCTAAACTAAATATCTAAACTAAATTTGTAAACTAAATATCTACACTAGATTTTCTAAACTAAATTTATCTAAACAAATTTTCTAAAATTAGGAAAATACCTGCAAATCCCGCGGCTTCTCCTCCTCACTCTCTCCTTCTCTTCTTCCCTCTCCTCCCCCTCTCCTTCTCTTCTTCCCTCTCCTCTCCTTCTCTTCTTCCCTCTCCTCTCCTCTTCTTCCCCTCTCCTCCTCTTCCTTCCTCTCTTCTGCTCTGTCTTCCTCGCGCGGCGGAGAGTGAATGG
The DNA here is from genome assembly GCA_017311315.1 of Dendrocalamus latiflorus. Lineage (NCBI taxonomy): Eukaryota > Viridiplantae > Streptophyta > Magnoliopsida > Poales > Poaceae > Dendrocalamus > Dendrocalamus latiflorus. The sequence goes on along the minus strand of CM029629.1, from coordinate 6,253,546 downwards.
CGAGCAGGCGTGGGGAAGAAAAGGGGCTTGGCCGTCGGGCTGTATTCACATGCAGTCGCCCCCCCCCCCCCCCCGTTGGGCGACTCTTCTTTATGTCGCCGAACCGGGGGGGGGGCGATTCAATTGAATCGCTTAACGGGGAGGCGATTGCATTTAATCGCCCAACGGTTACCAGATTCTTTATAAGTCGCTTTTTGGTGGGGCGACAAGCGTAAATCGCCCAATGGTTTGGCGACTCGAGCCTATTTGTGTAAAAAATTTTGTCGCGGGTATATTTCTGTATTTTCGAATAAAAAATGGGTTATCCGTATAAAAAATTCTAATGAATGCCACTATAGTTGAGTTTGTACTTATATTGCGCGGGACAGAGGGAGCAATCCATCCAGAAACTTGATGCCTGCAAGCTAAACCTTTTTATGTGGCCATTGGTTGGGTCGCGTGAGTGACTGGGCCGAGAGACAAGTGTCTATACGGATGGCATAAAGGGTTGGGCTGCAGTGGAGCGTGGCCTGGGCTCCGTTTGGTTGTATATACCGAGTCGGGTTAGGATAGTTCATCAAAGTATGAAACCGAAAAATACTGTGGGTTTGTGTGGATTTGTTTTCGGCTTCGGGGTTCGGGCCACATCTATCACAGCACCGACGGCTCCGCGCCCGTCGCCTCCACTCGAGCAGGAGGGACACCAACCCCGTAGCACTCGCCGGTGTGCTCCCCCGCCTCCGCGGCTCCGCCAACGAGCTGCCGTGCCTGCCGTCTGATCGGCGCGGCTCGTTGCGACGCGGCCGGCGGGTAGTCGCTAACGACGCCAAGAGCTGCTCGACGTCCTCAGCCACGCCCCAGGGCGACGAAAGCATGCCGCCCTCGGCCGTTCTTCTTACGCAGGTCCTTGGTTTTCTTCATACGGATGTTGCAGGCCTTGGTTAATACATATGAATGCTTATTCTTACCCCTCAGTCTTTTCTCTCTCTTATCCCTCAACTCTTCCTCTTCTTTTAATGTTATCATTCAAAAACATATTTCTGACTTCTCTCCCCTTTCAAACAATTGTAGTCGAACACTTTCGATGTTGCACCAAATGATGGATGGAGTAGGGGCCTTCATCGACTGCTTCGTCGTTTGGGTTTCCGACGCCGAGCCTTCTACTTGCATAAAGAAGATCACCATGGAGACCGAACGATGGGACATCACCTCACTCTACTCATCACCAAGCGAACTGTACAAGGAATTCTGCGTCTCCGCTTCAAGGGAAATGGATACTCGTTTGAATTAACTAGACAAGATGCCTCTCGTAAAGCAGTTCTTCGTCTCTGTCACCTTTTCAGTCTTCGCATTGAGGGATCTCGTGTGGTATCTCGAGAGCCACGAAGGATGACACCAAGGCGACCCCTACCCCTTTTAAGATGAGTTGTTAGGCTAGTAATAAAACGTTGTTATGAGCTGTCAGTTTCCTCTTTTGTCGGCAACCGTAACTATTACTTATTAGGTGATTAATAAAAGTTTTAATAACGATGATGTTTTGTTTTGGGTTACGCAAAATATCCCTTATCCCTCCTTTACCTTGAGTCTCCTCTCTCCTAATTCTTAAAAGCAACGAGCAGATAGTGAACACAAGGAACAACATCAACGACAGCCTCAATGAAGTACAAGGAAGTCAGTCTGTTCCCACTTCTCCTCGAGCAAATAGACCTGATTGGGCTCAGATGATGGCAAACCAGAACCAACTCATTCAACTGCTAACGCAGACCATCAACAGCTCTGCACAACATGCTCCACTGGTACCAGCTCAAGCTCCACAATCAAGGCTATCAGAGTTTATGAGGTTGCGTCCCCCGACCTTCTCCAGCAGCACTGAACCCATGGACGCAGATGATTGGCTCAAGGCCATAGGTAAGAAGCTGGACATTATTCAATGCAGTGATCATGAAAGAGTTTTATTCGCTTCACACCAGCTGCACGGACCAGCATCAGAATGATGGGATACCTACACTGCCGCTCATGCCAATGCTCAAGCTATCACATGGAATGAGTTCGTGCAGAACTTCCGCAAAGCTCATGTTCCCACTGGCACTGTCACTCTCAAGAAAAGGGAATTTCGAGCACTGCACCAAGAAAGCTGCTTTGTGAATGAGTACTTGCAGAAGTTCAACCAGTTGGCACGCTATGCACCTGAGGACGTCGCTACAGATAAAGCCAAACAGGAAAGGTTCCTTGAACGACTCAATGATGACATTTCGGTTCAACTTCTCTCCAACGACTACGCTGATTTCCACCAGCTTGTCAGCAAGACGATTCGCCAAGAGTCCAAGCATCAGGAGATGGAGAACCGGAAGAGACGGATGCATACTCAGCATGTGAACACCGGAAGCTTCACCAAGACCAGAAGAGTTCCACCGCAGGCCAACAGATTTCAGTCTTCGTCATCAACAGGAGAGCTATTCCCCATGGACCCCTCCCCCAACACTAAAGATAACAAGGCTCTGAAGGATCCTAACCCTGCAGCAGGAGTCACTTGCTTCAACTGCCATGAGATGCGACATTACGCCAACAGCTGCCCCAATAAGCAACAAGTGAAGAATGGTACACCGGGACAACCAACTGCCAACCACATTTAGGTCGCCAATAAAAGGCCAAAGAAGTTCGTCAAAGGATGCCTGAATCAGATATCATCTCAAGCCATGCAGAGTAAGATCCAAACCCAATTCTTTGCTAGCCAACCCGAATCTCGGGGACGAGATTCTTTTTAAGGGGGCAGTTTGTAACAGCCCAGCTGTTTATTTTCAAAATTTTAGAAAAAAACTTATATTAAATTAATTTGGTTTAAAATAAAAACATATGTTTTGGTGCCTAAATTTTAAATTTGGATTTGCCCTGAATTTTTGTTTTTGAAAAGGCTAGATTTGAAAAGTATTTTAAGTAAAACCTAAAAATATTATTAAATAAAATGATATTTTGATTTTCTATAAAAATGCTAATTCAAAATAATTAATTGGATTTTATTTTGGTTTTCTGAGTTTTTCTGGAGTTTAAAACCTATTTTTGAAAATAAAAAAGTATTTTAGGTATAAAAATATAATACCAAAATTAGTCAAAAATAATTTCAATAAGTCCAAAACATTTCTATAAACTTCTGTGAATTTTTCTAGAATTTTTGGAAGTAATTTCATATTTTTCTGAGCATTAGTTGATTTTCTGGTGTTTTCTTAAAATCAAAAATTAAAATCAGCAAAATTACACCCCCAATCCTTCCTCGGCCGATGCGTGGACGGCCCAGATCGAGCCACATCCCACGCGCCCGGCCCATCCCCGCCGTCTGCCCACCCCGCCTACCTCTCTACCTTGCTCGCCACCTGGCCGGCTCGGATTGTGCCGCGTCGCCCCATTCGCCCGTCCCTTCCCACTTGAACTCCTCGGCCACCCGATCCACTCTGCGCCTGCATGGCTTCATCCCCGCCACCCGCGCCTCCCTCCTCTCTTTCTCTCTCTGCGCCTGGGCCCCGCTTGTCAGCCGTGCCTTCTTCCTCCCGGTCATCCCCTTCCTCGCGCCACAACCACCCCGGCCGCAACCGCCGCCCCGCCCTTCTCGCTCCACCTCCCTCCTCCCGCGCACACCGCCCTCTCCCCTCGTGCGCCACCTCCCCTGCACGCACCGCGCCCACTTCCCCTTTCTCTGCGCCCATTCTCCCCACGTCTACCCGCAACCGCTGCCGCCCCCACCAACCTCTGGCGAGAAGTGTGTAGACGGCCAACTAGGGGCTAGGCTAGCGCTACGGTGGGGGTACAAAAGGAAGTGACGGTGATTGTGTGTGGCTGTGACCCCAAACTCCATTTTACTTAGGGTTAGGGTTGGGCAGCCACCACTGATTCCTCCTCTGCCCCACATTGACGATAGCCGCTACCGGCCAAATCAATGTTGCCGCTGGCTAGATCGACATCGCCGCCTCTTCCCCCGCCTCAATTCCACCTCCATCTCAACGAATTCAACCTCCCCGCCACTGGAATCATCTTCCCCACCCCCAGATTCAGCCTTGACATTGTCAAAATCGACCTCCGCTGCTCCAGCCTCCAGGTACCTCTTTGTTTTGCCGCCAAAGTTCAGTCTTGCTACTTCAGTGCTTCTAGTCTTCTAGTTTTAGGCTTCTAGCTTCGTAATTTCTATGATTCTATCTATAATTTGTGCTGATCTGTGTCTGATGTGCTACTGGCTGCTAAGCTGCTCTGCTTTGATATGCTATAGACACGTGCCACCACTAATGCTAGATGGGAGGAGCTGGCCAATCCCGGCCAAGGCGCCAAGCGTGGGGTGAGGCGTGGGAGCAGCTCTCAGCTAGTGAGCATGATGTGAGAGGCTGGGAACAGCTGGCAGCCATGCTGAGACGAGCAGCCAAGGGAGCGGTGCGTCACAGGCGTGGCGCGAGAGGCCGGGTCGCTAGGAGTAATTGGCAGTGGTAGAGCCAAGTGGCCAAGGGGAGAAGCGGCCGGTGGCCGAGCCAATTTGGGAGGGTCCAGTAGTAGGCCATTTGGGGATTTCATAGTGACAATGTAAGAATTTGATTCTGATTTGTGATTTAGGATTTGTGGAATATTGTGATTAGAAAGTTGAGGGGCATGGCAAGTTGGCGACAGCCCAAGGCAAGCGACGAAGTCAGAGCATGTGCGTAGGTGGAAAGGGCTAGCAGCGGCGTGCCATCGCTACTCCCAGGTAGGGCTGTAAACGAGCTGAGCTTGAGTGACCTTGGCCTTCCAAGCTCGAGCTCGGTAGAAGCTTGAGCCGAGCTTGAGTTGGAGTCCGAGCCTGGACCTAGGCTCAAGCTCGACTCGTTGAATCTCGATAAAAATTAAAATAATTTATTATGCACTAATTTTCAACAATAAGAAAAGTTTGAGTTTATCTCGAGTAAGCTCGATAACAGTCAAAATAATTGAAACATACACTAATTTTCAACAATAAGAAAAGCTCGAGTTTGGCTCGGGGAAGCTTGGTAAGAGTTAATATGTATCACTACTTAAGCTCGAATTGAGGCCCGTGAACTATTCGAGCTCAACTCGGTGAAACTCATGAGCTTGAGATCAAGCTCAAGTTCAGCTCGTTTAAAGTTTGAGTCGAGCTCGAGTAGCTCGCGAGCCTCGAGATTTTTTATAGCCTTACTCCCAGGAGGTGAGGATGGGCAAGAAGCCAAGGGGGATAGGGGGTGGTGCCCCGCGACCAGTGTGGGTTGTGGGCCGTGGTGCAACAAGGGGTCGAGGTGGTGCCTGGAGTCTTGAGATTGACGTTGGCTGTGGGTGGCAGCGCCGGCATGTGCACACCCATTAAAGACTTTCTAGCTCCACTGCTGGTTTGAGGTGTAGGCAGAGGCGGAGACGTTTCATTCTCAAAGGATAAATGATCTTCTGAAGAAATTACATAATCACTCATAGAGAAATTGTCAAAATTTTCCATGGAGAAATGTATAATACTGTAAGATACAAATATAAAATTACAGTATTATCTATTTTACATCACAATAAAGAAAATTAAGAGCTTTAAAAATATATGAAAATTGGTATTGTTACCATTGTAGCTAGATTGCAATTTTTTATTTTTGGCAAAAATATTATGAATTTTTCCAAAATACCACAAAATGTATCAGAATTTTCACATGAGAATTCGGAGAAGAGATTTCATATTTGAGTCTAGATGAATGAGGGGGTTTGTTGCCTATTTATTGAAAATTTTTATTTTTTTTGTATTTTTACACTCTCAAACATCTATAAACAACTAGAAAATTAAAAAATCTGACAATTATTGGGCTAAATGGGTGAATCGTGCTAAACGGGCCATGCCCATGCCTACCGTGCCTAATGGGCTAATCATGCCTAACAGACAGTTTTCATGCCTAACAGGATAAACATGTCTAACAAAATAGACGTTCTAACGGGCTAAATGGGCTAACTTGCCTAACAGGTTGTGCCATGCCTATGGTGCTCTTGCCAGGCCATGCTTGGTCTAGCACGATTCATGTTGTGCCAGGCTAGCACGTTGGGCCAGGGAGGTGGCCCAAGCATAACTCAACGCTTCATGTCAGGTCGGCTTGGCACAATCCGTCCGTGAGTTGTGCTGTGCCTAGGGTGTGCCTATAGTTACATGCTTTGGGCCGACCCAATCGGCACAACCCATTTGGCTACCTCTACTTAGATGCAATGAATCCACATACCTTTTGGGCAGCGGTGGCCAGGGCTACAGTGGCTCTGGCTTCCAAGCATCACCGCCTTAAAGACCGCATCAACGGCTCCCTCGACAAGCTCCATCATTGTCGCACTTGTCGCAACGCCAATGCATGGTTAGGGTTCTAACTGGGACAAGAAGAGGCGAGATCAAGTAAGAAAAGGGGGAGTAGAAGAACTAAGGTAGCACATGTAGTCATTTGGTGGTGAACGACAGCGAGATTCGTCGTCTTCGGCTGCAGATTGAGCAGCGGCATCGAGGGGTGACGAGAGGAGCAGAGAGAGGACTCGAACGAGTAAAGAACAAATGGAGAGAAAGTGAGCGGAAGCAAGTGAGCGCGCATCGCCCAAACGTGTGTTGGGCTTGGCCTCCTAGCGAAGCTCGATTCAGCCATTTCCCTCAGGCTAGGATACGGTGGGATTTTTGCATGTGCACTGGGTCAGGCCAGGTCTGTGATGCAAACGACCAAACAGCCTAAGAACGCATCCGCAGATGCAATAATGCAGGCAACCAAACACACCGTTTGTGTACCAACTAGAGGACAACCATTTTGAGGATAGCAACAACATTAGCTCGCTGGCATAGGAGCACATGGGTTAAGGCCTAAGGGTGGGACAACTAGGTAGGGTGTCCTAGGGTAAAGAAGGAGGGCCAAAGGGGAGGAGGTAGCCATTTTAATGTTAGCACAAAACACTCACTTGATTAACTATTTGAAATGTGTAGATTTTGTAGAAATTTTATGAAAATTTTATATGAATAAGTACAGACTCCAGAAAACACGCCAAATTCCTCATGTGCAAATGAAAGCCGAGTAACTTTGGGCCAGTTCACATTGGCTTCTATATGCCGCTTCTGCTTCAAGAAGCAAAAGCCAATACGAATGCCTCAGTCACTTCTACCAGCCACTATTATTCATCTTTCACATATTGTAACGTATTTTGTATTTTATTATGTCACAATTCCGTAAGTTGCATAGCGGGCCGAATGTTATAATGCCTTTCGTTGCACCGAGCCACTACTTTTCATCAACTGCTTCTATCAGCCACTTCTACCAACCACTACTATTCATCAGCCACAACCAAAAGCCATCATTAGAAGTCAATATGAACACACCCTTTCTTTTGTGAAAATGCATGTGATGTCTAGACAGGAGTTGGAAAAAAAAACAATCAAGATCTAGTACTCCCTCTATTCACCAATAATCGTCTATGTTGGCTAAGATACATTGCCAGGGCAATGACCATTTTTTTTTTGTTTTTTAGCTTTTGGCTTTGGCTTCTTCAGAAACAAACAGACAGAGTGGCTTCTTCAAGCTCCAAATAGCTTTACGAGCCCAAAGTCGTGTATGCCGTTCATGTCGGTGCCTCTACCATCTTGAAAAGCAGATAAAAGCCATCAATGACAGCCCAAAAAACATGACCAATAAATTGTTTTATCTAATATGACCAAAATACCCTTAGCAACTAACCTAACTGATCATGGGCCCAGTATACATGTGGTTACTCGTGAGGGAGTGGGGAAAGAGGAAAAATAGTAAAAGCAAAATAAGAAATTGGGAAATCCTGATTTCGTGTGTGCGTCCAATGGACAAACAGTGATCACACCTATGGGAGCCGTCCGATAAAAGTAACACGTGGCGATGTAGGGAAAGCGACATGCCATCTTTTTTTGTCGGATAATGTTTGTGCATTAACGTGCCTACCTGCCATGGAGCCCAATAGGGCCAGAGCAACTTTTTTATTTTGTGCTACATGCATTGATGTGCCATGCAAGGATAGGAAGTCCATGTGCTAGCTATGTGCTGCGTTCATTGATGTGCCAGACAGGGAGTCCATGTGCTAGTTATGTGGTTCATGCATCGATGTGCCATACAAGGACATATAGTCCATGTGCTAGCTGTGTGACGTGCCATGCAAGGCCATAGAGTCCATGTGCTAGCTAAAGAGCAAGCGAAAGAGAGAAAATAGGGGCGGGGAGAGATGAAGAAAGGGGCAAGGGTAGAGATCGAGGGATATCAGAGGATTTTATCAAGATTAATCCCTCCTCTTCTCATGATTCTACTTTGCGTATGTAAGGCAAAACCATCCCTCTTCATTTTTTTTATTTTGCTTGCAAATTATACTCATTTGCTTCTATATTTTATCCTAGTTTGCTTTTGAATTTACATCGACTTGATTTACACCTATACTAAGTTGGTTTTATTTTTTATTTTTGTTTGTAAATTATATTCATTTTGTCTAGACGCTAATCCCAAATTGTTATGGAATTTATGTTGTCTTATTTCACAACTATATTAATCTGGTTTTATTTTATTGATACCTAGGGAGAAATTCAGAGAGGATGCCAACATGTTTAATGCTTACTAAGCTAGTGGACCTTGATGAGGGCTGCTGCATCCTGATATTTTTTTGTGTTTAGCTTTTTTTTTTGTGCGCGCAGAGGGATCACCGAACGCTTAGCCAGTTTATAGTCGCAGCCATAAAAAATTATGTATTGAAAACCGTAAAATAATAAATATCTATAAACAAATAAAAGGGGAAATATCAGGTGCACAAGATCCAATCTATACACATATACATAAACTTACTTAGGACCATCCGATCTAATTTGGACAGATCATCTGCAAGGTAGAAGACCCCTTCCCACTTATGAGTCTTTTATGTTAAACCCCTCGTGTAACTGTTTATAGAAACCCCTGGCCCATATGTGAGAAGAGGCTTGCACCTTGGATATAGACCGTTCAGATTTGATTGGATTGTCTTGAATAAGCTTGTGCATATCTATGCGAATTGGATCTTATGCACATCATATCTCCCACGAGGGCCACAGATAAAATGGTGAAAAGCGACGAGTATTCGTAAGCGGAAAGATTTCCTTATTACCTTAGTCCCTGCCAACAATTCCCAACAATGCAACACGTCGCGCAGGCAAGAAATCAACCCGTACGACCTATCGCGTGATTTAATAATACGAAAAATCCCTTGCCTCTAGCTCGCCCAACCTAGAGTTATTTATTAGTGGCGATGCGCGGCTGGACCTTCCTTGATCTTTCGTAGCTCTAACGCTCTCTCGTAATTAACCTCCCCGAAATACCCTTCCCCGTCTCAAGCCGCCAATTCATCACCCGGGCGGACGCCGACTGGCCGAGGGGCACTCCCGTAAATTCATTCCGCGCCCTTCCGGTCGCTTCCTCCCGTCGTTCCGCTTCCGCCTCCCCGGCCGCTCCTCTGTTTGCCGTGTCGGCTCGGCAGCTCGATCTCGCCGCCTGGGGCGGGGCGGATTTGGGGGGTTTGGGAGGAGGTAAAGATTCGATCTTGAGCGGCGGGTCCGGTTGCGCGGTTCGAATTTGGTGCGGAAAAGTGGATTATTGGTGGGGATTTTTCTCGGTCTTGTGCGCTGTTCGGACTGGCATTTGTTGGATTAGCTGCGGGTTGGGTTCCTTTTCCTGCATTGGGGAGCTTCGGGGGATAAATTTGGTTATTTTGTTTCGTGCTGTTTTTGGATGGATTCCTTCTTGGGATAGGATCTAGGAAGCATGCCACGCTGTCGATTCGAGCTTATTTCTGGGAGTAATTTTTGTCTCGTGTACTGGTAGAGTACTAGTGTTGGTTTATGACATGTCTGAACAAAAAAAAAAAGCACGAAGTACTTGGTACCCGGTTGAAATTTATCGACAGGTTTGTTTATTTTTCGTGGTGATTTAGTTTTGTGCTTTTCCCTGTAAAAATTTACTCATTTTGGCAGCATAATTACAGCGTCGGTCTATTAGAACTGTCGTATGTGAAAACGATTAGTTGTAAGGTCACCGTGTAATTTTGCTCCCAAAGGCTTAATTTGGTGCTTGATGCGATCATTTATACCTGGACTTGGTTTCTTAATGGGGATTGTTCGTTAGGATTTTTTACAGATTAATTCGTGACGTAAAATTTTATCTGGGGTTGCTTGTTTGGTGCTGATTTGGGAGTGATGGAGAAAACTTTCTGATTCCAATTTCCAAAAGACGGCCAAACAGAAAATTTCAAATTGTAATAGGCTTGAATCAAAATCTACTTGTACTAGAATATGAATTTGAATCTATTTCAATTAATCAAATTTATTTCTTGTGAGCCAAACGGGGTGTTAGTTGATTTGTCATAGTGGCGGTGGTGATCAGTTGCTCTGCATGAGAGCATGGAACTGAACTACTAATGTGAAACAGGATTGAAGGGGGTATGAGGAGGTGGGCATTGTTGCTGGAGTGATTTGATTGCTGGAAAAGTGAAAATGGTGTTGGTGGTGAAGCAGCACCGCTGCATGCATTCGGCGAGCTGCATTTGCGTCAAGGGCCACCTCAGTGAGGATGCACTGTTCCTTGTCTTGCGCCACATGAACTGGAACCCCAGGCTGATCGCTGTCCTCTCCTGCGTGTGCAAATGGTTTGAAGAGATTGCCAAGTGGGTGCTGTGGAAGGAGTTCTGCCATGCCAGGGCGCCGAAGATGATGCTGGATTTGCATTCAGGAGGCAGCCACATTGTTGATGGGAACTGGAAGGCGCTCGGGAAGCTGCTCATCTATTGCAATGGCTGCACAAAAGGGGGCCTGTTCAACAACATCCATGTCCCAGGTCATTTTGTGTTCAGGACACGTTTTTCGAGGACTGCGGGCAAGAGTTTCCTGCCTCTGCAGTGTAGGACGGATGTCTTGTATGTGTCGGATCCATGCGAACATCTGGATCAGGGGGAAGAAGGTGACTTGGGTTTTTTCCGAGGCATCTTTAAGTCGTTCGCCACTTCAAGGGTCAAGAAGTTGTTGATTGAGAAGCAGGTGAAGTTCCATCCTAGGGAGGTGTGCCCCTATTGTAAGGCTAAGCTATGGAGCATGCTGCAGGCAAATATGATCTCGAGGAATGCTTCCGCCAGGCTGGGTGCTTACGATGATTCTGTGGAGTATTTTGTATGCCTGAATGGACATGTTATTGGAGTTGGTACCCTGCTACCTCTCTCGGATTCCGACGAGGCAACGGAGGAGTAATCATCAGGAACTTGAATCAGGTGATCATATGACAGTCTTTGTTGATGTCTTTAGTAAATTGCAAAGTACGGCTTACTGTTATCTTTATTGGATAATTTAATTTTAAAGTTTGATATTCTATTCATTACTTGTGAAGATAAAATAGACAGAATTCTTTAAGATGGCAGCTAGGCATTTCCCATGTTTGTTCATGCTGGCAGATTAGTTCTTCAATCTGTTCGCAAATATCAATTCTCATAGGCAGACATGTCTGAATGTACATACAATGATTGGTGTGCTATCTCAAAAAAAAAAAAAGAATGATTGGTGTGCAATGTCTATTGTGTATGTCATGGTGTTACATGTTTAGTGCTGCTGTATTAGACCTTGCATACATGTGGCTTGGCCAATACGTGGTTTTTACTGCCTGAATCTCCAAAAGAATCGCCAAACACTTGTTGGAACAGCATATCGAATTATACTTCTTTCAGATTATTTTCTTGTCTACATTTTGTTCAACCATAATTTAAACTACTTTGGTACTTGTAGTTATCCATCAAGGAGTGGTAACTTTATTCATGTGACCATGTCGGAAATGACAGCACATAAGTTTTTGGAGGAAGGTAGACTGGTAGAGCGCTTGTGAACATCTCCAAATATCAGCATTCCAATTCTTGTTTGTGGTCCTCGAAGATCAGAAGAGAAGCCAAACTATGGGTGATGCAGATCTTTTGAATTTTCTTTGGTCGAATGTGTTGCTATTAATCTGGACCAGCCACAAGACAAGCAAAGTACCTTATCATAAATATAGAGCCATTGATTTATTTTAGAGCAGTCATGTTATCCAGCCAGTTTTTCTTCCTACTTATTTGTGAAGATTCTTAGGAAGAACTGCATTGCTGATGTCTTGTTTTATGTGTGACGTGCTAGTTTTCTTGCTCTATCCGCTTGCACCATAGTTAATAGAACAAACATGTGGCAACAGAACTCAACAAGGAATTTACTAGAGCGGCGATGCAATGTAGCAATAACCAGAACATGTATCTAGGATGGGTTTCTTTTTTGAGCATGAACAGAGTTGCAAAATGCAATTCCACCATAGTAGCTCTCTTCCCCAAGGACTATAATCGGCCCATCCGGAATGAGAATCTATCTGAAGTGAAGAAATATGCTCTGAATGTAACCCTTATTTTTTTCTTGACAGGATTGCAAAATTGAAGCCCAGGCCGTATGTTGCTGAATCTTTGGTTGTGGCTCACGGTGAGAAGTCATCGGCACGGCAGAAAAACTGCAAGGCGACAAGAATACGCGACTCGCTCCCCACAGTCGTTCTTCCTGTTGCTTTGCATTGGATCATATGAGAAGGCTATTTTAACATGGTCTCTCCCTTATTTATTGATACCTTATTACTTCTCGTCATCGCAATCGAGACACCAAGACTTTATTAAATAATGTAAGAGAGATATTTTACTATTCACAACTATGCATCTTATTAATTATGAGAAGTTATATATACACACAATTAGGCCCCGTTTGGCACGGCTCCACTTCACAAGTGGAGCTGTTTTTTTTACTTCACAAGTGGAGCTGGGTGAAGCTACTTTTTTCAGCTCCACCCAAGGAGCTACTTTTGTCTCAGCAGGTTTTAAGGGACTCCTTGGGTGGAGCTATTTTGTTGTACCCCGTTTGGCACAAAACAGCTCCAAACAGCTCCAGGAGCCGGTGGTGGAGCTGTGTCAAACGGGGCCTTAGTTGGGTCTCATGGGCTATATGGCCATATGGGCTGAGAGTGTGTTAAACATTAATATATGGGAATTGATACGGCTCTTACGTCCAATAGAATAAATCAATCAGACGCCTCACTCGATTATTTCACTCAAGCGCACCTCCTTCTCAAACCCCACGGCTGTCTCTCTCTCCATTTCTGCTCGCCTCCTCTTCCACCTCCTGCCTCCCACCCCAATCCCAAATCCCCTAGATCCATCCCCCACGGTCATGCGCCGCTCAATCGCTCCGCGCATATGGATCCGCAAGTGCGCCTCTCGCCTTCTCGGCTTCGTCTACTCCCTCGAGGCGTCGGGGCTCCAATTCGAGCTCTTGCTCCTGTCTCGCCGGCGGCCCCGAATCCTGCGTGGGGGCACCGGCTTCGTGGTCACGACTGCCACCTGGGGAGTCTGGCAAAGTCAATTGCAACATTCGTGAGCTCCGTAGCATCCTGACCTCGACCGCTGATAGCAACCTTATGAACGCTGCACAAGCTCTGCCGCCTACTCCTACCGGCGCTGGATCCACGCCGCCTGCCGCCGCCGCACCCGAGACCTCAACGTTGCCTGCATGGGAGGTAGGTGTTGTTTGTTGTTGCAATATTTTTGATTTCATGCATGTCACATTTTGATTTCATATATGCAATATTGATATTCTTATCAATTTTTTGTTGCATACATGACCGAGAAATATTGCATAGATGGATAAGAATGTTGTGACCGACCGTACGATCACGGCCGCTACGACCACGGTCGCTTCAACCACGGCCGCTACAACGACTGCTACTATGATCACGGCCGCTACGACCACTGCTACTATGACTACGACCATGGTCAAAGTGACCGTGGTCGTAGTAGCAGTAGTTGAAGTCGTAGTGGCCGTGGTTTAGTTCCTCCACTTCCGCAGCCTTGTCGCCAACCTCACGCTCTGCATGCTCACCGTCACCGAAAATGGCTGCAGCCTCGCGCACGACACCATCCTCATACTGGCCTCTCTGGATACCTCCACATGAGCTGATGCCAATAAAAGACGGGGCACATCATCAATTATCCCTTTCTAATTTCATGAATGCAACATTTTGATTTTATGTGTAACATTTAGATTTCATGCATGCAACATTGATATTCTTATCAATTTTTTATTGCATACATAGCCGAGAAATGTTGTATAGATGATAAAAAAATGTTGTGACCGACCATACAGAGCTAGCGCCCGGATTGAACGTTCGAGCGCTAGCAACTCCCTTAATATATACAAAACTCTTAACACCTTGCCTCACTCAAGGTGGGTTAGGAGGATATGATGCATTGAGTTTGAGTAGATGGAGTCGATGTTGTTCTTGAGTCTACGCCTTAGTGAAGAATTCTGCAACTTTAAGCTCTGAAAGCACATACTGGAGATTGATGATTGACTACTGACAATGAGACCTTGTGAATGATGTATCAACACCAATATACTTTGTCAACTCATGCTTGGCCGGATCACTAGCAATCTGAATGACACTTGTGCTATCACAAAACAAAGGTACATGATCATCACAAAGAACACCAAGATCAGCCAAAGGTATCAAAGCCATACAATCTCTGAGGTGGTAGCGGCAAGGGCTCGAAGCTTAGCCTCTGCACTAGAGCGTGACACTGCAGTCTGCTTGTTGAACTTCCAGGCAATGAGCGAAGCACCAAGAAAGATGCAATAGCCAGTGATAGATCGGTTGTCAACATGATCACTCGCCCAAGTGGAGCCAGAGTAAGCATAGAGCTAGAGCTAACTTCAATTGGCACAAAACAAAAGTCTGGACACAGTCCCCCTCAAGTATGTCAGTACATGAAGAAGGTGATCATAGTAAAATGAGGTGGGAGCACTGACAAACTAGCTGAGCATATATACGGCATGAACAATGTTCGCCCTGGTCACTATAAGATAAATAAGACTCCCAACAAGCTGACGATAGCGAGAATAATCTGTCAACGGTACACCATCGGTAGGATGAAGCTGCAAGTGAAGCTTCATAGGTGTGATAGCATTGCAAGTATCAGTCAGACCAGAACGAGCAAGCAAATCCTGAACATGTCGATGTTGAGAGAGAAAGTAGCCATCACCACCCAAATGAACCTCAATCCCCAGGAATTAGCTAAGTGGTCCCAAATCAGACATCATAAATTATTCACTCAATTTCTTATTGACAAATATCACATAGTCCATATCATCTCCTGTGATCAGCATATCATTCACATACAGTAGAAGCAAAGTATGACCCCGCTAAGAAGTGTTAATGAACAAAGTAGGATCATGCCCACTCGAGAAAACCAGCAGCTTTAATTACAGAATTGAAACGCTCAAACTAGGTACGAAGAACTTGCTTGAGACCATATAGAGCACACTAAAGATGGCAAATGTAGCCTATAGGAGCCTCAATACCTAGGCGTGGTTGCATATAGACCTCATGTAGATCACTATGAAGAAAAGCATTCTTAACCTCCAGCTGGGATATATTCCATGAGCGTACCACTGCAATAGCAACGAGAGTATGGACTGTAGTCATATGAGTAACTAGAGCAAAAATCTCATCATAATATCGACTATAAGATTGCTGAAAATCTCTTGCAACAAGACAAGTCTTGTATCGCTCTACTAAACCATCTAACTTATTATTTACTTTGTACACCCACTTGCAAGTTATAGGAACAACTCCAGATGATAGTGGGATAAGATCCCAAGTGCCTATACGCTCTAGTGTTGTAAGCTCCTCAATCATAGCCAACTACCACTTAGGTATACTGGTTGCCTCCTGATAGGTACCCGGCTCAGATACTGTACCTGCACAATTCAAACACATCTCTCTGGTGTTTGAATACAAGAATGATCATGTAGGACATAATGTGATATAGTAGAATGATCATTAGAGTACATGGTATTGGCTGGAGGGTCAAGTGGAGGAACATAGGAATGAGGATTAGATGGACCTCTCTGTCGGTGGCAATAGTGAAAGGGAAAAGTGTTAAAAACTAGTGAACGAGACATAGTGGAAGTGTCAAAAACTAGTAAAGCTGGTGGAAAAGACACTAGACGATGAAACTGGTGGAGAAGATGTATCTAAAGACTGAATAGAAGATGGCAAATCTGGTGAAGAAATGGGTGGTAGACACAAAAAAAGAGGTTGAATCTGTGGAAGAAGAAGTGGGACGAGTGGAAGGATGATAAAAGAAGGGTCTATCCTCAAAAAATGTCACATCACGAGAGATATGAATACGATGTGCTGAAGAATCATAGTAACAATAACTCTTATGTTAAAGACTATAACCCAGAAAGACACACTCAACTGACTGAGTGCTTATCTTTGTACGCTCACGAGGTGCTAAAGGAACATAGCAAGTGCAACAAAAAACACAAAGATGATCATATCGAGGAGGTGCTTCATACAAGATCTCACTAGGACACTTGCCCTGAAGTTTGGAAGAAGATTAAAGATTGTTGAGATGGACTGCCGTTGAGATTGCTTCCCCCAAAAAAATTAGGGGGGGGGGGGACAAAGGATGGAATAAGAAGAGTATGAGCATTCTCAATGATGTGACGATGTTTGCGCTTAGCAACACCATTTTGAGTATGGGCTCCAAAACACAAGAGCTAAGAAAGAGTACCCTCAGAAAAAAGAAACTAACGAAAGGTTGGTGAAAGATACCCTCCCAGAGTCAGAACAAAAATCACGAACGACAGTGGAGAACTAAGTATGACCCATATAAACAAAAGACTGATAGATGAAAATCAACTATGAACGTTGCTTTATATCCAAGTGTATCGAGTGTGGTCATCAACGAAGATGATACAGTAATTGTGACCACCCTTTGAAGCAAAAGGAGAAGGATCCTAAACATCTGAATGGACCAAATCAGAAGGATGATTTGATCTAGAAAAACTAAAAGGATATGGGAGTTGTATTTGCTTTCCAAGCCTACAACCCTTACACTGAAAGTTGGTGTCAACAAAAACAGGACCAAGAACTCCTTGATAAATTAAGGTGGATAGACGTGGGCCACACAAGTGTCGAAGCGATGATGCCATTGAGGAAAAGAGTTGCACACAGAGGTAAATGTAGAAGGACAATAGTAGATGAACCAACTACAGAAGATGAAGGAGCAAGAGCAGTACCATGAGTGGAAGATAAAGGGAGACATTGAGCCCTACGGAACCTCTCTTACGATGTCTCGTAGCAATGATAGCTTTTGTTTGACGATCTTTCACAAAGCAAAGGCTATCATCAAAT
Organism: Dendrocalamus latiflorus; assembly: GCA_017311315.1. Classification (NCBI taxonomy): domain Eukaryota; kingdom Viridiplantae; phylum Streptophyta; class Magnoliopsida; order Poales; family Poaceae; genus Dendrocalamus; species Dendrocalamus latiflorus. Next base: position 6,236,330 of record CM029629.1, on the reverse strand, counting down.
CCAACAAAATAGTTCATATCTGCAAGCTGTTCAACAGATATGAGATTCATGGAGAGCATAGGCACAAGTGAGATGTCTGAAACTGCATAGTGACGGGTAGAGAGAATCCCCTGATGAGTAATCATGCAGGGCATGGCATTAGCTGTATGGATCTTGATGATGTGAGTTGAGATGCATCAGATGGCACATGCAATGAGGCCCCTGAATCCATCACCCATGGGAGTGAAGTACCCGACACAGGACGTGATAGTGCAGCAAAAGCAGTAGATCCACCAGAAGAAGGCTGTAACTGACACAACTAGGCTTGAAGATTGCTCACCTGAGCCTGAATCTGACTAATCTGAATTGCACAAGACTCCAGAGCACTTGAACGAACAGAAGCAATAGTAGCATCACCTCGATGGCACAAAAAAATGATGGCCTCAACTCAGGATGCAACTAGAAACATCGATGTGTTGGATGACCATATCTTTTGCAATAGGAACAGATGACCCAGTGCTGAAATGGCCCATGACCAAGAAGACCATCACATGCTATGGTAGTCCAAGCAAGATATCAACACACAACACCACAGCAACTGACTCCACCAAACTATGAGGCAATAACAAGTAGCAATAGTACTAGAAGCAGCACTCGGGCTAGTAGTAGTACTAGTAGCACATTATTTACGGACATCGTTTTATCGGTGAAAATAGAAGGGAACAAGATGACATAGCCCACCCCACCATAATTGTGTATCTTATCCATTATGAGAAGTTATATATATACACGATTAGTTGGGTCTCATGGGTTACATGGGCCACATGGCCTGTGTGTGTGAGAGAGAGAGAGAGAGCGCTAAAATGTACAAGACTCTTAACAGCCAGCCTTGTCCAACATGTCCACAGCATATGCCATGGCGTTTAGCTTGATGAGAGACTCAGATGTAACATTGGTGCTCATATGCATTACATATTCATGTGTTGTTCCTAGTTGCATTGTTTTTGTTTGCTGAATTTTGATGTGTTTTGCTGCTCTAGGAATTTGGATACTAAATCAGGGTACGTAGGTGGTTGATGTTGTCTTTTTTTTTGAGATGGAATATGACAGATTCCATTAAACTCAAGGCGAAGGCAAATCGATCGCGACCAGAGAGGTTACACAGGCCGGAATCGAGTCAGGCCACAGCATTCCACCCAAGGGATCCAGATTAGCACAATATTTAGCTAGTTCATGGGCCACTCTGTTCCCATCGCGTGGGCAGTACAAAAATTACAAAACAGCTGGAATTTAGCCTCCCTACTCAAGACACCGATCGGGGAAAGGTCGTAATCAGTGCTCTCCAAGGCAAGCTTCAGATTAAGTGCACCTGTTTCTAACTCGATCATTCCCATCCCTACATCAACAGCATATCTGAGAGCTTGGACACATGCTTCAGAGTCAGTTCTGAGAGGATCTATAGCATCTGGGATATTACCGGCTCCAGCACCATGAACTTGTCCGTTGTCATCTCTGGCAATAAAGCCCCAGTCCCCTGACTTAGTTGATCCAGAGAACGAACCATCAATGTTGACCTTCAACAAATTAGAAGATGCCGGTTTCCACTTGTCCACCGGTTTCCTCTTCTGTGAAGTCTGTATTCTCAAGCGATCGAGGAAATCCTGTGCATGCAATTGAGCTTTGCAGCAAACATCTGTATAGGAACATCCGTTTTCTCCAGCATTGACTGCGTTTCGCTCTGTCCAAAACACACCACGGGAAGGTGACGACTCTGATATGTTGCTCCTCAGGCAAGGAGCAGGATTGCAGACACAAACTCCTTCACTGTGCCTTGCCCCAGCAGATTCAGTCTAACGCTTTTCCACTGCAGCATCCGCTAGTACTCTTTGACGAACTTGCATTTCAAGAACTGATGGCCACCGTCTTCGTCAAAGCTATGGCGTAATGGGCATCTGGTGTCTTGTTCAATGCCACGACGGCCAATGTTCCTGCGCTTGGGCAAGCTATTATGCGCAGCTCTCAACAACATCTTAACTTTATTGGGGATTCTCATAGACCAAATAACATTCCATTTGAACACAGCTCCCATTGTCAGATTTGAAACAGTGCTGCACTGACATCGGTTCAACTCTCTGTCCAGATTATCAATAAAGACCTGGTAAGCAGACTTGAGAGAGAACAGATCCTTCGGATCAAAGTGCCCATGTCGTCCCGCAATGGAATCGACAGGATGACAGCTGCATCCTCAGCACTGAAAGTCTGCCTGACCAAAAGAGGGTCCCATTGGGATGGATCGATCAGGTTATTTACATACTGAAGAACATATGTCCACGATGTGAGCTAGGCTTCCTCGTCAAACACCTCGGGATCCATGGATCTTCCCAGATCTTAATCGAGCGGCCATCTCCCACTCGACATATTAATCCCTTTTTTAACATATCAAGGCCTTTGAGAACACTCCGCCAAGCATAGGACGTACCATCCGTTGCAACACATTACTCCCCAGGAAAGTACCTCGCCTTGAGAATTTTTGCACATAGGGACTCGGACTCCGTATCTTGGTGCAGCTGCCAACCTTGTTTAGCTAACATAGCCAGTGGCGATCATTTCGGCTTCAGCTTTTAGCTTTCGGTTTATCTTTCACTATTCATAAATTTCGTCTTTTTCTGAATTTTTGTCTTTTTGTTGAGCTTTTTTGCCGGTTCTTTTTTTCCCGTATTTGTTTGTATTATACGTAATGGGCTAACATATTTTTTATATTTTTTAAATTTAATTATGCTAAATAAGCCTCTGTCAGCTACAGTGTTTTTTCAGTCAGCTACAGTACTTTTCAGCCATAAGCCACTCAAAATAAGCCAAAATGATCACACCCATATGTGTACCATATAGATTCTCACTTTTGATTTTTAGCAGTTAAGTTTTTGGCGGAGTGACTTCTCAAGCTGATTTCTATAAGCCATTTGTAGGAGTTACTGCAGGAGCCGTTTTAAACGGAGAGTCTTCTCAATGCTAGTGTTCCTTACTCTCTTAATCTCTTTCACAATCAGTCAAAAGCCACAACACTTTTGAACAGAGCAGCATAAAGGTCCCGGTACCCAAACCTCCTTCTTCCTTTAATCTCATCAATGTTTCACATGTACAGTCTAGGTTTTTTTTGGCTTTTTTTTATTGCTTTTGACTTCTGCTTCTCCGAAAATCGAAACAAACAGGGTAGCTTCTTCAAGCGGCTTCTTACAATCGCTTCTCTAAACAGGTTTTTGATCCCAAAATCGTGTGCATGGTCCAACTCAGCATCTTTACCTATGCCACCGTATAAAAAAACGTAGATAAAAACCATCAGACTAAAAGAATAGGCCTAATCTTTTGGTGTAAACATATATGAATGAGCACGGAGAGCAGGCACGGCCCAACGAATCCACGAAATGGGCATGGCCCAATATATCGCTCCTCTCTGCTCCGGAGCCTCCCGCCCTCAGCCCTCCCCCCAACCGCCCGCACGCGACTCACAGAACCCCATGCCGGTCCCACAAACCTAGTGTAGGCGAAGCCCATGGAGCTCACGGAGGAGCAGCGCCGCCGCATCGAGGCCAACCGCCTCGCCGCCCTCGAGAAGCGCAAGCGCTCCGCGGAGGCCGCCGCCACCGCCGCCGACACCGCGTGGAGGCTCGCCAAGTGCCCAAGAATTGCTCCGCCTACGCTTCCTCCTCCACTGCCGCCGCCTCAGGCGAGGCTCGCCAAGTGCTCAATAATTGCTTCTTCCCCGCTGCCGCCTCATGCCCTTCCTCCACCGCCGCCGCCGCCGCATACCCTTCCTCCACCACCGCCGCCGCCGCCGTCGGTGGGGTTCCAGGTGGTGCTGGAGGTGTACAGCCCCGACGAGTTCTCGGTGGCGGTGGGGCCCGCGGAGGGCGCGGCCTTCCCTGGGGAGTCCGAGTGTCTCCGCACCGTCCAGGACTGTGTCGCTTCGGTACGGTCATCCATTCTTGATTTCTTGTCCAATATATGCGTCTTTTACCGGTTTGGCTTCTGATTAGGAATTCGGTTCTTTCTTGGTGAGCTGCTCGAGGAATTCGGTGCGTTCTTGGATGCCTTAAGCGTTTCTTCACAAGGTTTTGGTTTCTTTTCGTGATTCTTGTCAAAAATTTGATATTTGCGAGTGTTTCTTGATAAATATTTGTTCTTTGATTCGATGTGTCTGAACCGGCCCAAGAATTGGCCGTTCTTTGTCCCTTTTTAGTGTCTGATAAATGAACGTTCTTTGATTTGGGTTCTTTGCCGGTTACTAGCTGATATGGATTTAGAGCATTTCCTTGCTAAATTGAGGTGGGATTTAGTCTCCCACACCCAACCAGGCCGTTAAGTGGTTTGTAATGTCTGCAAGAGCTTCACTAGAGTTTTGATCTGAATTTTTGTCAGAAAGTTTGGTGGATGAACCCTAGATGATTAATCGAAGTCCCCTAAACTGTAAATCCTTATGCCATTGCTAAATTAACTCATTCAGACGCCATTGCCAAATTAACTCATTCAGGCTGTCACATGGAGATTTGCCATGAACGACCTTGCTCCTCCACAACCAATGTTCTATCTCTATAGGCAATATACTCCTAAACACAGCATCGGAGGTTGAACCCTGAAAGTCTTCTGCCTTTTTGTCTAACTGCCGAGCATCAAGGAATCTACGTGTTACTGACTTTTAACTTGGCCTTTCAAATATCAGGCTTATGGACAATTGCTGGTGCCTACTGACTACTGAGTATTTATTTTGTATGAAGTGCTGAAACTAATATTTCGCCTATATTTCTATTTAACCTTTTTAATCAATATTCAATAATAATGACCATACCACTAATTTTTGTTCACAATATAAATGGCGATCATGTCACATTCTAGAGTGCTTTGACACACATGACGGCTATAAGCAAAAAAAAGGGGGGAAACATTATACTGTGGATGATATACAATTTAGACCAACCTTGTTACAGGGATCAAATAATATTTGAAGGTCAAGCATAAAAATAAATCTCTCTCATAATATTTAATTTAACCTGTTTTTAGTCCCATTTCTTAGATGATAAGCCTTTTGGTCTAGAATCAAAACTGATCTTTTTTAAATTAATGTTGGTATTGTTAGGCTGTACCATTCTCTACAACACAAAGTCAAAGCGGTCATCTTTCTTCTGTTTTTAAGCTCGTGGACTATGAGCTGGTGTTAAAATGCTTGAAGAAGTTGCCTGGAACTGTTGTGCAAGATATACCTTATACAACAAGAAATGTTGTTCGGAATCTTGGCAAAAACTGGGCTTCTGATAAAGAAGTTGATGAGCTTCTCATGAAGATGCCGCGGCACTTACGAGATGCACTCCTACCCTTTCAACTTGAAGGTGTGAGATTTGGGCTTCGAAGGTGTGGGCGCTGCCTTATTGCAGATGAGATGGGGCTTGGTAAGACACTCCAGGTGAGCATATTGCATGAGGATTTGGATAATGCAATTGTTGCTGTGCTGTGTATGACTATTGTGGGGATACTTGTGCGTGTGCATAGAGTATTATTGTTTCAAGTGAGGTTTCACAGCCTATAGTATTATAGAATCTGGCATAGTAATATGGAGCACAATGATATTTTGATCTTGCATCAGTACTATTTGAACAGTAATAAATTGGAACTTTATGAATATTGAACTGAAAGTGCGGTTTTTAGTTCCATGATCAAGTAAGTGTTAATAACACTTCTTTTTTAGATCATAGGAATAAATCAGCATATTTGCTTTTGAATGTCTTTTTTCCTTGTGGAAGCACTATCTTTTGATACATTTAAATGCAGGCAATTGCAATAGCTTGTTGCTTCAAGGACGAGGGCCCTTTATTAATAGTATGTCCAGCTGTTTTGCGTTATACTTGGGCAGAGGAATTGGAACGCTGGGATCCTTCATTTCTGCCAAAAGATATTCATCTTGGTACTAATTCAGATGTTCATTATTCAAGAGTTAATATATCTTTGTTGTTTTTGTTGATGTAAAATCTTGTATTACAATTATTGCATTGTTCTAGTGTATAAATTTCATTTGGCTTTGAGTGATTGTGTTTTAATATATAAATTTCATTTGACTTTGAGTAATTGTGAAAAGCCAATCTTATCTCTGACTACACTTTCTGCATTGTAATCCTTCAGGTTCTTCTTTGGTTGCTCTTGAGCTTGCACACTAGTTGGATTCCAAGAAGTATATGTATTATGCATTTTCCAGTTTTAAATGTAATAGCATATACCTGATTTTTCCTTCAGCCCTGCACTTCTTTATAACTGAATTGCTTATTTATATTTGATCTATCAAAAATTCTGAACATCGGACTTTGGAAAGCCCAGCCCCCCCCCCCCCCCCCAGACATTTGTTGCATTAGTTCAATTTGATATGTTTCAGTAAAAGCACTAGCAGGACAAAATTTCGTTGACGCGTGGCAAAATTCCATGATCTCTACTCCAATATTGTTTTTCTTTACTTGACTTATTTTGAGCTTTTGTTGAACTTAGAATTTCCTAGGATTAGCTAGTATTTTGATGATGTTGTAACAAAGTTGCACTAGTTCAATTTCAATGTTGCATTAACTGTAGAAAAAAAATTATCAAGCGTTAACCAAAATCTGATATGTTTTTGGCTCGAGTTGAAAAATGTGACCTTAGCTAACATTAGTCATTATTCATGTTTACCAGGATGCATTGCTTCTTAGGTGTAAATCAAGAGTAGTGCTTCTATGCTCTCCCAAAAACTGAACTTCAAAAATCCTAAAGCAGTATTGTTAGTACTGGAGTAATGGGTGGTTACAAATCAGGCTCTCAACTGGCTTTAAAATTCGTGCATTCCTTCAATTTTTTGTCAAGTCATATTTTTGTGTAATTTTTTGGTTTCAAAAAAATATTTTTTTTGGTGCAAATTATACTCTCTCCAGTTACAAATACATGTCGTTTTGGATATAAATATAGTCAAATATTCGAAACATTGACTATCTATATCTTTTTGAATATTTAAATTGGATATTTTTTTCTCGAACAACGCAGGAGAGCTGCGTGTCATTTCATTAAGAAGAAATAAACAATGGAGAGACAAGAGTCTAATATGTGTAGATTTGTCTAGAAAAGTACTTTCATAATGTTATAATTTTATTGGGTTTTATAAATATATTACAATAGAAATTAGTGGTCAAAGTTGTGTTTTGGAGACTGTATCGATGTCCAAAACATGTATTTGTGACCGCAGGGAGTACTAAATATGGCTAACATCCTATTGTGTGTCTCGAGTATGAATGGTTCTTCAATTCTTGATACTGCCCTATTGCCTTTTGGCTAGTTTCATCACATATTTAATTTTCTATAAGGAGCACAATTTTGACTGTTAAAATTATATTTGTTGTTATTTTCTGATTTTCAGTGTTTGGTCGGCAAGACAATCTTGAATATTTAGATGCTTGTCCAAAGGTGGTGGTTATTTCATACAAGATGCTAAGTCGCCTTCGGAGAAGTATGGTTAGTAGGAGATGGGCAATGATGATTATTGATGAATCCCACAACATACGCTGCACAAAGAAGAAACAAGAAAAAAATGAGGTGTTGATACTATCAGGCAACAATCTCATGTATCAATACAAGTATTCAGCTCTTGAACTCCCCAACCCATGAGGGAGATTTAGTTCTTTGTGTATTTGGCAGATCATATTTTATTGTTCTAGAAATCATAACATTGTTAAGGCTTGTTTAGTTGCTTTCTTTTATTAAAAATAATGCTTCCAGTTGATTTATTGATCTTATTGTCTTTTTCATCAATCTTTCCTGCTTTCTTAATTTAAAATATTATAAGAACGCAGAAATTTTGTAGAACAATTTACTTCCAACTACTTCAGCACACCTTATTTAAATTTAAGTTAGCACCTCTGATTCTTATTTATAATTTCTAGTCTTGTTGGTCTGATATATCAACATTCCACTTGCTTCCACTAATGACCACTTATACCGTCGTCTGACTTGTGACAGACAAAAGCTGTACTGGAACTAGCTCCAAATATTAATCACATCGTGTTGCTCTCTGGGACACCCTCTTTGTCAAGGTTGTAACTTGTAAAGATATCCATTGAATTCCTATTAGGGCTCCTTGTGCTGTTGTACTATTTTACTTGTTGATATCTGAATCTCCAAACAGGCAAATAGCTGTTGTGATATATGACATGTTTTGTGTATGTCATTTAAACGATTTGAAATTTCAAGAAATGGGAATCAATCTCGAAGCTATGTTCCCTTGTAATTAAGAATTAGGGGGTAATGAAAGTTCTTTTAACTATCATTTTGTTCCAATATTTTGAAAAACTTTAAAGGGTCTTTAATTTACTCTTTGTAATATCTTCATTCTTCAGTACAAGGGATTTCCTGTTCAAAATATTTTGATGAGGGACCTAAAGGTTAAATTGATTGTTGACTGTTTTCTACTGTATTTTCTTTGCACCATATTAGCAGCAATGTATTGATAAAATAAATTAAACCATTTGTGGGAGACTGTGAGAACAAAGTTAGAGGTAAGCGATGGTCATCAGGAAAAAATTCATGAAAATCTTTCAGAATTCTAGGATATGAGATCTAGTGGTAGTTTACCACAATGTCCCTCATGAAGGATGTATGGGTTCAATGCTTGGAAAAAAAGATGATAGGGCATAAGCTATCGAAGAGGTGCCTTGTTGACTCATCGTTGTGAGTTGTGACTATATTAGTGGCAGCGGTTGTTGTGCCCTTTGTTACCATCTGTGTTGATCAAGCATAATTGCACTTTGTAATATCTTCATTTTTCCATGTGTAAACTCAGTGTCTGTGCTTACGTGTATTGAGGATTTGAGAATGTTGTAAAGTGCTCAAGTGCACCTTTTCATTCTTATATACTTTCTACTCTATATCATGATTTATCCGATTGCATGGCACTCATGTGTGGTTTTATTATGATAGCCTTGGATTCCGGAAATTTAGTTAAATCATTTCCTAGTATGTTGGTTGATTTAGACATTTCTTTGCTTGTCAGATGTAACTTACAGTTTGTTTTCTCCTAGGTGACAATAGACCTTTCGACATCTATCACCAGATAAATATGTTATGGTAAGAAACTAAGGAATGGCATCTTATTCTGTTGGTCTTATCAAGCTTGTCTGATCACCTCCTCCCTTGCTTTTCAGGCCCCATTTGCTTGGCAGTGATAAATTTGACTTTGCAAATAAATATTGTTTACCGCATGTTGTTCGAGGTTGTCAGGGGAAAATTTATCAGGTATTTGTGTCTTGTGATTGTCTAGTTTGTCAAGGCAGATTGCCAGATTGCTATTACTAAGCTCTATTAGGTTGTTATTTAATGCTGTGCACACACAAATCAATTTCAGTAAATCATGAAATAATGCTTGAAAACCTCAGAAAACTAGTGCTTGCAAATTATTTGTGCAAGTAGTAGTACTGTATATAAATATTTTGATATTTAAGGTTGTCATCATTGTTTTCTGTGCAGGACTTTTCAAAGGGTGCTCGATTGACAGAGTTGAACGTTTTGCTCAGTCAGACTCTCATGGTCTGTTCTTTCTCTTTCAAAGGCTCCTATGCATAGCCTTTTGTGCTAATTTTCTTCATGATATTGTATCTTCTAAGGATACCGAGACTATTCATAGGCTTATTTGTGCTAATTTGTGCTATGTTCTGCTTGATGATATTTGTCCATGGATTTTGCACTGCATGTCACTGTACCCTTCTTTTTACACGTATACAGTTTGTTCATTTGATTTATTTATATATTATGGAATAGCATAATCTGCATGATGAAATTATTTATGTGTATAATGCGAGCACATCAGAAAAGAAACAATCCTTTACTGTCCTTTAATTGGCCGATATTGCTCTAACCAATGAAAATACTTTTCTTTCCATAAGTCTGCTTAAGATAGAGAGTACCCTTCATTGTCTCATGCTCCCTCCATCTCTCTTTTAGATGTCATTTTAGAATGCGTGCAGTCAAACTTTGAAAAGTTTGACTACTGAATGCACAAAAAAATGGATTTGTCACATGGAAATGTTGTTACTAGATTTTTCAACTTAAGTACTTCCATATGATTCTATTTTTATGATTTTTAGTAACATATAATTTGTAAAACTAATGGTCAAAGGTGTGTATTGAAAACCACGTCGATGTCTGAAACAACAAATAAAAGAGAATGGAGGTAGTAATATGCTTGCTAACATTAAAGACTGTTGTATCATTTTGATTTTGTTGTGACAAGCCATGTAACCATATGATGTTTTAGGCTGATATTTGATTGTTTAGCAATGTCAGATCTAACACCTGGAGTTTGCTTCTGTGCTGTAGATTAGGCGCTTGAAGGAGCATTTGTTGAATGAACTGCCTCCGAAGCGCCGGCAGATTATTAGGTTGAAGTTGAAGTCATCAGATATCAGGACAGCTACATCTCCTTGTATCAAAGGGATGAACACTAGCACATACAGTAATGAAACTCCTGCAATAATCTTGCCTGACAACAGCAATGGTTATGAAGAAGCAAAAGTGGGAGAAGGTAATATTCATGGTGCTAATAGCACGTATGAATTATATATGTCAAATCTTAATAACATGATCACCTTGCATCAATTGTAATATTATGTACCTTTACTGTGCTGCAATTTGTAATGCATAGCTCATTGCATCAGACTGTTGTGATATTGAATGTATAATTTTATTGGGCTAAATTGAGGGGGCTGGCTGTAGATACCAAAATATACTACAAATGCCACAACTTTGAAGTATTATCCAGTAATTTCATTGAAGCATGTTCATGGCATTCGCCATATGTGCAACACCAAACGTGCCAGACTTACAGCTGTGCATATGGCTGTTTGTGTCATGTTGCTATTGCACATGGCATGATGCTGATGCTATAGGATAGTATGATACTGCAATTGGTACTATCTGAATTGGGATATATATTACAAAATATTCTTCAGAAAGAGCCCTTCTCCATAAATATCTATAGTTCTATACTAACAGAAAACATCAAAACCGACAAGACAAAGATCACCAGCATTTTCCTTGATTTGAACTGCCAAGTTTTGGCATTAGGATAATGTGTACTCCATGTGTACCAAGTAAAAAAAGTTGGTGGAAGTGTGCAACCCTCTGTTCTAATATCAACTACTTTCCAAGTGTAGAACATTACTTGTTTATTTCCAATTATTGTACTTGTTCTAATGTGTTGAACATGAATTGTCATGATCACAACATTATGTCTTTTTTTTATAACCTACCATTTTTGAATCTTATGTATCATGTTCCACATCTCATAAATAATTCTTACAATTACATTGTTAAATGTAAAACAACTGTTAGCTATTGAAATAAAGCATATGTTTTCCATCACTTCAGCATTTAAGACTAGTAAGACCTGTCTGTCTGCTCCGTGTAAACTATTTGTTCCTTTCCTTTATTTTTTTTATTTGCTCAGCTGATGGTTGCAAGAAATCTCCAAGGAATCTCACTCCACAAGAAATTGGTATTGCAAAAATACCTGGGTTTAGTGAGTGGTTCTCAAATCATTTCATCATGAAAGAATCGGCTGCTAATGATAACCTGGACTCCCAGTCTAGTTGCCAGAAAACGATAATTTTTGCCCATCATTTAAAAGTTTTAGATGGAGTGCAGGTAAATTCTTTGATATTTCTTGTAACCATACAATTTAAACTGTTACCATGATATTCGGAGTTTATTACTGTTACCATGCTCCAGAGTGTCCATATATGAATGCTATTTGCACCCCTATTGCTTTCATAATTGATGATAGCTTCTTGAACTGCAGATAAAGATTTACAATTACAATTACAACTATTATGGTTCTTTATGTAATTTTGAACACGTAACTGGTATTTCGACCAAACATAGCTCAATATCTTAAAAAAGAATAAGAACCTCAGTAAGCTTCACTATCACGTAATGAAATAAAAAGTTCGCATTCTAGAAGTGACTGAAAGAAATCAAATGACGTGTGTCCGGAAACCTATGGCCTATGGGGACTCATGTGAGTCGTAAATTGTAACACTTCCTTTTTCTATAAAAATGATCTAGCCATATATGTGCTTGATCTGACAAAATTTTATACAAGCTGATAACAGCATATTCATCACTTATTGTTACCTAGTATACTTGCTGTGAGTGACTGAGTGTGTTAAGGTTCCCATGCTAGCTGATAACAGTTAAGTCTTGTGCTGGTATGGAAATTCTTGATCTGCAACCCACTTCATGCGCATGTGCACACACAACACCACCCCACCAAGAGAGTCCAGTAATCAGTTGAATACTTGGACAAGATCCATGGCTACATCCTTTCGCACCACCAATTGGGATTAATTGGGTGCATACTTTAACTTTATATATGGCATACATCATATTAAACTATATTATCTAATTTTATTACTTCTAGGAAAAACATATTCATACTTTTGACTGAAGTGTTTTCCTGACATAGGTGTTTGTGTCTGAGAATGGGATCAAGTTTGTTCGCATTGATGGCAGCACGCTTCCTAGGGAAAGGAAAGAAGCTGTTGATTCTTTCCGCTTTAATGCAGAGGTTGTCCTTTTCACTCTTCCTGATTCATACTTGCCTAGTCAATAACTCAATATGATGCTCCCTAAGTTTCTTAACTCCTAAACTGCTTATCCATCATTGACTTGTTTTTACTTTCTGCTAAATAGGTGAAGGTTGCAATAATTGGAATTACTGCTGGTGGTGTTGGTTTAGATTTCTCATCTGCTCAGAATGTTGTTTTCTTGGAGCTCCCAAAATCAGCTTCAGAGTTGCTTCAGGTCCTTAGCTTTTCCACCCTTGCTCATACATTTTCTTCTCAACCTACAGAAAGTAGGGGGGAAAATAACGAGGAAGATTTTTTTGTTATTTTGTTAGCTATGCTGGTAAAAAGAATTAAAATTGACATGTCAAATCAATTCAGGCTGTTGATGTGTTCGTGCATGCGTAATCAAGATTACTGCAAAACCAAAACGTTTCAATTTGTGCCCATATGTGTATTCACGCTTTCACATGCTGATTTTTATGTGCACTCTTGAACACGTGCACGGTGCACCCTTCTGTTACTATTGTTTGAATGTGTTTTTAGTTTTTGAACTGTATACTGCATTTAATTGTTGCTAATAGGCTGAGGATAGAGCTCATAGACGTGGCCAAACAAATGCAGTCAACATATATATATTCTGTGCAAAGGTTAGCTCCTTTTCTTTTCTCTGTAGTCATGTAGTTTATTACTGTATTTTGTAATTTTGGAAATTATGACCTTAAATTATTCTGGTCTTGCAGAACACATCAGATGAGTCACATTGGCTTAGCTTGAACCACAGTCTGTTCCGTGTCTCAACATTGATGAATGGAAAGAAAGATGCTATAAGAGAGATTGAGGTAGGTGGAGGTCAAAGGTGAAGTAAATTATTTATCACAAAGTTTAGAATTTTCACCATTCATGGATGGTCTATGTTATACTATTTCTTTGGGAGGTTGGGAGGGGCTGTGCTACGTGTAGGCATGTAGCAACTGCATTTTTTGTACCGAGGTGCTTTGGGGGTTTGCAACAGGCTACATCCAATATTGCTAATAAATTACAGAAAAGCGAGCTGTACCGTCTGTAATCTTGAGAAACTGTATGGAATGCACTTATGGGATCATTTGCATCTGCCCCTGATCATTTCAGTTCCATATTTTGTGAGATAACGTTGATATCTTCCTTCTTTGCAAGGTTGATCAAGTTTACCACCTTGAGGAAATAAGTAAAACTGAGGAGAAAATAAAGCATGAGCTACCTCCTTTGGAGAATCATAATGAAGGTAAATCATTTGGAAAATCAGTAACAGAGAATAGATGAACGAGTATCAATAATTATTACTAGCTGATTAATGAAAAGATAGTCTGAGTTATTTGAGCCTCATACAGACTCTGCTCATGGATCAAAAGAGCTTCTAGAAAGTCATGATATGTCCATTGAATGTCGCCCTGGCATCAAAGATACGGAATTTGAGTCAGATTTCACTATTAGGACAATTCCTCTACAATTCGAGGTACAAAAGAGACGCTTCTTTCAAAATTCGACAATTGTTTACTATTCCTACTTATCATTCAGCATTCGCCAACTGATTCTGCTTGTGCACCTTACCCTCTTAGGATGAAAGCCTTCATTCAGGCATGCAAAATAATCCAGCTCCAACAGCTCATGAAAATACAGCTTGTAATATTTTTTGTACTTCACAAAGTGCCACCTTATGCTCTTCAATTTCAAGTTGCAAATCAATAAAGGTAATTAAAAAGTGCTTGCTTGTATTATATGGCATTTTATACAATATATCTTATGCTGCATTGCCTCAAATATAACAGGCTCGTAGGAGGCTTTCTGCAAATTCTGAGACTTTAGGTCTTACAGAAACTATTTCAGATGGCCATATTCAAGTGGAGTTTCTGCGTTTTGAGGTTAAAACACTCTTGTACCTACTAGTTTATGCTCTATTCTTTTACCTTCTATTTATATGCTGTTATTATGACTTTTCTCACCTTCTGAAGTTATTTTCATATTACATTCTTTTTTGTCATCTCATTCCTTAAATTTCTCTAATTTGCCATCCCTTTCCACAGGTTAGCCAGCACACAGGTCGAATCCACTTGTATATTTGTGTTCCAGGATATGATTCAAGACCCAGACCACTTTTTGAAAATTTTCTGCCAGAAGAAGTAGAGTCACCTTTATGTTCTAGTAATGTCAAGAAAGGAAGTAGTCAGTTCTTGAAGAGAAATCCTGCATTTTGTAATATGTTCAAGGCATTTGTAAAAGAATGGTTGGCTCTAAGACCAATTGATCAGAAGAAACTGCTGGGAAAGCCCTTACAACTTCCCTTGAGCCTTGAGTTGTGCTATCTGAAAAATAGCATCAACCACAGCACAAAAGTATGCACCTTTTGACTTCAATAGTTCTTTCTTTTTTCATAAAAAAAACTTTTTTTCCTTACGGACTCAGCTTGGTTTTAGTTATGAATAGTGCGCAAAATGTGCAAAAATAATGCCTGGTTTCCATTAAATTAAGCCTATCTATCTATATCATACGATTCTTTATGCAAATTTCTCTTATGTCCTAGAAGTTGCTGATGGTAAAGAAATGCTCCACTTCTATCAGAATTTTTAGTCAAGGACATTGCAATGTTTTCAAAACCATCTCAATGTGATCGACAAAATTCTACTTTCATCTACTAACTTGCTGATGTGAAAGTAAATAATTCTTAGACAATCAAAATTAGTTGTAAGTTGATTAAAAAAAGAATTAATAGTAAGTTACTAATGGGCAATTTAGTGTTGCAGTGCTGTGCTGTGCTGCAGAATCTGGTTAGTCAATAGAATCTTTACCAATACTAGTATTTTTTTGGCTCTAAAATGGAACTTGTTTAGTAGTTAATGTATCCAAAGAAGCAAAATAAAACTGCAGCCTATAAGCCACCACAATGCCAAACTATTCCTGAGAATCTCATGGTAGCTAGGATTTGCTTGCTGCTACCATGCCATTGAGGTGTATAGCTTGCTAGTCTACGATAGTCTGCTTTGGTGTCTTAGCATACTAGAATAATGTCACGGTTTACTGCAATCACTAGAGATCCTTATGATAGATCATGCCACTTCATTCAATGGAAGGGTCAAATGATACAATTTTTTTATACTCATTAGCATATAGTGTAAAGCAAGATTTATATGGGTGCCATTGTGATTGTAACATTTCAGGTTTCCCAGTACCTGCCAAAATGCGTATAAGTATGAATATTTCATTTGTAGTACAGCTTTATCTGGGAAGTTGATACTTATGCCAGACATTGAGTCCTTATTATATGCCAAATTAAGAACTGATGAAATGAATGACAGAATAAGTACTTGGTGTTTGTTGGTTTGATCATGTTTCTTTTTCTGTCTGTTGTGATCTTCTTTCTTAGGGATTGCTTAAAGGGGGAAGCAGGAGGCGTATAACACCATTGAATGATGTTAGTAATCCTTTGCCAGAAAATGCTGAATGGAGAAAGGTGGTTTTACATAATGGCACAACTAAAGAGAGAGAGTACATTCAAGGCTGGAAAGTTGATGATGAGCCTCTCTGCAAACTATGTCAAGGACTTTGCAAGTAAGATAATTTACTCCTGTACTTATTTCAAGGAGCCAACCGTGTTTTGTCATAACAATGATGTTTACTCGTGTTCAGTGGAAAGCTTGCAAAGTCACCTGAATATTTTGAAGATCTATTTTGTGGTCTGGCTTGCTTCCAGGAATACAGGTTGAGAACCAGTGGCAGGGCCCTACGGCAGGTGTGAGATTTTTTCCTTCTGCTATTAGCATAGATAAATAAAGTTTGGAGTTTCCCTGCTGTACAAATAAAGCTAATTTGCTAGCTGTACGTACAAACATTGTGAACTATATAATGAAGCTTCTGCTTGTTAAATAATTTCTAGGCCCTGTTTCAAATAGAACGTGGTATATGTTCCCAGTGCAAGCTTGACTGTTTCAAGCTTGCCAAATATATTAAACCCTTACACAAGGAAAAGAGAGAAGAATACATCAGGAATGTTGCTCCAAATATTGCAAGTAGAAAGAAACTGTAAGTGCTGCACTCTGATACCATGCTTTTCCAATGCTTTGTGCAGTTGTTAGCTTCTCTTTTGCATATCTAGGGGGTTGGCAGAGTACTGTGGTTCGAACTTACAAATATTAATGAACATGGGAGTAGTTAGCATTGTTAATTTATCGGTTTAATGTGGATGGCATTTTCTAATACTGTACTGTACCACAGGCTAGATAAGCTTGTCCATGAACCGACTGAGGGAAATGCTTGGCATGCAGATCATATTATACCTGTATATAAAGGAGGAGGTACAGTATATGCACAAGTTTTTGCATCTTGACTCTTAACTGTTAACAGCATGTCCTAATTTCTCTGATTTCTGGCAGGGGAATGCACACTTGAGAATATGAGGACTCTATGTGTGGCTTGTCATTATGAGGTCACCAGAGCTCAGCACAAGGAGCTAAAAGAACTAAGAACGAAGGCTAAAGAGCATCTGAAAAATGCCATGAATCAGCAGAAGGATGAAGTTAGTAGTTTCTCTGGATTCCAAGTATCTTTGAACCTTTATTGCAAAATAAGAAGGAAATAAAAATTATTTAACCATTTTTTTCTGAAAAATCATCTGTCAATTCTTAAATCGTAATATGATTGTCTTATTGAAATGCTAAGAGATAGTGTTTCCCCCTGTGCTTGAACAAGACACAGAACGATATTTTTGTGGATAACACCCTAAGAAGTCAGTCCATTGTGTAGTAAATAGCTTGATTTGGACAGTCATACAATTCTTTTAGCTTTTTCGAACACACCGGTTCTGTTTCACTACTATTCTACAATGCTGACAGATTTGCTTAACTATGTGTTAATTCCCATTATTTTGTTTTCACTGTAGGCAAGTGAAGCAACAGAGGTAGATGACAATTCTTTGCTGGTTACCGTCCCCGGCAGTGCCTACTCCTGAGGATGTGAGGCTCCTTATTAGACATGTATAGTCTCATCTTGTACTCCAAGCCACATTGGGCTATATATATGAAAGGTCACCCCCCCTGAGAGGGTGTGTGGTGTTTCCTCATCTCTCTACCTCTCTATATGGTATCAGCAGCAATTAGATCCTAATTTTCCGCCCTTCCTAATCTTCCGCCTCTCCCCCAACCAACGCGCAGCATCTGCGCGGCCGCCGTCACCTACCTGCGCGGCCGCCGCCACCCACCTGCGCGGCCGCCGTCACCCACCTGCGCGGCCGCCGCCACCCACCTGCGCGCCGCCTGCGTACTGCACCTGCGCGCCGCCGCCACCACACCCGCACGCAATTCCCTTGCGTCGCGTCCTCCTCCCCGGCGGCTCGCATCTCCCCTTTTCCGATGGCCACCATGCCTGCAAGTTCTCCTGCTGCGGGCGAACCCACCTTGCCTGCCGCACCATTGCCTACGATCGTGGCTAACCCATACGCCACAGTCAGCGTCAAGTCCCACATTCCGATTACGTTGGACCTCCACTCCAACTACTCGAAGTGGGCGTTCTTCTTCAAGTCGCAGTGCGGCAAATTCGGGCTTCGTTCGCACATCGACGGCTCCGCTCCTCCCAAACCCGATGACCCTCAATGGGATGCCGCGGAGTGCTGCGTCCGCAGCTGGATCTCGGGCTCCGTCCTCGACCTCGCCATGGACAACGTCGATCCGACCGCCCACGATCTGTGGGTAGCCATCGAGGGGATCTTCCACGCCAACAAGGAACCGCGCGCCATCTTCCTTCTCAACGAGTTCCATTCCATGGTGCAAGGTGACTCCACCATCTCGGCGTACTGCCAACGCCTGAAGACCAAGGTCGCCGCCCTTCGCGACGTCGGCCACCCTGTGGAGGACTCGCAGCTCGTCCTCGCCCTACTGCGTGGCCTCAACCCTCGCTTCTCCAATACCGCCGACGACATCGCCAACTCCGCCGTCCTTCCCAAGTTCGCCAGAGCCCATGACATGTTGGTTCTCAAAGAACTCCGCTTGGCCAACGATGAAAAGACCGTCGTCAACACCGCCCTTCTCACTACTGCCGGCTCTGGCTGCACCAGTCCGGGCGGCTGCCGCTCCACAACCGCCGGGGCCAACCCCGGCAACTCCTACAATCCCCACATCAGCGGCTACAGCAGTGGTAACAAGGGCGACGGCGGCGGCGGCGGCGGCTGGAAAGGAAAGGGCAAAGGCAAGCGCGGCGCGGGCGGCGGCCAGCCACGCGGTGGTACTACCGCGCCTCAGCAAAACGGCCAGTACAGGCCCATGGGTCCATGGATCTGCTATAACCCGTGGGCTCCACAAGCCCCTCCTCCAACCCAACAGGGTCTCAGCAGTTGGCGCCCCGGTCTCCTCGGCGCGCCCCCTCAGGCACACACGGCCTTCGTGCCTGTACAGCCCTCCACCACCTTCGCGCCGCTCCAGGTCTCCCAGCCGGCTCCTATGTTGCCGAGATTTGACTTGTTACTCTTGGATGTTGCCGACTACAAAATGATGTTGGAGGTGTCGTGCCTGATGATCTTCTCAAAGAATGTTGTGAGAAGATCTGATGTGTTGTAGAGGTTGGAGCTTACCTACCTAGAGGGGGAAAGAGCTACCACTAGTGGAATTGAGGTGTTTAGCTTAATTTGTGGAGCTGGTGCAATTCGTTTGGACTTACCTCAATATGAATTAGGGAAGACCGGCAAGTTTCCGAACACCACGGTAAAACATCATGTGGTAATTGTTGTTTGCTTTCTTGTGATCAATCTATATTCAAGTAATTTATATTTATAGAATTAAATTGATTGTATATCACTCTTGGATGATAAACTTTTGACATAGACTTGGGATGTTGATGTACTTAGATGAACTTAGTTGATTTAGATTTTATTTGTTCGAAACCAAATTTATTTCCTCTTCTACATATAAATTTGATTTTAGCCAAAGAGAATTTTAAAAGCGTTCATTTACCTCACTCTAGTCGGCCCCCTCGACCCTACAACGGTGTAGGTAGAGTGTCAGTGGAGGCGCAACGCCAACTTGGTCGGAGCTCAAATGAGCACGAAGGCGGAGACAAAGGTTGTGGAGCAAGCTGATCCCGATGATATTGACTCGATGTGCTAGAGTAAAAATGATTTTTTTTATCCATAGCAACATATGTGCATGTAACTAGTTTATTATAAGCAAAATTGTAAAAATCCAAGCCAAAGTATGATCCCCCACTTTTTTCGTTGCATTTCCCACCCACTAGCATGCTGCGCGATTTCTGATGACATGGCAAGGTGGTCTTCTAGCATAGTGTGGTGAGACGAGCTTTCAGCGTGGCGAAGCATAGTGTGGTGAGATGAGCTTTCAGCATGGCGAAGTGGATGGAACCAAACTCTTTAATGCGGTGAATTGATTTGACCCAACTAAATTAGTTCAACCTTCCTCTCTAGCCTGACTAGTACAACACGAAGAAGCATAGAAGAGATGTGGTCTGTTCTTTACGACTTCTAAAAATGGTTTTTAATTTTTGCTATAGTGTATAACTTTTAAATGAAGTATTTTTTCAAGACGGGATCTACAAGTTAATTGTAGTATACGTTAAAAGCTTAATATCTATATCAACCAAAATCGCAAACAAATATCTTTCTGTTCGTAATCTCTACCACAAACAGTTAAAATTCAAAAGTTTCAGCTAAAAATCATAAGCCACAGCTAAAAATAACACGCCTGTGAAGGAGGCTACCGAGGGTTCGACAGTGGCAACCTAGGGAGGTGCAGCTCTCGGTAGATCACGCTGTCACCTTTGTCATCTCCTGCCACCATATGTCCTAGATTCGCCAGAGAGTACGTCGAGGAGGAAACGGTTTGCCTCCCCTATGCCGTGCCCAGCATCGCTTCATGCCAAGCTGAAAGATCACCTTGCCACGCTATGTTGGAAGAACACCTCGCCACCTCATCAGAAATCGTTGCGACACAGAGACCGCGTACTAGTGGGTGGGAAAATGTCAAAATAGTTGGAGTAAATTTCGCAAAATCACATTTCATTTGATAAAACTATCATAAAACCATACTTCTAAACATTCATTTCACAAAACTGTACTTATATGTACATATTGTTTCCTAAAACCGTACTTTTAAGTACTATTATCGTACATTCAGACCTAACATCCAAGCCCACTTGTCATACTAACAAGGTCATATGCAATGGCGCAAACCGCACTTCTAATACAACTTGTGGCATGAGTCACAACGAAACTCGATTCGACGTGTTGGTATAATATGGTAAATTTTTTAACCCTAGCAAAGCCAAAGCACATACACTCAACTGGCTTCTAAAATCCAAGTGGTTCTATGTTGCTTGATAGTTTTGATAATGGTAGTATCGTTTTGTGAAATTTACTTCAAAAGAAAACATAGCGAGTTAAGGAACTGTATAGTAAACTTTCCCCAAACGGTTTCAACAAAAATCTTCCCCAAACAACAGTACACTAACATGAGCACGGTCATGACCTGGTACGCCATGCGCCTTCCATAACGTGTTTCAGTAATACATCTGTATAGAAACATTATTAACTACCTCTTGAGGAATGAACATATCAACTTGCAAGTTGCAACTAACTGGAGTAAATTAACGACAGCTATCTCTTCCCTGTGGTGGCGCTAGATTTTCATATTACAATTGATAGTTTTTTTCTGTACAAATTGTTTGGAGAAGGATCAGGCATTCAGGCTAACTTGAGGCAAACATAACACCGCATCACAACCTTATTCCCTACATGACAACTTTTGATCTAGTCGTATCTCTAGCCCCAGGATTTGACCAAAAAAACAGGCCAAGCAACCTCGAACCAGCCTAGTGAACACGACCGTTCCCTTTTCCAAATCTATACAGTCAAATCCCAGAATCATCACCTCCCATCTAACTAATGTCTCGTTTGCCTAGTGGTAGTCTGAAGCACCATCCTCGCAAAAACCAGAATCCAGTAGTTTGTTTTAAAGGTCTGGTCAGCTTGTTCTATTCAGTGTTGTATTATGTTCCACTACAGAAGAACTCTTCGCCTCTGTCCAAGAAAGAAGCTGGCATTTTTCTATGCAACATAAAAGTTGATGAAGCTTCTCCAGCCCTTTGCTTCAGAGGCCCATCATCAGCAGTCTTCGTTCCTCTACCATCCCTTTGGCCCTTATTTCTGCTTAATTTGCTGCCCCCTGAAACACCTTTTCCTAAAACTGGCCGTCCACTTTTGCGGCTTGACCTTACTGAGATGTCACCTTGTGAGTTTCTGGTATCCAGTAAGATATGTGTGCTGTCACTGGAATTGTTAGGTCCAGAACCATCGGCAGCAATGGAATCTGAAGCAGTCAGTCCTGACGCTCTAAAAGACTTGAGCAAAGAACAAAGCATATCTGTGCTTATTTCTTGCTGTACTACGCTTCTGTTTTGATCACAACCATAACAAACAGCAATAAGAGCAGCAGCCAAGATGGGCATCAACTCAGGGTTGCTGAAGAAAACAAAAGGCAGGTCGCACACCTGTTTTTCAACCAATCAGATTGGCCCAACAGTCTTTGGAAACTAAGAGAAACATGGCTACACAAACAATTAATTACCTTGTGAAGTATGGTGGGACTCTTTCCCCACCGAAGAACTGCTTGATTCCCAGCATGAAACAAAGAAAAGTAGCCCAGAAGTAGCAGAGATTCTAGCAGCAGTAAACCGACCTGAAAATAAGAGAGCACTCACTTCTATAAGTAGAACTACCCGCAAATGTTTGCCTAATATGTCTGTCTCTGTTGTGGTACACTGGTACCTCCCACTGGGTAGACAGGAGAACAGGACAAAAAAGCAATTGTACAACTAAAACATAAAGGTCCTTTTTAATAAAAAAGAGAAAGTCCTAGCTGACTGTCAAGCATAAAAATAGCACTGTATGCCTGTGCACGAAATTTACTTCGTGCCCATAGCTATGTTCTAAAATGCCTGGTAGAATGAAAACTATTCTGGTAATCTGGTTGGAAATGACACCATTTCCAACAGTATTTCAAGAAGTGTGTGCGAATACCCATTAAGATTGCGGTTCAAGGACAAGAGCTGGTTACCTGCATTAATTATTGACAATGACTAGAGGTATCTACTTTATTATTCTAATGCCTCCAATGAAAAAGAAACCGCAACCTAGTCAGTACAAGTAATAATGAACTCTAAAAAAATAATGAACTCCAGAATCCAGATGCAACTTGCTACTATCAACCAAGGAAGAACTAATTTACACAAAAGAAAAATTAGTTGAAACTTGAAAATAACTAATATGTTACTTAAGGAAATCAATCTACTTGAACAGAAATCAATACTTAAAAACACCATAGATATATCATGTTGAGAACACGCAAACTCATGCTTGTAAATGGAATAGCTCGTACGTTACCTGATCGTTTGGTACTCTCCATTTATTCATGCAATGACTCAGAAGGAAACTGATCAAATGGAAGAATTCCATCTTTAGATCTGATCTAGCCTGAAAAAAATTCATAACACGTAAGAGTACAAACTATTAAGGGTATCAGTGGTATTTTCTATTATACTAGGCTTTAGTCTTGTGTCCCTTTGTACGCTATATATATTGCCTATTGGGTCTCTTAAATATACACACAATATTTATAACATGGTATCAGAACAAAGGTTAAGGTTAGGGTTTACTGTAGCTGTCGCTGCTGCCTTCTAAACTCCATTAGTTTTCCGCTGCCAGCTGCCTCCGAGAGGAGCAATCTTCGCTCCTGGAGGCGGCCAGCCCCGAATCGGGCCTAGGGATGGAAACGGATCGGATATGATCAAATAGTCTCAAATACGAATACGAATCTATATTTTTAAAATGAATACAAATACGAATTCAAATATTCTCGAATACGAATACGAATCGAATGTCATAACGGAAACGAATTCGAATCGAATATGTACTTAATTCGGTCGAATATGAATATCCTCCAACTTCTTTCGTAACAAATATTGGTAGAACAAATTCCTAGTGGCTTTGTCGGTTTTTCACTGGTTATTGGAACGGTTACTGGTTTCATTGCCCAAATTCAAATTTCAAATCATAAAATTCATTCGGGTTTTTCCTGGGTTTCAGAAACGGATCGAATACGAATCGAATAGTCTCAAATACGAATATTCTCAAATACGGATACGAATATTCTCAAATACGAATATGAACATTTTCGAATATGGATTTTGCTTACCACATTCGCATTTTCTCAGATACGAATATCGGATAAAACAGATTATTCGTTACCGTTTCCCACCCCTAATCGGGCTGGCGCCCCGACCTTCTTCCAGTCCTTCCTCTGGTCGAGATCGAATCTCGAGTCGTCGTCGCTGCCATCTTCTTGGACTGCCACAGCCGCTCTTTCCTGGATCCGGCTGTCACCAGCAGCGGCCACGTCCGGATCTGGCCTCCTCCACGTCGGATCCATCGCCTCTCTCGGATCTAGCGGATCTCGCCTAGATCTTCGTCCTCCTGCCCGGATCTCGAGCCACCGCCGTCGCGTCTTTCTTGGATCTGGCCAAGGTTATTAAGGCGTCGCATCGTCGCCTAAGCGGTAAGGCGGTAGAGGGGTGGCAAGGCGTCGCCCCGCCTTACGTGTGTGCCTAAGGCGGCGGCTAAACCAAAGAGATAGCAGGCAGCTGGGCAGGAAGAAGGCGGCAGAAGAGGCAGGCTAGGTTTACCTCACGTCCTCGCACCGCCTCCACCTCCAGGGCACCGTCGAGCCGTCGACGCCGCCGTTCACCCTCCAACTTGCCGGATTTGGCCGCCCGCAACATTACAGGTGTGTTCTAGCCTCTGTCTCCCCTCCCGACGGCGACCCGGCCTCCTCGCCTCCCCCTCCCTCCTGGCCTCGGAGGAGACCGAGTGAGGCGGCGCCGAGAGGCCGAGCCAAGTAGGCCTACGGCATAGAAAGGCCTGCAAGCAGGGGGCGGGATTGAGCCCAAGAGCCGAACTAGAGGCGCAAGTGGCTGGAAGCTCCCATTATTCGGCTAGCTGGAATGAGCAAGAAAGGAAGCAAAATGAAGAAAGCATGCAAGAGAGAGAGAGGATAGAAACAGAGAGCAAGAAGAAGAGATAAGGCAAAGGAAGAAGAGCCAGTGAGTGGCTCTGGACACTCAGCCGAATGGGAAAAGGAGAGGAGAGAGAGAGGAGAATGGAGAGAAGGAAAAATGAGTGGCCTGGAGTATTCGGCTGCACAGGAAGCAAAGGAGGAGAGAGAGATTAGGTGGAGAGATGAGAATGGAGAGAAGGATAAATGAGTGGCCTAGAGTGTTCAGCTGCACAGGAAGCAAAGGAGGAGAGAGATTAGGTAAGGAGACATTAAGTGTGAGCAAATAAATTAGTATACTATTGTTAAATCATTTTATTTGCTACATAGGCTCAAGAATTGACAACAAGGTACATATATGCTGCCAAAATGCTCATTTTATTTGCTATCCCTTAACACCTTAGGACGTGTAAGGCGTCGTCTCACCTCGCGCCTTACCGCTTAAAAGGTGTGAGGGGGGTGAGTCGTCTCACCTCGCCTTACCGCCTTAATAACCTTGGATCTGGCCAGCCACTTCCATCCACCACTGGATCCCGTTGCTGCCTGTAGCATCTCTACCGGCCAGCTTCTTCTCCGCCGCCTTCTTCTTAGCTTTGGGTGCCATCGACCGAATTCGAGCTTTCCGAGGTCGCCGCCACCCTCTCCTGTGACCGCTGCCCTCGGGTCGCCGCCACTCTACTTTGGCCTCCGCCCGCCTCTTCTCGCGCCGCCGCCAGGAAGGAGCGATGGGAGAGCGCCGGGAGGAAGAAGCCGTCGCTCTTCAACCCCTCCAAGTTTCCATCTCCGACCATGGGCCGACGCCGCCTCCTCTCCCCTTCATTGGCCAATGGCGGAGAGAGAGAGCAAGATAGACGGGAGGGATGGCGGAGAGAGTGAACAAGGAGATGCCAGTGAGGGGGAGACGTGGATGATATTCCGAAGTCGATCCGTGTGGTGCCAGACGTCATGGAGTCCTTGTGAAGAGCGTCATTATTGTTGTTGCTGCTCTTGAGTTTTTTTTTCTTTGAGTCCTTAGGCCATGTGGGTCCAAATTGTTAATCATTGAAGCATAGGGATTTCCTTTTGTTAATCATTGAAGCATAGGGATTTCCTTTTTGTATAGCAGCAGCCGCCGCTCTTCTCTCTGAGCTACGTGCAGATCATAGAAGTCGTTATGATGCCGCTACTCCTCTCTGAGCCGCCGCCCCGAGCTTCTAAGGCCGTCGTGCTTCTTATGCACTGTGCTTCCGTTGTGCTTCTTGTGCATTGTGCCGCCACCGTCTTGGACTTCGATTTGCGCCGCTATGCTTTTATCTATTCCTCTTCGACTCAATATATTTTCCAAGAGTTGCACGTTACGACGACATTATCAAGACTCGGACTTTGAATTTTTCCTATTTTAATGTCAACCCTTTTTAAATGCAATGCTATTGCATACGTCTTACATTTGAAGAGAGGGGTGTTAAAGGCATTGGTGGTATTTCCTATTGTACTAGGATTTAGTTTTGTGTCCCTATTATACCCTATATATATTGCCCATTAGACCTCTTGAATACACACAATATTCATAACACAAACTTACGTAGGTGAAAAACAGACTATGTGGATCTACAGTATTCCCATATTAGAGTATTGTCTTCTTGCAAGGCAGCAAATTCTGCATGAGACGTTTATGGATGACTAATTGTCTAATGACACCACGGATAGTTTAAGCATTTTTGGTGTGCCTTCCTAGGCTAAATTTGTTGCAGTGCTGAAATTCATCAACTCAGAGTCAAATGATACATGCAAAAGAACAGGCAAGCACAGCCTTGGATACAACTGCTTACCAGCATGCACTGCAGAAGGGTGATATCCAAACAAGCCATATTGTTCAGAACTTTCAACACACCAGTGGCTACTTCTTCAAAATTTGATGGAAGAATCGCTGATGCCTGAAAATTGAGTTGTCATTTTTCTAGCAAGAAAAAGTTCACAGGAATCAATGCAAGAAGCATCTAAATTGCCCTGCTAGATACAATAAAAAGATTTCTATGGTGTCAAGTTTTCTCCTTACATGCTACTGAAATCTTAAGAAATAATAGTATGCCAGTGAACGCAAATTTACATGTGTAAATTTATTGTTTACAAGAACACAAATGCACACTGTTTTGAAACTGAGATATCTTCAATGCTATATATACAGATGAATGTGAATTCTAAAAAGATTTCAACTGCAATCTCGTAAAATTGACTTTTAAGGTCTAAAGAGTAATTGAGTTTGGAGATAACAAACTTTTTTCAAACAAACAGCAATGTTGCACATTGATATAAGCAGAAAGACAAACCTGTTCTGATGACAACCTGTTGTTTGCCTGGAGCAACACAGCTGTCAAAAGTGAAGTCAGACTAACAAGGCCTGTCTCAGCCATGGCAGAAAGTACAAGCACAACAGGTTGTTTTAGGTTTATTTCATTGCATTTTCCAGGACTGTCATTCAAAGCTGAACACACATTATTCACCTTTCTTCCTTCATGGCAACCATCCATAGTGCTGTTTTCATCTCTCAGACTTGGAATTTCAGAATGCTGATCTATTGTATCTCCCAAATCAGATGATTGTATTTCTGACATGGACCCTGAGTTATTAAGGCCACCAGAGAGGCCTGGCAAGTCTTTTCTAGCTTCATCAACCGATTTTCTGTCCCCTGGAATGTTCATTTCATGTTGTTCAGAGGACTTATTTTCTTCAACCAGTTCACAAGACCCGCAGTCATCACATTTAGAAAGATCAAACTTAGTAGATGGCAATTTGACGTCTCCAGACTGGTGCGGTGCCATCAAGTGGTTCCCTACTCCTATGTCTTGTGAACTAAGATATTCGTATTCTTGAACTAGATTACCACCTAGAGTTCTGCATTTGCAGAACTCCCAATCAATGGTAGACAAATTTCCAGGTTTAGATGTTAAGACAGCCAAAAGGTTGAGACCAAATAGTATGGATGATGGGAGTGGGGATCCTTCCACCTGTGGCCTATCATAAAGGGCAAAAAGATCTCGCAGACGATGGATTATTTGATAAGCCACAATCAGTTCTATCAAACCCCCCTGCATTTGGAGTTGTTCGTTATTGAGATATTCGTGACCAACAACCACGGTCACAGTCCATAAAAAGCCATCTAACACTTCACCTACTGACTCCATGTTCTCAGTAGAAGTTTTACTTGACGGAAGGTTTGAACTTCCAGAGTGTGATGCTGCCACCTTAATGTAATTCTCTAGTGATGCAGATAGCATTGGAATAATTGGAGGTAAAAGATTTTGTACTAGAAAATAAGATCGATTAGCTGGAAGTGACAGCACCACTCTCAACAGGTGCAAAAGGTAGACAGTGACTTGACAAGCTCCAGGCCTTGAAGTGTGAGAGGCAGGTAAAGCAGATGCAATGAAATCAAGTAAACCAACTTGTCTAGAAGCATGTAGTTTGAGATCCTTTCCTTCTAAATACTGTGCCAAAATAAAGAATGTGCTATTAGTAATAATCTTTGTTACAACAGTACAATATGTAATGAATAAGAAGTACCTTTGTCATGTCACCAACAATCAGACCAATACTCGCAGCACCTTCTTTTCTAGCTTGACGAAGTCTTTGCAGGTCCCGAAGCCATCTACTTAATTTAGCTTTGGCAGTTCCTAGAGCAGCCCTGTGAGCGATACCTGTATTTTCACCTATAAGTGGTTCAACAAATTCATGCTTGAGAGCCATTAATCTCTGGCGAATCTTTTTAATCCTTCGTTTCATCTGTGTGGCATTAGATGATTTAATTATAGATTCTGCAGTGCTGGCATTGCCTATCATTTGTGAATCTTCACCGCTATTAGCTGAAGCAGAACGGTTTTGGCTGTCTTTACTTGGAAAGCGTCGCTGAAAAGGTGAAGGTTGATCCCTGAAATCCATTGAAGCTCTCTCCCGTATTTGTTCAAGGTAATACTTCCGACGCTGCTCACTTTCACGGAGCTTTTCAGCTAATTTTTGTGCTAAAAGTTCAGCTTCCTCTTGTTGTGCTTTTGCTCTTATCTCTTTTCTTCGTTGCTGCTCTGCAGCCCTCGCTTCCCGTGCAGCACTAGATGCTTTGCGCTCCTCTTCTCTTCTGACTATAGCTTCTTCTTTCTTACGCTGTATTTCAGCAAGGCGCTGCATCTTCTCAGCTTCAAGCAACTTTCTTCGTTCCAATACAGCCTCTTCCCTTGCAGTGTCCTCCTTCTGTTTTATTTTGATCACCTGTAGCTTTTCAGCTCTCCGCATTTCAGAATAATGAAGTTTCTGCCTCAGCAAGAATTTCTTATTTTCTCCATTCAGTGATGTAATAAAACGAACCTCACTGACCTTAATACTCTCATCACCAGCTCTTTTCGCAACCTGAGCGAGATATGCTTCATGACGAGATTCACCACGTTGATGGCGTGCATTCATTACTTCTCGCAGTTTTGAGCTGCGCACAGCCTGCCATTCATTGACACGGTTTAACTTTTCAGAGGTACGTTGTAGCCTCTGAACTCTCTCACTTTCTAGTTGACTCCTGATTCGCAAAGCTCGTGCATGCTTTTCTTCTGCTTCTCTTTTCATATCCAAAGCACTTCTTTTTTTCTTTTCAGGAGACATTAACTTGTCATGTAGAACACGAGCACGCTCTGTAACTTTTCTGCCAACACCAGGGGAATGAGACACACGAGAACTTCGAACAGGAGATTTCAGTATATCTTCCCAGTTTCTTTTCTCCTTCCAGGCATCCATTGACTTCCATGGTGCTGTACTTTGCTTCACATTTTCAAGATGGGCCGTACTCTTTTTCACTATATCTGTTGACTTGAGCCTATCAAATTTGTTTTCTGTCAACTCCCTATCCTTCTTAAAAGTGTGTTTCTCTATCTCAGAGATTGGTTCTAGTGCCCCTCTTCTACTCTTTGCAGAAGATGAAGGCATGCTTTGTGGAAGTGATCTACCTGACTTGAACGCATCCTTGCTTTGTCTCTCTCCAGTAATCCTTTTCTCACTACTATCAGAAAGTTTCACCTGACTCTCCACTTTCAAAATGATATTCCCAACAGTTGCTGATGCTGTAGTCAACTTTGAGGAGCCACCTGAAACTTCTCCAGAGGAGCTCGATGCAAAGCTCTCTGCTGTTATACCAGCCTGCTTGCGTGCCAGTTCCAATTGGATTCTCTGGAAAGCCTCTAGAGATGAAGATAATATCTCTTGCCTGTGTGGTGAACTTGTCATCCGTCTGACCTGCATATATGATATACCGAACAAGATTTTTTTTAGTACTCAAACATAGTTTTGTATTCCAGGAAAAGTGTGTCGCAGTAGGAAGAAAAGGAAAAGAAAAAACTTAGCAGCTATTAATTCCTTGAGAGTTCCCAATCCAGTAATTCATCACATGCAGGTGCTTGTTCAATTATTCATGTATATAATTATAGGTTGACACATGGGGGAGGATACTATGTGCACACAACTAGCTGTTCAATAAATTATAAAATGATGTGGAAGAACTTTGAAAAACAGAAAAGAAATGCTAGGCAGCAATCACATGAGGTTATTTCACAATTTTGCAGATCAAATTAAAAGGTGTAATATGAAAATGAACCACAAGAAGTTATCTGGACAGACTGGCAAGAATACAGACCTCCCAAGACAAGGCATGAGGTCTCCGATGGTCGGCTTTCACAGTCATTGGCACCCCCTCCATTGGTAAACCAGGAGACTTTTTGGGGTTATCAAAATGCTCTGCCCTGGATTTCAGTTCTTGAAAATCCGATATAGCTTCTTCAAGAACAAGTATGGATTCATTAATTTGCTCCATATCACATTCTAATTCACAGAGGAGGTACAGTTCATCCACAGCCCTATTCAGATTCTCAAAAAGAAAACACCAAAGCCTCTGCCTGAATCTTTCTTTGCTCTCAGCAGTTTCACCTCCAAAATCTGCAGAGGCAGGTGCATGGTCATGAAGAACCGTTTGGCTTTCAGCAGAAGCATCAGATGACGATGTAACTGGAACTTCAAGTTCATTATTTGAGCAGGACAGGGAGACAGAATCAGCTAAGGCAGTTGGACCACTAACATCCAAAGGACCATCATGTATTTCACATGTATCCAATGGCTTTCTCTTATTTTCACTGGGTGTCTCCGCTCCTTGAATAATAATAGGTGTCCCATCGATTGTTCTACAAGAATTCATCTCGGCTTTAAGTTTACTTTCATCTTTTGATTCATTTTTGGATTGTGTTGCGTCTTCATCATGCGTGTACTTTCTAGAAGAATTATTATCTCTGTACACATCTGAGGGTAATGCTAGTCCGGGGAGTTCATCAAAATCTCCAAACTTGACAGATGTGTTGGACAAAACACCTACTGGCTCTGTCTTTGGAGGGTCTTTGACATGATCAAAAAGATCTGCAGATTTTGCCAGACCACTTGAATAGTTGGAGGATTCATGAGGCCCTGAAGGATCTATGCGATCAATCTTACCAGTTTTGGGAGGTTCACTTGTTTCTTCAGCCAACAGCAGTTCTTCAGGTTTTTTTACTACATGCTCTGAGGCTGAAGCACTGAAGCCACTCTTCAGGTTACTAGCATCTACATCAACACATTCATCACGTTGAACTTTGGTGGTTTCTGTACTACCTGACTCATCGACACCAAAATTAGCATTTGTGGTCTGAGGTGGGCATTGCGGCCTGTCACACCATCTTGAACTATCACTGCTATAGTTGGTATAAGACTGTGACAACAAGTTTGGAGTTTTATGACTGGGACTTCCTGAAGACCTCTGCAATGTGAATTTTGAGCTGGATCGGTGTTTCTGTTAAATAATAAATAGAATTATAGCAAGTTAAGAACAACAGCAGTAAGAGTGGTCCCAGCATAATACAGAACCATATGAAAACATGGTTGATCTTAACACACACAATAAAAGAAAATACAAAAGCACAAAATGTTCTAAAGTGTGGTGCTATCTTGATAATCCACAATAAAAAAAACTTTTGGAAGAGCCAGTAACCCTAAAACAGCTTAGACCCACTTCCAGGGTTTATCTTGGTTATAGAAGACTATGTACTTGCAAGATAGTACTGGCTAACAAAATTACACGGATAAACATCCAAAACAATAGAATTGACTATGTTTTCATATTATCCACAATGGAATATGAAAAAAATCTGTCAATGGATATGCATCCTTGTGTTAAGCATATAACACAGAAGATCCACACAAGCACATCTGCTAGATTCAATCTTGGTGTACTTCTCTACTTTAATTGCTAACCAGGTGAAAAAATAATTACTGTCACTCTTGGCCAAGCTTTTGTGTCTGCAAGTCTGGACATGACCACACACGAGGTAGAAAACTAGAAATATTCTATGCTGGAAGGCCTCCAATTGATTTGTCCAGACTCCAGAATTAAAGGTTAGGGTGAGCAGACCACCTAGTTGCATGAATCAAACTTGCACCACTTAAGACCTTAACCATACATTTATCAATATGGTAATTGTAGGAAGATATAGTGCAGAGAACTTCAATCATTCTATGGAACTAGAATTGAACAGAGCTAGACATGTATAAGAATAGCCTTACCTTTTTCACTTCAAGCCACCCTGATCCCAGATCATCCACACATACATGATCACTCTCCATAACAGCCAATCAATTCTCAGTGGATCCTTACGGCATTCCTGCTTTTCGGACAAAGATTCCACACTAAATCATATTGTTCCTGCTGCCAAAAAAAAATGTTCCAGCTAAATTATGTCAAGTGTATTCAAAAAGGGATTACAAAAATAGCAGATTTTTCAAGATAATTGCTTGGTGATTGAGCCAAGTGCCTCTGTTGAAAACTACTACTGATACGGAAAAGCCACTCCAAAACCCTAACATTTAAATTCACCGTAAAAAAATAAATAAACAAAAAAAACAGTCTTTCGACATTGATGATCTCCATACAAAGAGAATTAAACAAAAACATTCCAAAATTTTCACAGAAATTGAACAAAATTAGGAGTAATACAGGCAGATTTAGAACAGGATCCCTTCAAAGTTTCTCTTCAAAATTGCTGTTTCAATTTAAATTCCAAAAGAAACTTCTTTTCCTCACTGACATCTACTACCAATCAGTATGGACCGAACAACCAGGCCAAAGGATGGACATTCCGGATACGCATTCCTTTTCCGCTAAAAGCTAGGAGTGGCTGCTCGGTGAGGGATTTCTTGGCAGAAATTTGTAAGATTCAGGGGGGAAAGAGAGGAAAAAAAATGAAAATTTCTAGTTGCAGGTATTAGGAACATCGGAAAAAGGATCCAAATTCCAGAAGAATCGCTCCGTTGCCTACACATTTCGCAGCAATCAGGACAATCCGCAGGAATCAAAACACTAGCCTAAACCCATGGGAAAATTTTCTGCATTCCTCTGCACAGAAAGACCCATCACCTGTTAAAGATCGCGCCGTGGGTCGGCGCCATGGAGGTCGCGGCATCGGCGCGCCTGCCTCGAGAAACCCCCGGCGCCCGAGGAGCCCACCGCCGGCGTTGTGGGTGCGGCGTTGCTGGCGCCCTCTCGCCCGCGGGACGAGGTCGAGCCGGTGAATCACCGTCGAGCTCACGGCCCGCCGCCGTTGCCCCGCCGCGATCCGCCAACGCCCGCGAGAGGGAGAGTAATGGGGGAGCAGCAGGAGGGTGCGAGAGAAAGGGGGATTTGCTCATGTGCCCCAAAGTTTAATGGTGTTTGCTCATTTGCCTTATAATGTTTCACTGATATATGGGCCCTAGATCCGTATGTCAGTAATACATCATGGGGCAAATAAGCAAACGCCATTAAACTTTGGAGCAAGGGAGCAATTTTTCCGAAAAATAATGCCCCGTCACTGGAAAAGTGAAAGTGCTGCGCATCCCTGAAAACGTTATTTGGATTACGTCTCTCGATGACGGAAGTGTATTTTTCACATAGCCTATTTCCGTTCTTCGTTTTTCTTATTATCAATGTACGTACTTTGTTATGGTTAAAAATAATATCATATTATCCTTACCACGTCAAATCAATATCGTTGTCATCAGCCTGTCTGACCTACGCCCTTAGCTCCATTACTACGCTCGGCTACACCACGCCTCTACACCAAATTGTTTTTTTATTTTTGTGAGTAGGGATGAGTGACATACTGCCACCGCCGCCACCAATAATTTCTTTTAAGTACTCCTTGAATCACAAATACATGTTGCTTTTGAGTTGCGTGGAGTCAAATTTTCAAAACTTTAACTATTAATATCATTTTAAATATTTAGATTTGATACATAAAAATTATATTATAGATTGATCTCGAAAAGTACTTTCGTAATATTATAATTTTATCAAATTTTATAAATATATTACAATATAAATCAGTGATTAAAGTTGTATTTTTGGGATTATATCTATGCCCAAAAAGAATTAGGATAGCGCGACCCCTTGCAGGGCGAGCAGTAGTACTTTAGCCTTTGTCGAGTCGTCTCCTCCAGTGGCCTCGATGACCATCTCATAGACGCGTAGGAGTTCACAGGGATCGGTGTTGGCCTTGTAGGGCTCCATCGTGGGTATTTTAATATCCTCCGGCCACATACACCGCTTCAGGCCTGCACTAAGGGGGACTCAAGGTCCACCCATCGGGGGGCGCTGCGAGTGCTAGTAGTGGCATCCAGACTCTATGTCCTTTCTGCAGCCACCTATGTCATGGAAACAATGCGGGCCTGCTGGCTCCCCGCCTCATGTATCTCTTGCATGGCCCTCCGCAAGTCCACCAGCTCTTGTTGCAGCATTTTGTGGATGGCCTCCAAGCCGCCACTGCTCAGGCCCGACGCAGTGACCATGGCACTCTCTGCTAACTGCATGGTAGAGATGAGGTGTCAGAGCCATCAGAGGTTGTCGCATCAACTACAGGGGCACCAGAACTACCGGAAGCCATCGAAGCAGGGTCCTCCACTTGTGATGTCGCCCGCTCCATAGCATGTACCACTGCCGGAGAGCTGGGTTCATTACCCTCCACGGTCCCAAGCATTATCACCCTAGTGTGCCACTACCACAGGGGTAGGGGGCCCTCGACCACGGGCTTCCTCACACTCGTGGTTGCGGTCTTGGCCATGGTGCTTCTCTTTTGTTTGGGAGCATGTGTCAACTTCCTCTTCGACACCATCCGACCCAAGTGTTTTTGCTTCAGCTCATAGCCTCTACGTCCCTCCTCATGGATGGTTCCAATTGTTGTGGTTACACACCAAATAAAGGATACAAGGGCTTCGGGTGGCCCAAGAGAGGCGCCCAGAGCCTAAAACTCAAGAAAGGGGCAATGGTGTAGTGTGGCTAGTATTCAATCTCAATTCAAGTCTATTTTGTACACTCAAAACATTCTCTCTCTTCTATGGTGCCCTAGGGGTCATATTTATAGCCATAGGTAAGGAGGTTACACAAATGCCCCCCTTTTGGGTCCTAATAGTGGGGGGCAGATATGTCATTTCTTTGGCATAGCCTTTATGGGCCTACCTTTTTATTTATATTTACACTTGGACATGTTCCCGATGGGCTGATTGTGCCACGGTAGGGGCCACTCCCCCCAATAATATCTAGGGTGGTGAAGAAGAGTGAATGTAGCTGATGTGAGACTCTAGCCAAAGAAATTAACTACCTCAAAAAACCCTAGAGCGCTTCTCCAGTAGCAAGAAGAATCTCAATATGTTTCTAGACTAGTCCAAGATTAGTGTTAAGAATAGAGACCTAGGTTTCAATGCCTTAGAGTATGCCCAAAAGAATCCTCCTAATGTAGTGAGAGCTTCGGAGAATGACCTGTTTGAATCAGTTACTAAGCCAGAGAAGACTATCTTCAAGTCTGCTAGTTTTGCACAGAGTCCCTCTGTGACAGTATGTGTTTCTCATGCTTCAGGTGAGACTCCTCATCGAGTCAAGTACCATTGCACCTATTGTGAGAGAGATAGGCATTTGTATCAGTTCTACTTCAGGCAGACCAAGGAGAAGAGGGATATAGAGAGCCCTTAGAGCTAGTGTGCTCCTGTAACCTAGAGTGTTCATAGATCCTCAACCAGACCTAGGTTGTAGAGGACTTGTCTGATGGTTCAAGTCAGCCTCTCATCCAGGACTTGGTTACCATGAGAGTAGGATAGGTCCACAAGTGCCTACTAGACAAGATGAGTGCTAGACGTTTGTTAGACCTAAGAGAGAGTCCATGGGGAGTCTAAGTAGAGCTTGTGTGGGGGTGTGTCCTCAGGGTAGTCAGGTTGTGCATCATTCTGTATCTATTTCAGCTTCTAAGACTAGTGTTATTGTCCTACTTGCCGTTTGTCTCAGTACTGAAT
This sequence comes from Dendrocalamus latiflorus, assembly GCA_017311315.1. Classification (NCBI taxonomy): domain Eukaryota; kingdom Viridiplantae; phylum Streptophyta; class Magnoliopsida; order Poales; family Poaceae; genus Dendrocalamus; species Dendrocalamus latiflorus. The sequence goes on along the minus strand of CM029629.1, from coordinate 6,200,308 downwards.
TTCTCATGTGCTATTGGTTAGGTGAGCGAGGAAAGAGAACGTGTGGCTAGTAGACTCCAGCTATTCTCGACACATGATCGAAGATTCAAGATGGTTCTCCTCCCTCACTTATGCATCTGACGATGAATTGATCACATTCAGGGATGCTTCTATTAGTGACATCATGGCAAAGGGCACCATTCAAGTCAACGAAAACTTTTTGCTCAAGGATGTGGCCCTGGTAAGTAAGCTCAAGCATAATCTACTCTCAGCCTTGCAATTAATTGATGATGGTCTTGATGTGAGCTTTAAAAGGAATACTTGTAGAGTTCTAGATCAGTCTGAGGATCTAGTCTTTGGAATTTCTTAACAAGGGAGAGTCTTTAATGCTGATTGTGTTGAGTTTTCCACTTCTAATGTTAGGTGTCTCATTGCCTCAGAATCTAGAGATATTGTCTTTTAGCACCATAGGTTGGGACATTTGATCACTTGACATGGGTCACTAGTATGGATCTAGTTAGAGGACTACCTAAACTCAAGGATGAGACAATTTTAGTGTGTTCTCACCGTAGATATAGTAAGATGGTTGCTACTTCACATCCACCCCTTACTATGGTCATGACAAATGGTCCAGGTCAACTCTTGCACATGAATACTATAGGATATGCTAGAGTTCAGTCAGTACAAGGGAAGCAGTATGTGCTGGTAATTGTCGTCGATTACTCCAAATATTCATAGGTATACTTCCTAGCATATAGGATAAGGCTTTTAGCCATTTGAGAGAGTTAGCTCTTAAATTGTCAATCGATCTTTCAGGAGCCCTTAGTATCATTAGGAGTGATAATGGGACTGAGTTTAAGAATTCATCATTCTATTCTTTCTATACTGAGCATAAACTAAAGCATCAGTTCTCCTCTACTAGAGTTTCTCAACATAATGGTGTAGTTGAGAGGGAAAACATGACCTTAGTTGAGATGACTAAGACTACATTAGATGAGTTTGGCACTCCTGTGAGGTATTGGGCTAAGGTAATTTCTGCTGCATGTTATATGTCTAACAGTGTATTCTTGATAGCCTCATTATATAAGACTTCTTATGAGTTGAGATTTGGTCATAAGTCTAGTATATCTTATTTTAAGGTTTTTGGTTGTAAGTGCTTTATTATTAAATCTGGCAAACCTTGATAAATTTGAATCTAGTTATTTAGAAGGGATTTTTCTAGGATATCCTGCTCACTCTAAAGGTTATCGTGTGCTTAATCTAGAGACTAACAAAATTATAGAAGTATCTTAGGTTATTTTTTATGAGGCTAGTCCAGAGACTAGACCAGACATTGCAAGTTCACAGGTCAGAAAAGATTCAGAGAATATCTTCCTTGAGGAGTCCGATGGAGAAGTCGAGGTTGGTGATCTACTTCCACTCTAGCCAGCTAAGGCACCTGCTTCTACCATTGCACCTTCAGCTGGATAGCCTACTCCTATGACTTCTTCAACACAGTGTGGCTCACTCCTACCACCATAGCCCATAAAGTATAGGCTACTTCTGCTTTAGGACTTTCTCGACATCTTCAATGAGAGCATCCTCCTAATCAGATGATTGAAGATCTTCATGAGCAAGTTACTTGCTCTAAGTTTATCTCTCCTGATTCACATTATCATTCTGCTTTCATTACTTCCCTTGAGCCACATGATGCCATCCATGCATTTACTGATGAGTCTTGGATTAATGCTACGCATGAGGAGTTAGAGAACTTTAAGAGAAACAATGTCTAGACCTTAGTTGAGCCTTAGCATAGTCACAATGTTATAGGAACCAAATGGATTTTCAAGAACAAGCAAAGTGAGGATGGAGTAGTGGTTAGAAATAATGCTAGATTTGTAGCTCAGGGCTTTACTCAGGTGGAGGGCTTAGACTTTGAAGATACATTTTCTCCAGTTGCAAGATTAGAAGCCATTAGGATACTCTTAGCTTTTGCAACCTATAGAGGCTTTAGACTATATAAATAGATGTTAAGAATATTTTCCTTAATGGTTTTATAGAAGAAGATGTCTACGTTAGGCAACCAACTGAGTTTGAGAATCCTAAATTCCCATACCATGTTTACAAGCTATCTAAATCCCTATATGGCATTAAGCAAGTTCCTAGAGTTTGGCATGATATGGTTAAGTTATTCTTATTAAAAAAATGGGTTTGAGATGGGTAAAGTAAATAAGACATTGTTCACCCTTAAGTATGTTAGCGATTTTCTCCTACTTCAGATATATGTGGATAATATCATTTTTGGAGGCTTGTCTCATGTTCTTGTTTTCAAGTTTTCATATACTATGAGCAAGAAATTTGATATAAGCATGATGGGGGAATTGAAATTCTTTTTGGGATTCCAAATTAAACAGTTGAAGCAAGGTACTTTCATTCATTAAGCCAAGTACACCAAGGTCCTGCTTCGACGCTTTGACATGGGGAGTAGCAAGCTACTCTCCACAACGATGGCTTCTACTTCTACTTTGTATCCAGATGAGGACAGCGAGCCTGTTGATCAGAAGAAGTATTGCAACATGATCGGCTCTCTCCTCTACCTCATGGTTTCAAGTCCAGACATACAATTCGTCATGTATCTTTGCACTTGATTTCAGGCTTCTCCTCATACATCTCACCGCCAAGCAGTGAAGTGCATCTTTAGATACCTCCAATCTACCCTTTAGTTTGGACTTTGGTACTCTTGTTCTTTTTGCACCTCTCTTTGAGCCTTTTCATATGCTGATTTTGGGGTTGTAAGATAGATAGGAAGAGTACCTCTGGGACTTATCACTTTCTAGGCATTTCTCTCGTCTCTTGGTCTTCTAGGAAGTAATCTTTTTATTACATAGTCCACTGTTGGGGTTGGGTATGTAGTTGCCTATAGTTGCTCTTAGATTATTTGAATCTCATCTGCCCTTAAGGACTTTGGGTTAAAGCTAGATAGTGTTCTACTTTTTTTGTGATAACACTACTGCCATTATATAGCCAAGAACCTAGTGCAACATTTCAGGACCAAACACATAGATATCAGGTATTACTTTCTTAGAGACCATATGGAGAAGGAAGATGTTGTTCTTCACTTTATTGAGTCTGAGCTCTAGGTTGCTGATATTTTCATCAAACCTTTGGATTTTTCTTGTTTTGCTTTCTTACAGGGAGAATTAGGGGTTATTCATCCTATGGTACTAGATTGAGGAGTTTGGCTCTTATGCATTCATATATAATATATTGTATTTTTGTATTGACCTTGTCTTGCATAATAACATATTCTGGAGCTTTGTCCATTATCATTGTCTATGCTTGTATCCAATCATGCTTTTTTTTCACTGAGCTTTCTACTTCATACGTCTACATATGTACGTAGCTTAACTTGTGCCATGACTAGTCTTTAAATCTGCTCAACTTGAATTAAAATTGTTAAGACTGAATTATTTGACTAGTTTAGCTCTAATGATCATTTTCTGATTCTTGCCATATCAAACTACTGAGTTGAGTTTTGAATCTGAGTCAAGCCTGGTTAGAGTTATTTAGTTCCAACATTTAATGACTAGTCAGCTCTTACTTTAAAAAACATTGATCTAAAATCTCAAATGTGCTCAAAATTGTATTTCAACAATTCTTTCTCATGAGATAGTTTGTCATTGCACTTGTCATGAACTTAAGTATAGTTTTGCATGACTAAGACCATTATTTTAAGTTTAATACTTAAGATGGTCGATAATGGCTTGAGATGCTGAAAATTGACAAAATTTAATTTGTTAAAGTTCAAAAGGCCTTTGTAGATGGCTTCTAGTCTAGAATATGCTTTACTGGGATAGACTATTTAATTAAGTCTAAGAACAGGACACAATTTACCTAGGACACAATTCTTTCAAATTGGATGGAATCAAGTCTAAGAATATTGTGTTTCTTGATTTGATTTGGTTCCTAACAACCTTGCTAAGGTCCATACCAATTTTGATAGCATTTTGACAAGATTGGATTTTTGTCCCTAGAAGTTTGTGCCAAGAACAGGACAAGTGGTAGTCCTGGTCTTCGTGGAGCGGTAGTACCACAGTGTGGTCATATCGGCTTGAGGTCGGCCTTAGTATTGCGTCGATCATATCGGAGTGTGGTTGGTGGTACTAATGGTCAGGCAGGCAAAAGCATGGTTGTTGCTTCTTGTTGATCCCAGATTCTGTAATTCTCTTATAGGAGGTGTAATCTAAATTTGATTACTCTCATAATCATTTGAGTGAAGATTTAGAATACTTAGTGGAAAAAGAAGAAGCTTCTGCAATTATTCACCCCTCTGATTGCTGGCATCAAACCAATAGATTGTGAAGAGACGAGTTGGTGCATATGGTGCACCAAGTGGCGAGAATGATGAAGGTAGAGACAGTTCAGGGGAGACCGAATGCGTGAAGACATGACGACTAGTCATTGGGCCCTAGGGCTATGTGTCAAAGCATGTGGGGATGTTTTGAGGTGGAGGTGAAGACGCTATCAAAGGAAGGTGCCCAAATTCTTCATCGAGCGTATTTTGGTAGTTGGCTAAATATTAGGTTGGTGCCTTGATCAAAACCGCGATGCGGAGAGGCTCACATGAGAAGTGGTTAAGGTCAAAGAGAGCCGAAATTGCTGAGTGGATCAATCGTTAAAGGTTTAGCGGGTTAAGTCTTGTAAATACTTTGAGAAGCATATGTGAGTGCGTAAAACCTGTGTTAGTGGGGTTAGCAGGTTTCCCGTATGTCTTAATGGGTTGGACCCATTAGGGTTTATGGCTACTTATTAAAGGGGAGAAGAGGAGGTGTTAAATCTAAGGATTCTAGGGTTGAGGTTTTGTTGTTTCACCTTGCCTCTTTCCATGGTTTGAGAGAGTTTGAGAGAAAAGAGTGGTGTTTTGTAAGCTCCTTGTAGTCTCTATAGTGCTTTAATCCTTTTTTTCTTTATGGTAATGAAGATCAAACTTTGACTCTCAAATTGCTAGTTGTTCATGTCTTGAACTTTACTTGTATCTTGTGTTCTTGATGTGATTTCTTCTCTCCTGAGTTTTCGTTTGGTCTTGCTAGAGCCATGATGAATAAGAGGAGCTAGAAGATCCTTATTGATCAATCGTTGCCCATCTAGATCACTTCCATAACAAGAATCAAGATTATACCTGGTCCGTGAGTGTTCTTGAGAGCAAGATTTGTGATTTCGTGATCGAGAGAGTTCTAGCCAGAATTCTTTCTTAAATTACGCTGTTAGGATATGTGAGAATATGTCTTGAAGACTTTTATGTCTTTTATGCTCACGAGTAAATAGTAATTTGAGGTATTAGGTTTTTTATGTTCTTATGGTCTAGATTTGATTCTCTTTAATTTAGTGAACATGAGCCTAAGAATCTTATGATTTTGATTGGTTTAGAATTCTAATGTATTGAACAAGTCTCATGTAAAATTTGAAAGTGTTTTAGATGAAATTTGAGCAAGTTTTTGATATTTGAGTTTGCTCTGAAATGTTTTTGGATTTAGAAAGAGGGACCGGTCAGACTGGCCTGGACCTATGGTCCAATGTTCAAGAAGGCGCTAGACGCTAGGCGGGCGGCGAGGTGGGGCCTAGCGCCTAGAGGGCCTAGGCGGGGCCTAGGTGGTGGAATTAAAACTAAGGTTTATTAATTTTTATTTTATTTTCTTCCTATCCTATTTAATCTTTAGGACTATTTATGTATATAACCGGCCCACCAGCCCATTTACCTCTCCTTGCCTCCTCTCTCTCTCTCCCCCCGTTCACTTCTCACCGCTCCCTCACTCTCGCATGCCCCGCCAGTAACTTTTCTCTGTCTCCCCCATTCTCACCGCTCTCGCACGCCTCCCCTCCCTCACCTTTGCTCTCTCCCCCGCTCCCCTTCTCCTCCAATGTCGCCGCCACCTCCCCTTCTTCCCAAGCGCCACCTCCCCTTCTCCCCCAACGCCGCCACCGCCTCCTCCCCTGCTCCCCATAAGATGCCGCCATCGCCACCCAACTGCGGCAACGGTGGAGGCAGCGGATCCGGCGGCGGTGACGGCGGATCCGGCGGCGGCGACGGCAGAGGCAGCAGATCTGGCTACGGCGACGGCGGATCCGGTTGCGGCGACGGTGGATCCGGCTGCGGCGACGGCGGAGGTAGTGGATCCGGCGACGACGGCGACGGCCGACAGCGCGTGAGCTGACAAAGATCTCCAGGTGCCTCTCTCTCCCTAGAACACCTTCCGTCTGCCCTAGACCCCGCCTTTGACCCCGCCGATGGCCGCCTTTGACCGCCGACGGCCGCTTAGGCGGGCTCGCCGCCTAGCTCACCGATTTTGGCCAAGGCGCGGCGGCGGGGCTCCGCCCAGCGCCTAGGCCCGCCTAGGCGGCCGCCTAATACCGATTTCTTGAACACTGCTATGGTCAGACCGGCCCCAACGGTCCGACCACACTTGTCCTTACGGTCAGACGGGCAGTGGCGGTCAAATCGGCCTATCAGTGGTAGTCTAACAGCAGAAGATTGCTAATTTTATCGATTTAGATCTGTAGTTTTGTTTTATTAAGTTTAGTTAGTGTAATCTAAACTTAGTGACTTGTATAGTCATTCGAGTAAATATTTTAAATACAGATAAACAAAAGTTCAAAAATACCTCTAGAATTATCGGTATCAGTCCTACAGTTACATAGCCTCACCTTCCGTCGTTTTATCTCTAAAGGAAAGTTAACAACATCCTACAATAATCATACACAATACCGGTCGCAGATGTATTTTAGCGGTGACAATTAATTGTCGCTCCTCCACGGCATCCATGATCAAACACCGAACTCCCATGTGATTCTCTCTCCTACCGGTTTTTAACTTCGCTTCCATGCATGGATTTCTCCTCCCCCCAAACCGCACCCATCGCCGGCCCCAACAAAACCTCCGCGCAGAGCAGATCACAACCTCCGCTAGCTTCGCCATCTGCTTAACCACTCCACCCTACCTTTCCTCCCCTCTACTCCTTCAGCTCTCTGCTCGCTCGCCTCAAGCTTGCTCTCTCTCCCCTCCCAGATCTCCAATGCTCGCGGCCGCCGCCTCAGATCTTCCTCCCGATCACCTCCCGGTCGGTTTCTTGATCCCTGGATCTTGAATTCCAGCTTCTTGATCATGGATGCCGTGGAGGAGTTTGCTGTTTCGGCGATGCATAGGTGTAAGGTGTGCGGGAAGGGATTCCAGTGCGGCCGCTCGCTCGGCGGGCACATGCGGTCGCACATCTCGCTCGGGGAGGCGGTGGCGGCCGAGGTCGACGCCGACGACGAGCTGAAGCGTGTTTCGGTGAACGGTGGGCGGAGCTCCAATGGCGTGGTCGGGTACGGGCTGAGGGAGAACCCCAAGAAGACGCGGCGCCTGTCCGACTTCGCCGACGACGAGGAGGAGGGTGGTGGTGATGATGGCGAGCACAAGGCGTGCCGGGAGTGCGGGAAGTTGTTCTCGTCGTGGCGGTCGCTCTTCGGGCACATGCGGTGCCATGGATCCGGCGCGAGGGTTCACGACGACGAGGACGTGGACGTGGAAGAGGAGTTCTTCGCCGAGGAGGCGGAGGCAGACGAGGAGGGCTCGGTGGCGCCGATGGAGCCGTCGGCGCCAGCGGCCGTGACTGTGATGGCCGCGCCGCCGAGGCGGAGGCGCCGGTCGATGCGCGTGGCGGCGCCGGCCCCCGCGCCACATCCGGTGCTGAGCGGTTTCGAGAAGGAGCAGGAGGACGTCGCGCTCTGCCTCCTCATGCTCTCGCGCGACACCGGCCTGTGGATCTCGCCGGTCAAAGAGGAGCATTTGCAAAAGGAGGACCACAAGAAGACGACGGCGAAGCAGGTGTACCTCCCAGGAAACGGCTATGCTTACAACTCCGACGACGATTCAGCTCTGCTCCAATACGGCGACGCCAAGATCAAGAACGACCGTGGCATCGACGTCGGCAAGAGCAAGAAGCGAAGGACCAGCTATTACACTCCCAATTCCAGCTCGCCGAAGAAGCAATGCGAGGTCGTGCCGACGAAGCGCACCCACTACGAGTGCCCCGGGTGCGGCAAGGTGTTCAGCTCCTACCAGGCGCTCGGCGGCCACCGCGCGAGCCACAAGCGGATCAACACCAGCTGCAGCGCCCCCAAGGTAGCCGCCCCCGCGCCGGAACCGAGCGTCGAGGCGTACACCTCGTTCAGCACGCTGTCCCCATCGGCCTCACCTGACTCGGTGGCCACCGGCATTGGTGCCAAGAAGTCAGCGGCGGCGCTGGTGGAGAAGTTCGAGTGCCCGGTCTGCTTCAGGGTGTTCGCGTCGGGGCAGGCACTGGGCGGGCACAAGCGGTCGCACGTGATGACCGCCGCGTGCTCCGACGACGGCGAGCTCTACGGCAATGCTAGTGGCAAAGCAGAGCAGGAGAAGGAGCACTCAACGGTGGTTACCGGGTTTCTTGATCTCAACTTCCCGCCGGCTCCATCAGAGGAGGCTTGAAGCTTGGTCGAGCTGTACTGAGCCAAGCTTGATCCGCAAATTGAGGTGATCAATGGGGATGTGTACAGATTCAATTCATTTCATTCTTTTCAACCTCCATGCTTAAGGGGATAAATCTTCGAGGAAAATGAAGAAGAGTTCGGAGAAGTTTTCTCTCGAGGAAAATGAAGAAGAGTTCAGAGAAGTTTTCTCAGGTTCCATCAGTTTTTTTACATTTTCTTTAGATTTTCTCTTCTTTGAAGGGACTAAATTAATAATCCTATGATAATCTGAGCTCATAGAGCTGACAGTACCTGAGCTGGTTCGGTTAATGACTTCTAAGATTAACTCAAAAGCTGTTGTTTTTACTTGGTCACAGTGTTATTTTTAACTTTGCCATCTGCTTGCTGTTAGCTGCTATCCATGTGGTAGTAACTGATCCCCGTGAATTTCTGGGTCAATGCTAACTTTTGCTCTGTTCCTACTTTTGCTGCACTAATCTGAGATCTGCCTTGTGCGAGGCAGGAGCAGCTTAGTTGCAGCCTCAAAGTAACCAATTGCTTCAGTTGCTGCATGCTTAGTACAGCAGTACTGTCAAGCTATTGGTTGGTGGCTGTGAGCGACGTTGTCAAGAGAGAAAGCAAGCACAGCAAGAGCATTGGACCCCAACCTCTCTCTCTCTCTCTCTCTCTCTCTCTCTGACAACACAACAAAGAAATGTGCAATTGTGCATAGAGAATGCATTGTGCAAGCAGGGGTAGAAGTATGTGAGCCAACTAAAAGAGGAGAGCAGCAAGCAAGGGGGCGAATAGACTAATTGAAGCTCAGAAGCTGCAATCTAGTGATGAAATGATTGGGTTAGTACAGTGTAACAACCAAATCTTTATGCAGAAATAGGTACTGAAGAAAAAGGATTTAGCATGCATGTGTGTGCGTGTGATGGCATGTGGTATCAATGCAGGGGTTGTTCACTTGTCCACCAGAACACAGGACAAGTCTTCTCACTCACCATTCCGGTGTATTTTTCTCTCACCCCCACTCTTTGTTGCTTTAGCAAGCCTGCAGCTAGAGATAGTTTATGTTTTCGTCGCTAAAGATAAATATTAATCATGCCATCTTTCTCTCTCTCCTCTCTTCTCTCTCTCTCTCTCTCTCTCTCTCTCTCTCTCTCTCCTGAGGGAGAGACAGGCACAGACAACTCACACAAACATTGTGTTGATCTCTCTTTCTTGCCCACCTCTTTGAACTGGTTTGCCTTGAGAGGCACACAGGACACTAAGGTGGTCTCTCTGTGAGGGGGAACTTGCTATAGCTCCTGCAAAATTGTATCCATTACAAAGCAGAGAATTGGCTTCAGCCTGCAGGCCGTCTCACATTGGAGTCTTGATTCTTCTCTTGTTTGAGACGGAGTTGTTATTAGTTGGACACATTTCTATCTTCAGGTCACATCGTGTGCAATAGTATATTCCTTGCTTCGATTCAGTAAACTGCCTTGGAAACAATGTTTTGTAGGTCCATATGGTATGTGTTGGCTATCATGTACTAGCTCTTATCAAAGTTGAGAAGGTTGATTGCCAAAAGGCAAGCAAAAATTGCAACGCTTGATAGTTAAGAATTTTGAGACGGCAAATTAAATAGGCGTGATGGCTGATGGCCATCTCCAAGCACCTCCTTTTATCAATGCCAATCAGATGGGACCACAATCTTGTGCTGGCCTTCTGCTCCATCCTGTTTGGTGGAGCCCTCGATGTTGGTAACCCACAAGTTTCTTGTTTCTGTGGTGCTAAGATTGGATGATGGCCTGAATTGACCACAGTTATCTAGCAGAACCAATCAGTTTGTGCTCTGAGAATAAAGAACCTCAAGTCTGCAGACTAAAGTTGAGATAGTCGATGTGCTTCAAGCCAAGGTTTATAGTACTTGTCATACTGTCTTGTTGCTGCTTATAAGAACTCTGTTTCGGAATATTGTTGGGAAAAGGGCATGAGAAGGTATAATTCACCGAGTTACCTATTTAAGATATATGTAAAATGATTAGCTTCCATTTGTTTTACCATTAGACCACAGAGTTACTGGTGTCAGTCATGAGCAAACTTCTTAGTCTGCAAGCTTTCTGAATAGTATGGTCTATGCAATTTTCCTTTGAGAGAGTATGGGTACAGAGTTACAAACACTCTTTACCTAACTTTCCAATAATTGCCAGCAGCTTTGCCTGTACCAATCCAGTCGCTCTTTTTTCTCGAAAACGCATGAGCGCTGCGTTTCATTCATTAAGCAGAAAAAGTACAAGACAAAGCCTGAAAACCAAGGGAGTTCACGCTAGAAACAGGAGAAGAGGGGATTGGAACCCAATCCAGTTGCTCTGACTTGAACTGAAGGCCCCAAACAATATAGATCTTTTCCGAACCTCCATCCCTTAATGAGTTACTTTGCAGTTCCAATTTCACTCCAAACCAAACAGCATGATCCTTGATCAGCAACAATGTCCCTGGAATAAAGCTAGACTCTTTTTTTTTTTAAGTTCGGAACTAGCAGTTCATCACATCCTTGGAATAGCAGGCACGACAAGCCAAAGTCTAGAAAGAAATGAGCTATCACAAGCTTTTGCATCTAGCCAAAGGCTCAGGTCACACTCCAACTTGTGAGAAAGATATACATGTAAAGAAACAAATATCTCTGGGAAATAACTTCCTTGCAGAAAACAATAAAAAATACTCCATGAAACAAGCCATGACCATGAGAGGTCAGGTGTGCAGGCAACTTCTATTTGTGGTTCCCACAAATGTGTGCGGCTTAACCAACCAAAACACCTCTCACCACTTCAGCAGAAGCCATTGCTCTGTTGCCTTCTAACCACTCAACCAACCTATCTTTAGCAGTCAGCACAGATCCAGATCTGCCTGCCTGCTTCAGTGATCAGTACAATGTTGCTAAAGTTAGACGAGAGAGGGCTCTGAAAGACAGGAGCTCTAAATGTGTATTTGTGACCAGGTAAGTAGGCAACCGCTAACTTGAGCATGCCATAAATTGTAGCTAACCAATTTGACTTTCTAGTGGATTTTTTGTGGCCTAACAGAGGTGTCGAAAGGCGCTAATAACTCGGCACATTATTAGAAGATACTGGACTAGCAGAAGCAAAGGTAGACTCCACCATATGTGAATTCAAGAATGTAATAATTGGAAGGGTTGATTAGTTAGTGAGCAAGATCACACCAGCCAAGCTTGGGGTATACTCTTCACAGAAAAAGCTGAAGCTTTTACATGCCCTGAAATATGTGACAATCATTCGTAGCTCTATCTCGCTAGCAAATATGACTCTCATCAGCCATCATCTCATGTCATGCTACTTGCTTTCAGTACACCGTCATTGGGATGGTTAAAGAAATAGAAGTTTTTTTAACACATAGTTGGGAACATGAAGAAGCTTTGTAAACTAAGAAGATATAGCAGAATGATGCGAACCAAACAAACAAACAAAAAAAAGACTGAAAAATTCCAAAACCATGCTCCATTACGATGCTGACATCTACATGGCTCTGACCACCAACACAAGTCTTTAATAATGTAGGCATCATATACTGGCTCCTGTACAGGAAGACGAGGGAAACTCCACATAGCACAAGAGACTGGGATCATGTAAACAAACTAGTAACAAACTAGTCAACTCAGAAAGAAAAATAGCAGAACTTGCATGTCAACGTCGGTGCATTATACATTGTATACCTATAGTTGCCATCTCTGCCGTAGAGTTTGAACCAAGAAGTGTCTTGGATCATGTGTGGTAGCCTTTTTTCCCCAGAAATTGTCTCAGAGAAGTTTATGGGTGCAGTCTTCAGCTTCTTAGCACATACAAGTGCTTTTAGCTTGCCTGAGGAATCTTTCAGGCTGCACTCCGTGAAAATCTAAGGTACCTGAACCTCACAAGAGAAGCAGTGTGCAAAGTGCATAGCTGCCTGGAATGATTCTTCGCGCGCACATGTGAAAACAGCAAAATCGTTCGCTTGCAAAGCATCGACACGACCGTCGGCTTGATGATTGCATCATTAGGAGAAAATAGATCGAATATATCTCACCACACACCAAAGGCACAATGCGATAAGATTTGGCATGCAATGTTGTTGATGTTACCCCCAACTTACTTCCTCGTATCCGTACTGCAATTATGCAGGTGACAAAGTATAGATCAGATCAAAACCACTTGTCGCTTCGGGGGAAATGCGTCACCTTTCGACTGCAGAGCGAAAGATTGGTGAAAGAGGATAGCAGGAAAGCTGCCCAGCAAATAGGATTAGTACAACTCCCACAGAAAAGGAAGTGAAGTCTGACATTAGAAGCAAAGGGTTCCCCACTAGCATCTGTCAAGTAAAAAAAGGGTCAAAGTGATCAATCGGCATCAGACATTGTCAATTCTATTTCTATTACCTGCATTTTCTGAACATCCAGGTGGAAGGAAGGATTCCATACAATCGGAAGGATTCCATACAATCACAAACTGATAGTAGCAGTACTGTACAGCACTGCATGGAAATGCACTCTTCTTGGGCATTCAAAACTTTGCTTAATGCCATGACATTATGACAGCGAGTTACGCAGTTCACCCAATCATCCATCCCAATTACCAAAATCTTTAACAATGTCGACGTCCTGCTTCCCATGCATGGGAGAGCTCAGCACTGCAAATTTTCAGGTCGCAATGGCCGTTGAAGGGGGGCCATTTAGTGAGGGTGAGACCTACCTGCACCATCAGCTACATACATCCAGTCCAGGTTCCTGTAGTTGTCTCGGGTATCATCGCGCATCATGCGAGCATGGTTAGCAGGGTGAACCCCGTCATTTTGGCCCTCATGATGAGCATGTCCTTGTCATATTTGGATACGAGTCTACCACATAAACTAGGAAGTCATATAAATAAGATGTCATATATCGTTACCATTAAATGCATAGGAAAGTAGAATTGAAGCAACCAGCTCAACGTAGTGCGCGTCACTGTAGTGAAAGCTGTTGATCGTCCTTCAGCCAACCGACTCCTCCTCGCGATCATTCCGATCAGTGCCGCAGTCGCAGCAGTGTCTCTACCGAAATCCATATATCTAGAGATAGAACGTCGTGTATCGGTATGCTAGCATCCACGTGTACGGCAAGGTTTTAAAAGGTGGCAACTAGGATTTCAATGGATATATCTTGGGATACCTCCTTCGGCCCTACGCCTATCTTAATATATAGTCTCCAATCATATCCTTATCCGATATGATTAGAAATTGTATCTAACTCGAAGAGTGTCTGATCGGATCCTTATCCAATACGAGTAGAGATCGTATCTCACTCGAAGAGACTCTGACTAGATTCTTATCTAATATGAATAGAGATCGTATCCTACTCAGAATCTATCATCTGGATCCTTATCATTCTAACCCGTTAAATGTGTCACGTTGTATGTTCATGTATATTTGGTCATGGCCCAAAAACTCCTTTCCGATCCATAAGTCAGTAACGGTTCTTAGCAGAACAGCGACTCCCAAATATGCATAAAAATCATATCGAATAAACATATAGTGCTTATGTACTGATCTTTTTACCTCATGATACCAAATTGAACTCAAGACAAGAAATGTGCCATCATCTAATAGCTCATCCTTCACTCAAACTTGTATTAGATTACTCAATTTGTGATTGACTCATCAACCACATTCAGCATAGCCATGCATTTTCTTAATCCAACTACATCGAGGGGCCCAAAGATATCTCTTCCGTTATATACGAGGGGCAAATTCCATCTTAATCGCTTATATTTCTTCGTATGTTTCATAGTAAATCCGAAAATTACCTTTATGATCATCCAATTACGGAATAGTGTTCGATAACATCTAAATAAACTATTATATATACAAGAATTACGACGATATTAGGTCTAAGGATCCTACATATATTATGAGACCAATTGATAATATTTAAGAATATAATAATTTCCGTATCGTCTTATGGTATATGAACCAAATATCATATTCTTTAACATGTATCCACATTATTGATTTGATATCCCCGTGTCTATTATTCGTGAAATATGACTATCAATCAATACATGTGCTAATCTATATATCATAATTGTCCCATATAATAATATAAGATTAGAGATAATTTAAAATAACAACAAAAATATGAACAAAGAGTTTCACGAACAAGACATATTTGTTAATCAATACGAAAGACGTTTATTTAAGGGGTAAAATAATATATTATTGAAAATATCATAAATATAGAAGTGATACAATTATCTCTAAGGCAATTTGTTTGGTCGAAAGTGCCAAATGTTTGACAAAAGTGGAGTATATGGTTTGTTTTGTTTGTTCTTAATATATAGGGGTAGAATAGAAAAAACGACTTCATTTTTATTTGGGCAACAGTAAGTGGGACAACTAGGCTCCGCTCGTTTCGGCTTCAGCTTCAGGCTTCCGGCTTATTTTTCACTATTCATAAATTTCGTCTTTTTCTGAACTTTTGGTTTTTTATTGAGCTTTTTTGCCGGTTCTTTTTTCCCGTATTTGTTTGTATTATACGTAATGAGCTAACATATTTTTTTAATTTTTTAAATTTAATTATGCTAAATAAGGCTCTGTCAGCTTACATTATTTTTTAGCTAAATACAGTGCTTTTCAGCCATAAGCCACCAAAAAAAACCCAAATGAGCACCACTAATAAGGGTCTGTTTGGTATGCATAAATTTTACAAAAAATTTGTAAGAATTACACTAAACAGTTCAATATTTCAAGAACATAAGAAAATTCCCTGCCAAAGGGGCCTAGAATAGGTTAGCGTCTAAGCGCAGAGCAGTAGATGTTGCGTTGACCGTCGGATGTAGATCAGACAGGTGAGACTTTAGTGGAAAAAAATGTTTCTATGCTTATTTAGGCCTTGTTTGGAATCCAAAGAAATTTCATGAGCCGTAAAATTTCTACAAAATTACTGTGAAATTCCGGGCTAAGAAACGGGCCTAACCTTCTCACCTACACTTCGACACTCGAGCTTTCCCTTTTCTCGTCTCTCGGCGGCGGCCATGGAGGACGACGACGACTGCCCTCCCCTCGCCGTCGAGCTCCCGCCGCAGACGCCGTCTCCTCTGGTTCCCGCTCCCTCCGCCGCCGCAGCCCCTGCCTCGCCAGTCGGCGTCACCGTCATCACCGGCTACCTCGGCGCCGGCAAGTCCACGGTGAGATTTTCCTCCGTGCCCTAACCGCCCCCCCAATTGCTGCTCCCTCCGCCCACTGGGTTTGGAGAAGTAGGTATGCTAGCTATTCGCTATACAGAGTCGTACTGATAGGACACCTCTAATCTCACAAAAATTGGATCCTAATTTAATCTATCTTGGGCCTACCACGGTTACTAATTATAGCATCATCCCTACAGTCCCTCTTGTCAGCTGTCATTTGCAATTCAGGTTTTGTTGACGTAATTTATATTTTGTAGTGTATCTCACCTTAACATTTCTCCCAGTGGTACTTTTGATGGAGTGTCGTGTAAACATTATCAGACAATTTGTTAGTTTAGATAATTGGAATTCTATGGGTTAACTGTTGCTCTCTGAACTGGCAACTTTCAGTTAGTCAACTACATTTTGAGTGCACAACATGGGAAGAAAATCGCGGTAATACTAAATGAGTTTGGAGAGGAAATTGGAGTTGAGAGGGCAATGATCAATGAGGGGCAAGGTGGTGCACTTGTTGAGGAATGGGTGGAGCTGGCGAATGGATGTGTTTGTTGCACTGTAAAACACAGCCTGGTTCAAGCACTTGAGCAGCTTGTGCAGAGAAAGGAGAGGTAAATACAGATATTCCTATCTATGTATGGATGCTTTATGTACAATATAGGATCCTATAAGTATGTGCCATACTATTATTACTTATTTGTTCTCTGATTCTCTGTACCTTTTGATGTGTTGATCCTGATGAGTTCTGACTTGATATTGATATTCTGTTTTTAGCTCAGAACTATGTATATCATGCTTATTCATGAACAGGGAACCAATTCTTTTGTTGCTAAGATGGTTGGCTGCCTGTTCTAGTTCTACCGGAAATACTAGAATTTTAGTTTAATACTTTGATGCACTGTTGTGTTTATGCTGTGTACTGATTAAAAAAAACGTCTAATGGATCATCTTCAACGATACTTTTCTTTCCTTTTTTTGGGTCAAGACTTCAACAATACTTTTCATCAGAAGTTGTTTTTTCCTGAGAATATTAGAGGTTGGATTTGATAGTAATGCTTTGTTAATTATGATGATGTAAATTTAAGTTAATTGTCCTAATTTGTTGGAGTCATTCTATGTGCTGCAGAATGGACCACATATTACTCGAGACAACAGGATTGGCTGATCCTGCACCACTTGTTTCTATTCTTTGGCTAGACGATCAGTTGGAGTCGTCAATTAGACTAGACTCTATCATTACGGTTAGCTCAACCTTAACTTTTTTGTTGCCACAGTTGTCAATCATCATTTGTCAGAATGAGAAAACACTGTTGCTAATCACATGCATAGCATAGCCTTGTTGTGCACTTTCTCCTTTATCCATCCCATTCTTACAATATCTTACAATTTTTTAATAATTGTTTGTTTATTTGCTCTTACAGTTTTGAAAAGTGTATGTCTATTTAGATCACAATTGAAAATACCACATCACATTGGACTATTTTTTACTGCTTGTCCATAGGTTATTGATGCAAAAAACTTCAGGCTGCAAATTGATGAGCACAAAAACTCTTCTTCATTCCCTGAAGCATTTCATCAAATTGCATTCGCGGTAAGTTGTCCTCAATGTTCTCTGATTTCTACCGTTTCACGGTTTCCTTTTTTTTTTGGGTCTTTGATTCAGAATTTGGAATTTCTTGTGTTGATCCTGCTGAGACCGAAATTCGTTATGTTTGGTGAAGTCCAAAATCCAAACAACTATAACAAAGTGTTAAAATGCTGTGTAACAGGATGTTGTGATATTGAACAAAATTGACTTAGTAAAAGACAATCTCGAGGATTTGGAAAGGCAGATTCATGAAGTCAATGCTCTTGTTACAGTGGTGCGGTCTGTCCGGTGTCAGGTTGACTTAAATAAAGTATTTGACCAGCAAGCATATGGTGCCAAGGTCAGTAAGCTAGTTAAGAGCTTACATTCAGCTATTTCTTATTTGTATTCAGCGCAAAGAAATCTAGAATTGTTGATTGGTAATCAATTGTTTTATTAAGTATGATTTCAATTCTTGTCATGCTGACACATGGAAACTAATTATAGTCATGCCAACATATGGGAACTAAGTTATTTAGATGTATTGTGTTATACCTGATCTCTGGAAACTCAGATAGTTATTCTCAGTAGGTCATTTGAACTCTATAACAATAAGCTTCTCAGCAAAAGATAGATTCATTTAGCATACAACAATAACAACAACAATAAAGCCTTTTGTCCCAAACAAGTTGGGGTAGGCTAAATTTATGCTAACCAATAAGTCAGTGAACTATGTTTTTTGAGCGTCTATATGCTCATGCTAACTAGCCATTATTCCTGTAAATTGAAATATATAACCTATCCTTCCTAATACTTCATGTGCCCTTTAGGGTGAAAGTATTAAACTACTCATCAACACTGTTCTTATAGGGTCTGAATTGTAAGAATCGAAATGAAAATCAACAGAACAATGCACGATGCTAATTCATTGTCCCTTTTAATGAATTATTCTAGACGTGTACATTGATTTGTGGATCAGTTTTTTTTAAGTGAACCACACTAGTACACTGAGAATCTTGATATAACTGTCAACTTCCTATCCAGGCAACCAACCAAAATTCAAGATAAGAAAGCTTTACTTGTTTACTGCCTTTGGGTACTTCTTTGTAGTCATTGCTGGCTGCGGCACCTTGTGCTCAACAAAATTGAACACCTTAATTCAGGGATTCAATTCTTGATTTTTTTAAAATGTTTCCCACCTAGAATTCATCACAACTGCAAGAACTTCTGGAGTACAGTAAATCAGTATCACCTAATCGGCATGATGCTAATTCATTGTCCCTTTTAATGAATTATTCTAGAAATGAACATTGATTTGTGGATCAGTTTTTTTTTTGAAGTGAACAACACTAGTACACTGAGAATCTTGATATAACTGTCAATTTCCTATCCAGGCAACCAACCAAAATTCAAGATAAGAAAGCTTTACTTGCTTACTGCTTTTGGGTACTTCTTTGTAGTCATTGCTGGCTGCAGCACCTTGTGCTCAACAAAATTGAACACCTTAATTCAGGGATTCAATTCTTGACTTTTTTTAAAATGTTTTTCCCCTAGAATTCATCACAACTGCAAGAACTTCTGGAGTACAGTAAATCAGTACCACCTAATCGTCGTCACGATAACAGTATTTCCACCTTGTGCATTTATGAGCAGGATCCGGTTTCCTTGGCTAAGGTACTTTCTCTCCTTAAATAAACCATATAAGCAGAATTTATGTAATGCAGTTGACATTTAGAAAACATTTCTATTGGAAAATTTTAAGAAAGATTGGTTAAAATATTTATTCATTCATCTTAAACATATGGACTTACTATTGGAGATTGGAAAGAGATTTTTTTTATTCTAGGATGTCAGGTTGTAGAGCTACATGACTTTGATAATTATAATGTCAGGTTGATCTCTTCTGTACACACTCCATAGGTTTGTTAGAACTTGAAAGTTTGTGTCTACCTGTTTCATTTACTATTCCACAATAAGTGGCAGCCTCATTTCATACTACATAGGTTGCTTTTTAAGAAGTTCCATGGAACAAGTAATTGTAAGCTCTGTACTCCAAAGATATTCCGGTTCATGAATTTTGTAACACTCCTTCCTGGTTGATGTTGCAGCAACATTTGGAAACACTACTTGACTCATATTGCTCCTTTTAAGCTCCCATGTGTAGAGATGCATTTTAATTAGTGATTTTGAAGATAATCATTTATTGGGACATGTGAAGATGAGATGCTCCATACTTCCACTGTCTGCTGGACTAAATGATATGCAAAACTCACTTCTGTATATTAGAAAGGGATATTTAATAGTCGAGCATCTACGCCCTAATATGTCATAGACGTGGGCCTTGGGCCAGTCAGGTTATTATTAGAATTAGAGATTGGTTTCTTTGTATTAGAGATATAATTAGAGATATGATATTAGTTAGAGATATGATTGGAGTTAGATTCTATCTGTTAGGGGGGAGCCATCTATATAAGAAGGCTACCACATGCTATTGAAATCAATCAGAGAATTATCATAGTCTTCCCCGTCTAAATCTCTCTCTCTACGCCGACGCCATCCGGCCCTCTTCTTGGTGGTGTTTATCCCACATGAACCCCGGTTCATGACAACTTGGTATCAGAGCAGTCGATCCTTTCCCACGACTTCCGTTGCCATGGTTTCTACGATTCGTCCTACTGCCGAGTCGTTGACCATAATAAAAACTAGCGCCAACGAGATGGCCAGCATCAACAAGAAGTTGGCGGACATCTTCCTCAACATGCATGCCATCTTGGAGGGGATGGAAAATCGAAGGAAGGTGCAACAAGAGACAAAGAGCCAGGCTCATCATCATCCAACATCAGATCGCCAACAACAACAAAAACAAGAACCACCGTCACACCCACCACCAGCTCGTCCTCTTGCCACCCGTGCGCCGCCCGGTCAATCGGCCCTCCCGCAGCAGCCATCCAGCGCTGATCTGCTGCTGTCTTTGTTGCCGTCGGGCCACCGCCGTCGTCTCCCTGGATCCGCCCGAGCGTGGCCAGCCGTCGCTCTGCCGGCCGTCATCCGTCGGCCGCCGCTCCATCGGCTGCTTCCCCGTTGGTCGCCGCTGCTCACCGTCACCGTCCTCGGTCGCGAACCTGCTAGGGCTGTCTCCGCCCGTGGCCGTCTCCTCCCTCGGCTGCCGCTCAGCCGCCGGCCGCTCCCTCGCGGCTGCTCCGCCGGTCACCGGTCCGTGCTCGGAGACACCCGACCGCCGCCGCTCCAGATCCGCCTCCGCTCGGGCCACCTCCGCCGCGTTGTCGCCGCTCCACAAGGCCGCCCGCTCCGCCTGCTGCTTCGCCCGGATGCTCCGTCGGCCGCCGCTTCCGCAGGCTATCGCTCCTCCCGTCGCTTTTCGCCGTCGACCCCTAGGCCACTGCTCCGCCGAAGCCACCGTCGCCAGCCCGTCGAAGCTGCTCCTCCACGCGCCTCACGGCTGCCGCTGCTCGGCATCCGAGCTCGCGTCCGAGAGCCGCTGCCGCCGTGGGCTGCCCGGAACCACCTCCGCCGCCGCCGGGTCCGCCGCCGCGCCGCTCCTCCGGCTGGCCGCTCCGCCGGCCGCTGTTCCGCAGGCCGCCGCCGCCCACCCTGGGTCGCCCAGACTTGTCGCCTCTGTTTCCATCGGGAGACCGAGCCGCCCGCACCAAGTCCTTAATAGGACGAGGAACCGGTGAAGAAAGAAAAAAAAAGAAAGAAAAAAAATAAAAAATATATAATAATAATAACAAAAATGAAACTTATTTGCAGGCAATATATACCGAAGGCGCTACACTTCGACTAGCCTCGTTCCGCTTGGATCTGGCCGGTTGTCTCCATCCGCTACAGGACCCCGCCACCGTTCGTCTTCTACACCGGTGTCGGAGGTCTTCCATTGACGCCATGACCGCCGCCTAGCAGCTCGAGGATGAGCTGCATGTTCGGGAGGGGTGTAATGTCATAGACGTGGGCCTTGGGCCAGTCAGGTTATTATTAGAATTAGAGATTGGTTTCCTTGTATTAGAGATATAATTAAAGATATGATATTAGTTAGAGATATGATTGGAGTTAGATTCCATCTATTAGGGGGAGCCATCTATATAAGAAGGCTACCGCATGCTATTGAAATCAATCAGAGAATTATCATAGTCTTCCCCGTCTAAATCTCTCTCTCTCTACGCCGATGCCATCCGGCCCTCTTTTTGGTGGTGTTTATCCCGCATGAACCCCGGTTCATGACATAATACATGTCCTAGGTTTCTCAGTTCATGAGCTATTGAATGCTCAATCTCCAATTGTCATTTTGCCATATTTGTCTGATGCAATTTGTTTTTACAGGTGGAGGCATGGCTCGAGGATCTTCTTTGGGAAATGAAGTCTGACATGGATATATATCGTTGTAAAGGAATTTTACATATCCACGACTCGGATCAAGTTCATACATTACAGGTCGTCACATCACACAATGAGAACTACATGATAAGATAAAGTTATCAAGCAAATTTCTATCCTATCCCCTGTATACAAACCAATCACCAGAGAATGTGTTTTGCAGTTGTAATAAATGTGACTAGCTGTACAGATTGTCACTACTGAAGTCTGTTTTTCCCTTATGCAGGCAGTGAGGGAAGTCTATGAGGTTTTGCCAGCTCGAGAATGGTCTGAGACAGAATCTCGCATGAACAAGATAGTTGTCATAGGTATATTTCAAAACTCAGTAGTTAAGCATCAGCTACCTTTAAACCAGTCATAAATCTTTGTATGCCTATTTTGCCACAGGCCGCAATTTGGATATCAATATTCTTCAAGATTCATTTAGTCGGTGCAAGCACTGATATTGAATGGTTTGCTCCTCTTGCACCTTGTAAGTACTACTTGCCCTTTGTTTTGGTGATATTGGCTCACATTTTCTGTTTTGGGGGCTTGGTGGGCTGTTGTGTATTCGGTTTTGCTGTATGAGGCTTTTTGCCGCCATCATCATGAGTTGCTAATTGCTGCTCACAAAGAGGCGTGGTTTCTGTTTACATCGTCCCAATTTCTATCCTACCGGTATTTATCATTTTAACTTCCTTCCCTGTACTCGTAGGCACCTTCGTGTAATCAAATACTGCAAGGGGCCCATATAGCCCCCCTCTCAGATTATGTGGATCTCGTACCGTTCCCCGAAGTTCTATTTTATTGGAAAATCTTCAGTTGACGGGAAGCAATTCTCAGTGCCGAGATTAAGAGAACATTTAACCTGGTTATAATGTAGTAGAGTTCTGCACCACGGAAGCACTTCTCTGATACACCTTGGTAAAGAAAAAGATTTCTGCTGAGCTTTTGTATGTGCTCAATTGAGAATGTAGCTGTTCAATTTTGCGGAAGAAACATGTATCCAATCATATGATGTGCTCTGTAGAAGGATTTTAGTTCGAGTAATATGCAAAATGATCAGCAACATATTAAATGTATGCTCGCAAAAACATATTGAATATAGCGGCAGCAGCAATCTTTTTTTTTTCATGAAATAGAAATTTGGAGACGTTGAACCGAAGTTTGGTTCTTGAATTCGTGGCCTCTTGGATTCTTGGGGCTGCTGGTACGAATTTTTTATATAAATAATCCATTTTTTAATCAAAATTACAGAAATATATCTGTGCAAATTTTTTTTATAGGAATGACCTCTAGTCGCCGAACCATTAGACGTTGGGCAACTAGAACCTGTCGTCCAATGGCCACGCGACATGGAGACTATCTATGGGCCATTGGACGATATAGTTGTAGTCGTCGAGCGGTCAGGCGACTAGGATTAATTGCCCAATCGTTGGGCAACCCATTTTTGTGCAAACGGGCCGCCGACCGCGCATGGGGTGAATGACAATTGTTGTAGATTAGTAATATTTATCAAATTTTGTCTATGAGTTGTATTTTTCGAAAAAAAAATGGAAGACAATGTCAGTTGATCTATTTATGATTTTCGTAGATTATGAATAGTTGAAAATCTGTTAGATTGGCAGTAACAGTTTGTGGAAATCATATGTTGTTGTAGTACAAGAAAATTTGTAAAATTTTATTTGAGAATGATTGAAATAGCAACGATTGGTAAGTACGGAGGTAAATGATATTATTATGTAACCGGGAATTCATATATGGAGAAGAACTTTTTTTTTCATATTATTGGATGCCTTGCTACGCAGAAAAATTGAATGTGAAAAGACAAGGACATGTGCTTTTACGAATTAAAATAGACTTCATAATAAACCGGATATGCGTAGTGTTTGGTTACTGCATAAGAAAAAGCATCATGTACGATGTAACAAACCGAAGTACTACTATGATACATATGCGTTTTTTGGAATGAAAATAAATTCGACCTTAGGGACTAGTGCGGAACACTCTGGCCTACTGCGTGGACCAGGGTCATTTTGCTTTCCTTGTGAGCTTGGCGTTAAACTCCTCGGCGGCCTCTTTGGCCTTGGCTGTCATTTTCCTCTTTTTCTCGCACTCTTGCGAGCCTCGCGCTCTCTGCGCGTGCACGCCTCAAGATGAGCTTTCGTTTCTCGACGTATGCGCTTGGTTTGCGCGTCGTTGCGGCACTCCTCTTGAATCTCGTAAGCCCTTTTGACATCACACTCCTTAAAGTTGAGAATCCACTGGTCATGTGGGTGAATCTCTAGGTCAATCTACTTACGGTAGCTACACAGCGGTGTACGAGGCCGTGCCCAGGTGGACCCCCGCCTCGTCAGGCTGAGGTGGTTTCGGGTGTGGCCTAGCCGACCATCTAGCCTCGTAAGGGCATGGTGGATGTGGCCACACAGAACCCCCGCGCGGTGTGATGCCGGACTGGACGGCGTTGACAGATGCACCCAGTGTGCACCTGGTGCTGGCATGTGGATCTCCAGGAGCCTAGTGCACGAGAACAGGGCGATGACGCGTGCACCCAAAGCCTAGACATGACGGAAAGCCTGCACCACCTCCTCTTGCGTTACCTCCACACCACTGGCGATCCTATCCTCCATGCTGCGAGTCCCTCCAAATCGTAGCATCGACGTCCGCCTGTAAGGAAAACACGAAAGGATGTAACCTATGGAATTGCCAAAAGCAAATATTTACAAATATGATGTAACGTACCGCCACGTGAACGTCCCGTGCGAGGTACGCAGGGTACGTGTCCATCGGTGCTACGACGTGTGCTGGGGGCGGGTCGACGACATGTATCAGCATGCTACATGTCTAAGGAGCATACCAGCAAAGGTACTCGTCGTATGTGCTGCGGTCGTAGGGGGTGGCCTCCTGCACACAGTCTGTCCGTCTTCGCTGTCCAGTCCATGCCACGTTTTACTCCCTTCTTAGAGTGCCTGCAGGAGGTAACATTTGGTTAGAAGTCATACAACGAATTAGCAGTAAAAGGAGAGACATCTGCAGCGGTAACACACGTGTGGACGTTGTCGGGCACATGTCGCCCGACTGGTACTAGAACCACCTGGTGTAGGCCGAACTAGCGCATGACACAATGCGTCGCATAGTCCTCCATGAAGACGTCAAACACGTGCTTCCTCCACGTCAGCTAGTAAGCACGGTCGCGCCAACACAACGAGGACAACCCGTCAGGACGCGGCTCTCCACTGCCTCAGGGGAGTAGGGCCCCAGCTCACGTCGTTAGCCGTGAACTGGTCGAACTACTCCATAAAGGGCAGATACGCATGTGTAACCTGTACGTGCGCGAACTGTATCTGCAAGGAACACTAGTTGTTATATAGGATGATCCATAATATGATGGAATTAATTATAAACGAGACTACCATATATGGCACTAGAGATAACCCATCGTAGGCCGGTCCACGTCGCCCCCAGGTACATCTCCACCTCGTACGGAGTGATGTCCACGAACATGGGCCGTTCGAGACTGAAGTGCTCGAACGACTACAACTGCAGTAGCAGTGGACACCTTATGAGGACCGAGTCCGCTTTGGTCCTACCACACGTGTTGCACAAGCCGCAATAGGTCGCGGTAAAGTGCGACCGAACCCCAGCTGATGTGGGGGGCCTCCCCCTTGGCGATGGCCCTAGTGTGAGCAATGAGGTGCGCGTTGACGGTGTTGCTGTGGCTGGTGGTGAAGAGCACCTAACCAAACAACCACAACAAGTACGCCTCCAAATGTCGCGAGACCTGCTGCTCTTCCGCGGCTGGGTCCATACGCTCCATTGCAACAATGGGCCGTGCGTCTGACCTGGTGGGAAGACGTATTACTCCTCTACTGCGCTAGGCGGAAGGACTATGTGGAACCTGGCCAGTAGGTCCGCGTGCCAGCCGATCGGGGCCTCCGGCAAGAAGGCAACAGCTCCCGCGATAGGAAGGCTGAGTAGTAGCAAGACGTCCTGCAGAGTAGAGGCCATCTCCCCGAATGGAAAGCATATACCTAATTGCCTCGATGCACGCACCAAAGGCTAAGAAGACCCTTTGCAACACCACAAAACCTATCGCCTTTGCAGATGGCTTGTCCTTCACAGCAATGTACGTGCCTGGGTTCCTGTCTTGTAGCACCGAAAGCATGCAAGGAATGTTGTCGTACGCCGCCTTGAAAGACCCGAACTGTTTTTCCAAAGCCTTCTACTTCGCACACTATGCCTTCGCGTAGCTAATCTTGTACTTGAATTTCTTCTCGATAGCCACCATGATGTGTGTGGCCTCGATGTCCTTCTTCTCTACTATCTCTCTATACATCAAATTGGCTATAAAGGAGAATGTTAGGTTACGATGCCTCAGCAAATCACTACTAAGAATGCAGGAGTGCGGCTCCATCTTTGGCACAATCCAATGAGTCTTATACTTCGCTCTATGTGTGTGCACCCTCTAAGGATAACTGACCTGCTCGAACTTCACGGTGTACTACTCCTGGGTAGATTTCACGATCTGAAAAATCCGTTGTATGGACAGGGCCCACAGCTTGATGGAATCCTGCAACGATACCTTGTTGGAAAATATTGAATACAACCGAACCTCTATGCCATGATACTCCCACGGTGATTCATGCTCGTCATGCGCAGCAACATCATCAGCATCAAACCGGTTCCACTCCTATGGGATGGGAGCTTCGTCCTCATCGAAACCATCCTCGTCGTTCTTTTGTACAACTTCCTTTTCAGCCCAAGCCATCCGATCATTGCTCTCTATTTGATGCACTATGTACTCCATATGCTCCCCTTCATCAGCTTGTCCTGTAGCCTCACCATGCGGTAACCCTTCTTCCTCTCCTCCGTGTACTACATTAGCCTCATCACGAGTAACTACCTTCTCTTGAGCAACATGATGGGCGCTCGAGCTACTCGCAACTCCTGGATGATAGCCGTCGGCATGACCTTGTATAACTTATATTGGACATAGTTTCACAAGCATCACGTACTCGTATCCACGGTGTCAACACCCTTACACAAACCCCTTTCACGAAGTAGTGTGCATCAATGTTCTCAACTCCCATCTAATGTTCGTAGGAGACCGGCTCCAAAGCCCTTGTATGACGACGCTACACACTTCAGGGTCTAAGGAGAAACTGTGAGTGAGCCAGTACACCACATATACGATTTGAGCATTCTCGCTGTCCGAGTGTATCAGAGTGGCTTGCGCAAAATCACTCAAGTCAACATCGTTCGGACCTTCACAAACGGTGCCGACACTGTAATGCACTTTCAATGTAGTAGGTGTCGGCAATACTGATGTCTGCATGCAAATATTTTCAATGTTGTAACTAGTTAAATCACATCACATCACGGGTTTGATCAAGCAAGTGCATGGTAAAGCGGTAAATTCGGGTAGTGATTGCTATTAATTGAATTCTGATGCACTACCTACCATACTATTATAAGATGATGACGTCTGTCTGCACATAGACATAATGATGAATAATGATACTTGAGATGGTCTGTTGATATTGATATGTTTGAATGAAGAAGTTGCATTACATGAATTCATATCATGGAAATAGATGGCTTTCGTGGCATCTATGGTCTACTTTGTGTGGACCCTCTACAGGAGTGAAGAAAGACCTATTTTGGTAGGTACCCCACGGGAGTGGGGAAAGACTTACTTTGGTAGGCACTCCACAGGAGTGGAGGTTGAGGTCCTCGTATGAAAGAGGACAAGCTTGATGTCCTCGCATGAAAAAGGGCGGATTTGGGTAAGCATCGACGGATGCTCACCTCACTATACCGATATAAGCTAAAGAGATGAAAGACATGTACATCTACATCTGCATTTGCATTGTGACAAAGAAAATGTACAAATGCATAAGGAATGGTTGATAAAAATGAAAGAGGTTAAATGGAAATGATGGTTAACGAGACCGTGATGGATAATGAATAATACATGTATTTGCTGTTTACTTTTACTTGCCAAGTCTTGGACTCATGCATGCTTTGTTGACTTTTTTAGGTGATCCTGATTGACGGCATTTATGGGATGGGAGTAAACCCCTTTTTGTATCGCACCTGTTAATTAACAGTTTAATCACCCACTGAGCAATTATGTTTAAACACTTGTTAAATTGCTTTAGATTAAACCTAGCTCGAGTCTGCATTGGGTATATTGCAGGTATGTTGGGACTTAGCCAGTCTCCTTTTGCTTGAAGTGGAGAATTGACTCTCCTTTCAATATTGATTCCATATGACAGGTATTATGTGGCTCGCCATTTGGTTTCGTATGTTTGCAAGCTCATGGTGGTGAGACTCCATGGGCGTCGAGCCCAATGTTTTGGTTATGTTATGTTTATCTGCGATTTAAAATCAGTTGTCATGTTAATGTGTGATGTGGGATCCGTTGTCATTCCATATGTTTATTGCCTATCTATAGTGGTATAAACTGGGGAGGTGCTACCGAAATTTTATTTAATAGCAATGTTCAATTGAGATGGTAAGTATACAGTGGTAGCATTCTGGACTTCGAGGAAGGCCGGCGTGTCACAAAGCAGAATACATCTAGTTAGTAATACTATGTCAATTCCGAGTTACGTAGGACGATGAGTGTATCCTTTAAACGGGGATAATAATGCAACTTCGAAGCTATGTTTTGTCCAAAGAGATTTGGGGAACCATTTGCTTGAACGAAAGACATTTGGCGATGAAGATTTGCTAGAATGAAAGACATTTGGCGATGAAGACATTGAAAAAAATGTAGCGTAGTGAGCATTGAGCTAGTATTTTGCTTTCCTTTTCTCCAACGCCAGCTCAGACGACGCTACTCTAGGATAATAACATAGCAGAAAGTGTAAATGTTTACCTAGCCTAATTAAACAGCAATATATCAACGCGCTATTGAATTTCAGCTGTAGTGGTTATGTAAACCAAAATTGAGCCTGGTTCAATTTTTCCGATAGATACAGGAATTGAACTGTCTAAAAGATTT
Organism: Dendrocalamus latiflorus; assembly: GCA_017311315.1. Taxonomy (NCBI): domain Eukaryota; kingdom Viridiplantae; phylum Streptophyta; class Magnoliopsida; order Poales; family Poaceae; genus Dendrocalamus; species Dendrocalamus latiflorus. Next base: position 6,171,720 of record CM029629.1, on the reverse strand, counting down.
TTTGAAATTCCTACGTTTTAAGCTGGGCCTTAGGTGTCGCTCGGTTTGACTGAAATAAACTGGTTTATGGCTAAAATTATACTGTAGCTGGCTGAAATTACACTGTAGCTGATGATGGCTTATTTGGTGTAATTAAATTTTAAAAAATAAAAAATAAAAAATAGATTAGCTTATCATAAACAATGTAAATGAATACGGGAAAAAAGTGCTCAAATATAAGAAAGAAATTTTCAAATGGTAAGGAAGGTCAGTATAGCTAACCTCAAGAATTTTCTTAAGTTTCTCAAGCCAGGGACTGGTTTCCAGCTCCAAACCAAGAGAGTTGTAGATCTTCACCCAGCGATCATAACTGTGCACAGAAGTGCTAGCCAAAAGACCCGCAATGCTGACTATGGCCAAGGGTATACCCCCACAATTTCCCAGGATCTTTTTAGAAACCTCCATCAAGGCAGTTGAGCAATTTTCCATGTTACCGAATAATCTCTTGAAAAATAACTCTCCGGACTCACTACCCGTGAGGGGTTCGATTTCATAAGCTCTGTCATACTCATGGAGGCAACATGCTTGTGCTACAGTTTTAATTCGTGTGGTAACCATTATTCTGCTTCCAGTATGTGAGTTAGGCAGACAAAATCGAATACCTTCCCAAGCAGAGATGAAAAATGCTGCCTTAGCATGTTCGCAAGTTGTCCCACGTCCCATTCTTCCATGCCTTTTGAGTGGGTCCTCTGGGGGTGTTGAACCTTTTTGATCCACTGATTGAATCATTTGTCGAAGAATGTTTCTTATGATAGCCGACACAGTTACAAAAGCTCGACATTGGAAGCGTGCACTTGTTGTTTGATATGTTGTCATAGCAAGAGTTGTCTTGCCCAAACCACCAAAGCGAGATATAGATATCACCAGTAATTGTTGTACGCTTTCATCCACCAACCACTTAACAAGATTCCTCTGACGTGCTTCAATGCCCACAAGCTAAGTAATCTCTGGGAGGAGTGCGGGAGTACGACCATCCAGAGTGAAATTATTAGCTGGAGCAGGGTGTGCAGCAAATGTACTCCCTTCTGCTCCGGAGATGAGATCATTACCACCGTACCTACAGGAAGAGTTCGGTAGTTATTGCACAGCTTCACAGTTTATGTACATTAACAAATAATATAGTAGATATACAAGACGACGGTGGTGATCATTTGGGTTTTTTTTGTGTGGCTGAAAAAACACTGTAGCTGGCTGAAAAAACACTGTAGCTGACAGATGCTTATTTAGCATAATTAAATTTAAAAAATTAAAAAAATATAAAAAATATGTTAGCCTATTACGTATAATACAAACACATACGGGAAAAAAGAACCGGCAAAAAAGCTCAACAAAAAGCCAAAAGTTCAGAAAAAGACGAAATTTATGAATAGTGAAAAATAAGCCGAAAGCCAGAAGCTGAAGCCCAAATGATCACAGTCGAAAACACCTTGTGGGTGTGATCAAAATGGCTTGAGCTTTTGGCTTCAGCTTATTTTTGCACTATTAATAAATTTCGTCTTTTTCTGAACTTTTGGCTTTTTTTTGAGTTTTTTTACCGGTTCTTTTTTTCCTCGTATTTGTTTACATTATACGTGATGGGCTAATATGTTTTTTCTATTTTTAAATTTTTTTAAATTTAATTATGGTAAATAAGCCTCTGTCAGCTATAGTGCTTTTTTCAGCCAGCTACAGTGTTTTCAGCCATAAGCCACGGGCTTTTCAGCCATTTTGATCACAACCTGTATGTTTCAAAGAAGCAATGGTAATGAGCAATTATTATTTGCCCAATCAGGTACATGCAGGCGGATGTTATCTACCAAATTCCAACAAATAGTTGCAACTGTGGAATAAACCTCTTCAGTTTTCACCAGAACATAGAATCTAGATTCCCTCCCCCCGCATTTCTCATCGTTTGATTTTAGGGGAAAATCATGGGATAAATGGCAAGACGTTCAACACATGGAAATAATTGGATGCTCCCCCTCAGTCATGTGGGCACAATATATCTAACGAAGAGACACCCACCAAGTACCTTGAATTTCGGTCGCCGATACTTGTAGCACGCGCTTTCAGTTCTTGGATTTGTTTGGCAATCTGGCGCTGCACCTTGGCAGTCCGCAGGAAATGGATGCTCCTGTGGACGAACTCAGCAAGGCCAGAACCACTCCTGCTGCTGCCGAGGTGATGCGTAAACTCATCGATGCAATCTTCAACATGTGTGCGACCTCTCGCACCTGTTTCATCCAAATCTTGACCTGCTTCCTGCGGTCATCCCCTCAGCGAGGTCCTGGAGAAAGGCTATCACTATCATGCTCTCCAGCTCACCTCGGATGCCTCCAAGGAGCTACGCTTCTTGGACAAGCATTGCGCCCAGCTTACCTAATAGTGTGTTTATGGCACCATCGTCCGCTCTAACAACGGAACGCTCCATTCTCTATCAAATACCAAAAGGAGGACAAAAGTTTCTGCTGTTGTGTGCTGGAATGAGGCTGGGTGATATGTGGTAGATACAGCACAGGCAATGCCAAAATCCTTCCTACTTATGGGAGGTGAGGAGGTTCTTCTCTGCAGCAAGCATCCTATTTATTTTTGATGATGTTAAGTGGTTGTCCTTCTGGTCCCATGGATTGAAAAGGGGAGAACAGATGAAGTTGACGTTCAGAACAAAGTTGACTTTGCATAGTTGGTGTAATGACCTGATTTTTCAAAAATTTGAAAAACAATTCAATTCCCAAATTCTATTGCAAAATCTCAAACTAGAGCTTAATCCTCACCAATCTCAAGCAAAATTTTCACCAATCTCCAAGCAAGCTCTGCCCTACACCTGTTTTTTTCGCGCAACACTGTAGCATCCGAAAATATCCACCGCCGCCTCCACCTCCCGTCCGCTCTCGTGTCTTCCTTTCCCCTGCCACCTTGCCAGTCGCCACCCCACCCTTCGGGAGCCCTCCCCGCCAGCTAAGGCCCCAGCTGCCCCTTCCCGAATCGTCTTCCCCGTGAGTCACAGCCGCCGCCATGGCCTCTCCTTGCGCCAAGCCGCTTCCAAGCTCATAGGAAAGCCAATGACCCCTCTGACCTCCTCCTGACACACCAGTGAAGCTCCCCACCCACCTAATTCGTTTCCGGTCTCTTCCATCGCCGGTAATGGCCGAAAATCCCTACGGTGCCCTAACTTTCAATTCTTGTACTCCGGCCAATGAGAGTCCAATTCCTCTCTCCAGTAGCCCTCCTGAGCTCCCAGGAACCTTTCCCAAGTCTTGCTCTAAGCTTCCGAGCCCTCTACTCCCTCAACCCGAGCTCCTCTGCTCGGCCATGGCACCCCACTGTGGCCGGCCACTTCCCCGGGCCGAACCACCACTCCCATGAGCTTGCCTTGGTCCCAAGGATGCTCAAATGCCAGAGCCCCGACCCCCTTAACCCTAGGAACCGGCCATAGCCTCCAAAAACCGACCCGAATTCCCGAGCTCGCCGCCGGCGATCACCGGAGAAATAGCCAGTGCCGACCCCAAAAATGGGTTCCCGGCATCTCCCTGAGTCCACCCATGTCTTCAGTTGGCGTCGCAAAGCCCTGTAACGCTGGCAATCGCCGTCGCAAACCTCCCCTGTTCGGCTGCTACAGTGCACGCGCGGAGGTAGAAGATGAACAGTATCCGCCCGCTATGAACAGTGTTTCGCCCGGTTTGAACAGTAAGTATCCGCAATGAACAGTAACCAGACCCGTTAAACCATTTTTAAGCCCAAAAATGCAAAAATATATCCGTTTCGACCGTTTTGAAGCCGCCAATCCATTTCTTAGCTCCAAATATTCATATCAAACCTCCAAAAATCCCAAACCTATTTTATTTGAATTTTAATTGAATTTATTTTGTTATTTACATTTCTTTATTCCTAGCTCATTTTTCGTCGAGCGTGGAATTAAATTGATTTTCTTTATTTTACGCTAGCACGTGACGTCGAGGATTATCTCATTCAAGAATACGAAGCCTTGGATCAAGGTCAAGGCCAAGAAGATGAAGAATACGAAATTGTCGAAATTATAAGTCCGCAAGGCAAGTCACATGTTTTTGATCATATTGAATCCCATTAAATTACATTATTTATTTAATGTATTTTCATTATTGATAGTTGTGAACTGATAATTGCTTAAAACAAAGATTTAGAATGGCATGCTATCTAGATAATCCTACCACTGATAAAAAGCCCTGTTTACCTTGATGGCCATATTCACCTTGACAACCTTAGTAAGAATTAACATATGCTATAAGTGTATACAAGATCATTTCATTCAGCATGATACACTACTAAGTGACTCTGGCCGTTGGTCGGTAGAATTGAAAAACCCGGAGAGGGTAGGGTGGTATGGGACACCGTACCCTAGGCCGGTGATGCTGGTATGCATTCTAAGGTGTTGGCTGTGGGCCAGTAGGATTTGAAAATTGGTACTAAGGTAAAGGGGTGCTGTGGGAAATCACGTGGTGATCTACGCAAACGACTTTACCTTAGGGAATTGAGACTGGGAAGGGTGTGCTGTGGGAAATCACGCGGTGATCTATGCCCACGACCTTACCCGAGTGAGAGGTTGGTATGGATGGGTGGTGGTAGTGCCAGTGGGCATAGAGGGAGATGTGGTTGGATGCCTCAGGTGAAAAATGTAAGGACGAGAACCTTGTGCCAAGTAAAAGACATAGTCAACGCTCAGGCCACAGGAGTTGACTTGTCAACACTGGTCTAGTAGCTGCTCCATTCAATTGAAACTCTACAGGCTGTGACGACAGGTAGACGGGGAGTTAGGTATGCTGCGGGTACCTAACAACGGTAGTATTCACTCACAAGCGGCTAGAGAAGAGTATGTGCGCAATTGTAGCCGTGACTGAGTGATGCTATCGGGTAGAGTCTATATAAAGAATGGAGCAGTGAACCGACCTGGCTTTCTTAACTCTGTCACGGGAGTTAAGGGATCGTGTGGGTAAAGTTGAGCAACTCTGCAGAGTGTAATAAATGGTATTCGAATACGCCGTGCTTTCGGTTAATGAAGCTGTGTTAATTGGGTGATTCCAACAATGAGGCATAAGTAGGATTTGAGATGATTTAATGTGATAAGTGATGAACTGAATTTGTTAATGAAAACCCCCTGATCTTAGGAGCAATTGTTTTAAGTTTTACTTGATTGCAATTTGCAAATAAAATTGCATCCACCTCATAATAAAACCACTATACACCCTCCACCCGAGAACCCTGGCAATTAGTTATATAGTATTTCCACATGTGATTTGCTGAGTACGGGGTGGGAGTACTCAGGGTTACCGAATTTTCCCCCAACAGATACCAGAAGAAAAAGGAAGCAATTCAAGATTTCGCATTAGGGTTACGACCGCACTCAAGCGTTCCTGTGGAGTTTTCTTCGGCTCTTTTGTATGTAAGTTAAATTTTGGGCTTGAATGCCCTTATTGTCGTTAAAGCTGGCCATTAGGTCTTACTTTAATCCAATTAACTCTTTTTAAATGGCTTATAAGCAGGCATGATACACTGTTAAGCCGCAACAGAACTCCTGGGCTGTTGCAGGCCGTACGACGTCCCTGGTCCCAAAAATTGGGGGCGTTACAGTTGGATGGTGTGTTTAGTTTTCTTAGTTAAACACGTGGCTTTTCATGGTTAATTGTTCATTGTTTATCGTTGTCCTAGTTAGAAACATCATCTCTTACCTCAAAATTGATAAGAACATGACCATTATTTCAAAAAATGCCAGTTTAAAAACATAAATCAAGAACTTAAGTTTGACTCCCAAGTGTCATTCACTGCAACATGATGCATATTGGTAGATGTGACTGTTATGGGCTAGCACCACTGGCGGTGCACCCGTGCGCCCAGGGGATGGACAGAGAAGGAAGAAAAGGAGTAAATGATTCTTTTCTTAATTCCAATAGCACGTGGCAGCTCTATTATATAGTAGGCTCCCTCGAATCTAATATTAATCATAGCCCTTTACAAATAGAAATTAATATCAATCCTTAATCATATCTTTAACAAATAGAAACTAATATCTAACTTTCTAATAATGAACCGGTTGGGCCCAAGGCCAAGCCCACGCCCATCAAATTACACCCCCTCTCGGACATGCAGCTTACTTGTGTAGGCAAATCTTCGTCGGTCAGTTATTTTAACAATTTATAGGTGATCATTGATCACTAATAATCTTGGTGGAGAAATTAACTTGGAACATTCTTACATCAAGAAAGAGTGAAAGACTGCTCATTCAGTTTTTCTTTTATGAAGAATCACCTGAAATTCTGAATCAAAGAAAATTACAAAGTTTGCTAGATACAAAATTCATATTCATGGATACCCACGCCAACCTTAATAATGAATGATATTTCTTACCGGTGTAATTCTGGTTGATTACTTGGTAATTAAGTGATGGCTTCACCCATAGGCTGTCAAGACTGCACGACATGGACTATACCTCAGCTGGCATGCTCAATCTTGCCCCTTATTTTTGTAGCCAATCTTATCATGATGATAACAGGAGGTCAGTTGTGTCATGGAACAGATGGCCACATGAATATCAGCCATTGCTGCCAACAAAGAAGTGTCTGAGAGAGAAAAAAACGATGGATTAGAGGAAAAGAGAAGCATGAAAAGGAAAAGCATAATGCTAACACGTCAGGCATGTACTCATGTTGATCCATCCAGGTTTTCACCTTCCAGGATGATTGCTAATAACTTAGCTCACACTTCTAAAATGTTAAACAAAAACAGCATGAATGATCCCATATATATGCAGTACCTATAGTTGCGTAGAACAAACTCCTCGAACCATGCCGTTATTAACCCACTAAATCCTCCTAAAGAACTTACAAAACCTCACAAAAAAACTTAAGTACAAAGAGAATCAAAGCAAGACAAATACAAACAAAAAGTATTTGTCTGTGACTCCAAACTGCATTATTTACAACCTTTAAAATAATACAAATCACATGCTTCTAGCTTCTGATTCCTAATATGATGATCAGTAACTATAAAAAAAGAAGGGGACTAAAGGGAGAGACACCCCCCTAATTTTCCTTCTAAGTTGGGTGAGGACTCAAACCCGGGCTGGCTAGGTACAACCTTGTGCCCTAGCCAGGCTTCCCGGGAGAGTTCCTCATGATCAGCAACTATGATGTTGAACCTCTGTCAAATGTCCGTTGATCGCTCTCCTCCTATCCCTTGTGGCCATCCTGTCACCGTAGGTCAGAAAGATATCCCCAAGATCAACAAGCCCCACTTCCCTCAATCTCCTTCCAACTTCCTCAAACATTGCCACCCCCTCCTCATTCGAGAAGTAGTGCAAGAACTTGTTATAGTCGAACCTCGGCACATCCACTCCACCCCACATTGCCCTCTCCACAAACTTAGTCGCCTCCAGCGTCTTGCCAGCCTTCACCAATCCGCCAACAAATATGCTCTCAAAATTCACCGATGGATCCCTCCCCTTCCTGCCCCTCTTCCCCAAGTGCCCCTGAAGCAACATGATGTATGTGTGCATGTTCGGCTCGCAGCCCCTGGCAACCATCTCCCTGAACACCTCAGTCGCCTCCCCGGCCCGCTTGATCCTCACTAACCCCTTCATCAACCCATGGTACAACGCAATATCCTTCTCCTTAACACCATGGAAAACCCTGTACCCTTCCCTCACCCTCCTCCTTGCCAGCAGCCCATACACCAAATCTCCCAAGACCTCCCCATCCACCTCTACTCCTCTCTTCACCATTTCGGCAAATACCATGTACGCGCCCCACACCCTCCCTCCCTTGCACAGCCACGACACCACCGCGCGGTAGCACCCTCCGCCACCGCCATCCGAGACACCCCGTTTCCGCATTCCGTCGAACACCTTCATGGCGTCGGCAGCACGGTTGTTCTTGAACAGCGTCACCACGATCTCCTCGTACGCCGCGGCGCCCGGCTGGATCCCGATCTTTCCTATGCCATTCCACACCCTACACGCGTCCTCGAACATCCCGGCGCGGCAGTACGCGACGATCAGCTGCTCGCAGCACCTTCCGGTGCGCGCGACGCCGTGCCGGTGCTCGGCCTGCTTGATCAACTTCTCTGCCACGTCGGGCAGCTTGCAGACGGAGCAAACAACGTCAGTGATGAATTTGAGCACGCGAGGGCGGTGGACGTCGGGGAAGAGAGCGAGGAGGGCAGAGACCTTGCCGACCTCGCGGGCGGGAGCGAGGCCGCGGACGGCAGCGCGGAGGGCCGCCGCGGAGAGGAGCCTCGGCGGGAGGGAGAGCAGCGTGGAGTGGAGGAGGTCGACGTTGCGGGACTTGGCGAGGACGTCGAGGAGGCGGGCGGCGGTGGCGGGGGAGTGCGCGAATCCGTGGCTGGCGGTGAGGTGCGCGAGGAGGCGGTGCACGGGGCGCCAGGAGAGCGGGAACCGCGCGGAGGCCTGGAGGAAGAGCTCGCGGAGATCCGCGGGGGCGGAGGGGAGCGGAAGCACGGATAGTCGTCTGTGCAGCGCGGCGTCCGGGGCGTGCTGGTGCTGGTAGAGGATCGTGCACAGGCGGAGGAGCAGCGCCGGGTCGGTGGGCCTCGGCGCGGCCGCGGAGGTGGCCTCTGGAGCGGGAGCTGCGGCGGCGACGGTGGAGAGGAGGCGGCGGAAGAGGGGGAGGAGGCGCGGAGGCATGGAGGTGGTCGTGGTCGCGGATTAGCGGTGTTTGCCGACCGACCGAAACGGCGAGGAGGTTGAAGAGGGCGCGGCGCCGCGGCCAGTAGCGCGAGCGCTGTACTACTCGAGAGATTTTTGGAGTTTGGGCCGTCGATTGTGCAAAATCTCGTCTGTTTTGACGGCGAGTGGTACTTGGGCCATATGGGCCTTATATGGGCCGGATTCTCTACGTCGGAGCCGAATGTTGACCATGTTTTATTTACTGTGGTGGATATGTTTTCTTTACCGACGGGCGGATGATTAGGACACCACCATCAATGTTATACATAGTTTTAGGCTCGAGTAGCTGTTTGAAAAAAATTATCCTCTTCTTTTCAGTTTTTTGGAAAAATTGAAACCAAAAGCCATACTAAAACCAAAGAAAAACAGGTTCGTTGTTGCACGTTTATCGCAGTCTAATTTTTCTCTCAAACATGAGTTTAATTTGTGGCCGTCACTTTGTCACTTGTCAGTTCCTGTTTCTGATACATGTTTCTTTTTTTTCTTCTGCTGATAGTACTGCTTCTTTGATTAAATAAGCAATGGCCTCATTTTCTCAAAAGAAAAAGGGAAAAAAGTTCTTGTTTCTGATGTGACGTAGCTTCTTTTATTTAGTCTATGGCTTAGTTGAGAAATATGACACGCACGCATGTAGCGGTTTCTAATTTTCTGGTGCACGGTAACTGCTGTTAGGTCACCGGATGATCGATGATGCAGGTATGTCGCGGTCATACACAAGGAAAACGAACTGCTCGTAGAAAAGAAAGTACGTGTACTATGTACTATGCTGACTAGGGTGAAAACGGATCGGATATTTCCCGACCGACCGCCGAATCCGAGTCGGATCGAATTCGGATAGTCGTATCGGATAATTATCGGATTCGGATAGTTGTTTTCGGATACGGATTCGGATTCGGGAGCGGACTATCCGACGGATACGGATAATATCCGGATTTTTATCGGATAATACCCGGATATAGTTTTCGGATATCCGGCCCATCAGCCAAATCATCATTTTCAGCCCATCAGCCCATTAGCAAATCCAAATAAATTCCAACAAATCCAATAAATGCAAATAACACCAAAAAAATTCCAGAAAATGCACAAAAAATACTATAAATCTAGGAGAACTTAGGGAAATAACATAAACTATTTTTAGCTTTTAGAAAATAGTTAAAATAAATTTTTTTGCTCTTGGCTTAAAAATAAAATCTAAAAAATCCAAATAAATTTCAACAAATCCAATAAAATATGGGATATGATATGGAATGAGTAATATCCGACCGAATTCGATCCCTGTCACTCTGCTACCTGGATTATGTGCTAAAGCAGCTATTTCCATCAAGAAAAAAAGAAGATATGCTAAAAAAGGTTCAGCCATATGAATATATGATATATATCTCTCGGATCCTCATGTTTCATTCACTGGGATCGTTGGTAAGAATCCACCTTTGATTTAGTATTGAGTGTTGACTGCAGCTTTTTACTAGTGAAACTGTACCTTTTGGAACTGTAATCATCTGTATTATCCGCCTATATTATCTGTTTCCGAGCCGAATTCGTTATATATCCGTCCCGACGGTACCGTATTCGAAACTCCGAATATTCCGAATTCGTATTCGTATCCGGTCTTACCGTATTCGACTCCGAATCCGAAAAAAATATGGATTAGGATACGGTTTAAGCAATATCCGACCGAATCCGATCCGTTTACACCCCTACTGGATAGTGGTGTCCAATGGGCCATGCTGGGCTGGCACGGCACGGGCCTAGCGATGGCACAGTCCGTTAAGGCCTGCTAAATAAATGGGCCATGCCGGCCTGCGGGCCGCGGTCCAAACCCAGGCACGGCCCACGATCGTGCCATGCCTGCACGGGCATGGTTACAACTTAACGGGTCGTGCCGGCACGTTAAGCAGGGAAAAGGCGAAAAAAATTAAAAAAATTATAGAAAATTAAGAAAAAATTGTAGAAAATTAAGAAAAAATTCAAAAAAATTATAAAAAATTGCAGACATTGTTAATCATCAAAATAATTATTTTCAATGACATAATGAGCTTTATTAACTTGTTAAATTACATGGGATGACTGTCTCATTAAAAACTTTACCAAGTAAAAACTCAACTTGAGAAAACCTTGGTAAAGGAAAAAAAGTACAACCTATAAAGCTCATTAGTGACTACATGTGAAAAAAATATTGAAAATCCTATTCATTGCTATCTAGATATAAATTCTCGAAAGATTCTTCTAAATCTCTATTATCTGCAGTATGTTGGAGTCTTGATTTAGCTTGTTCCTAGTCTTTGACAGTTAGAAGGATTTCGACTATCTTGTTCGAGAGACTTGTTCGTCGCTCCTTGATTATTCTTTTAGATAGACTGAAGGCTGACTTCGAGGAGACTGTAGAGACAGGAACAGCCAACACATTCCGCGCTAATGTGGATAGCACTGGATATATTACTTTCTGAATTTGCCACCATGAGAGGATGTTCAACTCCTGCTCGAAGCTGACGCTATCACTATTGAGATAGCTCGATAGGTCTCCAATGCTTTGTCGCCTTCCTCCTCCTGACTGATGTGTACCTGCACCTGCACAAGAACCTCTAGACGAAGAATAAAAATCTTACCCCATTGCATAGTCCCCCTAGAGGTGCTAGGGGCGACCGAGAGTCTTTCCAAATGCACGGACCCAAACTTATTTTCATATTTCTCATATATCTCATATAATTTATCCTTAACTACTCTATAGTATGTACAATAGTCTAAACTGGTAGCGTCACTTAAAAGTTGTAATACATTTATAAATCCTTAGAGTTTAGCCCTACGATCCAAAATAAAGGCAAATGCATATAAAATAGGAATTTCCCTCCAATATTTTAAAAACTTATTTTTCATAGCAACTACAGCATCTCGTAGTATAGGATCATTTTCAAAAGCCTTTAGGTGAGTGGTAAGTTCAAAAGTGTCATGAACAATTAGAGGACAGGTTAGATAGTGAAAAACCCCAAAATTTCAAACCAAAAAATTCTGTGCTTTTTGCTGGATTTTTGAGTGATTTTCGAAAACTTTCCTTTTTGGGAAAGTTTTCCCCGGTTTCCGCTTTCCTTTTTCGGCCGGACGCCTCCCCTCTCCCTCCGGCGCCCCGCTCCTTCCCGCCTCCCTCCCTGCGCAGCGCCCTCCCCCGCTCCCCTCTGCCGTTGGCGCCCGCTTCCTCTCCGCCTCCTCCCTTGCCCGCGCGTGCGCGCTGCGCCCGCGAACAGCGCCGCCCTCGGATCCTTCCCTTGCGCCGCGCCGTCCCGACCGCGCGGTCCAAAGTCGACAGCACTTCTGCGCTGCCCCCGACCCCACCTGCCAGCCTCCGCCAGTCCCCTCCGCCGCGCAGGAGCTCGAGCTCGCCCGTGCCGAAGCTCACCTGCTCCCCTCTCCCGTCCATCGCCATTACTCCCTCTGCAGAGCTGGCGTCACCCCGGTCATTGCTCCATCCCGCGGAGGAGACGCCCTACCTGCCCCTGTTGACCCCGGAGCCCCGCCCGTTCCTTCTCCCCGAAGGTTTCGCCTCCCTCCGCTCGGGTATAAAAGCCCTCTCTCGGCTCCCGCCCGGTCCTTTGCTCCCCGAGCTCCCCCACCGCCCCCATTCACCTCCCGCCACTCCCAGCCACCTCCCGGAGCGGCCGATTGAAGTCCCGCCATCCGGAGCTCCCCCATTGCCACCCTGTGAGCCGGCGACCCCCGGGAGCCAAACTCCCTCTCCTCTCCCTCATTCTCCAATTGCTTCCGCCGAGAGCATCTCCTCCCCTCGCTGACCCCATTGATGCTTGCCGTTGGACAGGTGATCGCCTGAGGAGCGCCGCCGCTGAAGCTCCTCTCCGGCCGTCGCACCTTCCCCGTGGCCAGCCCGCTCCGAAGCTCCCCAGCGCTCACCGTCGCCACCAATGTGAGCCTCTGGGTCCCCTGTCGGTGTAGCCGCCCCCCGATTGAACTCCCTCGCCGTCGGCAACCCCCTCCGCCACCAAATACCCGAAGCACCCCCATCTTCCTCCCGCCCTCTCCTTTGTTCCCCTCCCGTTCCAAGGCCCCAAAACGGAATCCCCATGTCAAGCCGCGCCCGCCGGTGCCCTTGGTCGCCGCCGACGAGCCCCCTGGCGCCCGGACCGCCGTCGCCACCGTACCTCTGCCCCGAGGGCACTGTAGCGGCCGGAGGTTGAAGACGACCCCGCCCCGCGACATGGCTCTTCCTCGCCCGTCCATCGCGTCTGTAATATATAACCTCAGCCGTCCGATCCCGCCGTACCGCTTCGCCCGCCCTCATCACCCTGCAGCCGTCCGATCTCTCCCCGTCTTCATCCAAGCCACTCGCACCCACCGCATCGTCGCTGTCCACCCGGGCCACGCGCCGCGCATCCGGGCCGCGTGAGCGCGCGTGGGAGTGGGCCGAGCGGCCTGCTCCGTCGCCCGAGCGCGCACGCGCCTGCGGGCCGCCGCGCGTCGCCGCCGTGGGCCGCGCTGGCCTTCGGCCGCGCGGGCCGCACAGTGCCGGGCCGCGCTGTAGCGCTGGGCCGGCCTAGCCCTGTTCATCCGATTTTCCAGCAATTTATCAATTTCTAAAATCCAGAAAAATCCAAATAAATCCTAGAAAATCCCAGAAAATCCCAAAAATTCCCAAATTTCACCACTTTGCTCCAAATAATGTCCCGGACCCATTTTTGGCCTCCCCTTCCACAGATTCATCCCAGATAAATTCCTAAAATCCCCATTTAGAGATTTATGCATTGTACTCCTTTTTAATAGATTATTTTTCCTCGCTTGATTAGGCTCAAGCCGGATTTATGTTATTTTCAGTGTTTGCGCTAGTGTCGGAGTTTCCGGAAGCTCAAGTGCAGTCGCAGGATCCAGGAGCTTCTACGTTCGAGCTAGCCGACTTCGTCCCGATTCACGGCAAGTCACAAGTCCTTGCATTGAGTTAATTCTGAAATGTTAGTTCGAAAATAAAATAAAATATTTAGAATGACATGTTATGTAGATAAACCTACCACCGACAAATGCCATGTTAAACTTGTAGCCATGCCTTTGTAACCCTAGAAATAATTATCTGTTAATCTAGATAATTGTAGGATATTATTATCATGCAAAGTCTTACACTGATAAGGTTGTGGCTGCGGGCCAATAGAATTTGGAAAACCCGACTCTAGGGTAGGGTGGTATGGGACACCGTGCCCTAGAGCGGAGAGTGCCTGCGGGCACAAGGTAGGGTAAGGGGGTTGTGGTGCGCCGCGAGACGGTTTTCGCCCATCTCTTACCCTAGGATTGGAGTAGGGTAAGGGGGTTGTGGTGCGCCGCGAGACGGTTTTCGCCCATCTCTTACCCTAGGATTGGAGTAGGGTAAGTGGGGTTGTGGTGCGCCGCGAGACGGTTTTCGCCCACCGCTTACCTTAGGTTGGGTCGTGGGCCTGGCGAGGTTGCGGACCTTGTGAAAATATAAGGACTGAAACCCTTACGCTGAGCAAATGTCACAGTGATCGCTCAACCACAGGAGTTGACTTGTCAACACTGGTCTAGTAGCTGCTCAACTCGATTGAAACTCTACAGGAGGTTTAGCAGTGAGGTTAGGCAAGCCGTGTTGTGGGTGCCTAACAACGGTAGAGTTCACTCGAAGCGGCACCGTTTTCTCTTGTGTGGGTGTGTGTGTGTGTGAGCCAGACCCGAGTGAATTCTACCGGGTAGAGCCTATATAAAGAGTTGAGCAGTGAAACGACCTGACTTTCTTAACTCTGTCGCGGGAGTTAAGGGATCGTGTGGGTAAAGCTGAGCAAACTGTGCAGAGTCAAATAAATGGTATTCGAATACGCCGTGTTCCCGGTCAATGGAGCTGTGTCACTTGGGTGATTCCAGTCGCGAAGCTTAAGTAGTTTTGTACATGCTTTAACATGATTAGTTGGTTAATTAACTCTTCGTGAAAAACCCCTGGGATCTTAAGGAGTAGTTTTGGGTCCATTTTATCAAAATGTTTGCAAATAAAACTGCATCCACTCAAAGTAATAAACCAAATATACTCCCTTCCTTTGTTGATCCGTGCAAGTAGTAAGTTAGGGTTTCCCTTGTGATTTGCTGAGTACGGGGTCGGAGTACTCAGGCTTGCTAATTGCCACAGATACCAGAAGAAAAGAAGGCAATTCATGTTTTCGTGTTAGAAGGTCTCCTCGTCGAGGACCCGTGGCTTTAGGTCTTCGCCGCGCTCAAGCGGATCTTGGAGCTTTTGGTAATGTAATTATGCTTTGGGTTTGCACGCCCCGCTGTCAAAAATGGAAGCTAATCCATATATGAAATATATGCTGGACTTTTGTTGTAAGCATGCAATGGTATACTCTTGCGCGACATTCCATAACTGTTCATGCGTGAATAGTTGCGGAATGCCGTGTCCGTACGCGCCCCTGGAAACGGGGGCGTTACAGATAGTTGCTATGAACAGCCACATGGAAGAACAGCCACATGTGCCACCTCAGCAAGGATGTGCGCCAGCTCGGTCTTTTGTATTACCAAATGGAGGAAAGAATCTACGGTGCAAATTGAGACAAGTTTAAGGGCCGAAAAAATAAAATACAAATTTAGCGAGTAAAGTGGTACAACCTCACAAGTTCAGAAATCTACAGTGCACTTTCTCTTAAGAATACGTAGTCAAATATAGTAGCAATTAGCATCTAACCTCTGGATGCCTTCAGAGTTTATAAATGACATTATCTTTTTTGGGGCTCATGGAACTGAGCAGTATATCAAAGGACAATTTGTTAAGTATATATAGACCTCCCTGAAAGCAGCATACAGCCATACATCTGTCGTAAAAAAAGTAATAAAAAAGAGTACCATTTGCGTATATACTGCTAAACTTAAACCTGCGGTTTTGAGGCATATATATCCTCTTTGTAATCCATTCTTAAACAACTTTCTGAAAACGAGCATTAATCGTAAACACATACTATGCACAGCTGACGAGCTCTCTGTTCAAGCATATAATGCAGAATAGAAGTCCTTTATTCATTTGTACATGAATCCAAGTATCGCACATAGGTACATCGAACACCAAAGAACAAATTAAGCAGCAGAACATACACCACTGAAACATCACGCTCCTAGCTAATAACAGCTAGCCAGCTCATCCCGAACAAGAATATATATAATCGTACATGCACACTGATCACACACAACACAGCGCATATTTGGTATAGATCACTGGGATGCACTATACGGATATATATACGTTACGTACTCATCATGGCTTGGCCTCCGGCTCCGGGTAGTGGACCTCAGGCTTGGGCGGCAGCTCGGTTTTCGGCAGAGGCGGCAGCTCGGCTTTCGGCAATGGCGGCAGCTCATGCTTCGGCACCTGCGACACGGCCGGGTGTGGGAGCTCGGGCTTCGGCACCTCCGGCATGGCAGGGTGCGGCAGCTCGGGCTTTGGCACCTCCGGCACTGTGGGGTGCGGCACTTCGGACACCTTTGGAATCTCCGGCACGGCTGGGTGCGGCAATTCGGGCTTTGGCAGCTCCGGTACAGTCGGATGCGGCAATTCAGTCTTTGGCAGCTCCGGCACGGTAGGGTGTGGTTGTAGTTCAGGCTTCGGCAGCTCCGACACAGTAGGGTGTGGTGGCAGTTCCGGCTTCGGTAGCTCCGGGACAGCGGGGTGCAGCGGCGCTTCGGGCTTCGGCAGCTCCGGCGCCGCTGGGTGCGGCGGGTACTGCTCCTTGGGTGGCGCTGTCTCCTCAAGGTACCGTGCCGCGCTGCTCATACCACTGCACGAGAGCAGCAGTGCCATGAGGAGCAGAAGGGAACACACGGTGTTCTTGGAAGCCATATTGGATGGTCTACACTGCTTGTGATCTGGCTAGCTACGTGTGTCAACTGGAGATCGAGCAAGCTAGTTCTTTTCTGCAATGGCCAGAAGAGAAGACTCGAATTTATAGCACGCAATGTGAAACCTGATGCGTGTTGTTTGGTGCAGGGCAGGTCATCTGCATTTCGGTGGTTGTTTAATTTGGTCTCCGTGTGATCTCTCCTGATCTCTGTTCGTGTGTAGTTTACTTAGGTGGGTAATTTGCGTTCTTTATGCGACGTGTCCATCGTTGTTGCGGAAAACGCAAATTAGGGCCCCTGTATATGTGTCCAAGAACAGCTGAGAAAGAGAGTAAGATGAGCTATACTGCCCATACTGACGAAATGCTTGACTTTCCAGGTTCTAAATCTAGTTGAAAAATGACCACTACAGCAGTATAGAATTTATACAATGGCTAGATCTTCAGTAGGATAATCGGGTGCCATACCAGTTACCATCTAGTATATATCCTCTTCGTTTCTTAATTAATTCATTTAAGATTATTTTTTTAAAAAAATGTAGAAGCACAGTACAGAATTATTTGGTCTGTTATGCCTTTATAACTAGGTACACCAACGAATGTTTAGTATATACGAATTGACACGGTCTATAATACACCCCTCTAATCATTATTGTTCTAATTGTGTTAGAAAACATTAAAAATTTAATGACATAGAAGTCTTTTTGACGACAAATCTAACTTTCATATAACAAATATAAATATTTTTATGTATATTTGTAGTCAAAGTTTTAAAATGTTAACTACACATTATAAAATAACAAGTAAAAAAAGAATAGAATGAGACGTACTAAACAAAACTAGGCTTTAAGTGGTCATCAGATTCGTTAACAGATTTAGTGAAAACAGATTTTTTTTCTTAAATTTCATGTGTTACAAATAGTTTTCACTTATTCCGCTATTTCTATTTGTTAGAGCATGTACACTAGTAGAAACGATTGCTATCTATATACTCCTTCATGTCATTTAAAGACAAAATTAAAGACAACTTGTATAATAGATGATACCTTAAAGCTGTTTCTATGGGATCCTATAATCTTTTAATCATGATATGAAAAAAAAAATATTTGTCATAGACAATGACTTATACAATGGTGTTTAGGGTTGTAACCGAGCCGAGCTCGAGCGAGCCTGGCCTCCTCCAGTCGAGCTCAAGTAATCCAAAGCTCTGCTCGGTCCAAGCTCGAGTTTGGCTCGAATAAGCTCGGTAACAGTTAAAATAATATAATATACACTATTTTTTCACAATAAGTAAAACTCGAGGTCGGCTCGAGAGAGCTCAATAACAGTAAAAAATAATTTAATATATACTAATTTTCAACAATAGAAAAGCTTGAGAGCTTGGTAAGAGTTAGTATGTATGTGGGCTGTAAAAAAAAGCTTAGTATGTATGTGGGTTGTAAAAAAAGCTCGAGGCTTGTGAGCTATTTGAGCTCGGCTTGTTGAAGTTCGTGGGCTCGGGATCAAGCTCGAGTTCGTCTCGTTTGGAGCTCAAGTCGAGCTCGAATCAAGCCTACAGTGAGCCGAGCTCGAGCAGCTCAGCTCGCGAGCCTCGAGTTTTTTTTATAGCCCTAATGGTGTGTTGTACTGTCTATATGGTCATCTCTTCACGAAGAGGCAACTACACTCTCTTTCCTTCTTCTTTCTCCCTAAGCCAGCAAAAATTTTACATGGCAAAGCTTATAGACAGCTGATAATATATTGTTCATGCCCTTACTAATTTATATATGAATATGAATTAATAAACCATGCATGATACATGTATAGATCGTGTGTGTATACATATAAGGCAAGATATACGTACATCATCAAATGACAAAGAAAGCTGCAACATACAACACTGAAACATCACGCTCCTAGCTAACAACAGCTCTCATGCATGACGAACAACACGGTCGCTGGCAAAGATCACAGTTTACAGGCATAAGCATACATACACAGTAATGTAGTCCATTTGGGATCTCCTAGGGTTATGGATCTAGAGGGTTCTTTTCTAGTTCGTAATACACGGAGAGAGAGAGAGCAGTAGGGTTAGGGTACCGACCTTCCGATGTAGAGGAGGAAGAGGTAGCCATCTCGGCGGAGCGCGGGCACGGCGACGGTCGGGGAAGAACGGCGTCTCCCGGAGCGCGGCGATGCTGGCGGAGATGCAGATCCGGTGGAGGAGACGGACGGCGGTGGTGCTTCCCGTCGCTAGAGCGCCACCCTCGCAGATCGGGCTAGGGTTTGTCGGTGGGTCTGGCGGCGGCACGGTGAACCTCGACCTGCGTGCCGCCCCGGCCCCCACCTCTCTTTTATACGGCGCTGGCGACAGGGGCCCACCAGCCTATTGGGCTGGGCGCCCCCGATCAGGGCGCGAGCAAGGGGAGGGGATTTGGCCGTTGGGCCAAATGCCCTGCTGAGATCATTCTAACATTCTCCCCCTTGATCTCAATCTATACTTTATCTTTAATTACTTTTTGACTTTACACATTCCATCATAGATTAGTGCATAGAACATGTCTCATCGTCACGGTCAATCGCCGATAGATTCAACAGCTACAATACACCTCTCTGTTCTGAAATAGTTACTTTAAACTTTTGGGCCATCTTTTAGTCCAGGAATCATAGGCTTTCCCTTAAACCCATGCCGGCTACATGTTCTCTGAACACGTTGGGTGGTAAGCCTTTGGTAAGCGGATCCGCTAACATCTTTGCGGTACTTATGTGCTCAAGACTTATAATTTGATCCCGAACTTTATCTTTCACAACATAATACTTTATGTCAATGTGTTTGGCAGCACCACTTGACTTATTGTTGTGGGCATACGTTACTGCGGGTTCGTTATCGCAGTACAACTTAAGTGGTCTATTGATGTCGTCAACCACTTTTAAACCGGGTATGAACTTCTTTAGCCAGTTCACCTGCCCCGTAGCCTCATAACATGCTACAAACTCGGCATACATTGTGGACGATGTAGTGACGGTTTGTTTTGAGCTTTTCCACAATATAACTCCTTTAGCGAGAGTGAACACATATCCGGATGTAAACTTTCTATCATCTCCCGCAAAATCAGAATCTGTATACCCCACTATATGGAGTGAATCTGATCTTCTGTATGTCATCATGAGGCCTTTTGTTCCTTGCAAATAACGCAAGACTTTCTTTATCAATTTCCAATGTTCTATTCCAGGATTGCTCTGGAATCTGCCAAGTAACCCGGTAACAAATGTTAAGTCAGGGCGTGTGCACACTTGAGCATACTGTAAGCTTCCGACAGCTGAAGCATATGGAACCGCTTTCATTTGATCGAGCTCGTATTGGTTCCTGGGGCATTGAAAATCCCCATATCTGTCGCCCTTGACTATAGGTGCAGGTGAAGGACTACTTTTATGCATACCAAATTTCTTTAATACTTTCTCTGTGTATGCCTTTTGTGACAGTCCCAATATCCCCTTGTTCCTATCCCGGTGAATTTCGATCCCTAGAACGAACGAAGCTTCACCAAGATCTTTCATATCAAAGTTTGAGGACAAAAACTTCTTTGTCTCCAGTAGCAGACTAACATCACTACTAGCTAGTAGGATATCATCCACATACAGGATTAGAAAGATAAACTTCCCATCTTTAAACTTTGCATAAACACAGTTGTCCTCAACATTCTCTTTAAACCCAAATTTTCTTATTGTACTGTCAAACTTCAAGTACCACTGTCTTGAAGCTTGCTTTAACCCATAAATCGATTTCTTTAGGCGGCATCCCATTCTTTCATTTTCTTCCACGACAAAACCTTTCGGTTGTGCCATGTAAACATTTTCCTCCAAATCCCCATTAAGAAATGTCGTCTTTACATCCATCTGATGTAACTCTAAATCATAATGTGCTACTAATGCCATTATGATTCTGAAGGAAACTTTACATGAGACTGGAGAAAATGTCTCATTGTAATCAATCCCTTCTCTTTGCGTAAAACCTTTTGCCACAATTCGGGCTTTGTATCTTTCTATATTCCCTTGGGAGTCATGCTTTGTCTTGTAGACCCATTTACAGCCTACTGTTTTGGCTCCTTTAGGAATAATTTCCAAGTCCCAGACATTATTAGTCTTCATGGACCTCATTTCCTCTTCCATGGCCTCAAGCCATTTTGTTTCGCTTCTCATGGCATCTTCAAATGAGGTGGGATCATCCTCCATTTGAAATTCCTCTGTATGATAAATCTGATAATCATCAGAAATAGCTGATCTTCTTACTCTTTGAGACCTCCTCGGGGCCTCTTCATTTGGTACATCTACTGTTTGAGGCTGCTGTTGCTCCCCTTCATCTGTGGCAATAGGTTCTATATGATCCTGAAGAACAGGTTCTTCATTCTCATTCATTGTTGCCACGGGAGGAACAATAACAGGTGCTGGCACCACAGTGTCTTGCACCGTCGGTGCACTGACAGCAGGTAGTGTGAAGAATGGCTCTTGAATCATCGGAGTGGGCGCATACACCCGCTTCTCTTCAAGGTCAATCTCTCGAGCTACCATGCTCCCCCTCATCATTTCATCCTCTAAGAAGACAGCGTGTCTCGTTTCTACAAACTTTGTATATCTGTCTGGACAGTAGAAACGATAACCTTTTGACTTTTCAGGGTAGCCAATGAAATGGCAACTTACTGTTTTGGGATCAAGTTTCCCAAGGTTTGGGTTAAATACTTTAGCCTCAGCAGGACTCCCCCACACACATAAGTGGTTTAGTGAGGGAACTCTTCCTGTCCACAACTCGTACGGTGTTTTGGGCACCGACTTACTAGGCACTCTGTTGAGAATATGAATGGCGGTTTTCAACGCCTCCATCCATAAACTCAATGGGAGTGTGGAGTAGCTCATCATACTTCGCACCATATCCATCAGGGTACGGTTGCGTCTTTCAGCTACTCCATTTTGCTGAGGTTCGCCCGGCATAGAATACTGAGCCACTATTCCATTTTCCTGTAAAAACCTTGCAAAAGGTCCAGGAACTTGTCCATATGGGGTATGTCGACCGTAGTACTCCCCCCACGATCAGATCGGACTATCTTAATCTTTAAATCGTGTTGGTTTTCAATTTCAGCCTTAAATATCTTGAATTTATCCAAGGCTTCATTTCTTTCTTTGATTGGATAAATATATCCATAACGGAAGTAATCATCTGTGAATGTTATGAACGAGTCATATCCATCCACACTTTTCACAGGAAAAGTTCCACAAAAAACAGTGTGAATAATTTGTAGAACTCCTGTGCTTCTTTTAGCGTCTTTCTTTATTTTCTTTACATATTTTCCTTTAATGCATTCTCTGCATTGTTCTAAGTTTGAGAACTCTAATGGAGGAGGAATATCATTCTTAACTAGTCTTTCTATTCTCCCCCTCGAAATATGGCCTAAACGACAGTGCCATAATTTCGACGATTCATTATGAGTTCTCTTTCGTTTTCTGTTTTCATTTGAGACGAGGATTCAATCACTTTCTCGCACGCGACGTTCTCATTATCGCATACGACATTCACATCATCACATAATGACAACAAATAAAGCTCGTTCTGTAAAATGGCAAGACCAACACATTCTTTATTAAACATTATTTCACACTTGCCATTTCCAAAATTGCAATCAATTCTTTTTCTTGTTATCCCTCACATAGTTCACAGAACCACCATGTGAGGATTTGATTCTTTCTTCCTCTTGCACGCACATAGCTATGCACTTTTCCATGTCCCATTTCTCGGGCTGCATATTATAGTTGACAACAAAGGTGTCAAACTCTTTTGGCAAAGAAGCAAAAACCAAATGTATTAGGAACTCATCCTTGAGAGCCAAATCCATCGGTTTCAGTTTAGATGCCAAGTTGCTCATTCTAAGAATGTGCTCTCTTATGCCATTTCCACCGCCAGAATACCTCTCTGTTACCAGCTGCTTAATCAGCTGTGTAGCATAAGTCTTTGAAGAGCCAGTGAACTGACTCTTTATTTTATCAAGGTATTCAGTGACAGTGTCACACTCTGCAATTGAGCCCAGAATAGCAGGCTCAATTGTGTTCTTTATCACAGCCATACATTTCTTGTTGGCTGTGGTCCATTTCTTATGATCAAGGTCATAAGATATCTGTAAGGGAGCATGATCCCTCTGTCTTTTCTGCCATGCAGTATCATCCTCATTTTCATCCCTCACCGGTGCCACAGGTTCTGTGGGACACGGTGTGGCGACACAATTCATATACAATGAGAACAATTAAACATAATAACAACAACTGCATGCATTGGTTTCAACGTTGGTTAAAATTAAAACATACAGTTGTTTACACATTAAATCTACATCACCGTTGGGCAGAAATAGAAATAATGCATAAGAACATCAATTGAAACTATAATACTGTTAACAGCAAAATTATATGCCTTATTTCCAACATTGGTCAAAAATACGACATATAATTTAAAAACAATTCTATCATACATTAAATCTATATCACCGTTGGGCAGAAATAGAAATAATGCATAAAATCATCATTAAAAAATTTATAATACTGTTATTAACAACGTTGGTCAGAAAATAACAATATCATAATTTTCTGGGAATTATCTCTATTTTTTCAAAAATAAATTCTCCCGTTGGTTCGAATTTAATAATGAAAATTAATCAACATTCACTTTTGCAGCGGAAACTGTAATTATTCTAAAAATAATTCAAATTTCAGAAGCATTATAACTGTACTCTTTTAATCTCTGGAAAAATTAACACGTTGGTGCAAAAAATTGCAGAGATTTTGATTCAATTTTCATTCAAATTCCATCATAAAATGCTTCTGGAAAAACAATGAAAACATTCCTCAAAAATCACTGTTCATTTTGGCCATTTTGGCCCATTCTCTCGGCCGCGGCCCAGCCGGCCTGCTCTCCCCGCGCCTCATGCGCGCGCACGCGGCCAGCGGGCCTCTTTCTCCCCGCGCCGGCCCAAACAGCCAGCCCATTCCTTTTGGCTCGGCCAACTGGCCCAATGCCCTTTTGCCCCCCGCGCCAGGCCAACAAGCCGTCGGCCCAACATCAACGCGGCCCACTAAAAGACGACCGTCCGATGCAATCGGACGGCCGAACGCGCGCAGCGGGGGGGACAAAGTCCCGCAACCCTAACCCTAGCCCCCATTCCACCCGCCTCCTCCCGGAAAAAACGGACGGGCGACGGCGGCCCGCGCGGGAGGGGAGGCGCGGCGACGGGCTCCTGCGAGCGGCGGCCCGAAGGCGGCAGGGCGGGGGGGCCCCAAGCGGATGCGGCGGCGCCCAAAGCGTCGGCGGCAGCCCGGGGCGGCGTGCGCGGCGGCCCCAGAGGAGGAACGGCGGCGCGGCACCTGAAAAGGAGCAGCGGCGGCCGGGCGCGACTCGGGTAAGACCCGATCCGTCGGCGGCGCGGCGGTCCCAACGGAGATCGACCGCGGCGGTGCGCGCGGAGCGGCGGCCCCGACCGTCGCCGTGCCCGAACACCGTGAGTCCCGCCCCCCTCTTTCTTTCCTTTTCTATTGCCGTTTTCTGTGCATTTCTTTTTCCGCACGCCGGTTAACCGACGGCGGTCACCGTTCTTTTCCCACCTAGATCTACCACTAGGCATGGCTCTGATACCATTGTAGTCCATTTGGGATCTCCTAGGGTTATGGATCTAGAGGGTTCTTTTCTAGTTCGTAATACACGGAGAGAGAGAGAGCAGTAGGGTTAGGGTACCGACCTTCCGATGTAGAGGAGGAAGAGGTAGCCATCTCGGCGGAGCGCGGGCACGGCGACGGTCGGGGAAGAACGGCGTCTCCCGGAGCGCGGCGATGCTGGCGGAGATGCAGATCCGGTGGAGGAGACGGACGGCGGTGGTGCTTCCCGTCGCTAGAGCGCCACCCTCGCAGATCGGGCTAGGGTTTGTCGGTGGGTCTGGCGGCGGCACGGTGAACCTCGACCTGCGTGCCGCCCCGGCCCCCACCTCTCTTTTATACGGCGCTGGCGACAGGGGCCCACCAGCCTATTGGGCTGGGCGCCCCCGATCAGGGCGCGAGCAAGGGGAGGGGATTTGGCCGTTGGGCCAAATGCCCTGCTGAGATCATTCTAACAAGTAACACAGAGAACATATTTAATGCAGATAACTGGGGCTACACGAGTGGATGTTGTCCGCATCATGGCTTGGCCTCCGGCTCCGGAAAGTGGGACTCGGGCGCCTTCGGTGGCTGCTCGGTCGTGGGCAATGGCGGTAGTTCGTGCTCTGGCACCTCCGGCTTTGGCAGCTTCGGCACGGTAGGGTGCGGCGTTTCAGGCTTTGGCAACTCCGGCATGGTGGGGTGCGGCACTTCGGGCACCTTTGGCACCTCCGGCACGACTGGGTGCGGCAGCTCGGGCTTTGGCACCTCCGGAACGGCAGGGTGTGGCACTTCGGGCTCCTTTGGCACCTCCGGCACGACCGGGTGCGGCAGTTCAGGCTTTGGGAGCTCTGGCACGGTATGGTCTGGCAATTCAGGCTTTGGCACCTCCGGCACGGTTGGGTGCGGAAGCTCGGTCTTTGGCACCTCTGGCACGATCGGGTGTGGCAGTTCGGGCTTGGGCAGCTCTGGCACAGTGGGGTGCGGCGGCAGTTCAGGCTTCGGATATTCCGGAACGGCAGGATGCGGCGGGTACTCCTCCTTGGGAGGCGCCGTTTCCTCTAGGTACCGTGCCTCACTGCTAATGCCGCTGCATGAGAGCAGCAGCGCGGCAAGGAAGAAAAGGGAGGACATGGTGCTCTTGGAGACCTTGTTGAGTGGTCTGCTCTTCTGATCTATGTGTATCAGAGAGAGAGAGCTAGTTCTTTGTGTGATGCCTGGGAGAGAAGACAAGCTATTTATAGTCCCTAATGGAAGATTAAGCTGGCGAATGCATTTACAGGAGTCCTCTCATCGTTTGGTAACTGGTAGGTGATCTGCATTTCGGTGGTTGTTTAATTTGGTCTGTGTGTGATCTCTCCTGATCAGTCTTGATCTCTACTTGTGTATGGTTTAATTAGTTGGGAACATTGAGACCACGGTGAGTTGGTTGGTGGATGAACTAGTGTACTGTCCTGCTTTGTGGGTACTTGTGTGTGCGACCAGGGGTGGAGCCAACCCTGTGGACAGGATGGGCACTTTCCCGGGCTTCACTAATCGCACCTCTAAGACACTCTGTCATCAATATTAGAGTTAATCTTGATACTTGTTAGTACAAAAGTTGAAAATATAGTCCGTTGTAAATAAGCGGTCGAAGTGACATGGTCGTGGCGTCGTGATCGAAGCAGCAATATACTTGTTAGACCATGTAGCTAGGTTGAGAAAATTGATCATTTGCCACTTTGAAAAGTGGGCTTCGCAAAATTGCCACTTTCAAAATTAGCTTCGCAAAAATGCCATGCAGTACATTTACCTCTTGATTACCATGCCATTTGAGCCATTTAACTCATTTAATATTTTTTCCCCTAATTTCAGGGGCTGAAAAAGACCTTTCTACCCTTGCTAAATTTCGCGTCGATCAGGGCTCGCATTTGCCTCGTCCGGCTGATGACTGCCTGGCAAGTGTGCCCTTTCGCGCATGTTGTGCAGAGCTGCTGCTGTATCTGGCCGTTTGATGGCTGTAGGGCGCCATTGTTGCCTTCGTGGTTTTCCTGAAACAGAAGAAACTTTTACTTGTTTGAGATCACTAGGGAGAATATGGTCACAAAAATCACAATTCGATTGACTTGGTTTTTAAAAGAGCTGATGGTTTTTTGTGTTTATGCTCCAAGATCAAATCTTGAAGCAAATTTCTGATATCCTACATTAGGCCAACCAGTATCCTCGAAAAGTTGTGTTCTACAGATTTAGTACAGAGCATAAGCAATGTCTTGATACAATTAGAAAGGGTAGAAAGGTCTTTTCCAGCCTCTAAAATTAGGAAAAAAATATTAAATGGGTTAAATGGCTCAAATTGCATGGTAATCAAGAGGTAAATGTACTGCATGGTATTTTTGCGAAGCCAATTTTGAAAGTGGTAATTTTGCGAAACCCACCATTCAAAGTGGCAAATGATCAATTTTCTCAGCTAGGTTTATGATTTTTGGTGATAAATAATTAACAATATAGATGATAAATAAGTAACAACATTGGTTATAATATTACTTATGGTGTGTTGCATGTATGTGGACTGATATTAGTCAAGTTGGAGAGAACTTGTACCGAGTAAACGTTCTTTGGTCTTTATATGTGCAGATTGGACATGGAGACGATCATAATCAGTGACGAGGAGAACTGAGACGGAAGAAATCTGAGGTCCAGGTGGTCGAGAATGTCATAAGGTGGTCGGACTCATGCTGAAGTACGTGGAGATTAAAGGTGGATGATGCGTGAAAGAAACTACGGGAGATGCGAAATGTCTCGGTGTGTACGCTGAGATTAATGATCATGTAACTTTTGTTAAGGGCCTGACGCTACAGAATAAAAGCATCCAGTTCATCTCTAAGATATGAGCAGTTTTCCTATCCTTAAGGAGGTACCAAGAGGTACAAGGTACCAAGAGGTACCAAATTAGATCCAGCTGTTCAATCAGTGTAATCAACGGCTCAAAATTTGGTCAGGTTCCCCTAAGATATACCTGGATTTCTGGTCAGGTAGGTTCCGTCACTCGTATGTCTGCCGGTCCTCTCATTTTACGTTGGGTCGTTTCTTACTGTTAGTACTCAAGACAAACTCCTCTGTAGCCTTATCTGTACTGTTTGTCTGTATAGCTTAGCTAAGTAGTCTGAAAAACCATCACACCAACATGAAAAAGAAATCCATGAAAAGCAACGGCAAATGAGATTACTTGCTTGATGGCGAAATGCAGATTTTTCATCAGGAAGAAGCACTGTAAACCCGTAGTCATAAACCTTGGCTACCCTATTGAGCATAGATTCCAGGCAGATAATCATAATTTGCATAATATGGTCCAGCAAGCCCATCCACCTGTCCTTGGTGCCATCATCATGAACAAGGATGAAACTGATAGAGCTCCTGTGATGCAACAAGAGCTTGATGTAGTTCATGACATACCGAGTCAGTTCATGACGCCTCCACCCGATGGTACACTTCTGGAACCATGGGATTGAATAAAAACTTTTAGCTCGTGAAGCATGTGGTACACGGCTGATCTTAGCCTCTGCAAGGTGTGGTGATACTTGGCCATGCTTAACTCTTCGGGTTGCCATTGCAAGATGACGAAGAAGTCAAGGTTGAGTACCTTGTGCAGCCTCAGCACAACAAAGAGATTGTCAAGGGATAATTCTAGGTTGGTGATCTCATTTGCAAAGGCGAGAAGGTGAAGTTGCTGACAGACACGGGTCGACAACGGTGCTAGCAAAGCCGGAGCACGGCAGTTGGAGGTACCCACAGGCCAACCGGTGCTAGGGAGGGCGCTAGCACCGGCTGACCCCGTTGGTCCCCTGATACTCTGTTTCTCAGCTGTTGTACTTTGCATGCACGGTCTACATTGCTTGGCCTAACAGCAGATGTGTTGCACGCGTGTATAGACACTCTAAAATTAGACACAGGTGGAGGTGGTGGTGCATTCACATCCAGATAACTCAGGTCTCAATATTCCCAACTAATTAAACCACACATAACTAGACATCAGTAGAGATCACACACTGACAAAGATCAGAAGTCACTCCTGCAAACATGCATGCAAGCACATGCTGCAAGCTTTCATTTGGCACTATAAATGGCAGGCTTCTCTTCTCTCCCAGCCATCACAAAAAGTAGTAGCTCTCTCACTGATACACATAGATCAGGAGTAGAATATACATCACCCACTGGTTTCCTTTCCAAGGGCTCCTCCTCCGTTCTCCTCATGGCGCTGCTGCTCTCGTGCAGTTGCATGAGCAGCACGGCGCGGTACCTGGAGGAGACCGCACCCAAAGAGGAGTACCCGCCACATCCCACCGTGCCGGAGTTGCCTAATTCTTCTCTCAGATAGACGATGACCTCATCATCAGCGAGATCGATGCCGGCGTCTGCCAGGTGCTGTTGCCCAAGCCACACTAATCGGGGAAGAAGCGCAGGGGGAGAGCAGGGAGAAGAACGAGCGAAAAGCAGAGGAGACAACTGTTTCTCGTCCGGCAACACACGCCGGTTACGACTTCACTCTGTATTCACTCTGATTTTCCCAAAACTCACTCAACTTGACAAGAGTACAGGATATATATATAGACAATAGGCCACACAAGCCACACACTACGACTCCGCTGCGCCGCTCTGATCAGTCGACTCACGACTGATACAGGTCACTGACTCCGCTGTGCCTCTCTGATCAGTCGACTCACGACTGCTATAGCTGCTGACGACACAGGTCACTGACTCCGCTCTACTGCTTTAATCAGTCGACTCACGACTGCCACAGCTGACAGCCCATGATGACCGCTACAGTGCTCATCGCAACCGCTGCCCAATCCGAGCCGAGCGCTGACGACAGCTACAGTGCTCACCGCTACCGTTGCCCAATCGGAGCGCTGACTCCTCGATAGACTGGCTACACGACCTCAGCTGCTCCTTGATCGTTGGCTTTGACCGCGGTGTTGCATTTACGACCACTGTAGACTCCATCGTCATGACCCCGGCGCTTACCGTACTGGCCGTTATGACCACACACACCATGGTCGTAACTGACCGAGCACAACCTGGTTGTAGCCGGCCACACACACCGTGGTCGTCTACGACTACACTGGTCTTAATCGACCACTCACACAAGCGCCACGCACTGGTCGTTACAACCACACACAATGGTATCCAGTTACGACCACACACAACGTGGTCGTAACCGACCACGCACACAACAACCTAGTCGTTATGACCATGTACAACGTGGTCGAAACCGACCATCGACCATGGTAGCTACGACTATCGACTATCGACCATGATAGCCACAATTACCGATTATCGACCACGGTAGCTCCGATAACCGACCATCGACCATGGTAGTTTAGACTATTGACCATCGATCGATGTAGCTATGACTACCAAGTATCGACCACTCCTCCAACCGCGGCATCGACCACGGCTTGTCGACAGCGTCTTCGACCATGGCATCGACCACGGCTTGTCGACTACGCCTTCGATCATGGCATCGACCACAGCTTTGTCGACTGCGCCTTCGACCATAGCTTCTTAGCTGCGCCTTCGACCACGGTTTATTGACTGTTGGCTTTAACCACTGTGGCTACGACCATAGCACAGTACTCGACACACGAGTATAGTTGGCTACGACCACTGTGCAGTACTCGACACACGAGTATAGTTGGCTATGACCACTGTACAGTACTCAACACATAACGACCACACAGTACTCGAACACATCGAGTACTTCAACTACCGACCAACACTAAATAGTAGCTACGACCACAGTACAGGCACAACAACTCAACAACAACAAGATTGTTTCCAACAGGCGCTTCTCCTTGTACACATACCTCTTGGCCGCGGCGATGAAGACTACGAGGTTGACGGCGCTGAGCATAGTGAGCAGCCAGTAGAAGTTGTAGAGCCTTACCGTCGTCAAGGTTGTCGGCGAGCCACGCTCTCCGGTCGTCGGAGGATGTCACCTTGTGCACGACGCTGACGAGAGCGGTGCTGAGGAAGAAGCCCAGCGAGAGTGTGCTGAGGAAGAGGCCCGTGCTCATGGTCTTCATGTCCTTGGGGCACTCTAGCAGGAAGAAGTCAAGCTGGCCGATGTAGTTGAAGGCCTCGCCGGCGCCGACAAGGAAGAACAGCTACATGTGCCACCTCGTGAGGACGTGCGCCAGCACCGCCTTTTCTATTATCAAATGAAGGAAAAGAAAAAAAAGTAAAATACAAGTTCAAATTCAAAGAGTAAAGTGGTATAACCTCATAAATTTAAGAAGCTATAGTGCAATTTCTCTTAAGAATACATAGCCAAATATAGTAGCAATTAGCATCTAACCTCTCGATGCCTTAAGAGCATAAATGCATTATCTTTTTGTGGGTGATGGAACTGAGCAGTATATCAAAGGACAATTTGTTAATGTATATATACTATACACATCTGACGAGCTCTGTAGCATATAATGCAGAATAGAACTCTTTTATTCATTTATACATGAATCCAAGTATCGCACATAGGTACATCGAACGCCAAAGAACAAATTAAGCAGCAGAACATACACCCCTGAAACATCACGCTCCTAGCTAATAACAGCTAGCCAGCTCATCACGAACAAGAGTATATATAATCGTACATGCACACTGATCACACACAACACAGCGCGTATTTGGTATAGATCACTGGGATGTACTATACGGATATATGTAGGACCGAAATGGCGACAGAGGGGGGGTGAATGTCGCTCGCTTAAAAATCGCCCCCTAGAAAACGAACACTGATTTTTCAAAAGATGCAGAACAAAGCTAAAAAGAAGGAGTTGAAAGGAAGGCAAATAAACTGAGCAGAGAACTAGAGATTTAAGACAACAAATCTCAGTGAGCTGAAGAGGCAAACAGACTGCTATCCCAAAGTATCAAGTGAGACCATAGAACAGCCATGATTGCCTTGGCCGAATCATTGCAGGGGACACAGGTTCTTGCCAAACCGAAACCACCAGCAAAAAGAGACTTCAAGACTGTGCCGACTGCGCCCCAAAAAAAAAGGATCAATCAAACTGCTCTCTTCTGCAGAAAACAGCCATAAACCTTTACTGCCGAGAGGACAATTGCTGGAAGAATTAAAGCTGCCCGAACTCTTTTGAACATAGAAGAAAAAGGAAAAAAGAAACTGCAGTGCTGGCCAAAATATGAAGGTTGTTAAGCCTCAATATCGAGAGAGTTGTACTGCCGAGAAGACTTCCAGAAAAAAATAGAACAAGCATTGATCAAAGGACAGCAAGAGCCCCTGGCCAAAAGTGATTAAAAGGAGCATTAAATGCTAGCAATATCACCTTGCTGGCCAAGAGAATTAACAAATGTTAACTCACAATTTGTAGCTCTCGCACACTTTGCTTTGGCCAAAAAGAATGAGTATGCTTCCAATCATTTAATGCTGGCCGAGAGCACAAATTGCAAAGAAAACTAACTTGGCTTGAAATAAAAGGGGATGCTGCCCAAGAACTACAGCTAAAAGAAGAGTGGAAGCTGCTAGCCGAGAGAGAGAGACTAAATAAAAATCCTGCAGGCCGAAAGCTACTAGCTGCCCGAGAACTGCAAAGAAAAGACTAGAAATCCGAGGCACCCAACAGAACAAAAAACACAGGGAAAGACAAGAACACAAGGAGAAGCACTTCAGATTTTCATTTCAATAAACATGATATACAAAGAGCTACGTCCCCATACGCATGGACATTCGGAGGAATGATTACATAGTTGTTCAGCTCATCTCACTCTCTCAATCCTCAAGAACACCAAGAACTACATGGTTCTTGGGAGGAACACAACCCGATCTCATACACCCATTCTCTCAACCACTAAAGCACAAAGCAAAAAGCCCTAAAACCCCTCTCCAAATCTTGCCAACAACCAGGAAACACACTCCTATTTATAGCATTCCTTGATGGGTTTACACTTTGCTTTGCCCATTTTACCCCTCCATGCTTTGCCCGCTAACCCGCTTCCTTTTGCAGCCTCGCGCTTTTACCGAAACGCCCCTGCTGCACCTTCCGGGAAGCTTCCGCGTTCCTTGTCTTGCACGCCTCGCAACCACCTCGAGTCCACGTCGTCTTCGACACATCCCGACTGTTCTGACCTTAACGCCACCTGCGCCTAGTCCAGTCCTCCGTGTCTCGCCACGACTCCACTCGACGTCCTGCAGCCATCACAGACAAAAACCACATCGCATAGCACGGCACAAAACATATAAACATGATTAGTACCAACAAATCCTACTCAAGCGAGAAATGGCCCAAATGACCAACCGGGAAGACGACCACGCGTCAAATCTGTCTAATCATAACCCGACCTCGCCAAAAGCCAAAATGGCACGAATCACTCAAACCAAACTCACTCTAACCAATCCACGTGTCAATTACTCATCACCAACATGGGATTTAGACCACATGGTCTCTCAATCTCCCCCTTGATGAGTATATTGACAAACCCCGAAAAACAGTGAGTTTGTTTGAAATGAAAAAGAGTCAAACATGGTCCAAAGAAGCTAATGACCATGTCGACAGAAGGAACACTAGAGCAACAACTGAAAGAGCAAATTGTTCTCCAAAGCTCTAAAAAGCTCCCAAATAAAGCTCCCAAATGACTTTTTCTCCTCTATTCTCCCCCTTTTGGCAATAAACACATCAAGAATGCAAAGGCGAGAGTATGATCACAAGGATGGATGAAATATGGCTGAAGTTTGATTATTTCTAAGCATTTTGAGCCATGAGAATTATCCATAATGACCATAATGAAATACACCAAGCCATAACTCTATAAGAAGCTATCTAGATCATGACATGACATGTATAAGCTAGCTAGAACACATAGATGACAATCTGAAATATAGTACATTAAGTGAGAATGTCAAGTCATCAAGAAGT
Organism: Dendrocalamus latiflorus; assembly: GCA_017311315.1. Lineage (NCBI taxonomy): Eukaryota > Viridiplantae > Streptophyta > Magnoliopsida > Poales > Poaceae > Dendrocalamus > Dendrocalamus latiflorus. Next base: position 6,138,610 of record CM029629.1, on the reverse strand, counting down.
AAAGTCTAACTAGAGGTATCGAAGGATGATGCCGGCCATGTCAAGTAAGCTAAGCGGAACCAAGAACCTAATATTGAGACCAACTAGAGTGCTATGCTCAAGAATGAAACATTGGCGCAAGTACTTGGTTCTTTTTGTAGATTAAGCAAATTGAGCACATGAAACATTGTCTTTTTAAAGCTCATGGTCATTTCCAACCCAATTTTTTTATGTGCTAGATCTCAAGCCTTATGCGACTACTTCAAGCGAGAAACTTAAGAAGATAGTCTAGGTCATCCAAAACTCCCCTGAGTTCATGCCTAGTGCAATGGCAAGCCGTCTCATGAGAAAGAATTGGTGAAATCAGTTTTTTCGCACAAAAGAGATTTTTTTTTGTGCTAGATCTCAAGCCTTATGCGACTACTCCAAGCGAGAAGCTTAAGAAGATAGTCTAGGTCATCCAAAACTCCTCCTGAGTTCATGCCTAGTGCAATGGCAAGCCGTCTCATGAGAAAGAATTGGTGAAATCAGTTTTTTCGCACAAAAGAGATCTTTTTGCTTTGTAAACATGTTGTACTACCTCATGCTACATCAAGAGACTAAAATAGCTCAATCTAAGGCTCAATAAAAGATTCAACGCTCAGCTAAGCCTAGTTGACATGGCATGAATCATAAAGAGATAGCTCCAGAAAGACTAAACTCAAATGCTAGCATGACAAGTTTTACTTCAAGTTTGGCAATTTTAATTAACTTATCATGGTAAAAGCTAGTCTACACATATGAAGTCATGATCAATCTAGCATATACAGCACAAGACATGGCAAGGTGTAAAGCATTGAAGCATGTCATAACAGGATAATAATCAAGGCTCAATGCAGATTGATTATAATGCTAGAATGCTGAAAATGCAAGAAAGTCCAGCTCCCCCTCAACATTAGATGCAACTTTTAGTTCAAGTTGAGTTATGTCAAAATTAAGCTTCAGAAGCTCCCAAATGAACTCCCCCTGAACCAAAGCAATAAAATCGAGAAGCTGGCAAAGAAAACCAAACAGGCAGTCCCTAAAGCATAGAAAAGATATAGAAGCAACTATGGCTTAAACTGACTCTCATCTACCCCAACTGACTCCAGGACTAACAGCTGATCGTCGAACACACACTAGAGAGCAAACACGTACCCTGTCTACCCGAGGGTGGCCCAACCCTCGCTAGAACCTACAAGAAGTGAGTGAGCTCAACCTAGTGAGATAAGAAATAGCTAATCCTGGAAGCACAAGATAAGAGTAAGAAGTCTAAGCAACTCATCACAAGAAACACTCTAACCTATGCTAGAAGGACTTAACCCAATGCACCCGCAAATGCAATGCAACAGAAATGAGACAGAAGCATAATTAATATAATAAAGCAGTAAAGCCCAAGCTCCCCCTCACTACAGTCCGTAAGGACAAACCACCCCAAGCTCTCCCCGCAGAGCTGAAAACCTCGAACTGTCCAAAGGCTTGGTGAATATGTCAGCCAACTGGTGCTCACTCTCCACAAACTGGAGCACTATGTCACCCTTCTCTACATGGTCTCTAAGGAAGTGAAAGCGAATATCAATATGCTTGGTCCGAGAGTGTTGCACTGGGTTCTTAGCAATGTTAATTGCAGAAGTGTTATCACAAAAGAGTGGAACACTGTCTATCGCTAACCCAAAGTCCCGCAGGGTCGAGACCATCCAAAGCACCTGGCTGCAACAACTGGCAGCAGCAACGTACTCGGCCTCTGCAGTGGACTGTGCAACACCGGACTGCTTCCTCGAAGACCAAGAAACGAGAGAAGTGCCAATGAATTGGCAAGTGCCAGAAGTGCTCTTTCTATCTATCCTACAGCCAGCAAAGTCTGCATCCGAGAAGGCTCTCAAGGAAAGACAGGATGAGGAAGAGTACCAGATGCCATAGTCAATGGTAGCTCGAAGGTACCGAAAGATGCGCTTCACCGCCTGGCGGTGAGATACGCGAGGAGAAGCCTGAAAACGGGCACACAGACACACAGAGAAGTGTATGTCTGGTCTCGAGGCAGTGAGGTAAAGAAGGGAGCCGATCATACTTCTGAACTCTTTCTGATCAACTGGCTCGCCGTCCTCATCTGGGTCAAGATAGGCTGTAGAAGCTATGAGAGTTGACACAGGCTTACCATCACTCATGTCGAAGCGTCTCAGGAGGTCACGAGTGTACTTTCCCTGATGAAGAAATGTACCCTCCCGAGTCTGCTTGATTTGAAAGCCAAGGAAGAAGGTCAACTCGCCCATCATACTCATCTCAAACTCGGTGCTCATGACATCCGAGAACTGTGAAACCAGAGTATGGGAAGAGCCGCCAAAGATGATGTCATCGACATAGATCTGGACGAGCAGAAGGTCATTGCCATGACGGCGGATGAACAAGGTCTTGTCTACTTTACCCATGTCAAACCCATGACTCAACAAGTAGGACTTAAGCCTCTCATACCAAGCTCTGGGGGCCTGCTTAAGTCCATACAACGCTTTGGAAAGCTTGAAGACATGGTGTGGGTATTTGGGGTTCTCGAAACCTGGAGGCTGTCTGACGTAAACTTCTTCCTCAATGACTCCATTAAGGAAGGCACTCTTGACGTCCATCTGGTAGAGCTTGAAACCCTTAGAAGCTGCAAAGGCAAGCAGGATTCTAATGGCCTCAAGTCGAGCTACAGGGGCAAAGGTCTCCTCGAAGTCTAGACCCTCAACCTGGGAAAACCCCTGAGCTACCAGTCTAGCCTTGTTTCGAATAACCACTCCATCCTCGCTCTGCTTGTTCTTGAACACCCACTTAGTCCCAATAATATTGTGACCTCGTGGGGGCTCGACAAGCGACCAGACCTTATTCCTTTCGAAATTTTCTAACTCCTCATGCATGGCATTGACCCAAGACTCATCGGAAAGAGCATGAGAAATATTCTTGGGCTCAAAGGAGGCAATGAAAGCAGAGTGGAGACAGAATTGAGATAAGCCAGATTTTGAGCGGGTAACACGCTCGAACAGGTCTCCAATCATCTGCTCAGAAGGATGCCTTTTCTGGATATGTCTGGGAGGTCCTGGATGAGATGAAGAAGTGGCCTCTACCTCGTGAGCTGACGAGGTAGGAACAGAGCCACCAGCTCCAGAAGAAGCAGAAGGCATGGGCTGATCGCCTCGAGGTGCGGTGGAAGACGGCACCTCAAGGGGTGGATGAGGGACAGGATCAGGTAGACAACCGTCGTCTCTATCATCCTCATCATCCACAAAGATGGTCTCGGACTGCTCTAAAGAACCTGAGATATCGGGCCTAGTCCCCGGACTGGCCTCGTCAAAGGTCACCTCACAGGTCTCTACCATTTTGCTAGACTCGCAGTTCCAGACCCTATAAGCCCGCGAAGAAGGCGAGTAACCTAGAAAGATCCCATCACAAGAACGTGACTCGAACTTATCTAGGTTCCCGGACTTCAGAATAAAGCACTTGCAACCAAACACACGAAAATGAGAGACGCTGGGCTTTCGCCCGTATCTCAACTCATAAGAAGTGCGGTGCAAGTGTGCCCGAAGAAAAACTCGATTTGAGACATGGCACGCGGTCGCAATAGCCTCAGCCCAAAACTTTCTCGGTGTAGAGTACTCATCGAGCATCGTCCTGGCCATCTCGACCAAGGTACGGTTCTTCCTCTCCACGACGCCATTCTGCTGTGGGACGTGCGGAGAAGAGAACTGGTGCTCTACACCTGTCTCACCACAGAAACTCTCGAAATAGGAATTCTTGAACTCTGTGCCATTGTCACTGCGGATCGCTCTCAAGGCACCTGGGAGCTCAACAGAAAGCCTACTGAAAAGACCTCGAAAAAGTGAAAAAGTCTCATCCTTCGAGGCTAAGAAAAACACCCAAGAATACCTCGAGAAGTCATCGACCACGACAAGAACATACCACTTCCCTCCTGCTGACTGCACTCGAGCTGGTCCAACTGTGTCCATATGGAGCAGCTGTCCTGGTGCATCGGTCATAGTGACTGTGACCGGAGGATGGGAGGCGGCAACCATCTTGCCGTGCCGGCAAGGAGCACAAACTAGATCTTTGACCATTTTGAGCTTCGGCAGACCACGAATGAGGTCGTGGCCGCTAACTCGGGTCAAATGATCAAATCCAATATGACCAAGTCTCCTATGCCAGAACGAAAGGTCGCGGGACTCAGAAGCAACTAAACACCTGAGAGGATCACCAGAAGACTCAGAAAAATCAGCACGAAAGATCCTCCCAAAACGAGAAATCCCGCAAACCAGACTACCCGAAGAATCAAGAATTTTGCAATTGTTTTTCTTAAAGCTCACCTCAAAGTCGTCATCGGTAAGCTGAGAAACTGAAAGCAAATTGTACTGCAGCTTACTAACCAAGGCTACATCTTTCAAAATGAAAGAGTCATTAATGCGCACTGTACCTTTGGCGATGACGCGCCCAGATGAAGCATCTCCGAAGGTGATCGTCTCATCACCTGGAGCACGGGCAAGGGAAGAAAACCAACGAGAATCTCCGGTCATGTGTCGTGAACACCCGGAGTCTACGAGCCAAACCTTTCCCTTCCCTGCCCGGCGAACCTGAGTCAAACAGAGAGTAAAGTCTCAGTACTTGGGTAAATCAAGAGTGATTTTGGCACCCAATACTGAACAACACGTCGAGCAGATGAAGTAGTCAAGCACGACTGACCTCTATCTACCCTACGCTCTCTGTCACTCACAGCAGAAGGTCTGTGAGCAGACCTGAAGCTGTTGCGGGGTCCGACTACTACGGGAGAGCGAGTCGGAACACCGGCAACACGCTGAACACGCCGCGGGTAACTGTCTCGACGGGGGAAACGAGATGTACCCTCAGGACGGCGGAAGTCATGACCAGGAGCAGCATGAGGACGAAAAACAGAAGACTCAGAAAAACCAAGTCCTCGATGCTGCCCAAACCCATCAACAGCAGTAAACCTAGACCTCGTGCTGGTCCTAGGTGCACTCAGGATCTGGGGCTGACCCTGAATACGCCTAGGAGACTCAGCACGGTCTCTACGCGCGATCTTGGCGCGCCTGAAGCATCGATCAACCGTGTGTTCATCCTTCTGATAGAAGGTGCAGTGATACTTCATCCTCTGAGAGGTAGAAGTAGCACGGTCAGGCTTCGCCTTCTGAGAGGTCGAAGCAGCAGGTGCAATCACCTTGCTGTCAGAAATCCCCTGGACATAGCCCGCTGACTTAAATTGGACTTTCTCGGTCCTGGGCTCGGTCTCGATCACACCTGGTGCTATGGGTCTGAGCACAGCAGGTGGATGCTTCCTCATATCCTCATAATAGTCATATCCTAGACCCTGATTAAATCTGCAAATCTTGGACTGGTCTAGAATAAGATTAAGCTTCTTCTTGCCGCCTACAAATCTCTCGAGAGTGTTCATAAGGTACTGACACTCCCGAAAGAGAGAGGTGCAAGAAGAGCAGGGAGAAGAGGGAACAGCAGGAGGTAAGGGAGCAGAAGAAGAACCAACAGTAGAGGAAAGAATGGCTTGTGCACGCACAGCCGACTCTGAGGGGACAGTCCTACTACTAGCAGGTTGGTTCGCGTCTCTAGGCGTCTCACCCTTACCCTGGGGCTTCTCCCCCACACCATCAATCACATCACAACCAGATTGTGGCTTCTCTAGTAAGTCCTTAGTTAGCTTCACACATTTGTCATTCAAAGCAACGAGTTCAAGTTTTAGTTTATCACAACTAATGCATGGTGAGCTAACAGGATCCTTAGTCGCATACTGAGCCATTTTCTTGTTGTTGTCAATCAGTTCTTGAAACTGTTTTGAGACAGCTTCAAGTTCAGCAGTTAACTTGGGACAGTTCAAACATGAATCAATAGGCTCAAGTAAAGAAGCATGCAACTCAGCAATTTTGTGATCTGCCCGTTTTAGGTTCATCTTTAAATTATTGCAATTTTCACAAGAATCGGGCAGATCAAGGAGCATGGCATAAGGTCCTCTAGCAGTAATGTCCTTAACCTCACATGAGGTGGGAGAAGTAGTCTCATCAGTAGTAAGTAGGGTAACAGCCATCCTACTCAACTCTAACTCAGCAAGCAGACTAACATTCTCCACCTTAAGCACATCAAGCTCAGAAGACAAACTATCATGAGAGGTCCTTAGTTTCTCCATGTCTCCAAGCAAAGCAGGGCATGTATCACAATCGTCACGGGAGGGAGCAGATATAAGTAAAGTAAGCTCCCGTGACAGTTTCTCTACTTCCTTCTCCAACTCGCTACATCTAGCTCTAGATCTAGCATGAAATCCTCCTAACTTAAGGAAAGCTTCATTAAGTTGGTCATAGGAGGGACATACCTCGTCCGAGTCGGAGTACAGCTCGCTGTCGCTGAGTTCGCCCTCGAGGGCCATGAAGCACATGCCGGAGAAGTCGTCGCCGCCATCCTTGGGCTCTTGGTCACCCGTCCCGTCGTCGTCGCTCCATCCCTCCACCTCGCTGAGGTCGAGGTCGTCGAAAGCGGTGAGGACGCGGTGGAAGAGCTTCTTGGCCTTCCCGAAGTTGCGGAACTTCTTCTTTCCCAGCGTCTGAGCTGGAGTCTTCTTGTTGCGGTTCTTGTCGGTGTAGTCGTTCTTGCCTGAACCGCCGTAGTCGTTCTTGCCCTTCTCCAGCTTGGGACAGTTCGCTCGAATGTGGTTGGGGCCACCACACTCGAAGCAGATGACTGGTCCGCCTCTCTTTCTGTCCCTCCTCCTCTTGTAAGCATGGGAGAACTTCCGAGCTAGGAGGGCCAGCTGTTCATCCTCTAGCTGCTCTAACTGATCATCAGTTACGTCACATAGAGCAGCTAGGGAGAACCCACAAAGCGAATCGGCAGAAAAACCAGAAGCCGAACTGGGATCGGTGACCAAAGCCATCGACTGTGACTTCGACCGACGAGAGACAACGTCAATCTCGTGAGTCTTGAGGCGCGAGTACAGCGCGTCAAGAGTCAGGGTCGAGAGGTCTGTCGTGTCTTTGATGGTGGTCACCTTCATCTCCCACACGCGCAGATCGAGTGCCGCGAGCATCTGACGAGCGTTGTCCGAGTCGGGGTATGTGAGACCGACCGCTCGGAGGTTGCTCAAGATTTTGTGAAATCGCGAAAAGCACTCGTCCAGGGACTCACCAGCAAGCATCTCGAATTTGTTGTATTCGCGCTTGAACTGGTCCTGTCGAACCATCTTGATCTGGGTGGTGCCCTCATGGTATGCGTCGAGGGTCACCCAGATGTCGTAGGCGGACGACAGGTGAGATATACGGTCAAACTCGCTACGACTCAACCCCTGGATGATGATGTTCCTTGCCTTTGCATTCGCCTCAACATCAGCCATGTTCCCGGCATTGATGTTCTCATCGACAGGAACAGCGAATCGTACTTTGACCTTCCGCCAGATGGCATACCCCTGGGCCTGGATGTATGTCTCCATTCGGCTCTTCCAGAAGGGGTAATCGATGCCATCGAACACGGGCGGCTTGGTCGAGTACTTGTCCGTCGCCATGGCTCTTGAGACCGGTTAAGATCTATGAATTAGAGCTAACCGGCTCTGATACCAATTGTAGGACCGAAATGGCGACAGAGGGGGGGTGAATGTCGCTCGCTTAAAAATCGCCCCCTAGAAAACGAACACTGATTTTTTCAAAAGATGCAGAACAAAGCTAAAAAGAAGGAGTTGAAAGGAAGGCAAATAAACTGAGCAGAGAACTAGAGATTTAAGACAACAAATCTCAGTGAGCTGAAGAGGCAAACAGACTGCTATCCCAAAGTATCAAGTGAGACCATAGAACAGCCATGATTGCCTTGGCCGAATCATTGCAGGGGACACAGGTTCTTGCCAAACCGAAACCACCAGCAAAAAGAGACTTCAAGACTGTGCCGACTGCACCCCAAAAAAAAAAGGATCAATCAAACTGCTCTCTTCTGCAGAAAACAGCCATAAACCTTTACTGCCGAGAGGACAATTGCTGGAAGAATTAAAGCTGCCCGAACTCTTTTGAACATAGAAGAAAAAGGAAAAAAGAAACTGCAGTGCTGGCCGAAATATGAAGGTTGTTAAGCCTCAATATCGAGAGAGTTGTACTGCCGAGAAGACTTCCAGAAAAAAATAGAACAAGCATTGATCAAAGGACAGCAAGAGCCCCTGGCCAAAAGTGATTAAAAGGAGCATTAAATGCTAGCAATATCACCTTGCTGGCCAAGAGAATTAACAAATGTTAACTCACAATTTGTAGCTCTCGTACACTTTGCTTTGGCCAAAAAGAATGAGTATGCTTCCAATCATTTAATGCTGGCCGAGAGCACAAATTGCAAAGAAAACTAACTTGGCTTGAAATAAAAGGGGATGCTGCCCAAGAACTACAGCTAAAAGAAGAGTGGAAGCTGCTAGCCGAGAGAGAGAGACTAAATAAAAATCCTGCAGGCCGAAAGCTACTAGCTGCCCGAGAACTGCAAAGAAAAGACTAGAAATCCGAGGCACCCAACAGAACAAAAAACACAGGGAAAGACAAGAACACAAGGAGAAGCACTTCAGATTTTCATTTCAATAAACATGAGATACAAAGAGCTACGTCCCCATACGCATGGACATTCGGAGGAATGATTACATAGTTGTTCAGCTCATCTCACTCTCTCAATCCTCAAGAACACCAAGAACTACATGGTTCTTGGGAGGAACACAACCCTATCTCATACACCTATTCTCTCAACCACTAAAGCACAAAGCAAAAAGCCCTAAAACCCCTCTCCAAATCTTGCCAACAACCAGGAAACACACTCCTATTTATAGCATTCCTTGATGGGTTTACACTTTGCTTTGCCCATTTTACCCCTCCATGCTTTGCCCGCTAACCCGCTTCCTTTTGCAGCCTCGCGCTTTTACCGAAACGCCCCTGCTGCACCTTCCGGGAAGCTTCCGCGTTCCTTGTCTTGCACGCCTCGCAACCACCTCGAGTCCACGTCGTCTTCGACACATCCCGACTGTTCTGACCTCAACGCCACCTGCGCCTAGTCCAGTCCTCCGTGTCTCGCCACGACTCCACTCGACGTCCTGCAGCCATCACAGACAAAAACCACATCGCATAGCACGGCACAAAACATATAAACATGATTAGTACCAACAAATCCTACTCAAGCGAGAAATGGCCCAAATGACCAACCGGGAAGACGACCACGCGTCAAATCTGTCTAATCATAACCCGACCTCGCCAAAAGCCAAAATGGCACGAATCACTCAAACCAAACTCACTCTAACCAATCCACGTGTCAATTACTCATCACCAACATGGGATTTAGACCACATGGTCTCTCAATATATGTACGTTACGTAGTCCTCATCATGGCTTGGCCTCCGGCTCTGGGTAGTGGACCTCGGGCTTGGGCGGCAGCTCGGCTTTCGGCAGAGGCGGAAGCTCGGGCTTCGGTGGCAGCTCAGCTTTCGGCAATGGCGGCAGCTCATGCTTCGGCACCTGCGGCACGGCCGGATATGGGAGCTCGGGCTTCGGCACCTCCAGCACGACAGGGTGTGGCAGCTCGGGCTTTGACACCTCCGGCACCAGGGGGTGTGGCACTTCGGGCACCTTTGGAACCTCCGGCACGGCCGGATGCGGTAGTTCGGGCTTTGGCAGCTCCGGTACAGTTGGATGCGGCAATTCAGGCTTCGGCAGCTCCGGCATGATAGGGTGTGGTGGCAGTTCAGGCTTTGGTAGCTCCGGCACAGTAGGGTGTTGGCAGTTCCGGCTTTGACAGCTCTGACATGGCGGGGTGCGGCGGATACTGCTCCTTAGGTGGCGCTGTCTCCTCAAGGTACCGTGCCGCACTGCTTATGCCACTGCACGAGAGCAGCAGTGCCATGAGGAGCAGAAGGGAACATACGGTGTTCTTGGAAGCCATATTGGATGGTCTACACTGCTTGTGATGTAGCTAGCTACGTGTGTCCACTGGAGATCGTGCAAGCTAGTAACCTGATGGACAGGAGAGAAGAGAAGACTCGAATTTATAGCACGCAACGTGAAACCTGGTGCGTGTTGTTTGGTGCATGGCAGGTCATCTGCATTTCGGTGGTAGTTTAATTTGGTCTCCGTGTGTGATCTCTCCTGATCTCTGTTCGTGTGTGGTTTAATTAGGTGGGAATATTGAGACTTGCAGTGACCTAATTTCTGTTCATTGTTTGGTCAGCGGAAAACGCAAATTAGGGCCCCTGCATATGTGTCGAAGAACAAACAGCTGAGAAAGAGAGTAAGATGAGCTATACTGTCCATACTGACGAAATGCTTGACTTTCCAGCTTCTAAATCTAGTTGAAAAATGACCACTGCCGTAAAAGCGCCTTGCTTGCTTGCAATGCTGGTATGGACATCTTTCAAACGACCTACGTTAGCTAACCCTTCATACAGCAGTATAGAATTTACACCATGGGTGGATCTTCCGTAGGATAACCGGGTGACATACCAGTTACCATCTAGCTGATATCCTCTTCGTTTCTTAATTAATTCATTTAAGATTATTTTTAAAAAAATGCATAAACACAGTACAGAATTATTTGGTCTGCTATGCCTTATAGCTAGTTGCACCAATCAATGTTTAGTATATACGAATTGACACGGTCTATATTAATACACCCCTCTAACCATTATTGTTCTAATTGTGTTAGAGAAACACTAAAAATTTAATGACATAGAAGTACTTTTGATGGCAAATCTATTAACATAACTTTTGTGTAACAGATATAAATATTTTTATGTATATTTATGGTCAAAGTTTTAAAATGTTAACAGCACACATGCATTATAAAACGACAAGTAAAAAAGAAGAGGAGGAGTTGTACTAAACAAAACTAGGCTTTAAGTGGTCATCTGATTCGTTAACCGATTGAGCGAAAACATATTTTTCTTTAAGTTTTACTAATACAAATTTCATGTGTTAAAAATTGTTTTCAGTTATTCTGCTATTTCTATTTTGAGTTTTGTGTTTTGTGAAATCAAGTGCAGGTGTTTTTACATAAAAATGATAATTTGATTTTTGGAAATTTTTTATTTTGTTATCCTGGTTATATTATATGCTAACCAGACAAGGTTTTAGATGGTTAAGATTTCAAACTTGTTTAGCCAAATTTTATTTTGCTAAAACTCGAGATCCACGTAACCCCTAAAAAGTACCCAAAACCAACTTAAAAATGGGCATCAAAATAATATCTAGCCTTTTGATTTATTAAGAATATAAAATGACATTATTTCTTTTGACGGTTCGTGCAAAGGAGGAGCGCGAAGGATTTGTATTTTGTAAGATAGACCTCTCAAATATAAACATGAACAAACTTCCACAATAATTAAAAAAATTAGGATTGCCTATGGTGCATGCATATGTGATGTTAGAAGTGCTGAATTATATGCAATTTACATACCCTTTTTCACCCTCCACCATGTACCAGTGCTAGAAGTGGGAGTGGAGGAAAATGATAAATTTAGGTTCCGCTCATTTTGGTTTGAGCTTTTGAATTCTGCCTTATTTTTCACTATTCCTAAATTTCATCTTTTTATGACTTTTTGGTTTTTTAAGTTTTTTTGCTGGATCTTTTTTCCATATTTGTTTGCATTGTCAGTGATTGGCTAATCTATTTTTTCTATTTTCAATTTTTTTAAATTTAATTTTTCACTATTCAGCTAGCTACATTGTAATTTCAACCATAAGCCACTTTTTTTAGCCTAACTAAGCGGGCTGTTAAGATTGTGGCATGATCTATTCGGAAACCACCTCTTGAAATTTGAAAACGAACAGTCCTGAACAATTGTACGCTAAACCAGAAAAATACTATACATTTTCTGAAGCATATAGTGCAGATTACACAAAACTCTTTATCAGAGCATGTACAATAACAGCTGATGTCTATATAGTCTTCATTTAAAAGACAAAACTAAAGACAGCTTGTACAATGAATGATATCTTAAAGTTATCTCTATGAGATCCTATAACCTTTTAATTATGATATGGACACTCCCTCTCCTCCTCTCTTCAAGTCAACAAAAATCTTACACGGCAAATCTTATAGACAGCTGACAACACAATATTATATATACCCTTACTAATTTATATATGAATATAAATTAATAAAACATGCATGATGCAAGTGTAGATCGTGTGTGTATACATATAAGGCAAGACATACATACATCATCAAATGACAAAGAAAGCGGCAACATACAGCACTGAAACATCATGCTCCTAGCTAACAACAGCTCTCATGCATGACGTACAACACGGTCGCTGGCAAAGATCACAGTTTACACGCATAAGCATGCACACACAGTAACACAGAGAACGTATTTAATGTGGATAACTGGGGCTACACGTGTGGAAGTAGTCCGCATCATGGCTTGGTCTCCGGCTCCGGAAAGTGGAACTCAGGCGCCTTCGGTGGTTGCTCGGTCGTGGGCAATGGCGGCAGTTCGTGCTCTGGCACCTCTGGCTTTGGCAGCTCCGGCACGGTAGGGTGCGGCGTTTCGGGCTTTGGCACCTCCGGAACGGCAGGGTGTGGCACTTCGGGCTCCTTTGGCACCTCCGGCACGGCTGTGTGCGGCAGCTCGGGCTTTGGCACCTCCGGAACGGCAGGGTGTGGCACTTCGGGCTCCTTTGGCACCTCCGGCACGACTGGGTGCGGCAGCTCGGGCTTTGGCACCTCCGGAACGGCAGGGTGTGGCACTTCGGGCTCCTTTGGCACCTCCGGCACGACTGGGTGCGGCAGCTCGGGCTTTGGCACCTCCGGAACTGCTGTGTGTGGCACTTCCGGCACGACCGGGTGCGGCAGTTCAGCCTTTGGCACCTCCGGCACGGCTGGGTGCGGAAGCTCGGTCTTGGGCACCTCTGGCACGATCGGGTGCGGCAGTTCAGGCTTGGGCAGCTCTGGCACGGTGGGGTGCGGCGGCAATTCAGGCTTTGGATATTCTACGGTGGGGTGCGGCGGCAATTCAGGCTTTGGATATTCTGGCACGGCAGGATGCGGCGGGTACTCCTTGGGAGGCGCCGTCTCCTCCAGGTACCGTGCCGCACTGCTCATGCCGCTGCATGAGAGCAGCAGCGCAGCGAGGAAGAGAATGGAGGACATGGTGCTCTTGGTGATCTTGTTGAGTGGTCTGCTCTTCTGACCTATGTGTACAGAGAGAGAGAGAGAGCTAGTTCTTTGTGTGATGCCTGGGAGAGAAGACAAGCTTGGTATTTTATAGTCCCTAATGGAAGATTAAGCTGGCGAATGCATTTACAGGAGTCCTCTCATCGTTTGGTAACTGGTAGGTGATCTGCATTTCGGTGGTTGTTTAATTTGGTCTGTGTGTGATCTCTCCTGATCAGTCTTGATCTCTACTTGTGTATGGTTTAATTAGTTGGGAACTGTGAGACCACGGTGAGTTGTTTGGTGGATGAACTAGCGTAGTGTCCTGTTTTGTGGGTACTTGTGTGTGCGACCAGGGGCGGAGCCAACCCTCTGGGTAGGATGGGCACTTTCTTGGGCTCGACTTGTCGCATCTCTAGCCGCTGCTGCTTCAGATGAACTGCCAGTTAATCACCAAACAAAACCGAAATACTCTTACATTAATTAAGGTGCACTTTACTAAGGGATGTCTCGGTGTGTACGCTGAGATTAATGTACTAAAAATGTAAAGATCACGTAACTTTTGCTAAGGGCCTGACGCTACAGAATAAAAACATCCAGTTCATCTCTAAGATATACCTGCATTTCTGGTCAGGCAGGTTCCGTCACTTGTATGTCTAGCTGTCCTCTCATTTTACGTTGGGTCGTTTCTTACTGTTAGTACTCAAGACAAACTCCTCTGTAGCCTTATCTGTACTGTATGTCTGTATAGCTTAGCTAAGTAGTCTGAAAAACCATCACACCAACATGAAAAGAAATCCATGAAAAGTGGCATTTTCAACCCTTTTTAGAACTACCCAAACCAAACAGTTCGTGAGCATAGTTTAACATAATCTGACGGATCCATGATCAAAATTTAAGAGAGATAATGGACTTGCTCACCAATTTATCGAATACCGAATTATTGATCAGCAATAGCCTGCCGCACTGTCGTGTCTATCAATGAAATCGACGAAGACAGATGAGATCACCTTCGACACGGCAAATAAGATTACTAGCTTGATAGCGAAATGCAGATTTTTCATCAGGAAGAAGCACTGCAAACTCGTAATTATAAGCCTTGGCTACCCTGTTGAGCATAGATTCCAGGCAGATAATCATAATTCCGAATTTTTGGATGGCACAGTCGGATGAGGATAGGGAATTGGTTGAAAGCAAGGACGAAGAAAAGTTCTGAAGCTTAATCTTTCTAGCTTTTTTCTTAGTCCTTAAGTTATCTTTCGTGTGGTTTTTGCTCCTCAGTTTTGAGGCTTTGAGCCTAAGAGCTCGTGTAACTTTTGGCTGTATATATCCCACGTGGATATAGAGGCCGGATTTTATATCCTTTATCTAAAAAAAAGATAATCATAATTTGCACAATATGGTCCAGCAAGCCCATCCACCTGTTCTTGGTGCCATCATCATGACCAAGGATGAAACTGATAGGGCTCCTGTGATGCAACAAGAGCTTGATGTAGTTCATAACATACCGAGTCACTTCATGGACGTCTCCACCCGATGGTACACTCCTGGAACCATGGGATTGAATCAAAACTTTTAGCTCGTGAAGCATGTGGTACACGGCTGATCTTAGCCTCTGCAAGGTGTGGTGATACTTGGCCATGCTTAACTCTTCGGGCAGCCATTGCAAGATGACGAAGAAATTAAGGTTGAGTACCTTGTACAACCTCAGCACAACAAAGAGCTTGTCAAAGGATAATTTTTGGTTGATGATCTCATTTTCAAAGGCGAGAAGGTGAAGTGATCTCATTTTCAAAGGCAAGAAGGTGAAGTTACTGACAGACACGGTTCGACAACGGTGCTGACAAAGCCGGAGCACGGCAGTTGGGGTACCCACAGGCCAACCGGTGTTAGGGAGGGCGCTAGCACCGGCTGACCCCGTTGGTCCCCCTGATACTCTGTTTCTCAGCTGTTATACTTTGCATGCACGGTCTACATGGCTTGGCCTAACAGCAGATGTGTAGTACGCGTGTATAGACACTCTAAAATTAGACATAGGTGGTGGTGCATTCACAACCAGATCACTCAGGTCTCAATATTCCCAACTAATTAAACCACACATAACTAGACATTAGTAGAGATCACACACTGACAAACCGAATTAAACAACCTCCGAAATGCAGATGACCTACCGTGGTAACAAAGATCAGAAGTCACTCCTGCAAACATGCGTGCAAGCACATGCTGCAAGCTTTCATTTGGCACTATAAATGGCAGGCTTCTCTTCTCTCCCAGCCATCACAAAAAGTAGTAGCTCTCTCACTGATACACATAGATCAGGAGTACAATATACATCACCCACTGGTTTCCTTTCCAAGGGCTCCTCCACCGTTCTCTTCCTCATGGCGCTGCTGATCTCGTGCAGTTGCATGAGCAGCACGGCGCGGTACCTGGAGGAGACTGCACCCAAAGAGGAGTACCCGCCACATTCCACTGTGTCGGAGTTGCCTAATTCTTCTCTCAGATAGACGATGACCTCATCATCGGCGAGATCGATGCCGGCGTCTGCCAGGCGCTGTTGCCCAAGCCACACTAATCGGGGAAGAAGTGCAGGGGAGAGCAGGGAGAAGAACGAGCGTAAAGCAGAGGAGACAACTATTTCTCGTCCGGCAACACACGCCGGTTACGACTTCACTCTGTATTCACTCTGATTTTCCCAAAACTCACTTGACTTGACAAGAGTACAGGATATATATAGACAATAGACCACACAAGCCACATGTACACTACGACTCCGCTGCGCCGCTCGGATCAGTCGACTCACGACTGACACAAGTCACTAACTCCGCTCTGCTGCTCTAATCAGTCGACTCACGACTACTACAGCTGACAGTCCATGACGACTGCTACAGTGCTCATCGCAACCACTGCCCAATTCGAGCCGAGCGCTGATGACAGCTACAGTGCTCACCGCTACCGTTGTCCAATCGAAGCACTGACTCCTCGACAGACTGGCTGCACGACCTCAGTTGCTCCTTGACCGTTGGCTTCGACCATGGTGTTGCATTTACGACCACTGTAGACTCCATCGTCATGACCCCGGCGCTTACCGTACTGGCCGTTACGACCACACACATCATGGTCGTAACTACCCAAGCACAACCTGGTCATAACTGACCACACACACCGTGGTCATCTACGACTACACTGGTCGTAATCGACCACTCACACAAGCGCTACGCGCTGGTCGTTACGACCACACACAATGGTACCCAGTTACAACCACATACAACGTGGTCGTAACCGACCACGCACACAACAACCTGGTTGTTACGACCACGTACAACATGGTCGAAACCGACCATCGACCATGGTAGCTACGACTATCGACCACAATAGCCACAACTATCGATTATCGACTACGGTAGCTCCGACTACCGACCATCGACCATGGTAGCTTTGACTACCGACCATTGATCGCGGTAGTTATGACTACTGAGTATCGACCACTCTTCCAACCCTGGCATCGACCACAGCTTGTCGATGGCGCCTTCGACCACGGCTTGTGGACTGCGCCTTCGACCATAGCATCGACCACGGCTTTGTCGACTGCGTCTTCGACCGTGGCTTCGACCACGGCTTCTCAGATGCGCCTTCGACCACGGCTTATCGACTGTTGGCTTCTACCACTGTGGCTATGACCAGAACACAGTATTCGACACATGTGTATGGTTGGCTACGACCACTGTGCAGTACTTGACACACGAGTATAGTTGGCTATGACCACTGTGCAGTACTCAACACATGATGACACGATAACGACCACACAGTACTCGAACTGTAACGCCCTAGGGTCCAAACCGGCTCAGACCTAACCACATTTTGGATAGGCCACACACACGTAGCAACCCGCTTGCACTTTTGTCCTCGCTTCGCGCAAAACGGTTAACCGGAGGTGCTACCATTGAAACTCCTAGGCTTATATGTAAGTGCTTCTTAAGGTAAGCTAGCAAGGTGGGGACTAACCCAGAAATTCATGTGCACACACACATGGGCCGGGGTGTCACATACACCCCCCTCAAAGGACCTGATGTCCTCGTCGGACCAACATATCCACACCGGGGTAAATGATAAGGATCTCCCCTCTTGGCACATGTCTGTGCGTTCAGTGCCAGCACAAATGCCATGCCGTGTGTCCACTCTGGGCCCACACGCTCCATGCGTCATATGCCCGTGCCCCTGACCCGCATGCGCCCATGTAACCGCGAGAATCGGCTCTGATACCATTTGTAACGCCTTAGGGTCCAAACTAGCTTAGACCTAACCACATTTTGGACAGGCTACGCACATGTAGCAACTCGCTTGCATTTTCGTCCTCGCTTCGCGCAAAACGGTTAACCGGAGGTGCTACCATTGAAACTCCTAGGCTTATATGTAAGTGCTTCTCAAGGTAAGCTAGCAAGGTGGGACTAACCTAGAAATTCATGTGCACACACATATGGCCAACATGGGCCGGGGTGTCACACAAACATACCGAGTACTTCGACTGCCGACCAACACTGAATAGTAGCTACGACCACAGTATAGGCACGACAACTCAACAACAACAAGATTATTTCCAACAGGCGCTTCTCCTTGTACACGTACCTCTTGGCCGCGGCGATGAAGACTATGAGGTTGACGGCGCTGAGCACGGCGAGCAGCCAGTAGAAGTTGTAGAGCCTTACCGTCATCGAGGTTGTCGGCGAGCCACGCTCTCCGGCTGCCAGAGGATGTCACCTTGTGCACGGCGCTGACGAGCGTGGTGCTGAGGAAGAAGCCCAGCGAGAGTGTGCTAAGGAAGAGGCCCGTGCTCATGGTCTTCATGTCCTTGGGGCACTCTCGCAGGAAGAAGTCAAGCTAGCTGATGTAGTTGAAGGCCTCGCCAGCGCCGACAAGGAAGAACAGCCACATGTGCCACCTCAGTGAGGACGTGCGCCAGCACCGCCTTTTCTATTATCAAACGGAGGAAAAGAAAAAAAAAAGTAAAATACAAGTTCAAATTCAAAGAGTAAAGTGGTATAACCTCATAAATTTAAGAAGCTACAGTGCAATTTCTCTTAAGAATACATAGCCAAATATAGTATCAATTAGCATCTAACCTCTCGAAGCCTTGAGAGCATAAATGGCATTATCTTTTTTTGGGTGATGGAACTGAGCAATATATCAAAGGACAATTTGTTAAAGTATATATAGACCTCCCTGAAAGCAGCATACAACCATACATCTGTTGTAAAAAAGTAGTAAAAAAGAGTACCATTTTCGCATATACATCTAAACTTACATGAAGGATCATGTAAAAAAATCCTAATTACTATTGTGATAAACTATTGCAATATTTGCAGAGTGTTTATTTAGTTTTGAAAAGATAGCATCTTATCTAGATTGTTTTTTGAGCCTATTAGGAAAATCAGTAATTCCGTAGGTTTGGGCGCAGTCATACCGCAAGGCGATAGTACCAGTGTTTGGGTTCCGGTCATACCGCAGGTCGATAGCTCCGATTTCTAGTTGGTGGTACGTTATTTCCAGAGAGATCCAGTTTTGAGGTAGAGGTGCGGTAGTATCGATCTAGGGGAGTGGTAGTACCGTAGTGTGGTAGTACCGCCTTGATGGAAGTGGTAATACCGTTTTGGGTAGAAATTGAGGATTTTGGGTTTTGAGTCATGGATTGAGTATGGGTGACCTAGGTCATTGCATTAAGATTGCATGATGCATGTTTTAGCTAACGTGGATCAAGTTGTGAAGAACTTGTGACCGAAAATGATTTATTTGTCTTTGGATGTGCAAGGACGCACTTAGAATCACTATGGTTGACGGAAAGGATCAGGGCTAAGCTTAGGGAGGAGCCAAGGCCCAGAACAATAAAGGATGCCTGGGTGAGATCGTGAGCTCAAGCATGGCACGAGAAAGGTGGGAAACGTTAAAGGTGTGTTCAAACGGCGGGTTTGCACCATATGGCTTGGTCTGTCCAAGTAAGGCGTGGTCCTATGGAACTGGAACAGGAGATACTTGTCGACGCACGGCAAGCCAATGGTGAACCTACATGTGACAAGCGTGGCGATTGCTTGCATTGGAAGGAGATGATCTGGTCAACAAAGGGTATTTTAGTAGTTTGACCAAAATACCGAAAACTACCTTAGATCAAAACCGCAGCACTTGGGAGAGTGGTTTAGGTCAAAGAGAAGCTGGTTTGATTGAGTTGGATCAAGCCTAAGGACTTAGCGAATTCAGACATATGCACTTTAAAAAGCATGCATAAGTGAACGTGTGAGAGTAAAACCCGTGTGTGTGGGGTTATCGGGTTTCCCCCATTGTGCTAAGTGAATAATTTCTACTAAGGACTAGGTGTGGCTGGTTAGCTCACCTATATAAAGGGATTAGGATGGAGACTTGGGTTAACCATTCAATCCATCTCTCTTGTGCTCTTATGTCCAGGGCTAGGGTTTGAGAGTTGAGAGCATTGTGTGCTCTCTGTCCTCTAAGATGGAGTAGCTGTAAAACTTACCTCTTCAAGAAATCAATACATCAATTTTTGATCATCTCCATGGATCCTTCATATTTTGATTTATTTGCTCTTGATTTGGTTAGTTTTGACCTCTCCTCTTCTTTCTTCTTGATCTTGTTGTGCCAAATATGTGAATGAGATGGAGACAACCTCATGAATCAATCTCCTATCATCTAGGTATTTTAATAGTAAATTCATCAAGAAACCCGATTTTGGTTAATTTCGGTCTCACCACGTGATTTCTTATTTCAAGGGTTTTTTGTTGTGTTTTTTGTGTTCTAGTTTTCTGAGATATGTGGAAATACATTTAGAGTTATCTTTGTCATCATCTACCCACGAGCAAGTTGTGTTCACCGTTCTTGGTTTTTGCCTGGTTTCGATGTACCTTTCCTTCAAACTGAAAAATATCTCAATTTTGGCCATGATTTTCATGATCATTTGTTAAAATATGTTCTTAATGTCCTAGAGAAGATCCCTGCATAATTTCATATCATTTGGATTTACGGATAAAAAGTTCTATCAATTTTAGTTTTTGAAATCATATTGAAAATCCAATTACCTTGATTTTACTGTAGCAGCAGTAGTACCGTGGTTATTGTAGCAAGCGGTAGTACCGCAAGTAATGACGGTGGTACCGTTTCTGCTGATTTTTCTTAGGATTTCAGTGTCTCGGTTCGCTAATTTTTGTGGTGGCTTTCCATTCTAATCTTCGTAGCTCTGTAACTATTAAAGTGACGGATTAGTGAATGTTTAGAGAAAAATTTTGAGGTACCATTCACTCCCTCTGTTGCCATCTTCAGTCCTAGATTAAACCTGCGGTTTTGAGACATATATATACTCTTTGTAATCCATTCTTAAACGGCTTTCTGAAAACGAGCATTAATCGTAAAGAAGCCTTTAAGAAAAGACCAGAACACATACTATACACATCTGACGAGCTCTGTAGCATATAATGCAGAATAGAACTCTTATATTCATTTATACATGAATCCAAGTATCGCACATAGGTACATCGAACACCAAAGAACAAATTAAGCAGCAGAACATACACCCCCTGAAACATCACGCTCCTAGCTAATAACAGCTAACCAGCTCATCGCGAACAAGAGTATATATAATCGAACATGCACACTGATCACACACAACACAGCGCGTATTTGGTATAGATCACTGGTATGTACTATACGAATATATGTACGTTACGTAGTCCTCATCAATCATCATGGCTTGGCCTCCGGCTCCGGGTAGTGGACCTCGGGCTTGGGCGGCAGCTCAGCTTTCGGCAGAGGCGGTAGCTCGGGCTTCGGTGGCAACTCGGCTTTCGGCAATGGCGGCAGCTCATGCTTCGGCACCTGCGGCACGACCGGGTGTGGGAGCTCGGGCTTCGGCACCTCCGGCACGATAGGGTGTGGTAGCTCGGGCTTTGGCACCTCCGGCACTGTGGAGTGTGGCACTTCAGGCACCTTTGGAACCTCCGGCACGGCCGGATGCGGCAATTCGGGCTTTGGCAACTCCGGTACAGTCGGATGCGGCAATTCAGGCTTCGGCAGCTCCGGCACGGTAGGGTGTGGTGGCAGTTCAGGCTTTGGTAGCTCCGGCACAGTAGGGTGTGGTGGCAGTTCCGGCTTCGGTAGCTCCGGCATGGCGGGGTGCGACGAATTCTGCTCCTTGGGTGGCGTTGTCTCCTCAAGGTACCGTGCCGCGCTGCTCATGCCACTGCACGAGAGCAGCATTGCCATGAGGAGCAGAAGGGAACATACGGTGTCCTTGGAAGCCATATTGGATGGTCTACACTGCTTGTGATGTAGCTAGCTACGTGTGTCCACTGGAGATCGAGCAAGCTAGTGACCTGATGGACAGGAGAGAAGAGAAGACTCGAATTTATAGCACGCAACGTGAAACCTGATGCGTGTTGTTTGGTGCATGGCAGGTCATCTGCATTTCGGTGGTTGTTTAATTTGGTCTCCGTGTGTGATCTCTCCTGATCTCTGTTCGTGTGTAGTTTACTTAGGTGGGAATATTGAGACTTGCAGTGACCTAATTTCTGTTCGTTGTTTGGTCAGCGGAAAACGCAAATCAGAGCAAGCTAGTGTCGAAGAACAAACAGCTGAGAAAGAGAGTAAGATGAGCTATACTGCCCATACTGACGAAATGCTTGACTTTCCAGCTTCTAAATCTAGTTGAAAAATGACCACTGCCGTAAAAACGACCTACGTTAGCTAACCCTTTATACAGCACTAGTATAGTGCCCGTGCTAACGCCACGGCGGCATTTCAGGGATGCACATGAAAACAATCAAATGAGGATATTTTTTTTCATAGTTTAAGTCCATTATAAAGGAACAGTCCAAATACATTATAAATGGCAGATTTAAGTTTTACCATGTCAGCTTGTAAATATTTGTCCACCCTTTGATCAATGGTGTCTGTCTTATAACTTAATGTCACCTCAGGGTCACCATCACGCTTAAGCAGGCTGCAAATAAATGTTCACCAAAACTCTTTTTTCGGGTGCTGATTTCAGGTATTCAATAATCTCAACATCTTCTATGGTGCACATGTAATCTACAACAAATAACATTATAGTTTTCTTAAATAACTGCGCAAAACAAAGAGAGGCAATAAAGTAAGAGAAGAAGCACTAATTACCCTGGGGCACAACTTGAGCTATGTTTGATTTCTTTGGTCAAAGAGAGGAAAAAAACTTTTAAGGTAAGGTAGCCCAAGGTCTCAACCACTGAAAGAAATGGTGTTGCAGCTCAATTCTTCATGAGGATGCTGTCAGGTATTCAAGTAAATGTTTAACATTGAGTTGGTGTGGGGTTACAAGCTACTGATCACCATGTTAAAAAAATCCATGTCTTGTTTTTTCTATAATTCAGTCACTTTCGGATGCCTTAACAACTCAACTGCGGAGTTCAACTTGCAGTAATGCCTGAAGTATAAATCTAAAATTTACATGTAACCTGGGAATTTCATGTAGAAATAACCAAGCAGTACAGATGCACTGATATCAGCAAAGATTTCCCATTGACATTATTGGTGCCAATTAGTATCTAGACCATGATTTTAATACATTCACATCAAGAAAATTCAAAACACTCGCAATGCATGTTATTTAGATCAGAGTCATTAACAGTTATCGGTTCTCACTTCTCACTATTACCCCAATTGTGTCTCATTAACGGTTCTCACCATCAACCTGATGCTATCATCATTTAGTGGATAGACCACCAATCAACAATCAACTGGGGAAAATATATGACAGAAAGAAACATAGATAGTGAGAAACATACCATCCAGTGCCTCCTGATCTGTCACACTATCGTATTCAGCACGCCCAATATCCTTCAAAAAACTATGCTCAGGTCCAACACCTGGGTTGTCCAACCTACCATTTAAAACAATATGTATGATTAACCCACTTGCTGTAAGCAAATAAAATCTCATCGATGCAAACATCAGAATACTTACCCAGCACTGATGGAGTGGGGCTCAATAACTTGTCCATCATCATCCTGCAGTACATAACTCAAAGATCCATGGAGAACTCCCACTTCTCCCTTTGTCAGAGTTGCAGCATGTTTGTCAGTGTCTACACCATGACCAGCAGCCTCCACTCCAATCAGTCTTACATCTTGATCATCAACGAACTCATGGAAAAGACCCATGGCATTTGATCCACCACCGACGCAAGCAACCAACACATCAGGCATGCCACCCCACTTGTCCATGGCCTGTCTACGGGTCTCCTTGCCAATCACCTTATGGAACTCCCTCACCATCATTGGGTATGGGTGCGGACCAGCAACTGAGCCCAAAATGTAGTGTGTGGTCTCTACATTAGTGACCCAGTCACGGATGGCCTCTGAAGTGGCATCCTTCAACGTTGTTGTCCCAGAATGTACTACCCTTACCTGTTTTAACAAAAGCCACCAACACATGATGAGAAACAAGTGCTGCCGTGCACATGTCTAACAACAAATCTTCCAAAATACAAGCAAAAGCATTCTGCCGCTCATGGTGGATGATTTGCAAAATAAATAATAGCCTCGCACATAATTGCAAGCGCAAGCCTAATCTAAGAAGAGATATCATGGATAAAATGATAAGGGCATAAAGAAACATGAGTTTCCGCCATACCTCTGCTCCAAGAAGCCTCATCCTGAAAACGTTAAGCGCCTGCCTCTCCATATCTTGCGCACCCATGTAGATAATGCACTGCAGCCCAAACCGCGCACACACCGTGGCAGTGGCAACACCATGCTGGCCAGCCCCAGTCTCAGCAATGATACGCTGCTTACCAAGCCTCTTGGCGAGCAAAGCTTGAGCCACAACATTATTGATCTTGTGGGCATCGGTGTGGTTAAGGTCCTCTCTCTTCAGGTAAATCAGCGGGCCGGTACCATCTGCACGCTTGTAGTGCTCCGTCAAGCGCTCCGCAAAGTACAGCGGGCTCTCACGGCCGACATAATCCTTGAGAATACCATCGAGTTCTTTCTACAAATGGCAGGAGTGTGGTGTCAAATTTAAATACCTTTTGTCCCATAATCTCCCTAAGCAACAGGACTTGTATTCATTTCGCATGTTTCAGGGACCATACATGGCTACACACGTTACAGTGATGAATTGGCATGATTTTTTACCGACAACCATACATAAAATGGCAGGAGTAGAATCTATCGCCCTCTAAATGAAATTCATCTCTGATAGGTCGCGACTACGGATCAAATACAGTGAAGCACTCATTTCCAAAGTGATGTGGGCTCGGTTCTTGGAAAGGACCAGACATGAAAGCCGAATTTGTTGACGAATCAACCGATTTCAAAGGACAATCTTTTGTGCGAATTAGATGCACCATCGGAAACTCCAGCAAGTACAAGTACTAACCAGAGACAAGCGCCATTGTCCACAAAACTCCAAATGTTACGGACTAAAATCCTACAGATCATCGTCAACATATCTTATCTCCTACAAACAAACTCAACGACGAAATGGTGTCCAAACACTCAAAAAGATCCGGACTTTACGCGGATAGGCGACCAAATACATCCAATCATCCGAGGAGCACCAATAACAAATCCCCCAAACCGGAAGGCCTTCGCGGTTACCTGGAATTCGTCGTCGCCGGCGAGCGCCTGGAACGCGGCCTCGAGCTCGGTGAGCGCGTGCATCAGCGTCTCGGGCACGTACTTGCCCCCGAACTTGCCGAACCTCCCGAGCCCGTCGGGCCTCGCGAAGGCCCCCGCCACGACCCCGTTCCCCCGCTGCGCTGCGCCGCGTCCGGCCAGCCGCACCGCGCCACCGCGCCGCATCCACCGCGTGCGCGCCCCACATTGCGCGGAGGCGGGTCCGCCGAGTCCGTCTCGTCCGCGTCGCCGCGCCCCCTACGGCACGCCGCACCGCCGCCGCGGGAAGATCTTCACGCCGCCTCCGCTTGTACCTTGATGGCCTCGACCACTCTCGCGCGGTCGAGGTCCCCCGCCGCGTGCGCCGTATCCGCCCCGCCGTGCGGCGTCCTCCCCACCGCACCAGGTCCCCCGCCACGTGCGCCGCGTCCGCCCCGCCGTGCGGCGTCCTCCCCGCTGCACCGCGCCGCGTCCACCGCGTGCGCGTCTCGTCCGCCGCGCCGCGCCGCCGCGCCGCCTACGGCAAGGAGACGAAGCGACGTGCAAGGAGAGAGAATGGCTGCATGGCTGCATGACGTGCAAGGAGGAGATCGGATCGGCCGCGGGGTCTCGTTGGCGTGGAGATCCATTGAACGATGGCCGTTGGATTTGGTTGAGTAAGGAGAGAGAATGGCTGAGAGAAAATCATGTGCGTACGTTTTTAGGATGTTGTATTTCTGGGTGCATAAGTTTGGGAGGGACATACATGCTCCACGATCACTTGCTCAAGTTCAATGCGAGTGTAAACATCATTCTTTGCCAGAGCCATGATATCACTGTGGAAACAAGTCAAGATTGAAAATTAAATTCTTCCAAGTGAACAACAAATATGACAATTGCAAAATAATGGCATCAGCTATCTGAGTCTTTTCTCTTAAGATAGTGTTGCAAAATATCATCTCAAAGCTGCTTTGTTTGAGTAGATCAACTCAAGATTTCATGGAACACTATATAGGAAACATTTCAAAATGGACCAAATGAGATAGATAAAAAGGAGACAATAGCAGATGGACAATAAAGCTGAAGGTTCTTCGGTACAACTAACACTAAATTTACAAGAAATAAAACAAAGATTGTGCCAAATGGACCCAAAAGGTTAGACTACATTTGTGTTTCAACTTTCAAGACACAGCTTCAGTACATGCATCCCATTATTTTAAGGTGCTTCATGTCATTGCACAAAGATCAATAGTGTGTTCGAGCCTTATAAATTCAAACAGCATGCATGCCAAAGTTTGTAAAAGGTAAGCAGTAAGAAACAATATTCTTCTCCTAAGTTCTGAGGCAACCTGGCCGGTAAAAATCCCAGACGGGAGCCGACTTTCCGTTACCCTTTGCGATTGTTTCCCATTGCCTAACGTCATCTACTACCTCCCCTCACCGTTACCTGTTAGACAAACTGCGATGCATCTGTTTTATTTCTTTTGTCTTTGTCCTCCGTTCTAGTTCCAGCTTGTCCACAGTCAAAAGGCCATGTTACTCACTTGGCATTCTTGTTCCCTTTCGCTGAGTTCTACATGAGCTCAGTGTTTCAGTTAATGCCTCCTCACGTAAGAAAAAAGGGTTTTATTGCATTATTTGTGTTCCTACATCCATTTATTCCAAATCAGTCTGCATCAAACAATTTGACACAACCGGATACTAAGATTTGATTTTTTTTGCATGTCATATATCCAGTTCAGTACAGCCTGTTAGGTATGTTTGGTCTATACATGCTGGATTACTTAGTCTTGAACAATGTTCGTTAGTTGCTATTGGTTAGCAGATTCAATCATATTATCACTCCTATTTTACATTGACGATAACTCTTCATTGACTTATCGACGATAAGTCAATGAAGTGTGGTCAATGTACCACGGACCATATGGATGCATTAACAGGCAAACAAGAACCAACAGATCTGTAAGTCACTACCAAAAACCCTAAATGTGTTGTCCATGTAGCATATATGTTAAGAATCTCAATAGAGAGTGAAAGCTACCTTGTAGTGCATTTCAAAGAACCTGATGACTTCCTGCATGTGGTTGCGGTAGAAGCCCTGCAATTGAAGTATCAACTTGTTTTTTTTCTAGAGACAAATTAAAAGGAGCAAATTGTCAGTAAATTTTGAAGTCTTGTTGGTGCACTGACCTCAAAATATCCAAAAAGTCCTGAGCTCAAATCATCAGCAGGAAAATGCATAGCAATTATGTTCTCTGTAATATATGTCATATCTAAATCAAATCCTCCTTCGTGTCATAGGAAAAAAACAGATCAACAGCTGTTGTCCTTGATATTAGATATACCAAGACTAAACAAGTAAGAGACCATCCTGCCTATTGTTTGCCATAAAATTTCTTAAGGTGTTGAAAACAACAATACACTTCCAAGGATAATAAAAACTAAAATTTCTTAAGAAGGTGTTGAAAACAACAATAAACTTCCAAGGATCAAAAAAACTAACACAAATTGCTCTGGAATTAGTACAGACATTTGACCCTTCTCTCAAATTAGCACCGCTTATTGTCTTTGACATTATATCAAAGTAACACAGAACTGATGATTTACTATCATCATAAGGCATTAAACATGATCACCAAACAACATATAAACACACAAATGTGAATTTTTTTTGATAAACATGACTGATGTGAGAAGATGCATGTCAAATATGAAAAGATAAACTAATATACAGAGCTAAAAACTATTGACATGGATGGATTCTCATACAAGACATATTATGCATAAGCTTTTCCAAGACAATGTTCTGATCAGATCCCGTAAGTGAGTGGTGGAAAGTTGAACAAAATTGCTATTCAATCAGAGAAGGCAACACATGAATGGTTGTGTCCTGATCATGCTACACAATAAGAGCTGAACAAGAGGAGAAAGGAAATTGTGCATCATGGTGTTGTTTCTGCTTACAGTTTACAAGCTTCGGCGGAGGCGGCGGCCTTCGGGGGAGGCGGGGGAGGCGGCGGCCTACCCAGGAGACGAGGAGACGATCCGCGGGTCTACCCAGGAGATGATCCGCCGCGGCGGCCTTCGGGGGAGGCAGCGGCCTTCGGGGGAGTCGGCGGAGGCGGCGGCCTTCGGCGGAGGCGGCGGCCTTCGGGGGAGTCGGCGGAGGCGGCGGCCTTCGGAGGAGGCGGCGGCCGGGAGTCGATTCGGCAGAGGCGGCGGCCTTCGGGGGAGGCGGGGGAGGCGGCGGCCTTCGGGGGATCCGGCGGAGGCGGCGGCCTTCAGGGGATGCGGCGGCCGGGAGTCGATTCGGGGGAGGCGGGGGAGGCGGCGGCGTTCGGGGGAGGCGGGGGCCTTCGGGGGAGGCGGCCTTCGGAGGCGGCGGGGGAGGCGGGGCCTTCGGGGGTGGCGGGGACGATCGACCTGCATGCATGCAAGCCGCGAGCGTTAGGGATGCGGGAGGGGTACTGCAGATCCATTGAAGGATGACCGTCGGATATGGTTGAGTAAGGAGAGAGAATGGAGGAGAGTTAATCTGGTGCGGACGTTTTTAGGATGGTGTAATTATGGGTGCATATTATGGTGTGAACTTAGTTAAGGTGATGACTGTGGAGCAGGTAATTGTTGGGTGGATGTAGGATAATTTTAACTGGTGGTTTATTAGTTTAGATAAGGCATTAAACATGATCACCAAACAACATATAAACACACAAATGTGAATTTTTTTTTGATAAACATGACTGATGTGAGAAGATGCATGTCAAATATGAAAAGATAAACTAATATACAGAGCTAAAAACTATTGACATGGATGGATTCTCATACAAGACATATTATGCATAAGCTTTTCCAAGACAATGTTCTGATCAGATCCCGTAAGTGAGTGGTGGAAAGTTGAACAAAATTGCTATTCAATCAGAGAAGGCAACACATGAATGGTTGTGTCCTGATCATGCTACACAATAAGAGCTGAACAAGAGGAGAAAGGAAATTGTGCATCATGGTGTTGTTACTGCTTACAGTTTACAAGCTTTGGCGGAGGCGGCGGCCTTCGGGGGAGGCGACGGCCGGGAGTTGATTTGGCGGAGGCGGCGGCCGGGAGTTGATTCGGCGGAGGCGGGGGAGGCGGCGGCCTACCCAGGAGACGAGGAGACGATCCGCGGGTCTACCCAGGAGACGATCCGCCACGGCGGCCTTCGGGGGAGGCGGCGGAGGCGGCGGCCTTCGGGGGAGGCGGCGGCCTTCGGGGGAGTCGGCGGAGGCGGCGGCCTTCGGGGGAGGCGGCGGCCTTCGGGGGAGTCGGCGGAGGCGGCGGCCTTCGGGGAAGGCGGCGGCCTTCAGGGGATGCGGTGGAGGCGGCGGCGTTCGGGGGAGGCGCGGGAGGCGGCGGCGTTCGGGGGAGGCGGGGGAGGCGGGGGCCTTCGGAGGAGGCGGGGGAGGCGGGGCCTTCGGGGGAGGCGGCCTTCGGAGGCAGCGGGGGAGGCGGGGACGATCGACCTGCATGCATGCAAGCCGCGAGCGTTAGGGATGCGGGAGGGGTACTGCAGATCCATTGAAGGATGACCGTCGGATATGGTTGAGTAAGGAGAGAGAATGGAGGAGAGTTAATCTGGTGCGGACGTTTTTAGGATGGTGTAATTATGGGTGCATATTATGGTGTGAACTTAGTTAAGGTGATGACTGTGGAGCAGGTAATTGTTGGGTGGATGTAGGATAATTTTAACTGGTGGTTTATTAGTTTAGATAAGGCATTAAACATGATCACCAAACAACATATAAACGCACAAATGTGAATTTTTTTTGATAAACATGACTGATGTGAGAAGATGCATGTCAAATATGAAAAGATAAACTAATATACAGAGCTAAAAACTATTGACATGGATGGATTTTCATACAAGACATATTATGCACAAGCTTTTCCAAGACAATGTTCTGATCAGATCCCGTAAGTGAGTGGTGGAAAGTTGAACAAAATTGCTATTCAATCAGAGAAGGCAACACATGAATGGTTGTGTCCTGATCATGCTACACAATAAGAGCTGAACAAGAGGAGAAAGGAAATTGTGCATCATGGTGTTGTTACTGCTTACAGTTTACAAGCTTCGGCGGAGGCGGCGGCCTTCGAGGGAGGCGGCGGCCGGGAGTTGATTCGGCGGAGGCGGCGGCCTTCGGGGGAGGCGGGGGAGGCGGCGGCCTACCCAGGAGACGAGGAGACGATCCGCGGGTCTACCCAGAAGACGATCCGCCGCGGCGGCCTTCGGGGGAGGCGGCGGAGGCGGCGGCCTTCGGGGGAGGCGGCGGCCTTCGAGGGAGTCGGCGGAGGCGGCAGCCTTCGGGGGAGGCGGCGGCCGGGAGTCGATTCGGCGGAGGCGGCGGCCTTCAGGGGATGCGGCGGAGGCGGCGGCCTTCGGGGGAGTCGGCGGAGGCGGCGGCCTTCGGGGGAGGCGGGGGAGGCGGCGGCCTTCGGGGGATGCGGCGGAGGCGGCGGCGTTCGCGGGAGGCGGGGGAGGCGGGGGCCTTCGGCGGAGGCGGGGGAGGCGGCCTTCGGAGGCGGTGGGGGAGGCGGGGACGATCGACCTGCATGCATGCAAGCCGCGAGCGTTACGGATGCGGGAGGGGTACTGCAGATCCATTGAAGGATGACCGTCGGATATGGTTGAGTAAGGAGAGAGAATGGAGGAGAGTTAATCTGGTGCGGACGTTTTTAGGATGGTGTAATTATGGGTGCATATTATGGTGTGAACTTAGTTAAGATGATGACTGTGGAGCAGGTAATTGTTTGGTGGATGTAGGATAATTTTAACTGGTGGTTTATTAGTTTAGAAGTATAGAATTTACACCATGGGTGGATCTTCCGTAGGATAACCGGGTGACATACCAGTTACCATCTAGCTGATATCCTCTTCGTTTCTTAATTAATTCATTTAAGATTATTTTTAAAAAAATGCAGAAACACAGTACAGAATTATTTGGTCTGCTATGCCTTTATGGCTAGTTGCACCAATCAATGTTTAGCATATACTACGAATTGACATGATTTCTTTTGAAGGTTCGTGCAAAGGAGGAGCGCGAAGGATTTGTATTTTGTAAGATAGACCTCTCAAATATAAAACCAACGTGAACAAACTTCCACAATAATTAAAAAAATTTAGGATTGCCTATGGCACATGCATATGTGATGTCAGATGTGCTGAATTATATGCAATTTACATACCCTTTTTCACCCTCCACCATGTACCAGTGCTAGAAGTGGGAGTGGAGGAAAATGATAAATTTAGGTCCCGCTTATTTCGGTTTGAGCTTTTAGCTTCTGTTTTATTTTTCACTATTTCTAAATTTTGTCTTTTTATGACTTTTTGATTTTTTTTAAAGTTTTTTGCTGGTCCTTTTTCCCATATTCATTTGCATTGTCAGTGATTGGCTAATCTATTTTTTCTATTTTTAAATTTTTTAAAATTTAATTACGCCAAATAAGCTATCATCAGCTACAGTATAATTTCAGCCAGCTACAGTGCAATTTTAGCCATAAACCACTTTTTTAGCCTAACTAAGCGGGCTGTTAAGATTGTGGCATGATCCATTTGGAAACCACCTCTTGAAATTTGAAAACGAACAGTCTTGAACAATTTTACGCTAAACCAGAAAAATACTATACATTTTCTGAAGCATATAGTGCAGATTACACAGAACTCTTTATCAGAGCATGTACAATAACAGCTGATGTCTATATAGTCTTCATTTAAAGACAAAACTAAAGACATCTTGTACAATGAATGATATCTTAAAGTTATCTCTATGAGATCCTATAACCTTTTAATTATGATATGGACACTCCCTCTCCTCCTCTCTCCAAGTCTACAAAAATCTTACACGGCAAATCTTATAGACAGCTAACAACACAATATTATATATACCCTTACTAATTTATATCTGAATATAAATTAATAAAACACACATGATGCATGTGTAGATCGTGTGTGTATACATATAAGGCAAGACATACATACATCATCAAATGACAAAGAAAGCTGCAACATACAGCACTGAAACATCACGCTCCTAGCTAACAACAGCTCTCATGCATGACGAACAACACGGTCGCTGGCAAAGATCACAGTTTACACGCATATGCATGCATACACAGTAACACAGAGAACATATTTAATGTGGATAACTGGGGCTACACGTGTGGAAGTAGTCCGCATCATGGCTTGGCCTCCGGCTCCGGAAAGTGGAACTCAGGCGCCTTCGGTGGCTGCTCGGTCGTGGGCAATGGCGGCAGTTCGTGCTCTGGCACCTCTGGCTTTGGCAGCTCCGGCACGGTAGGGTGTGGCGTTTTGGGCTTTGGCACCTCCGGAACGGCAGGGTGTGGCACTTCGGGCTCCTTTGGCACCTCCGGCACGACTGGGTGCGGCAGCTCGGGCTTTGGCACCTCCGGAATGGCAGGGTGTGACACTTCGGGCTCCTTTGGCACCTCCGGCACGACTGGGTGCGGCAGCTCGGGCTTTGGCACCTCCGGAACGGCAGGGTGTGGCACTTCGGGCTCCTTTGGCATCTCCGGCACGACTGGGTGCGGCAGCTCGGGCTTTGGCACCTCCGGAACTGCAGGGTGTGGCACTTCGGGCTCCTTTGGCACTTCCGGCACGACCGGGTGCGGCAGTTCAGGCTTTGGGAGCTCCGGTACGGTATGGTGTGGCAATTCAGGCTTTGGCACCTCCGGCACGGCTGGGTGCGGAAGCTCGGTCTTTGGCACCTCTGGCACGATCGGGTGTGGCAGTTCATGCTTGGGCAGCTCTGGCACGGTGGGGTGCGGCGGCAGTTCAGGCTTTGGATATTCCGGCACGGCAGGATGCGGCGGGTACTCCTTGGGAGGCGCCGTCTCCTCAAGGTACCGCGCCGCACTGCTCATGCCGCTGCATGAGAGCAGCAGCGCGGTGAGGAAGAGAATGGAGGACATGGTGCTATTGGAGATCTTGTTGAGTGGTCTGCTCTTCTGATCTCTGTGTATCAGTGGAAAGCTAGTTCTTTGTGTGATGACTGGGAGAGAAGACAGTCTGGTATTTATAGTCCCTAATGGAAGCTTAAGCTGGTGAATGCATTTACAGGAGTCCTCTCATCGTTTGGTAACTGGTAGGTGATCTGCATTTCGGTGGTTGTTTAATTTGGTCTGTGTATGATCTCTCCTAATCAGTCCTGAACTCCTGATCTCTACTTGTGTATGGTTTAAATAGTTGGGAACATTGAGACCACGGTGAGTTGGTTGGTGGATGAACTAGCATAGTGTCCTGCCTTGTGGGTACTTGTGGCCACCGGATAATGCAGAGAAAAACCGTGCATGTCAAGGACAAACAGCTAAGAAACAGAGATATATTAACTGCCATACAGTCCATGCTGGCGAAATGTTTGGTTATTGAGACTTGCAGTGACCTAATTTCTGTTCGTTGTTTGGTCAGCGGAAAACGCAAATTAGGGCCCCTGCATATGTGTCGAAGAACAAACAGCTGAGAAACAGAGTAAGATGAGCTATACTGTCCATACTGACGAAATGCTTTACTTTCCAGGTTCTAAATCTAGTTAAAAAATGACCGCTACCGTAAAAGCGCCTTGCTTGCTTGCGATGTTTGTATGGCCATTTTTCAAACGACCTACGCTAGCTAACCCTTTATACAGCAGTATAGAATTTACACCATAGGTGGATCTTCCGTAGGATAATCGAGTGCCATACCAGTTACCATCTACTTGATAGCCTCTTCATTTCTTAATTAATTTATTTAAGATTCTTTGATATATATGGATAATGATGTTAGAATATTGACATTCTAGTGAACTAATCTTGCAAGTATATTCTTGTTAGAAAGATTAGACAGCTTGGTGCTTGTAGATTTAATTTCAAGCGCCTTGCTGTTTTTGTTGCATATGTACAAAGTGTTTGGTGAAATGCTTGTAAGAAATTAGTTCACTGTTTTTTGTCACTTCCCATATCCCTTTGTGCTCACAAGTGGTATCAAAACAATTTTATATCAAAGACACTTGTTTATTTGCTGTCTTTTGTGAAGATGTCAACTTTGGAAGTGAGCAAGTTTGATGGCAATTGTGACTTTCGGTTATATTATATTTTGGTTGGTAAGAGTTTAGATAGTGTATTAGAAGATGGTGATTCAGATTTGACAAATGTATCAAGTGATGAGATGAATAAAATAGATAAGAAAGTATTGATGGTGCTCCGTTTGACTCTTGTCGATAATGTATTGCAGCAAATTTGTAGGGAGAACACCGCTTTGGCCCTTTGAAAGAAATTGGAAGCTCTCTATTTAGACAAGTCACTCTCAAGTTGTTTCTACCTCACGGTGCATTTGTGTAGGATGCGTATGCAAAAAGGCACTCCTATCAATCAATATATTGATGAATTCAACAAGACGGTGCTTAACTATCAAAATTTAGGCAGCTCTATGAACAAGGAACATTTGGCGATTTTGTTCTTGTGTTTACTCCCAGATTCATATGGTGCCACTAAAGACCAAATCCTTTGAGTGAGAAAATTGGGGATTTGGATCCTCCCAACCTTGTTGGTTCCAATTCTTGTACTCGTTTTATCTCTATAGTGAAGAATCATCTCGCCGTCGCTCGTGGTTTTCCCTCGTGAGGGGTTTCCACGTAAATCTTGGTGTCTCCCCTTGATTTGGTATTCTCTTTGTCATATGTGTTGATTTGAGTCATCATCTTGGTTGCTATGATTTCTTTGCTCATGTTAATGGTGTATGGTTTGAGTTCACATATGATATAGCATATGCGCGTTCTTTGATATATGGATAATGATGTTAGGATGTTGACATTCTAATGAGTTAACCTTGCAAGTATATTCTTGTTCGAAAGATTAGACAGCTTGGTATTTGTAGATTTGAGGTCAATGGGCTGTTTTTGTTGCATGCACACAAGGTGTTCGGTAAAATGCTTGTGAGAAATTAGCTTGCTGTTTTTGGTCGCTTCTGCTATCCCTCTGTGCTCACAATTTTGAAGGTAAACCAGCAACCATATTGAATGTACGTACATTATCAAAAGTAGGTAGTGCAAACTCGAGAAAAATCTTTATTGATTTATATAGGAAACAAACATAACTCGAAGATAAATGAAACATGTATCATATATATGTAGATAGCGCATACGTATACAAACAACAAAGCGGCTTGAAACATCACTCCAAGCTAAGAACAGACAGCCAGCTCAGGGACAAGATCACAGGCAAACATCGATCACAATTTACATACACACTGCATATATATAATCTAGATAACTGGCGCATCATGGCTTGGCCTCCGACTCCGGAAAGTGGAACTCTGGTTTCGGGGGAAGCGCGTCCTTGGGCAATGGCGGCAGTTCATGCTCTGGCACCACTGGCTTTGGCAGCTCCGGCACGGTGGGGTGCGGCACTTCCGGTTTTGGCATTTCTGGCACGACCGGGTGCGGTAGTTCAGGCTTTGGCAGCTCCGCCGCAGGGTGCGGCACTTCGGGCTCCTTTGGCGCCTCCGGCACGACCGGGTGTGGCAATTCGGGCTTTGGCAACTCCGGCTCTACTGGGTGCGGCACTTCGGGCTCCGTTGGCACCTCCGGCACGTGTGGCAGTTCAGGCTTCGGCAGCTCGGGCACAGTAGGGTGTGGCGGCAGTTCGGGCTTTGGCAACTCCGGCACAGTGAGATGTGGCGGGTACTCCTCCTTGGGCGCGGTCTCCTCCAGGTACCGTGCTGCGCTGCTCATGCCACTGCACGAGAGCAGCAGCGCCATGAGGAAGAGAACGGAGGAGCCCTTGGAAACCATAGTGGGTGATGTATATTGTACTCCTGATCTGTGTGTATCAGTGAGAGTGCTACCTTTTGTGATGGCTGGGAGAGAAGAGAAGCCTGCTATTTATAGTGCCAAATGAAAGCTTGCAGCATGTGCTTGCATGCATGTTCGAAGGAGTGTTTTCTTATCTTTGTTACCATGGTAGGTCATCTGCATTTCGGTGGTAGTTTAATTCGGTTTGTCAGTGTGATCTCTCCTGATGTCATGTGTGGTTTAATTAGTTGGGAATATTGAGACCTGAGTGATCTGGTTGGTGAATACACCATGACCTGTGTCTAATTTTAGAGTGTATATACACGTGTGCTACACAACAGCTGAGAAACATATTCTGTTAAACTATGCTCACGTAATGTTTGGTTTGGGTAGTTCTAAAGAAGGTTGGAAATGGCCACTGTCGTAACACTTTCCAAGGCTTTCTTTTTCATGTTGCTGTGATGGTTTTTCAGACTACCTAGCTAAGCTATACAGACAATACAGTATATCTGAGTGCTAACAGTAAGAAACGACCAACGTAAAATGAGAGGACCGGTAGACAACGCCCTGCTCCACATAGGTTTTATTTATAACTTATAGTTTTTCATTTTTTATACTTTTTTTACATTTACTTTTTTTCTCTTATTCCTTTGTATTATCCGTGCTGATATAACATTTTTTATTTTTTATATTTAATTATACAAGATAAGCCAACAATAGTCACAATACAAAATAAACCATAAGCACCGGCTTATAAGCCACTTAGAGCACCCAAAAAATGCAGCTATATCTGAGTGGATTTTTTACAGTACATTAGACTGATAATATAAAGGTAGTAGTAGAAATAAAATCTAATCGTTGATTTATGAGGGTATTATAGACTTTTATTTTTTATTTTAAGGTACCATAAAATAGCTCATACACACACACATATATATACATACATACATAATACATACATATATATACACATATACATATACACACACATACATATATATATATATATATATATATATATATATATATATATATATATATATATATATATATATATATATATATATATATATATATATATATATATTCACGCATGAGCGCGCAGCCACATGACGCATGTTCATGCAGTCATCTTGTCGACGGGCGCGTGCCGCGTGGCATGCCCACCAGGCCACGGCCACCTGCACCTGCAGGGCATGAGAGTTCAGCATTCATGGGACAATCAAGCTTAAATCTGCTCGCGCTTTTGTCAAACTGCTCATTGGTTTGCATGGAAACATCCGACTAGCAGCATACCATGGCACTCCGTCAAACTGCTCTCGCGCCATCATCCAGCCTCCTAGAACTAGCTTGCCCTGTTGTTCCAACAACGTAATTCTCAGGTGCTGCCTGCCGCCGATTACACATGTTCGAATAAGCTGAGACCTCCAGAGCAAACATGCACAAGTACTAACAACGTTCCAAACAGAAACTACAACACCCGTTGGCAACTACGTTAATTTGTTGGAAACGCCGTACACATGACTTTTCTTACACGCGACAAACGACCGAACGCCGTGTACATCAACGCGTCATGGGTGTTTACATGTGCACGAAACATACAAGGGACACATGTAGCTCTAAGCCACCAATGACACTGCTATCTAGTCATCTGTCATGTCCATCAACGCAGCATCCGTGCCCTACGGTAGCCTGGGCAAGAGGTATGCGGGCGGTGCGGAAGGTCCTACAACCTACGCTGGCATGTTGCCGGTTGCCCCCGCGGCCAACTTGTAGTCGATGATAAAGTTGCGTAATGCCATACAAACTGTAATGATGGCACTTTGCCTGCGACCCTTGTACTTCGGAATCTTGTCGAGAATGCGCCATTTGCCCTTGCACATGCCAAACACGCGCTCGACAGCGTTGCTAGTTGCGAGTGACGGTAGTTGAACAGCTCCTGCATCCCCTCCAGCATGCTTCCATTGTCGAACGTGAACAAATGGTACCGTGTGTTGCGGTATGGAGCTAGGTGACCCAACCGATTCGGATACTCAGAGTCCACAGGGTAGAACTTGCCTGCAATGAAAAAAATCAGTTAGTACAAGAGTCACAATGCATGGTGTAATGCAATTTAAATCCGCCATATGACCTTCGAGGGGATGTGGGAAGCGGACACCGTACTTCGCCATGGTTTGTTGTAGGATCCAAGCATCATGCACCGAGCCCGGCCACCCGGCACACACAAATGTGAATCGACAGTCGAAGTCGCAAATGGCGAGGATGTTCTGGCTAGTGTAGCCATGCCTGTTATAGTGGCGCGCCCTGTCGTCGTTAGGAACAACGACTTCGAGGTGAGTGCCATCAATAGCTCTTATGCAATTATTGAAGTGGGGATAGAATTTATGTTGGAGGAGCCTCGGATGCAACATCTGGTACATCGGATCTGAAGGTGCAATTATGTCAGCAGCAAAGGCCACGACACTTCTTAGCACATCGTGCAACCTCTTGCAGATGGTTCCCGCAGAGTGCTCGCAGCGGTTCATTCCTTGGCGTTGCGATTGGGGGGCTCCGCAAGTCCACAAAAACAGGGCCAGTGCTTCCTTCGAGCACACTTCCCGACATGACTGCAGGCCGTAATTCGCAACAAGCCTATCATGCAGCACCTCGAAAACAGTTGGCCACATCCTAAACATGTTGCGGCATCGCTCGTCATCGACAAGTTGTTGCGATACCCACTGCCAACCACTTAGCATTGGCCTTCTTGGGGCGTGACCAATCTCGTCGTCGACGTTGGTATCATCGTCGGAGTACCCGCCGACCAGGGCCACGGCTACATGCAACACGGGCAACCGATTGTTAGCGGGTAGCATGGGCTCATCTGCCATCACTGCAAAATAGACAGGAAAGCAGTTTGTTAAGAAACAGAGAGCAGCACAGATCAATGCACGACATAGATAGCAGCACAAGCAGTGGGCAATGCATGAAACAGAGAGTAGCAAACAGCAGTTGGCAAAGCAGATGATTGTTCGGCTCATAATAGCAGCGATGCCACAACACATCAGTGATGGCAGATGATAGCACCACCGGCACAGAGAGCATGTATCGGTCACAACAGCACAGAGCACACTCCCATCAATTCGGCATAGCAGCGGACTCCTGACAGCAGTTCGGCCCATCAACCAGCATAGAGATAAGCAGTTCGGTCAGCAAAAATGTTGAGTAGTTTGGCCACAACAGGCCCTAGCAGCAAAAATGTTCACAGAGAGTTATGCAGTGTATTGCTCTTGATAAAACAACTAGATACTTGAACTCAAAATGCATGCCTCTGTGATCCAACGAGCGCCTGCTGAACACATCTCAACGCAGCAGCATCGGCAATCAATAGCAGCACACAGTTCGGCCAGTACAGCACATAGCAGCATCGGCATAGTAGAGTTGTTCAGCAGTTCGGCACCACACCTATCATAGCAGAGCAGCTCGGCTTAGTAGGAAGTAGCACAACATTTCGGCCCATCAGACAGCAACCCAACAGAGCAGCACATAGCACATAGCACCAAATAAGACAGAAATCAATACCACATGTTTAATAGAATAGCACATAGATAATTTAGAGCACATAGCACATGTTCAACACCATATGAAGAGTGCAGCAGTTGGATACTCAGTTCGTACAATAAATAGGCCGTAATGTTTGGCAACGATGGAACAACACAATGAAACTCAACGCATAGCTAATGAAGTTCACGACGTGAATGAACTCAAAACGCTTAATGCAAAAGTTCGTACTCCTCACAGGTTACCGAGTCTTTCCCAAGTACGCCTGATCCAGTTGAGTCGACCCTCGTTCATTTCCATTGATAAGAAGCTATCGTGGCACTCTGGCATCATGAAAAGTTGCGACGCATAGTAGTGCTCATTGCTTCCTTCGGCCGCACCTACCTCTTTCACCATCTTCATCAGTCGAAGCAAGTCTTCCCTTGCATGTTGCTTCTCAGGGGATGTGACACTCGAGCCAGACAACCGGCTTGGTGGCTGCAGACTCCTCTCACAAAGGTCCACCAGGCGCTTCATCTGCACATCATGTTCAGTGCACTTACCTGACCGACTATTGCTCAGGTGCAGCGGTGCAGGGTGTGGCCTCTTGCTTCCGGAAGAATACGCCGATGCACCACTGCCAGTGGCCTGCATTGGGGAATGCATGGTGGTGTCATCTCCTCCTGGGCTTTCGCCGAGGTCCTCGGTGTCCAGGTTGATGTCATCCACACCCGACATGAATGCGCACTCGCTCGTGGTGGTGGTGTTACCAAACACGACTTCTAGGTGGTCTCGAGCAACTATGGCCCTGAAGTTCTTCATCTCAGACTTTCCCTGCAATGCACAATGTCACATCATACCGTCAGAGCGGGATTGGGCCCTATAGAAGTAATGTGAATAGCATTGCACTTCAAAATCCTAACGTACTCCATCGGCAGCTGCCCACCAATCGTCGGTCGCGTCGATGCAGTCTGTGCCAGGATCGACCCCAAGCCCCATTGCATAAAGTTTCAGTGCCTTCCATTTGTTGTAATCACGATTTAGTTACTCCCATTTGTTCTTCGTCTGCTTACTTGTGTATGCTAAACCGGTTCATTCCGCAAATTTCCAGAGAAGATTTTGCTTGCCCTGCATGTTCAACCTTAAATACGGCCGGTTGTTTGCCTCCTCCACGGCGCATACTTGTAGGAACACATGGGTACTCTCATCGGTCCAGGTCGCCGGGGCCATCTGCAGGCATCGCGGCCAAGCCCGGTTGGGACATTGGGGAAGTTGTGCACAGTAGCTAACCCAACCCTAAACTGTAAACAAATCGCCAATAAGACATACATGCAAGGGTTGGTATGGGAGAAGCCAGTACCTCGATGTGGGTGCGGCGTTCACCCGGCGCACGGCAGCGCTGGTCGCTGGGCGGATCCAATGGCAAGCTCGGGCGGAGCTTGGACCGGCACGAATGGCCGGGCGCTCGTAGGTGCCCGAAAACACACCGCCCTGCAGCCGGCGGAGCTCCCATCGTCGGAGGAGGCGGAGACTGCGGATCCGGCGCAGGAGTCCGTTGGCGCAGATCTAGGACTGACGCTTCACGAGGCCGCCGCGGACAGGCACAGGGAGGGAGCTACAATGGGTGGGGGGATGGCCGAGCTGGCCGCCGCCGATACGGTCGCCACGGCCGGCGACGGGGGACAGAGTGGCGGCAATCATAGGAGCTGGCGACCGGGGAGGCGCATTAGACAAAGGGGAGCGATTGAGGGAGCGCCGGTCGGTGGGGTGATGTTATTGCGGCTTTCGGCTCCGGACGGCTTCGGCTTCGCGGCACGGCCCCATCTCCAAACACTATAGCAGCTCCTCATAGCCGGCAGCCGCAGCCGCAACTACACTGAGCGGGGCCTATATGTCATGCCAATGTCTGGCTTTCGCGGCGTACCAAAGAACAATGATCCGCACCTGGAGAAAAGAGGGGTAAAAATTATAAAATTCTAGTCCAACCGACCTAATTGATTTTATTGAAGAGATCGTATGCTTAAATACGGGGCACATGGGTTACTTACCACAAGATCTTGACGACGTGATGACGAATTCTCATTTGGGCTGGTTGCTTCATAAAAATACATCGTTGCATCGCTTCTGTCTCAAATAGATTTTTTTTATGCGAGGGATCTCAAACTGACTGTGCTCAATAGAAATGTACCATAATGACTACAGCCCAATCCACCTCAATTACAACAAATAAGTAGTATTAACTTCTCCATGCAGCAGAAGAAGGCCACTGATACTCTCATGCAGGAAACGCTCCATACCAACACAGATGCAAGTATGGCGTGCCAATGTCTGGCTTTCGCCGCGTAACAAAGGCCCATCAAGACACCAAAAATGAGATCAGTAATTAGAACAAGTATGATATACACCTGGAAAAAAAAGCAGGGGCAAAAGTTAGAAAATTTTAGTCTA
This sequence comes from Dendrocalamus latiflorus, assembly GCA_017311315.1. Lineage (NCBI taxonomy): Eukaryota > Viridiplantae > Streptophyta > Magnoliopsida > Poales > Poaceae > Dendrocalamus > Dendrocalamus latiflorus. Next base: position 6,097,067 of record CM029629.1, on the reverse strand, counting down.
ACTGATCTCATCGATTTTGTTGAAGAGATGGTATGTTTAAATTGGGAGCAATTTTACTATCCTTGAGGGGGAAGAGGTACCAAATTTGAGCCGTTGATCACACTGATCGGACGGCTGAGATTTGACAGTACCTAGTAGTACCGGACGCGAGGTACCAAGAGGTACAAGATACCAAGAGGTACCAAATTTTGAGCCGTTGATCACACTGATTGAACGGCTGGATCTAATTTGATACCTCTTGGTACCTTGTACCTCTTGGTACCTCCTCAAGGATAGGAAAACTGGGGGGATTCTCATTGGGCATTAAGCGTGTTGTCCTCGTTGCCTCGTATTGTTGCTCGTCATCAAAGTATGCTGCCGCGCCGTTGTGATAGCAGTACTTCCCCGCTGGCCCTTCGCTAGTCGCGGTCGGCAGTTCAGAGAAGATAGGGGCGAGCTTGCCGTCGGCCTTGGTGACGATGGCAGCGGGGCACTCGGCTCTGCAGATGCAACACCGGCGGTTGTGCTGGAAGAAGCGGAGGTGCAGTGTGCATTTGGAGCATACCTCACGGCGACGGCAAGGCCCGATCGCTACCCTGTCTAGATGCTCCATTCCATGCACACTGCGCAACAACTGCCTCCGGCACTGCTGGTGCTACAGCTATCATCTCTGTGGTCGATGTTTATGACGTGGCTGTGATAGCCGCCGCCTTCCTCGTCGAGTTGCGCAATGCATGTGCTTACAATGGACAACATTTCCGTAGCTACAGCTTTACCGCAACTTGATTGATGGCGTCTCGTAGGACTGAAGATTTGGTATTCTCTTTGTTATATGTGTTGATTTGAGTGTCATCTTGTTTGCTATGATTTCTTTGCTCATGTTGATGGTGTATGGATTGAGTTGACATATAAGATAGCATATGCGCGTTCTTTGATATATGGATAATGATGTTAGGATATTGACATTCTAATGAGCTAACCTTGTAAGTATATTCTTGTTGGAAAGATTAAACAGCTTGGTACTTGTAGATTTGAGGTCAATTGGGCTGTTTTTTGTTGCATGCACGTAAGGTGTTCGGTGAAATGCTTGTGAAAAATTAACTTGCTGTTTTTGGTCGTTTCTGCTATCCCTCTGCGCTCACAATTTTGAAGATAAACCAGCAACCATATCGAATGTACGTACATTATCGAAAGCAGCTAGTGCAAACTCGAGAAAAGTCTTTATGGAATTATACAGGAAACAAACATAACTCGAAGATAAATGAAACCTGTATCATATATATGTAGATTGTGCATACATATACAAACAACAAAGCGGCTTGAAACATCACTTCAAGCTAAGAACAAACAGCCAGCTCACGGACAAGATCACAGGCAAACATCGATCACAATTTACATACACACTGCACATATATAATTTAGATAACTGGCGCATCATGGCTTGGTCTCCGACTCCGGAAAATGGAACTCTGGTTTTGGGGGCAGCGCGTCCTTGGGCAATGGCGGCAGTTCATGCTCTGGCACCACTGGCTTTGGCAGCTCCGGCACTTCCGGTTTTGGCATTTCCGGCACGACCGGGTGCGGCAGTTCAGGCTTTGGCAGCTCCGGCACCGCAGGGTGCGACACTTCGGGCTCCTTTGGTGCCTCCGGCACGACCGGGTGTGGCAATTCGGGTTTTGGCAACTCCGGCTCTACTGGGTGCGGCACTTCGGGCTCTGTTGGCACCTCCGGCACGGGTGGCAGTTCAGGCTTCGGCAGCTCGGGCACAGTAGGGTGTGGCGGCAGTTCGGGCTTTGGCAACTCTGGCACGGTGGGATGTGGCGGGTACTCCTCTTTGGGCGCGGTCTCCTCCAGGTACCGTGCTGCGCTGCTCATGCCACTGCACGAGAGCAGCAGCGCCATGAGGAAGAGAACGGAGGAGCCCTTGGAAACCATAGTGGGTGATGTATATTGTACTCCTGATCTGTGTGTATCAGTGAGAGTGCTACTTTTTGTGATGGCTGGGAGAGAAGAGAAGCCTGCTATTTATAGTGCCAAATGAAAGCTTGCAGCATGTGCTTGCATGCATGTTTGCAGGAGTGTTTTCTTGATCTTTGTTACCATGGTAGGTCATCTGCATTTCGGTGGTAGTTTAATTCGGTTTGTCAGTGTGATCTCTCCTGATGTCATGTGTGGTTTAATTAGTTGGGAATATTGAGACCTGAGTGATCTGGTTGGCCTGTGTCTAATTTTAGGGTGTATATACACGTGTGCTGCACATACATACATACATACATACATACATACATACATACATACATACATACATACATACATACATACATACATACATACATATATGTGTGTGTACATATATATGGAAGCATATCTAGTGCTAATGGCTATTTCAGTGCTAAGGTGCTAATGACGATGTGGACCATCTGATCTAGATTGCGTGGCTCAGATTAAGGTGGGTGGGAATTCCATCCCACTTAAACACTTTTATAGAAAACCCCCTGCGATTTTAAAAAAAACCTATCAAGTGCACCATTGTTGTTGTATATTGTAGCGTTTTCACTTAAGTGCAAAGCGCAGGGGGGTTTTCTGCAAAAGTGTTTAAGTGGGATGGAGTTCCCACCCGCCTCCATCTGAACCACGCAATCTAGATCGGACGGTCCACATCGCCATTAGCACCTTAGCACTGAAATAGCCATTAGCACTAGATATGCTCCCTATACATATATACACATATATACATATACATACATACATATATATAGTATAAATAACAGGGGCAACATAATACCTAGGCTCCATGATTAAGACTTTCCATCCATGATAGCTTCGAGCCTCCGCGTACTCTACGGAGTGTAAAGCGTCGGGAACTTTGTTGTCCCGAGCCACTCTGTGGAGTATAAAAAATCGCACGATGGTCTCGAGCCTCAGCGTACTCTGCGGAGTATAAAGTGCCGGGAACTTCGTCGTCCCGGGCAACTCTTCGGGGTATAAAAACAATCGTGTGTAGACCCTCCGCGCGTACCTTTCTAAGTAAGCGGCATGCCGACGTTCTTTCCATCATACCGTACAGAGCGCTCGCACGGCTACTTCGGCTAGTCGCTAGCTCCACTGCCGCCACTTCGAAGGGCAAGGGACAGAGCACTCGCGCTCTACTATGGCTAGTCGCCAACTCCGCTGTCGCCACTTCGAAGGGAATGGGATGGAGCGCTCGCGCGTCTACTTCGGCTAGTCGCCAGCTTCGCTGCCGCCACTTCGAAGGCCAAGGGACGGAGCGCTCGCGCATCTACTTCAGCTAGTCGCCAGCTCCACTGCCGCCACTTCGAAGGGTAAGGGACGGAGCACTCGCGCGTCTACATCAGCTAGTTGCCAGCTCCGCCCCCGCCACTTCGAAGGGTAAGGGACGGAGCACTCGTGCGTCTACTTTGGCTAGTTGCCAGCTCCGCCACCGCCACTTCGAACGGTAAGGGACGTAGCGCTCGTGCGTCTACTTCGGTTAGTCGCCAGCTCCACTGCCGCCACTCTGAGGGGTAAGGGACGGAGCGCTCGCGCGTCTACTTCGGCTAGTCGTCAGCTTCACTGCCGCCAATTCGATAGGTACGAGACACTACTTTGTCTAGCTGAGGAGGGCCGTTTCAACCCTTCGTCCCTACCTTACTTCGCGCCTGTTTGCGTACAATGTGCCGATGGTAAAGGCCAGTCAAGCTCGCATCGCACCCGAAGTCCTACTCATCGGTCGATCTCCTGAGCCCTTGCCACGAGATATCGAAGTCAGCGTACTCATGAAAGGAAGACGAAGGCACATGTTTGCTTTGGCACATTGCTTTCATTAAATACATGGAGTTTAACATTTACAAGTACACATGCAAGTGGTCTGGACAGCTACTCCGACTCTTCTAACTTAACGTATTCTCGTCTTGAAGTCTCTCCTGTCGTGCGACGTGTTTCCCAGAAGCGCAGGGAGTCCTTCACCCAGCCCCAATGTCGAAGGCACCGCCGGACCATAAGGTCCAAAACTAGCAAGCGGCCCTTGTCAAACACCTGCCCATAGTAAACATCATATATGAGCAAAAGACTTTTTTCATTTCATTTCCAAAAGGCGGGGCCATGTGGCGCCGTTTTACATAGCTAGGGGATACATAGTGACGCATGCCTACAACTCTAAGACTTCGGCATCACACCTACGGGTTGATGCCACGCTCCGAGCCAGCGGTGCCATCTTCGTTGCGTCGCAGGACTTCGTAGAGCTAGGCCCCGAAGTCCACATCGCCCCGCAGGCTTCACCGCATCGCCACCTTCACTGCAGCTTCACCGATGTAGTCCCAAATCCGCTGGTGGAAGGCCTGGGCGGATCAGCGAATGGCGTGCACGGTGCCCGACATAGCCCCACCTCCGGCGGGTAGCTCCAGCTGGGGGTGGCTAGTTCGCCAACGTGCAGCCACCCCCAGTGGTGGAGAAGGGCGAGGACGATGCGCGTTGTCACCATTGAACAATGGTTGCTGAAGGAACGCGTGGTGCTTAGCACGAGGGCGGACGCCTCTCCGATCCGCCGGAGAGTGCTCGATAGGTCTTCGAGGCCGAAGGTGCGAGCCGGCACGATGACGGAGAGGTCAGAGAAGGCGCTCTCCCTGAGCTTCATGGTCAGCCAGGCCTTCTCCTCCTCTAGTGCAGCAATCTGCCTTCTCCTCCTCTAGCGCAGCGATCCACTACGGGCCCAGCGGCTTCAGCTTCGGAGTCTGACCCCGACATCGCTCCCACCGCCACCTCGAAGTCCTCCACAAGCCTCGCGGGTGAACTTGTTCGAGCGTGTTTCATGCTCGGCGCCTTCGAAGATGACTCGTTGGGCTCTGCAACTGGCGTGGGCGATGAAGCTTCACCCTCCAGAACATCCGCGTCGGGCCTGGGGTGTTGTGCCCTTTGTCGCCCGTGTCGCTTATGGGCTCCTTGTCGCTAGGGGCATCGTGGTCTGCCTCTGCCTCTAGATCGGAGTTGGCATACTCTGCCAAGTCAGACTCGGTGACCGTCGTCACCTCCGCTTCGACGGGTTCTCCTGGAGGGGCAGCCGCCGGGCTGGATCCGGCAACGGGTGACCGGGCCCTCCCCCTTATCATCGCGAGGGCAAGCCCGGCTAGTGGTCGGCGTGGCATGCTCTGGCACAGGGATTCCTAGAGCTTTGCACACACGGTTTATTCGCCCGAGCTTCGCCGTCACAGCCTCACGAAGGCTGTACTCCTTGGCCATGTACAGCCCGAGGAACACCACCACCGCACACTCCGCAGTTCTGCTAATAAAAAAAGAGGGGAAGGTTACAATAGCCTACAATGATTATTCTATGCGCATAGTGTGCGGTTGAAGAACTTACGAGGATTCGAGGGCTTCGGTAGCAAAGCTACTGACGGGCGAATCCCGTCAGGGTGGATGGGGCTGGATTGGATGTGCCATTGCGGGGCAAGAGGGGCGACGTCGTACATTATGTATTCCTCCGCGAGGCCCCGCATGTTGAAGCGAAGGGCAATCTCCACAAGCCTCTGCGCCCGGTGTTCGTCATCACGGTCAAGGGGCACCGAGGGCGACGTGTTGAACTCCACGGGCCGACCCGTCCACTGAAGGTTGCTGCTGCTCGCCACGCGGTGCTAGAACCAACGCTCTATCCAGTTCGACTCCCACTTGGCTCGAGTCAAATTCGCGGGGAAGATCTTCGTGCACAGCGATCGCAGCACGAAGTTGACGCTGCTAAAGTTCGAGTATTCCCCTCGTCTAGCTTCTTCGGCTGGCACCGCACGTCATAGAGGAACGAGAACAGAGAGGCGCTGGGCCATGTCCCTCTATCCGCGACGCCCAGCTGTATACAGCCAGGCACGCTAACACATTCGGAGTCAGCTGCGCCAGCTCGAGCCCATACATCCGGAGAACATCGTCGACGAGCATGGCCGATGGAATTTGGAGCCCAGCTTCGAAATACACGATGAAGGCAACTACCTCCGACTCCTCCGGATGCGGCTCCGCCTCATCGCCGACGGGCAAACGAACAGCGCTACGGTCTGACAGCTTCCCCTCGCGTAGAAGAGACCGGATGGTCTCCTTCATCACGAGGCTCTGCTTTAACACATTCGAGCAGACACCGTTGAGCTTCTTCTCCACGCTCCACCGTTTGTTGGCCAGTGCGGGTCACATCCCACTAGGGCGTACTCCATCTCCGTCGTCGACGAGCTACATCGATGGGAGGAGGCATCGTGGCTGGACGAGGCGCCACCGCTGGGCCGGTGAGAGAGGTCATCATAGCGGGCCATCTTCTCAAGGTGCACGGTGAGGTGTACGGGTGCGGCGGCAAGCGGTGGTAGGGATGGCAATCGGGCGCGGCGGGTATGGGTAGTGCTCGCCCATACTCGTACCCGTGACCCCGATTTACGCCCACGGGTATACCCGCGAAGGACAATGGGTAAAGAACCTCGCCCATACCCGTCGCTCGCAGGTACCCATCGCCCGTGGGCATACCCGTTTACCCGTGAACTGAGAGTCACCATCTGAAAGTTGAACTAATGACACAGACATATAAGCAGCAGCTGTTGCTACGAAATATAATAACTATCAAAAAATTTATAACAATCAATAACAATTAGAGATATGCAAAAGTTTATAACAATCAATAGCAATTAGAGATATTGCTATGGCTGCACCACCTGTCAATCTATATCGTGGATAAACGGGCGGGGCGGGGTAGGTACAGGTGGAGCTTACCCATACCCGTACCCATTTACCCAACGGGTAAGTGTTCCCCCTATTTTCATACCCGTGGGTAAAGAAAATATCCCATACCCGGCTCCATACGGGTAAACGGGCACAATTGCCATCCCTAAGCGGTGGTGACAACAGTAACGTGGAAGCAGTGCACACAAAAGCGAGGAGCAAAAAGGAAATTTTGTGGTAGCTAGTGAGCGAGGAGCGACAGTGGTACGACGACGACCGCGTTTATAAAGCCTCTTCGCCTTCCCCACGATCGGGAAGCTCAACCGGTGGAAGTCGAAGCCACACGACCACCTAATAGCGTGCGCACACGTGTCCCACAACCTCGGGAATCAGCGCACGACCGCTGTCAAGCTCCCATCCCACGTCGCATGACGCACAAGTCCCGTCCCGCCGCGCATCCCATTGGGCGCCAGCAGACATTGCAACTCCCATCACACGCCAATGGACGGTACGACTCCCGGCACCATCACGCGCCACTGTGGGGCATGGGCCACTGGGCCGTCCCGCCGGCCAGTGCCCGCGACAAACGAGTGGACTGCACCGACAGCATCATCCGGACCGCCCAACCGCCTAAAAGATCATAGACCGCAGGGACGGAGGGGGTCAAAGGGCTCAGCAACATGGCTTCGGCCTGTAAAGCCCGTCACTATGAGAGACTCCTATTGTAGGGGTGGCCCCCACCTAAACCCATCCGGCCTACTAAAGAGTTATAAAGCCCAAAATAGGATATGTGTAATGATATAGATACTCCTATGGAGGGCACATGAATATAAGGGTAAGATTATAAAATACACTTCATGGATATATATATACACACACACACACACATACACACATACATACATGCCTTAGAGCAACTCCAGCAGGAGCCTTCAAATCAGAGCCCCTACTTTTGATTTGAGGGCTCCCCCTACTTTTGAGGGCCCTGTTTTTTGAGTTGAACTCCAACAGAAGCCCTCAAATTCATTCCAACTGAGAATGACATGTAGAGCCCACTCGTCATTCTCAAATTTCTCTACCCCTCCTCTCCTCCACCCGTGCGCTCCCCGCTCGTCCACCGCGCCTCCTCCTCTCCTCCACCCGCGCCTCCTCCTCTCCTTCACCCGTGCGCCTCTCCTTCCGCTACTCTCCACCTTCTCCGGCCGCCTTCCCACCGCTCGGCGCCGCCACTCTCCACCTTCTCTGGCCGCCGCGCCTCCAAATCCTCCTCCGCGCCACCACTTCTCCGCCGGCCCCACTGCTTTCTTCCCCACCGCGCCGCCGCTTGCTCTTCCACCTTCTCCTCCTGTTGCGCCATTCCAGATCCACCGCCGCCCTCTTCCCTTGCCGTGGAGGGATTTGCGACCGGGGAGCTCCGCCGGAGGCGGCACCGCACGGCATCGGGCGAGGCAACGGGCGTGGCGGCGGGCGAGCGGAGGCGGTGGATTTTGGCGGCGCACGGGAGGGGAAAGAGGCGCGCGGGGAGGGAGGCGAGCGGGGAAAGAGGCGCGCGGGGAGGGGAACTGGCGGCGCGCTCGGGAGGGGAAAGAGGCGGGTGGGAAAAACGACTCCAACAGAAATTTGAGGGCTTGGCCTAGAGCCCCCAGGAATGAGGGCTGAAGGGGGGATTTGAGGGGCCCCTCAAATTTGAGGGCTCTAGTAGGGGCCCTGCTGGACCTCTATTTTTGCCTCAAGCCCTCAAATATAAGGTTTGAGGGCTCAAGTAGGGGCCCTGCTGGAGTTGCTCTTAGACATAGGGAAAAGGCAAGAATTGTCCACCCATCATTTCCACTACACTACTCTTCTATTTTATTATTTGGCCAATAGCCACAACAGAGGCCAAGACAAGCTCCAACTCAAGTTGGGGGATTTCAGACCACAGCATCTTAAGTGATGAAAGTTGGAGTATGGGGAACTCTAGGTTCAACTTGATGCCTCCCACGGCTTCTGACCAATATTTCTTTGTGATCGGACTTTATAGTCGGTTAACTTAGCAGCATTTTCCTGATAGCCAATGTTTCTCATGACTGTCCCACTATCATCTTGTTTAAATCTTCCTGTAAGTTGCTGCTACTCCATGACCATTGCCCAGCCAAATATCATGCCAGAATTTGGTCCCATGACCAAAGCCCACTCTGTGTACAACCCCCATATTGAAATAATGATTTGACTTTTCCGAGTCCTTTCCAAAGCTGACAACCTCCTTGATGATTTGAACTGAAAATTTTTCCCTGTTGCATATATTTCAAATACAACAGTCATGTCTGTTATTAAGTAATTTCTACATCCTTTTCACTAGCAAGCATATACTCATGTTTCTTGTTTCTAACACACCCAAATCCCCAGTATTTTCACATACAAATAGCCCTCCATTTCACAGAATTAAGCACACATTACATACGAGCAGTGTCAGATAACCTTGTCGAGCTCCGCCGTGCCGCCGGGTCCCTCATCGTTGTCGCTGGGCCGCGGGGTCGGGCGAGCGGCACGGAACTACGCTGGGCTGCTGCGTCCCTCGTCGTCGTTGCTGGCCGCGTGTTGGGGCTTGCACCGCAGAGAGGGCACCAATTCCATGACGCCGTCGAAGGGCCACAGCCGCCGCCGCTACCAAGTCGTCGTTGAAGGGCAACGGGGATTTTAGGGTTCCTGTTTGGGATCAAGCACGCGACGGAAATCGTTGGGGTGCAAGTCCTCATTCGCGTCCGCACGGCCGAATTGTCTTGAGTGCATAAGTGCACTGAAACGCTGAGTGCACAACATTCCCGTACATACACACACATACATATATATAACTTGCTAGGTGGAGTATCTGTGTACACCTAAAGATTTTGGTGGTCTAGGCATACAAAATCTAGAAATCCAAAATAGGTGTCTGTTGAGCAAATAGCTGTTTAAACTTATTAACGAGGATGGGGTTTGGCAAAATCTTCTAAGAAAGAAATATTTGTCTAACAAACCTCTGACACAAGTGCAACACAGGCCAGGAGATTCTCATTTTTGGAGTGGTCTTTTGAAAGTTAAGGATGATTTTTTGGCCGGTGGAAAGTTCAAAGTGAAGTGTGGGGGACAAACTAGATTTTGGGAGGATGCTTGGTTAGGGGACAAGCCTTTCAGAGAGGCATACCCCAACCTTTATAGATTAGTAAGGAGGAAAGACGATACGGTGGCAAAAGTCCTACGGACTGTACCGCTTAATGTGTCTTTTAGGAGAGGTTTGGTAAACGAAAATTTGACTTCTTGGTATGATCTAGTATCTAAAGTGGTCTCGGTTAACCTTGAAAATGGGAAGGATGTGTTTACATGGAACCTTAGCAAGTATGGCTTGTTCACAGTCCGGTCCATGTATAGGACAATGATACAACAAAGAGTTCTTCCGGCAAAAACCCTCTTTGGAAATTAAAGGTGCCGCTGAAAATTAAGGTTTTTCTTTGGTACTTACAAAAGGGAGTCACTCTCACTAAAGATAATTTGGCAAAAAGGAATTGGAAAGGAAGTGTCAAATGTTGTTTCTGTAGTTCCTTAGAGACTATTCAACATTTGTTTTTTGATTGCCATTTTGCGAGATTTGTTTGGAATACTGTGCTTTTCACATTTGGAATTCAACCACCCACTAGTTTCTCTAATATGTTTGGTTCTTGGCTAAATGGCTTGAGTCTTCAGCTTAGAAACCAAATTTTGTTAGGAGCGGCTGCGCTTTGTTGGGCTCTTTGGTTGAATAGAAATGATGTGGTTTTTAACAAGGTTAAGTCTACTACCTATTTACAGGTAATTTTCAGGGCGACGTACTGGATCCGACAGTGGTCCCTGCTGCATAAAGAGGAGGAGCGACCGGTGTTCAAACGTGGATGCAGAAACTTGGAGACAATGATTATGGCGGTCTTCAAAAAGTTTGGGTGGAGCTTTTGGAATCGAATTGGAGCTTAGTCCTTGTTCTTTTCCTAGATTCTTGTCATTCATCTTGGTTGGACTGAACCTTGTTGCTTTTATTTCTTTTCTTTTGGATGTAAGAGGTTGAGCCTAATGGCTTTAGATCGTGTCTGACTCTCAGCTGTGTATCATCTTCGGATGGTAGAGGCTGGAACTTAGTTCCGTTATCTAAAAAACATTATATACGTACATACATTATGTATATATATCTGTACGTACGTACATACGCTGCAACATCATCGCTCGCCAAGTATAAACCTCGTGGAGAGTCTTTGGGATCATTTGGCGATTGGTAGTTTCTTCAGTACCTCTCCTCGGATTGGTGGTAGGTTTCCTATCAGTTAGCTAGAGCTTGCTGCCGACCGCGGTTTGGTTGCGTGCGAATTGCTAAGGCTTAATTAATTAAGTGATCTGGTTGATCTCCTAATAAAATGTCATCTCTATCAGGTTGGTGATCGAGTGCGCGTTCGTGTAGGAGCGTAGTACCAGTGTTAGTCCATCGGCGCACGGTTAATACAAAATATCAAGGGCTTTTGTCAGAAACACCGGCGCATAGACAGTGAAAGATGGGAGAAATATATGGAAGGCTCGTTCTTCAGGCTTTTCAGATGACTTTTAGCTTTAATTTTTTTAGCGATTATTATTTATTAACTTAATAAACTATATTTAAAAACTATAAGCTGTAACGAAGAGAGCAGGCGAGATAGTTGCTCAGTTGTGCAAGTCGAGCTGAAAACGATGCCTGTTTATTGTTGATGCAGTAGACAGGCGCTTTCTTTTCTTGGTCATAAGCCGCAATCAAAATGACAGGCCCCTTATCTGCGAGGCAGTTGCTCGGTTGTGCAAGTCGAGCTGAAAACATCGCTTGTTTATGGGTATTGATAAACATCATCCGGATGTTTTCTTTCTAACTATCATCCAGATTTATGACCGTTGGATTAGAGATCCAAGGGGCACAAATTCTCTCCACCCCCTCTAAAAAAAATTCACCCCTCCTCCAAAAAAAATTCTCCCCCTTCCAAAAAAGAGACCGTTAGATCTCTAATCCAACGGTTCGAAATTTGGATGATTGTTGGGAAGAAAACATCCAGATGATACCTATACACATCCAATATTGCTGACGTAGTAGATACGCGCTTTCTTTTCTTGCATGTTTGGTTGGGGTTGATATGTTTGGTGTTACCAGCCGGACTTGTGGAAAGATGGAGCGCGTGGCACAACCGTACTACCATAACCTGTACTTCCGAACGTGCCACAAGCTCTCCTTCCACTTAACTATCAACTTTCCAAGATAGTAGTACCAGCTAGTAGTTTGCAAACAACCATGTTGTTTTTTTCTGAAATAAACAACCACATTATCTACTTGCGTAATTTCGTGTCACTAGTGTATAAATTCCAAATGTGACAAGACTATGTGTCCCAGTTGATTGAAACTGTTTGGAAAGATTGATCTTAATTTGTACCATAATGCTAATAGAGAAGGCATGGGACCTTTAAAAAAAATCCTACTAATTAAGCACTCATAGTGGTACTAGTACTTCAACACACTTAATTTTTGCACCTGATGCTTTGTCTAGAAACTATCAGATGAAACTAACTTTATTTCAGGGGGGGATTAATTAAACAAGCCATTAAATTGTCATGCGCTCCTAAATGAATCATGAATCAACAATAAACTGTGGCAGTTTTCAATCCCGTATATATGCCCCTGCAGATACCAGCAAGTAGTAATAACAGAGCTAGCTATTCAGTCGTGGTTTCAGGCTCGGATCTATAATTAATTAGAACTCTGGTCAGATCTGACTACTGAGCACAGTTTGCACAGATCAGGAGTAGCAAAGTGTTTGGGAAGCAAAGATCTCAATCGCTTTGATTCCATATTCAACGATTGCGAAACATGACGAGAACGAGACTTCTGAGAAAACAGGAAGACGACGTAGGGTATCTGTTTGTTCATGAATTCAGTGAATCGATCGATATTATACACAGATCAGAGCAAAGTAGTGATAACTGACAGATGTACGTATACATATAAACACACGAATCGGATCCATTTATTAGATATGATCTCACACTCTCAAAACAGAGATGTGAGCTCACAACAACAATCTCAGCAATTACATACATAGATCACGGACGGCTTGGCATGCACGTCGTGGACAAAGATACGGAGCAAGATGGAGTAGAACAATGTATACAGTATCAGTATGCATGTAGTCCTCGGTCGCGTAAATCATGGTTTTGGCTCTGCAGGCTCCGGGAGATGCACCTTAGGGATGATCGGTACATCGGGCTTCGGTGGAAGCTCACCAGTCGGCAGTGGCGGCAGCCCTGGCTTCAGCGACTCCTCCGGCTTCGGTGGAAGCTCACCTGTCGGTAGTGGCGGCAGCTCCGGCTTTGGCAGCTCCTCTGGCTTCGGTGGCACCTCGTCGGGCTTCGGCAGTGGCGGCATGTTTGGCTTCGGCTGTGGTGGCACGTCTGGCTTCGGTGGCACCTCGTCGGGCTTCGGCAGTGGCGGCACGTCTGGCTTCGGTGGCACCTCGTCAGGCTTCGGCAGTGGTGGCACGTCTGGCTTCGGTGGCACCTCGTCGGGCTTCGGCACTGGTGGCACGTCCGGCTTCGGCTGTGGCGGCACGTCTGGCTTCGGTGGCACCTCGTCGGGCTTCGGCAGTGGCGGCACGTCTGGCTTCGGTGGCACCTCGTCGGGCTTCGGCAGTGGCGGCACGTCTGGCTTCGGTGGCACCTCGTCGGGCTTCGGCAGTGGCGGCACGTCTGGCTTCGGTGGCACCTCGTCCGGCTTCGGCAGTGGCGGCACGTCTGGCTTCGGTGGCACCTCGTCAGGCTTCGGCAGTGGCGGCACGTCTGGCTTCGGTGGCACCTCGTCGGGCTTCAGCACTGGTGGCACGTCCGGCTTCGGCTGTGGCGGCACGTCTGGCTTCGGTGGCACCTCGTCGGGCTTCGGCAGTGGCGGCACGTCTAGCTTCGGTGGCACCTCGTCGGGCTTCGGCAGTGGCGGCACGTCTGGCTTCGATGGCACCTCATCGGGCTTCGGCACTGGCGGCATGTCTGGCTTCAGTGGCACCTCGTCGGGCTTCGGCACTGGCAGCACGTCGGGCTTCGGTTGTGGCGGCACGTCTGGCTTCGGTGGCACCTCGTCGGGCTTCGGCAGTGGCGGCACGTATGGCTTCGGTGGCACCTCGTCGGGCTTCGGCACTGGCGGCATGTCTGGCTTCGGTGGCACCTCGTCGGGCTTCGGCACTGGCGGCACTTCGGGCTTCGGCTGTGGTGGCACGTATGGCTTCGGTGGCATCTCATCGGCGTTCGGTAGAGGTGGTATCTCGTGGTTTGGTGGCATCTCCGGCTTCGGTGGCACATCGGGTTTTCGCAACGGCGGAAGATCCGGCTTTGGTGGCACGTCGTGTTTGGGCAACGGCGGAAGCTCCGGCTGCGGTGGCATCTCAGGTTTGGGCAGTGGTGGCAGATCGGGCTTTGGGAGATCATGCGGTGCCGGCGGGTACTCCTCCTTTGGCGGAGCCGCCGTCTCCTGCAGGTTCCTCGCCGCATTGCTCATGCCGCTGCATGACATCAGCAGCGAGACTAGGAAGACAAGGGAGGACGCGGTGATCTTGGAAGCCATGGCTTACAACTCAGAAGATCGAGTTCGTTGTGCTGGGTGCAGAGAAAAGGAGGAATGGTGAGGTATTTATAGGAGCCAAGGGCTCATCGGAGTCGATGGCAATGTGGTTATTACTTGAATGGCTTGCAGTTCACCTGCGCGTGTCTGTGGCACTATTTTAATTAGTGTACGTCTAGTACTTGTCCGTGTGATAGCACGGGTTGGAAAAATGGAAATTGCTAAGCGAGATTCATGATCAGGTTATAGTTAGCTACGCGGTCACCGTGCCGTGCGTTGTTAGCCATATAAGTCGCCAGTAATGTTAGGTGCACAAGAGAATAGTGAAACATGCATGTGTTACTATCAGCAAGGTCTGCACACAAATCGTTGCAAGAGTAAAAAGTGGATTACATGGCGGGCGACGTGTACTTCTCTACAACGTGCAATCAAGGCATTGCCCCCGGAATGAGGATGCTTGGGGTATGTACAATAATATAATATCAACTATCTATAAATTTTATCACGTAGGATACGAGATAATACAGAGAAACGATAGGGAGCATAGAGAATTAGGTCATCTATTATGCAGTAGTCAACTATACTACAGTAAATAAGACACGTTATATCATAGAGAATCTGTCTGTAGAGATATGCAAAAAAGACAACCTATTATATGAGCCATCTTTAGTGCTGTCTATAGATGATATGAAAGATATTATAGACAACAATTATTTATATCATTGTGCGTGCCCTTAAGGCCGCTCCAACTAGGTGAAAGCTTTGGCTTACGGCCAAGATTATTAAAATCACGATTCTAGTTATAGAATCGTATAATTCTACGATTCCATAAAATCAATCCGATTCAAATCGTCACTTAAGTCATACACGGTAGAATCGCGATCCTAGTCATAGAATTGCGGTAGAATCATGCATCATCCAAAATCATAAAATACTTAGGTGTTTGATTTGTCTTATCCCTCAATTCAAGTTGTATGTTAAATACTAACTAGTTAATAGTTTAGAGATTAAGATTCAGAGATTTAGATTAATAAAAATTAATTTGATTATCTATTATTTTACTTTTTCATGTAAAATGATTAGATTATGGCAATATTGATAACACCACTCTACTAGTCGTAGCTCTCAATGACATAGAATTTAAACTATGATTCTAGTTATAAATAAGATATATTTATTAATTAAATTAAAATGCCAAATGACCAAATAAATACTCATATCACTCTTGGAATATATGATAAATTAGAAAAATATAAATTTTTGGTAGAATCAGGTAGGATCTTATATTATACGATTCGATCCTAAAATGTGATCCTATCAGTGTCTCCGATCCCAATTCAGAATCACAATTCTGACAACCTAGCTTGTGGTGTCACTTTTGGCTTCATGCTGCATTTACATTGTAGCATCTATTAGGTTTTTGAGTCATTCAATTAAAGAAAAATGAGGAAAAATAAAAACAATATTATATCTCTATGGATAATGAAAAATAAAAATAAAATAAAAAGCAAAAAATTAGAATCCAACATGTTCTAAGTGGTTCTAACTTAAATAAGTTAAAAGCAAAAAATAAAAGCTAAAGCTATTTAAAACGGGTGTAAAATTAGCTTCTGGCTTAGATGAGACGAAGAAGTTGTTTTGAGTCGGCGCCTCTAGAGTCTACCCGTGAGGCCGTGACTGGTGACCCCGTGAGGCAGCACGGCATGGAGTTGGGCCGCAGGTCACTAGCGTTCCGTTCTTCAGGAACTTGGGCCACGTACGCGACAACGCGGGCTCCGCTGGGGAGAATAGGATGTGCTGGAAAAGAACATGGTCTGGCACTTGACATTTTTGTTCATAGAAATTCCTCGTGAAATGATTTTTCACAAAATCGGACCTAGTTCACGGTGAACAATTTTTATGATTAATCCTTTATTTTATAATATTTAAAAAATGACACAGACATTAACTCATTTTCAAGGAAAAAATTACATACTTACCACGCTATCCTTGTGTTGGTGGCATGGTAAACAACATTGTCACCCCACGTGTAAATTCAAACTTGCTTTGAAAAATGACCCTTTTGGCTAAAACATTAAAACAACACTGACGAGGGAGGCCACGATAGCGCCACCAACGGTGGTGTGGCAAGCTGGGGTCGTTATTTAAAATAAATTATGGTACATATTCTTTCTAAAATACTCCCTTCATCACCCAATATAAGTCTATTTTATTATAAAGTGTCATCTCATAGTATAAGTTTATAAGAAAAATATATTGTAATTGCAATATTTTCACTTATCCATATGCTTTGATGCTGAAAAAGTTGATAAGTAGTTATAATATGTTGTTTAATAGATGTATATATATGGTCCAATGATATTAACTTGTTCTTAAATTTAATATTTTCTTGATCTATGTATATAATGAGCTTAGATTTATATTTATCTATGTATATGATGAGCTTAGATTTATATTGTGAAGGAAGGAGTATTAACACTGTTAGAAGAACGATTAATTAATAAAACTTGCTCGTTCACGGCATTCAATCAAGCATCAAGCATTTATAGTGTCCTATTCCCCAGCGCTAGCATCTCAACTTTCTTAATTATTCTCCACGTAGCATCTATAGTGGTTGGATCCAGAGACTCATAAGAGCATTTGTATTATCTTGTTATGCCCTCCAACGTAGAAACAAAACTAACTTGAAGAGTTTTCCACTTTGGATCACACTGGGGATACTTTTATTTCACTCATGTACATTCTCTTGTCACAAAAACATCATGTTTCAGGATACCTGCAATCAAAATTTTAAAACTTTGACTATCAATATCCTTTAAATATTTAGTTCAGATACATAAACATTGTAGAGTAAATTTATTCAGTACCATCGCAAAGATCCGCGATTTAAAAATTCCATTGCAAAAAGAGAGGCTATAAAATACTATCGCAATCGCCCAAATTCTTGGAAATACCATCGCCGTGATATTTCTCATCGAAAGGCTGCGAACTAACCATTTTACCCTTTCCTACATTCTTTTTTCCTTTCTATTTGGTTAATTATCCTACCTTTGCTTAGTTATAGAATTTATTTGGTTAATTGCAAACAAAATTGCCAAATCTAGGGCGAATTCCCTTTTAGGCCATGACGTCGTAGCAATGGAGGATAATTTATTAAATATTTTGGTTCTATTTTACACTTGTATTGTTTTGCTATCATTTTCGATTCTACAAAAATGTTGACAGGTTTACAGGTTGACATAGAGGGAATAGGTGAATGCGTTGACCTTGATTATTCGGAACCTTTCGCACATGCCAAAGATGAGTTTTTTTTTGTATTTTCCTCATGTATCATGATAAGTTTAGCAGCAGCAGAAGATCGGAGGCCTTACAGTAGACGTAA
Organism: Dendrocalamus latiflorus; assembly: GCA_017311315.1. Lineage (NCBI taxonomy): Eukaryota > Viridiplantae > Streptophyta > Magnoliopsida > Poales > Poaceae > Dendrocalamus > Dendrocalamus latiflorus. The sequence continues at coordinate 6,079,425 of CM029629.1, read as the reverse complement.
TAAGGAAAAACAAGCTTGACATCACACTTATGGAAGAAGCTAAAGGGCAAGTCTATTTCTTCGTCCTCTCAGTCTCAGGCGACCTCCAAGTGGAATTCTATCTCGGAGTTGAACCATTACTTGGAGCATGATTTTGCAAATATTGATCCTGATCTTACTGGTGGAGGCAAGATATACTTTCTTGAGTGGTGGAAGAACAACAAGCGGATATTTTCTATGCTGTTACATTTCGCACGGGATGTTCTCCTAGTGCCGGTGTCCACAGTCTCTTCAGAAGCGATATTCGGCACAATAGGGAGAATAATCAAAGAAAGGAGATCATCTCTTATGCCTAGGATGGTGGAGGCAATCACATACGCGAAAGATTGGGAATTAGCTAAAGAGCGGCAACAGCATCAACTGAAGGATCATGAAATCGTACAGGCGTACGTGACATGCGTCATATTTATATATATTTACCCGTCATTTTACCCTCATGTTCTTCGCATTTTGTGACCATTTATCATTATTTACACATTTTTCTATATTTAATTGCTCGAAATGGACCATTTTACATTTTTCTGTACTTTTCCGCAGGCCGGCGCGATCTAGGCGCATAAACGACAAATCTGGATTGCTCCGTACAGTTGTACGCATTGTCACGAACACGTAGGATCTTTCCGTGATGAAATCGGAGCTCCGGAGGTCTAAATCAGAAGAAAGTAAGAAAGTACATTGGGAGAGGACTCTGTTGCAATTCCTGAAAAGCTGGAGGGCCAAATCGCAAAAATGCCAAAATCCCCACCGGCCTAAAAACCCTAGCCGCCGCCACAATTTGGCTTGAGCCTGGCATTGCTTCTATCCCAAACCCCAGTTGCTCCCCTCCTTCTTCTCTAGCTCCGGCCGGCGGCAAGGCCAGGCCGGCTCGCCACCACGCCACCCCTGTCCCCGTCCGCCGCTCCTCCTCTCTTGCCCCATCTAGCCGGCGGTCGCTCTCCTCCAGCGCCTTCTCCAACCGTGCGCCGCCGTCCTCATCCACAGCCACCGCCATCGCCATCTCCTCCGCGCCACCAAGCTCCGCCTCCCTTCTCGGCCGCTTCTTCATCCTCCTCCACCTCGGCGCCGCCGTCACTTCGTCTTCACCGAGCGCCGCCCCTCTGCCGCGCCGCCGCCACTTCTCCCTCCGGCGTGCCGCCCCTGCTGCCCGTCTCCTTCTACTCCCGTGCGCCGCTCTCTACCGCACCTTCTTCTCCACCCCCGTGCCTCTCTTCACCGCTTCCCCTTCGGTGCGCCTCCTCACCGCCACCTCTCTCCGCCTCTCCTCCGTTCTCACCTCTCCACGGCAGCCATCTCTCTACTTGTCTTCTTCTTGCCGACGCCGCCATCTCCCTCTTCCCTCTCCTCTACGGCTCCATCGCCGGCCGCCATCCATCTGCTCCCTCCAGTGCTCCGCCATCTCCTCTACCGACCCCGACTGCTTCTACACCCGCGCGCCGTCGCCTCGCATCCTCAACACCGGCGACGGCATCAACCTCTGCATCATCCCTTTCACCGACGGCCTCTGCTGCACCGACGTCTCCACCGACCCCTCCTTCCTCGACGCCGCCTCCAGTTCTTCCACCGGCCGCACTGCTTCCTCTTCTTATTTCTCGGTTAATTCATCTGATTTCCCTTTACTTTTCTGTTTAAATTGTTACACTGTTCTAATTTTGCAATTCTTGAATGTTATGTCTCTCTCTGTGATGGATGTATGTGTGAGGTGAATTGTGGTTTATCATTTGTGATTGGTGACGTATGTGAACTGTGATGGATGTGTTAGGTTTTGCTCTGTTAATTTGTTCAGAATTACTCTATGTTCATGTTGCCAGTAGCTTAGTTTAAGAATCTGTGCTTGTAATTTGTTGTTCTGTGATTTATGATATATGTGTTAGTCATTAGTAGTAGCTGTGAGTTGTTTATTTTTAGCTGTATGACGTGTAGTATCTGTGTTAGTGTTTGTCAATTGTGATCTATGTTTAGCCCCAGCAGTTGTTTAAGGTGTTAGGTGTCTTTGTCAGCATCTATGTGTTTGTGTTGCTCGAATTAGTTAACCGGCGACCGTCTCCTTTCCCTCTTGCTATCTCAATTCCCCTCCTTGCTTCTCGACCTCCCTCTTTGCTTCTTTTAGCGGTCGTTAGTTAGTTAAGTCGTGCGAGCATTCGTAGTTCTATGTTTTGTGTTTGCCTCGCCGTTGTCGTCTAGTTAGTCATCGGCCGTCTTCCCCCTCGTTCTTTCTCGACTCTCCCCCTGCTTCTAGACTCCCTCCGTGCTTCTCGACTTTCTCTTTCAGTCTCACGGTCGGTAGCTAGTTAGGGCGTCGGTTGGTAGTCGTTCGTGTCATCGTTCGTGCGTCGTTTGTGTAGTTAGTCGTCGTTTTGTTCGTTCGGTCGTACGACGTTCATTCGTATGGTCGTTCGTCCCGTCGTTATTTAGTTCGTTCGTTGTTTCGTCCGTGCGAGTTAGCGTTCGTTCGGTAGTTCGTTCGTTTGGCTGATTTGGTAGTCGTTTTAGGTTTAGTTTTCTCCCCTATTTCCTTAGACCTAGCTTTAGCTGAGCACCGGTAGCCTCAGTCTAGTCCCTGTGGAGAACACGACACTCGCCGCTATTTCAGTGGCAACCCGTGCACTTGCGGCGCCAAAATGCTTGATCGTGCAAAAATAGCACACCCGCAAGTGCACGGGTTGCCACTGAAATAGCGGCGAGTGTCGTGTTCTCCACAGGGACTAGACTGAGACTACCGGTGCTCAGCTAAAGCTAGGCCAATCGAAACGGGGGAGAAAACTAAACTACTAAACGAACTCTAACTCAAACAGACGAAACGACGAACAAACTAAACAAACGAAGGACGACGGGACGAACGACCGTACGAATGGACGTCGTACGACCGAACGAACTACACGACGACTGACGCACGAACAACACAGACGCACGAACTACAACGACTACGAGAACGAATGACACGACTACCGAACGACGATCTAATTAACTACCGACCGCTAGACAGCAAGAGGTAGTCGAGAAGCACGGAGGGAGTCTAGAAGCAGGGGGAGAGTCGAGAAAGAACGAGGGGGAAGACGGCCGATGACTAACTAGACGACAACGGCGAGGCAAACACAAAACATAGAACTACGAATGCTCGCACGACTTAACTAACTAACGACCGCTAAAAGAAGCAAAGAGGGAGGTCGAGAAGCAAGGAGGGGAATTGAGATAGCAAGAGGGAAAGGAGACGGTCGCCGGTTAACTAATTCGAGCAACACAAACACATAGATGCTGACAAAGACACCTAACACCTTAAACAACTGCTGGGGCTAAACATAGATCACAATTGACAAACACTAACACAGATACTACACGTCATACAGCTAAAAATAAACAACTCACAGCTACTACTAATGACTAACACATATATCATAAATCACAGAACAACAAATTACAAGCACAGATTCTTAAACTAAGCTACTGGCAACATGAACATAGAGTAATTCTGAACAAATTAACAGAGCAAAACCTAACACATCCATCACAGTTCACATACGTCACCAATCACAAATGATAAACCACAATTCACCTCACACATACATCCATCACAGAGAGAGACATAACATTCAAGAATTGCAAAATTAGAACAGTGTAACAATTTAAACAGAAAAGTAAAGGGAAATCAGATGAATTAACCGAGAAATAAGAAGAGGAAGCAGTGCGGCCGGTGGAAGAACTGGAGGCGGCGTCGAGGAAGGAGGGGTCGGTGGAGACGTCGGTGCAGCAGAGGCCGTCGGTGAAAGGGATGATGCAGAGGTTGATGCCGTCGCCGGTGTTGAGGATGCGAGGCGACGGCGCGCGGGTGTAGAAGCAGTCGGGGTCGGTAGAGGAGATGGCGGAGCACTGGAGGGAGCAGATGGATGGCGGCCGGCGGTGGAGCCGTAGAGGAGAGGGAAGAGGGAGATGGCGGCGTCGGCAAGAAGAAGACAAGTAGAGAGATGGCTGCCGTGGAGAGGTGAGAACGGAGGAGAGGCGGAGAGAGGTGGCGGTGAGGAGGCGCACCGAAGGGGAAGCGGTGAAGAGAGGCACGGGGGTGGAGAAGAAGGTGCGGTAGAGAGCGGCGCACGGGAGTAGAAGGAGACGGGCAGCAGGGGCGGCACGCCGGAGGGAGAAGTGGCGGCGGCGCGGCAGAGGGGCGGCGCTCGGTGAAGACGAAGTGACGGCGGCGCCGAGGTGGAGGAGGATGAAGAAGCGGCCGAGAAGGGAGGCGGAGCTTGGTGGCGCTGAGGAGATGGCGATGGCGGTGGCTGTGGATGAGGACGGCGGCGCACGGTTGGAGAAGGCGCTGGAGGAGAGCGACCGCCGGCTAGATGGGGCAAGAGAGGAGGAGCGGCGGACGGGGACAGGGGTGGCGCGGTGGCGAGCCGGCCTGGCCTTGCCGCCGGCCGGAGCTAGAGAAGAAGGAGGGGAGCAACTGGGGTTTGGGATAGAAGCAATGCCAGGCTCAAGCCAAATTGTGGCGGCGGCTAGGGTTTTTAGGCCGGTGGGGATTTTGGCATTTTTGCGATTTGGCCCTCCAGCTTTTCAGGAATTGCAACAGAGTCCTCTCCCAATGTACTTTCTTACTTTCTTCTGATTTAGACCTCCGGAGCTCCGATTTCATCACGGAAAGATCCTACGTGTTCGTGACAATGCGTACAACTGTACGGAGCAATCCAGATTTGTCGTTTATGCGCCTAGATCGCGCCGGCCTGCGGAAAAGTACAAAAAAATGTAAAATGGTCCATTTCGAGCAATTAAATATAGAAAAATGTGTAAATAATGATAAATGGTCACAAAATGCGAAGAACATGAGGGTAAAATGACGGGTAAATATATATAAATATGACGCATGTCATACCCCCAAGCTTAAACTTTTACTTGTCCTCAAGTAAATGGCATGATATTATCGAACCCGGACAAGTCATTATGGTAAAAGACTAGTTAAATGCATGTAATAAGTCAAGTGGCATACAACAATATGAAATGACATTATCTAACTCGAGTTTTGAGGACCATCCAAGATGAGAATGCAATATGCAAGCAAAGATTTCAAGTGATAACTATAGCATTTGACCAAATTAAGTTATACACTCAAGTAATCACATGAATTCCAACCAAAATTGTAAAGCATCGGAACTAGGTATAACATCAAGAATGAGCATAGCGAAGGGTCATGCAAAGGCATATGCTATTTGAGACAAAGAGACTAATACTTGCATGATATTTGTGAAAAAAAAACCCACACTTGAGCCATGATACCTAATTTTTGTTGATTTTTAGCAAATTTAAAACACAATGGGCACTTGTGCCACTTATTCAAAGCTTTGGGCAAACTTGCCGCTTATTCACACTCACACTTGGGCAAAACATCGCCACTTATTCAACACATTTCCAAACCAATGTGACAAAGTCACTTATTTTACACACTCACACATTGTAAAATATTTTTTCTTTTTTTTTTAGTTTTTGATTAAGCATCTTTAACTGGTTTTCATTAATGCTAAGTAACACGTGTCCCGAGACATGGATACCTAGATAAATCAACCAAGTTATTGGCTCAAGATAGGACTACCCCTTTCACAAATTTTCCATTCAAGCAAAGTATCAATATCTAAAATAACATATGCCAAAGCGTGAATCTAAGATATGATCATTCAAGAGGCAATGACTAGAACCAATTCAATCTGCAAATGGTTAAAACACATGTGTAACTCGCAATGAATCAAATGCTATACGATCACAAGGTTTCTAAGCACATCGTGGATAATAAACAAAACTCAAGCTCTAATATGATGCCAAGTGACTTAAGATATACAAGGAACTAGTTACAATATAGCTCAATTAAGAAAATTTCGACAAGACCTTTCTTAATTAATCATGGCATGGGCTCACATGGCCAAGATATACAATCAAACATAACATGAGAGCAAATAGTAAAGGCCATATGTCATCATATAAGCATAATATGAAGCACAAGAATAACCATATATCATCAACTACACGACAATAAGCTCACATGCTCACAAATATAATACAATCATGCTAGAATATCATCCATACACATACAAGTCCTCCCCCAAGCTTAAATTGAGCAATGAGTCAAGAATGTGCTTAAAGGGGTAAGAAACAGCTCACCGGGTATATATGATGTAGTGAAAGTAGACAAATCATCCCATAGCTTCTCGCACGTACAAGGATGAAGATCTAGCATGGGACCTGAAATAAAAAGAAAGAAAAGAAAAGAGGAGAAACTAACAAACAAAACGGAAATAAAAGGGAAAAGAGAAGCTCATTTGGATGTAGTGGGAGAAGGGCCAAGGACGGGACATGGAAAAGGCACATGTCCGCCCTCCTCATGAAGCGGCATGCCTCGAAATCCACCTGGATCCCAAGGGATGTCGACTCGAGTCAAGTCCACTCGTAGTCGATGGTACACAAGTGAATCCCTACAGATAAACTCAAAAATACAGCAAGTATGTGTGATAGGGTCGACACCCTCTAAGTCATCAATCGAATATCCAATCACATAGGCGTATCGATAAAGTACATCATGAGGACTATAAGTGAGATGAGCACAACTAGTAATAGCATATGTCTCGCCAAGGCCGAGGAAATCAAACCTGAGGTGATCGGGGAAGAGTTTACATACTACCTGAAGTGTAGGTGAAGGAGAATGCACGGTAGTAGAAACCTCCAGAGGGGCGATGTCGACGAAGGAAGTAGCCGGTGGTGGATCAATAGAAATGTGCTCCTTCTCGACATCAGAAGCAGCCCCCTCATCAAGATGTGGAACCTCAGAACTCAAAAGTATATCCATAATGAACTCATCGTCATCTGGCACAAAGCTCTCATCATCTATATCTAACTCATCACAACTCAAGAGTGAATCTACCGCAAACTCATCCTCATAATCAGGAGTGAAACAATCATCATCAGGAGGTAGGTCCTCATCATCTAGCTCAATGATCTCTCTCTTAGAGTCAATAGGCAAAGGATCGGACTGAGGTGCCTCTAAGTGTATATGTGGTGTCTCCAACAACAGGCCCTCGCTAGCAAGATCAGGTGTAAGACTCGGAGGCTGACACTCATCTCTATCCAGAACTATCTCTGTGGTGCTAATGGAAGGCTGTGAAACGGTAAAACTATCCACACAAGTAGAACTGGTGCTCATAATCGCCTCAATCTCATCCTGAATCGCCATCGCACGATCACCACCAGGAGGTACAGTCATCAGTTCCTTGCACAATGCATCAAGTCTGGCAGCCTGATCTACATGTGAAGGAGGTGGCTCATGAGACTGCTCTAAGGACTCAGACATAGGAACTGTAAGCTGGCTCGGTGAAGGAATAGGTGAACTGCAGGCATGAGGTGTCAGATCCAATGCGAAGTCTGTACTCATTCTACTCTCGAAATCTCCTATAATCCTAGAGATCCTCTCCTCAAATCTAGACAACTCATCGAACTCTGGAGTAGGAGTCTGATGCTGAGGTACAGGATAGTGGTGGTGTGACAAATGAGAAATATCCTGATCTCCATATCTAAAACCCTGCAATGGTATACTAGAAGAAAATGATGAGATATCAGGGTTGTTGTTTCCATATGACAGACTCGAGTGCTCAGGCCATCCAGGGTGATAAGTGTCAGGGTATGGCCCACTCGGCTGAGCAAAGCTCATCCCGTAACACTCTGGAGTGGACAAATAACCACGCTGGCAATCAGCGGGTGAATGGCCCTGAAAACCATAAGTCTGGCATATAGGAACAACTGGAGAGCGAACATCTGATAAAGAACTGTACTGACCAAGCTCGCTCTCTAACACAACTCCTCGCTCTAAAGCATAGCGCTCTAACTGACGAGACAATAGATTTACCTGTTCTTGAAGAGTATCATAAGTAGGGGTGCTCATAAAACCACAAGAATCAGAATAATAAGCCATAGCCTCAATAAGTACCTGTATCAATCAACCTACGAGAATGGATACAAAAACTCGCAAAAGAGAGAAATAACTAGGGAAAGGGTTAGGGATTAGCAATATATCACAAATATGAACAATGACGAAAAGAAAAACAAGTCAGCACAAACACAAAACAAGCAAAAGAAAACAATAACGACCTAGTCTATAGCTTAACACTGTCGCTCTAAGCTAGTCCCCGGCAACGGCGCCAAAATGCTTGATCGTGCAAAAATAGCACACCCGCAAGTGCACGGGTTGCCACTGAAATAGCGGCGAGTGTCGTGTTCTCCACAGGGACTAGACTAAGGCTACCGGTGCTCAGCTAAAGCTAGGTCTAAGGAAACAGGGGAGAAAACTAAACCTAAAACGACTACCAAATCAGCCAAACGAACGAACTACCGAACGAACGCTAACTCGCACGGACGAAACAACGAACGAACTAAATAACGACGGGACGAACGACCGTACGAATGAACGTCGTACGACCGAACGAACAAAACGACGACTAACTACACAAACGACGCACGAACGATGACACGAACGACTACCAACCGACGCCCTAACTAGCTACCGACCGTGAGACTGAAAGAGAAAGTCGAGAAGCACGGAGGGAGTCTAGAAGCAGGGGGAGAGTCGAGAAAGAACGAGGGGGAAGACGGCCGATGACTAACTAGACGACAACGGCGAGGCAAACACAAAACATAGAACTACGAATGCTCGCACGACTTAACTAACTAACGACCGCTAAAAGAAGCAAAGAGGGAGGTCGAGAAGCAAGGAGGGGAATTGAGATAGCAAGAGGGAAAGGAGACGGTCGCCGGTTAACTAATTCGAGCAACACAAACACATAGATGCTGACAAAGACACCTAACACCTTAAACAACTGCTGGGGCTAAACATAGATCACAATTGACAAACACTAACACAGATACTACACGTCATACAGCTAAAAATAAACAACTCACAGCTACTACTAATGACTAACACATATATCATAAATCACAGAACAACAAATTACAAGCACAGATTCTTAAACTAAGCTACTGGCAACATGAACATAGAGTAATTCTGAACAAATTAACAGAGCAAAACCTAACACATCCATCACAGTTCACATACGTCACCAATCACAAATGATAAACCACAATTCACCTCACACATACATCCATCACAGAGAGAGACATAACATTCAAGAATTGCAAAATTAGAACAGTGTAACAATTTAAACAGAAAAGTAAAGGGAAATCAGATGAATTAACCGAGAAATAAGAAGAGGAAGCAGTGCGGCCGGTGGAAGAACTGGAGGCGGCGTCGAGGAAGGAGGGGTCGGTGGAGACGTCGGTGCAGCAGAGGCCGTCGGTGAAAGGGATGATGCAGAGGTTGATGCCGTCGCCGGTGTTGAGGATGCGAGGCGACGGCGCGCGGGTGTAGAAGCAGTCGGGGTCGGTAGAGGAGATGGCGGAGCACTGGAGGGAGCAGATGGATGGCGGCCGGCGGTGGAGCCGTAGAGGAGAGGGAAGAGGGAGATGGCGGCGTCGGCAAGAAGAAGACAAGTAGAGAGATGGCTGCCGTGGAGAGGTGAGAACGGAGGAGAGGCGGAGAGAGGTGGCGGTGAGGAGGCGCACCGAAGGGGAAGCGGTGAAGAGAGGCACGGGGGTGGAGAAGAAGGTGCGGTAGAGAGCGGCGCACGGGAGTAGAAGGAGACGGGCAGCAGGGGCGGCACGCCGGAGGGAGAAGTGGCGGCGGCGCGGCAGAGGGGCGGCGCTCGGTGAAGACGAAGTGACGGCGGCGCCGAGGTGGAGGAGGATGAAGAAGCGGCCGAGAAGGGAGGCGGAGCTTGGTGGCGCGGAGGAGATGGCGATGGCGGTGGCTGTGGATGAGGACGGCGGCGCACGGTTGGAGAAGGCGCTGGAGGAGAGCGACCGCCGGCTAGATGGGGCAAGAGAGGAGGAGCGGCGGACGGGGACAGGGGTGGCGCGGTGGCGAGCCGGCCTGGCCTTGCCGCCGGCCGGAGCTAGAGAAGAAGGAGGGGAGCAACTGGGGTTTGGGATAGAAGCAATGCCAGGCTCAAGCCAAATTGTGGCGGCGGCTAGGGTTTTTAGGCCGGTGGGGATTTTGGCATTTTTGCGATTTGGCCCTCCAGCTTTTCAGGAATTGCAACAGAGTCCTCTCCCAATGTACTTTCTTACTTTCTTCTGATTTAGACCTCCGGAGCTCCGATTTCATCACGGAAAGATCCTACGTGTTCGTGACAATGCGTACAACTATACGGAGCAATCCAGATTTGTCGTTTATGCGCCTAGATCGCGCCGGCCTGCGGAAAAGTACAAAAAAATGTAAAATGGTCCATTTCGAGCAATTAAATATAGAAAAATGTGTAAATAATGATAAATGGTCACAAAATGCGAAGAACATGAGGGTAAAATGACGGGTAAATATATATAAATATGACGCATGTCAGTACGCTGACCTCGAACGCATGAACAACCTAGATATTGATGAGTAAATACTATGTACGCATGTTGTTATAGTTAGTATGTACATATATTATTACTTTACTCTTTTCCTTACTTGCGGAACCCCACTCTAGGGCATAAGGTTTTTAATGAGGTAGTAACATTATATTTTAACATATCAAAGAAATTTCACTTTTTCCTGAAATATTTACATCATTGCGTGTCCATATTTTTATACAACTAATTCAATTTTAACTAATTTTTAACAAGGCGGTATAAGAGAAAGAAAGATGGTGACCTCCGCCACCATAGTCGCCGCCGTCTTCGTCATATGTAGTTACATCGGGCTGGAATTGGGTTGGCACGGCACGAACGCTGACACGATAGACTTTGGGCCGTGTTTGGGCCTGGTCGGAGACGAGACGGGCCAGCACGGCACGGTACGGTGAGATGACTGGGCTAAGCCAGCACGGCACGAAGCACAATAAACATAGATCATACCGGCATGGCACGGCTCAACTCCCGGCTCTAGGTGCAAGATGTTGTCATCTAGCACCAGCAGCCAGCGAGAACTGCTGGCTTCTCAGGGCAGATCGTGCACAAGTGCGTAGCCGGTGAAAAATCGGACCGTCTCTTCCGCTTGAACCGCCGAGGTAACCACGGATTTATTGACGAACTCGTCGCTAGCTTTACCGATTGTATGAAGAGAGAAAGCATCCCGTAAGAGCTGCGCTATTTTAGAAGACCGTTTAAAACGAGAAAATTGATCATTTGTCATTTTGAATAGTGGACTTCGCAAAATTGGCTTCGCAAAAATACCATACAGTACATTTACCTCTTGATTACCATGCCATTTGAGTCATTTAACTCATTTAATTTTTTTTTCTAATTTCAGGGGCTGGAAAAGACATTTCTACCATTGCTAAGTTTTGTACTGCATGGGCTTTGGATTGGAAAGTGAAACGTCGCCCGCCGAAGCAACGATCTGCTGGATGCACTTCATCTATTTTGTCTGGATGTAATTCTTAGTTCGTGCTACCATTGCTTGCCGTCAAACTGGATTCGAATTCAATGTTCTGTTAGAGTATTTGCGTACTTGATCTTCCGATTTCTCCTTTTGAGAAACCAGAGCTATAAAAACCAGCAAGCAGTAAGACAGTACACATCAATCGGTCCCATCCCCTTTAAGTGAGTGTATATCCGAAAATTTTTTTAGCGCAATTGGGATGGGAAACACCCCTGCTTTCTTTTTTTATTTAGTAGCGAAGAAAGGCAGAGGAGGGGTTTACATGCAAACTGGTGCCAAGAAAAGGAAATTACGAAGGGGTGTTGAGTGATCGCAGGCACTACATGCAAATTCATGCCAGCTTCTCATAGTATCCGGCTAGAACTTAATCCCCTAGTGGATGAATAAATATAAAGAGCCTTGGCTTGATTTTTAAATGAATGGCAAACAATGAAATGGCAATTAGATTGTTTTGCAATAATCCAGACGGGGAGTGGACCTAGTCGTTGTATACAGCTACTAATTACGCTTAATCTATTGATTTTGAGAAATCCTTTCTTTTTTCTGTTTGGGGTTACGAGTAAGCCTGGGCGTTCGGGTTACCCGATTAGTTCGGGTCGGGTAATTCGGGTTTCCAAAAATTCGGGTAATGAGATTTGTTACCCGATACCAGCCCCAAAAAAACGTTACCCGCAAATTCGGGTACCCGCAATTTCGGGTTCGGGTTCGGTATACCCAATATACCCGAAATATATAAACCCACATATACATTAAACAGTAATAGATTAGTGTAGTGTATACTACACATACACTACATATACATTGGCAGTTTGGCACATCCGCACACAGGTTCAATGATTCACGGATCAATGTATCACACAGCAACAGCAACCCACATACCAGAGATTCAATGATTCACGGATCAAATACTAAGAAAAATAGGTCCATAGGTGTTAGGGTTAGGGAATAGGAATACTTACATTATATTGCAGGCTTGCAGCCGTCCTTCAATCTTCAGTCCCTGGGCACCGGATTCCTCTCCGACGAGTTGACGTACGGCGGCGTGAGGTGGCCTGACGGGAGCAGCAGTTGGTGAGGGCCGAGTCGCCGAGGGAGTGAGGGCGGCGTCGCGTCGTGCCACCGTTGGCCGTCGTGGACTCGCAGCGTCGGCCGCGCGCGCGCGCTGTGAGATGAGACGGGGGAGTGTGGCGCGCAGCGGGCTCATGGCTTGGTTTTGAAGGAGACGGCAGACGGAGAGTCGAGGTCTCGGGGAGGCGGGGAGACGCCGCCACGCCGGGGACTCCGGAGTCGCGGAGACGAGACGCGGCGAGTTACGAGACGAGTTAAGGAGCCTGAAGCCGAGGAGATTTGATGGGCTTTGACTAGGCCTTCGAGAGGTATTCCTGTTATATGGGTAGTTCGGGTACCGGGTGTTGTTACCCAAATTACCCAATATAAATTCGGGTAATAGGATTTACTATCCGAACTAGATATCGGGTAGTGCGGGTTCGGTTATTTCGGGTCCGAGTCCGAGTATTTCGGGTTCGGATTTCGGGTAGCGGGTAATATGCCCAGGCCTAGTTACGAGGGGAAGGTGCTATTCCACCGAAGTGTTAGATCACAACAGTTGTTGCCAATTCTCAAAACGATCTGCACTGCTGCCGAAGCAACGATCTGTATCCCCGGCGGGCGACGTTTCACCTTTCAATCCAAAGCCCATGCAGTGCAAAATTTAGCAAGGGTAGAAAGGTCTTTTTCCGCCCTTGAAATTAGAAAAAAATATTAAATGAGTTAAATGGCTCAAATGGCATGGTAATCAAGAGGTAAATGTACTACATGACATTTTTGCGAAACTAATTTTGAAAGTGGCAATTTTGCGAAACCCACTTTTCAAAGTGGCAAATAATCAATTTTCTCGTTTAAAACATCCAAATACTCGTTTTATTAATGTAACGCATGCAGCAACTCTGCGTACAGCATGCATGCGCATGTACATAACATAGCCATCACGGCGCCACTCAAACAACCACGTCGAATTAACTCGATCGGCGCGCGCGCACACACACTGCAAATTAACCGCAAACGCCTAGCCTAACACGTACATGATGCACTCCCGCGACAATTCATACATTAAACGTATACATAGTACATACACCAGTAATTAACCAGCATGTACGGCTGGATGTAACCCGGATCACGGCTTGGCCTCTGGCTCCGGAAAGTGGAACTCAGGGATGCTGGGGATCTCGGGCTTCGGCGGCAGCTCCACCTTCGGCAGCTCGGGCTTTGGCGGCAGGTCGACCTCCGGGAACGGCGGCAGCTCCGGCTTCGGTGGCAAGTGCACTTCCGGGAAAGGCGGCAGCTCGACCTTGGGCAACGGCGGCAGCTCGTGCTCTGGCAGCTCCGGCACGGCCGGGTGCTCCTCCTCGGGCGCCGCCTCCTCGAGGTTTCTAGCCGCGCTGCTCGTGCTGATCATGCAGAAGAGGAGCAGCGCGGCGAGGAAGAGGAGGGAGCCGGCAACGGTGTTCTTGGAGACCATGTCGGATGGTGTGTACGTGTGTGATCGTTTTGTTGTTTGTATTCAGAGAAAGAGATCAAAAGTGTTTGATTTTCTGGGATCGATGGAAAGGAAGGGACGAGTAGTGTGGTATTTATAGCGTCATAGGACGTAAAATCAACTATTGTTCGTGTCAGCATGTCGTAGAGGAGCCGAGCACTCGGAACTTGGTTGGTGATCTGCGTTCCTCTGCGGTTGGCTATTTCCGGTGCGTTTGTTTGTGTGATCCGGCCTTTTTGGTCTGTGATTGGCTGATGATTTGGTTGGAAATTGAGTGATCAAGTTGGTGAGCTAGCGCGCCATGTAAGTTAACGGGTGGTTGCGGACCTTGCGGATACATGTAATGATGTACTGATGCGTCCTGTGCGTAGTGTCGTCGGATCAGATCGATAACCTGTTAAATTAGCTCTGAATCTGTGATGGCACGTTCTAGAGGACTGAGGCCACCTACTCGTGAGAAGTACACTGAAAAAACTTTGGCATAAGCAAGGGGAGAGCAGTTCGGACTAGCGTGTGAGCACAAGTTTGCATTGTTCCCATATATGTCAGAATTACTCAGTACCCCCACCCCCCAAAGAAATGAAATTGCTAAGGAATACTCAGGTGTTTTCTCACCTTCGGAGTACTCAAAATATTCATCCCTCTGATTTATCTCGAGATTCGTGCCTCTAGTGACGTCTCCGGCAACTACCGACCAACAGCGAAACTCCGAAGAGTTAGGTTTAGGGTTAGGTTCACCGAAGCCCCCTGAGTATAGAGGGAGGACAGGGGCAGTAGACAGCGGTAGTGGTGGCGTGGCGAGGCGGCGGTGTGTGGGGACACCTGGATTTCACATGAGCCTCTGTATTTCCACAGCTGTCTAGGATTTTAGTTGTGTATAGATAAACAGTCTCACTTAAGATTACAATATCACAATAGAGTTCTTACATAAGACACGACACATCATATTACACACAAAAGACGACAACACTACAAGCTACACTGTCATAGTATTCATCATCTGCTAGCATATCCTCCTCATATTGTTCATGTCTAAACCAAAATATGCAAGAATAAGTATATTCGTACTTAACAAGTCATGATGGTGATATTTATACTTACAAGGGATTTAAATGGATGTCTAACAAGGAGAGTTTTGTGTGCCTATCTTAGTTAGTATCCATAGTTTTATTTGTAAAGCATTTTTATTTAAACAAAGCAGTTTAATAGTTGTTTCTAAGATTAAGGGGTGAATGATTCAACATTATCACCAAATTACCACATTTAACCATTGAAAGACTGCTTATGTTTTGAGTTTAGGAATCACCTCACAACATAGCTTCATTAGCCAAAAACATGGAATATTTGAATGGTTCAGGTTTAATCCCTCCAGAGAATACCCAGCTTTACCCATGAGATGTCCACAACTTGAAATTCATTGAGAGAAACAATAGAGCCGTTCGAGAATCCCACAACATTAGTTTCTACCCGATAGACGTCAGGACCATCCTAGTAGTCAAGGTCATACCAGGCCTATGGTATGCCATCTACCAACTACTTACATGGGTTCTACCATTGTGTAGCTCAGCAAGTGACACTCGAAAGTCTAGAGAACTTCGAAGGTACCTGAAAATACGCTTCACCGCCTGACGGTGAGAGGCACAAGGAGAGGCCTGAAATCGAGTGCACAGACACACAATAAAGTATATATTTGGCCTCGAAGCTGTGAGGTACAGGAGAGAGCCAATCATGATGCGATACTCCATCTGATTTACAGTTTCGTCATCCTCATTAGGATCAAGTGTAATCAAGGTTGCCATTGAAGTTGACACCGGCTTACCATCACTCATGTCGAAGCATCTCAGGAGGTCTCAAGTATACTTGCCTTGATGCAAGAAGGTACTCTCCTGAGTCTACTTGATCTGGAAGCCAAGAAAGAAGTTCAACTCGCCTATCATGCTCATCTCAAACTCTGTACTCATAACATTAGAAAACTAAAAACCAAGAGCATGAGAGGAGCCACTAAAGATAATGTCATCCACATAAATCCGGATGAGTGGAAAGTCATTGCCATGCCTATGAATGAACAAAATCTTATCTACCTTACCCATCTCAAACATATGACTCAAAAGATAGGACTTAAGTCTCTCATACCAAGCTCTATGGGCTTAATAAAGTCCTTACAAGGCTTTAGAAAACTTGAAGACATGATTTGGGTACTGGGGTTCTCAAAACTTGAAGGTTGTCTAACATATATCTCTTCCTCAATATACCCATTGAGGAAGGCACTCTTGATATCCATCTGGTATAGCTTGAAGCGCTTAGACGCTATGAATGCAAGCAAAATCCTAATGACCACTAACCTAGCTACGGGGATAAAGGTATCCTCGAAGTCTAAACCCTCAACCTGTGAATAACCCTAAGCTACCAGTCTAGCCTTGTTTCAAATGACTACCCCATCCTCACTCTGCTTGTTCCTAAAGTCCCACTTGGTTCTTATGACATTATGACCACTAAGGGCTCAACAAGCGACCAGACCTTGTTTCTCTCAAAATTCTCTAACTCCTCATGTATGGCATCAACTCAAGACTCATCAGATAGTGCATAACAAATATCCTTGGGTTCGAAAGTGGAGACAAATGTAAAGTGTAGGCAGAAATGAGATAAGTCAGATTTTGAGCACATGACACGCTCATGAATATCTCCTATCATCTGCTCAGAGGGATGACGATGCTGAATGTGTCGGGGCTATCCTGGATGAGAAGAAGTGGCCTCTACCTCATGAGCTATGGAGGTAGGAGTGGAATAGTGAAATATGCCTAAGTTCAAAAACTAAAATTGATGGAACTTTTGATTCGTAGATCCACATGACATGAAATTTTGCAGGGATCTTCTCCAGGTTATTAAGAATCTATTCCAATAAACGATCATGAAAATCATAGCCAAAATTAAGACCTTTTTCAATTTCAAGGAAAGGTGCACCGAAACCAAGCCAAAACCAAAATCAATAAATACAACTTTCTCGTGGGATGATGATGACCAAGAAGCGTCTAGATATATTGCCACACGTTACAACAAGTTAGATCACCCATAAAGCAAGCCAAAACCCTTAGATAAAGAGATGGACCAAAGAGGCCAAAATCAAGAAAAAAACTAGGTTTTCTTGCTAATCTTGCTATCAAAGTGCCTAGATGGGTGAAGATGTATTTCCAAGAATTATCTCCATCTCTTACACATCCTTGGCACAACAAGATCACAAGAAGGAAAGAAGAGATCAAAACCAACCAAAAGGCAAGCACATCAATCAAAAAAGAGGGACTCAAGAATTGCTCAAATATTGATGTATTGCTTAGTTGAGAAGGTAGGTTTTACAGCCACTCCACCTTGGAGGACAAAAAGCATCCAAGATACTCACTCTCAAACTCTAACTCTAAACATAGAGAAAAGAGTATAAGAGATGGGTTGGATGGTTAATCTTACATGTCTCCATCCTAACCCCTTTTATAGGTGAGCAACCGCCACCTATTCACCTTAGTGAATACTATCCACTATTACAATGGAGGAAACCCGTTAACCCCACACACACGAGTTTTACTCACACAAGTTTATTTATGCATGTTTTCGCATAAGTGTGCATCTGCTAAATCCTTAGCATTGATCCGACTTAATCAAACCAGCTCCACCTTGACCTAAACCGCTCTCCAACGCATCGTCCATGTACCACGGTTTTGATCCAAGATAGTTTCCGGTATTTTGGTCAAACTACCAAAATATCCTTTCTTGACTCAGTCATCACCAACCACTGCAAGCAATCGCCATGCTTGCTAAGTGTAGGTGCACCACTAGCTTGCTATGCGTCGCCAAGTCTCTCCCGTTCCGATTCCACCAAACCACGGCTCACTTGCTCCGTGCAAGCCACATAGCACTATCCTGCCGTTCAAACTTGCGTTCAACATTTCCCACCTTTCTCGTGCCATGTGTGAGCTCACCATCTCACCTGGCATCCTCGATTGTTCTGGGTCTTAACTCCTTCATAAGTGTAGCCCCGATCATCGTCTTGAGCATGGTTGACTCCAAGCGACCTTGCACATTTAAAAACAAAGAAATCATTTTTAGACATAAGTTTTTCATAACTTGACCCACATTAGGCAAAACATGCATCATGCAACCTTAATGCAACGAACTCGGTCAACCCAACTCAATCCATGATCTACTTTTGCCTTAACCTTGTTTTTCTGTAGAGATCGATAGTACCGCACGCAACTTGCCGGGACTATCACATTGTGGTACTACCGTTCTCCAAAACGGTACTACCGCACTCTGCAATCCTGAACTAGACCTTTCTGAAAAAACATACAGCTGCTTCGTCAGTACTTCTGCCTCGTGGTACTACCGCAAAAACACTTGCGGTACTATCGTCCTGCAGTACGACCGCACTTATACCTACGGTACTTTTGATTTTCTTAACACTTCCAGAAAACAGCCCAACCAAGATGTGATCTTTACAAAAACATCTAACCACTCCATAAACTTGTAATAGTTCATCACAATAATATATTGGACCTTTTTTAATAGGCATCTCGGGCTTTGGCAGCAGTTCGACCTCTGGGAACGGCGGCAGCTCAACCTTGGGCAGCGGCCGGTGGCAGCTCCGGCACTGTCAGGTACGGCGTGTACTCCTTGGCGTGGTCGTCTCCTCGAGGTTTCTCGCCGCGCTGCTCATTACGACGCATGAGAGGAGCGGCGCGAGGAGGAAGGAAACGGAGGAGGCGGTGTTTTTCGAAGACATTTTAGACGAACGCGCGTCTACACAGCAATAGCTGTGTGGTTTGGATGAGTATGAGAAAAGCGCTAATCGTGTGGTACTTGCGAAAGCTAGCTTGTTGCATGTCGGCGTCTTGCGCAGAGTCCGGCGCTCTGGAACAAGGTTGACGTACGTGCATGGGAGCATTTGAATTGGATTTTGCTAATAGATTTTAGCAATGTCTTTTGATTTTTAATTAAAAATAAATAATGATAGTGAAAAACATGACTTTAAGAAGAAAAATGTAAGCAGTGTAAAAGTGAGAGAAAGATACGTACACAAAACGGAAACCTATGATCTCTGACCTTATCTCTAAAGCGAGACGATAGCGAAAGAAGTGAGAAGCCATTTCGAAAAACAGAATATTCATATTAGTTTTTAGTTTTTCTAAACATAAAACAGGCACATATTACAACCGGGGTCTATATGCAGTTGGTTTGCATGTTCCTGTGCAGTGGCGGATCCAGGAATTTCGGAATGGGTATTCGAAGTTACAAAAAATATTGTCCAATAAAATGAAGGTCTGTAATAGCAAAAATTAAAGTACAATTATTCGTACTGCAGACAACAACTTAAATAATACAAAGAAATTATAGAATAATTAAGAATTGCATAAAGATTTCAAATTTGCAGACTTCTTCATTTTTTAACGCTCAAGATCTACAAAATTAGTAGTTTTCATTTCAATTGAACTGCATTACATATTAATGAAATGTGTCATCATTCATCAATGAAATTTTACATTAAGCTAACAAGGATTGCACAAGGATTTTGGAATTGGCATGCCTCAACTCGTAATTTGTCATGCGGACTGAAACAACTATAGGATTGATCAATTGTACAAAAGCATAAGCGCTAGAGTTTATTAGTTTCAGGCTTTCAGCTTGTTGGGCAAGTGGAATCCATATCAAGGGTCAACAGATATAACCAAATATTAACTACTTACACACCGATCTGAGAGAGATTTTCAGACTAGTAGGAGAAGCCTTCCTCAACGATTGGATTATAGCAGTAACCCATCCATTAGACGCATTTGGAGCTTCTTGTTCCTGACATGATCAATATCAAATTTAGCAGGGCAAAACGGGTAAATCCATAGAAAGGCACAATTAACTCTAGGAAAACTCACAAGAGTAGATATGATTAATGATTTCTTTGACTGTTCTCTTGGAAAAGCATTTGTTGATGATTTCCAGCCTTGCAGCACAAAAGAATGGAAGTGACAAAGAAGGAATTCGGCTAGTATCTAACATGGTCCTTCGGACCAGATTAAGAAGCAATAGCAAAAGTAAGTTCCAACGATCAATTCAGGATCTTCATACATGCTTATGCATTCTGCATATGCATAACTGCATATGCATTCATGCTCATGAGCTCATCAACAATGTCCCTGCTCATTAGTCACAAAGTAAGCATTGTATACAAATTACAAAGTTACTCTATCAGAGATTCAGTCATTCAGAGTAATCAGATTTTAGAAACTACTGAACACTGAACTATTCAAATTTCACAAATGCGCACTAAACACTGAACCACTGAAGAACTCACCGAGCAGGCGAGCAACTCCTCCTCAGCCCCTTGCCCCCTTCGGCCCCAAATCTGGCAAGGCGGCTGTCGACAAGCGATGAAGGCATGAAGCAAATCAGATCTGGCAGGAAGGAAAAGTTTACTTGATTTAGAGCAGGGAGGAATCACTGAGATTTATAGCAGGGAGGAATCACTGAGACACCGAATCTACAAATTAGATCTGGCAATGAGGAAATCTGAATCTGGGAAACGGAGAAAGTACCTCCCTAGCTGCTCCCCACTGTCTCCAGGCCGTCGGGGGTGAAGAACTGAAGTTTGAAGGTGAGGTCGCCCGTCGCCGGCTGCCGGAGTGGCGGACCCGGTGACCGCCCAATGCTTGTGCGCGCCGCCGCCAGGGAGAGGAGAGGCCGAGAAGCGAGACGCGAGTCGCGAGAGGTGTGAGGCCGTGAGTCGTGTCGCGTGAGATGCTGAGCCAAGGGCCAGCGCACAGCGTGGGCCGGCCGGTGAACGGGTGAAGAATGGGCCGGTGAAATCAGCGCATGGTTGGCCCAAAATGAGATGCTGCCGCTAGATTGGGCTGGAATGAGATGAATTAGACCCATTTATGGTATACATATGTATTACATCTTGTATATAGCTAATTTTTTGTCAAAATTTTTGGGTATTCAGCTGAATACCCATGAATTACTGTAGATTCGCCCCTGTTCCTGTGTGCTGTTTTTGAGTCTTGTCTGCTCACGATTTGGGTGAGAGAAGAGTCGTCAGGCTGGTGAGTGCACCGTGCATACGTCGTGCGCAGGGCAGGTACGGGCACATACTGTTGTTAGGCCAACTGTTGAGAGGTAACGGCGTGTCTAAGGGAGCACCAACTCGTAGAAATAATACGAGCATTGACATGACATTGGGTTCGGAACCGAGCTGATCTAAAAAGATGATCAGAGAACCACCATTGTTTCTTTTCATGTTCTGTGCGCAATAATTTTGCATATCAGGTGATATATAAAGGATTCAATCAGTACATGCATTACGAACTCAGACATAATAAGAAAAGGTTCATACAACACTTTAAACTTTGCTTAAAAGATCATTTAACACTCCAAACTATGAAACTGGCTATTTTGGTCTAGAAGCTTTGCAATTCAATTTAAATAACACTCTGACCCATTCACATCATAGTATTGCTCATGTGGCATAATAAGTGAGCGATTTTGTCATGTGAAATAACATGATAGACAAGTTTATGTAAATAATATGTAAGACCCATAAAGACTTCTCCCACAAATCAAAAAAGAGAGGGAGGGAGCTACAAGGGGCGGGGGCGGCCATGGAAGTACGGCTGAGAGCACGATGGGAGAGAAGCCATTATTGGCTCTACCTGTCATTAACCTAACTTGACCAGTGTGCTATTCTACATGGCAAAACCACGCATTCATCACGCCACGCGGGCAATGCCACCCTGCAAAACTAGGTCAAAATGTTATTTGAACCAGATTACAAAATTCAGGAGATCAAATATTTAGTTTTATAGTTCAGATGCTAGATGAACTTTCAAGTAAAGTTCGAGGTGTTATATAAACTTTTTCCTATGTAATATCACAGCAGTAATTGATTGATATCAAGTTTTGATCCATCAACCCAGTTGGCTTGTGCGACTACTGGTGACAAGTTCTCTCAAGGAAACCAACTCTACCATGCAAGACAGTCAAATACCCTACTACACGAAAACGGTAACAGCTAAAAATCATATGCCAGGTGTTGTAGGGGTGGCCCCCACCTAAGCCCAGTAGGCCTGTTAGAAGAATGTAAGGCCCAAAATAGGACGTATGTAATGACATGAGTGCCCCTGAGGGGAATACTCACATGTAAGGGCATAACTGTACAAGTGCTCATCGTTTGGGTATATATGCAGGGCATAGGCCACGGGGAAGACCCCGAAGCCATTTTTCTACTCACCTAACTCCCCACTACCATACTCTGTTTGGTCTGTAACCACAACAGTTGGCGCCGTCCGTGGGGAGGACAAGAGCAAGCCTCCAGATCTGAAGGAGGATGGCACCAAGGAAAGCTTCAACATCGGTGGCAAGGGAAAAGAAGGTGGAGGCGGCGAAATCTCGCGTCAATACCAAGGTTTCGGCTTTAGTGGCTGCAGGTGCGGGTGGCAGCGCGGATGTGACGACCGTGAGCACCGGCGTCCACGACGCGACGCCTGACCCCGCCACCACCACTACCCCGACCACCAACCCCAGCGCTGACAGCGCAGGCGCGCCCACTTCTTTACTCGGCGCGGGAGCGGTGGGCGGTCCCGGTGACGACGCGAGCTTCGTCTCCAGCTCCGAGGTCCTCCGCGCCCGCGCTGCAGGCAGATCGGGCGCACAGATCGTGGTCGCCGCCGTCCCGGTTGCGTCGCCAAGCGTGCCGGCGGCCACAACCACGCCGTGCCAATGGGAGCTGTCAGACCTCCGCGAAGCCGTGCGAGGCATACAAGAGGCTCGGAGCCAACACGCAACACCGGTGGCGGCGTCTCAGCCCACCCCGGAGGGGGCGAATAGCCGCGACGCTATTACGCCCAGTCGCGTTCCCTTACGCCGCATAGACCTGGAGTCCCCACTCTCCGTGGACCTGCAGCAAGCGCATGGCCCGAAGACTTCAAGTTCCCAAGCGTCATCGAAGCGTACAAGGGTGACTCCGACACGCGTGCGTTCGTATGCGTGTATGAGACCGCCATCGAAGCCGGTGGCGGAGACAACACTACGAAGGCAAAGGCACTCCCCCTCGCGTTGCAAGGAGCGGCGCTGTCCTGGTTCTCCACCATCGAACCACAATCCATCCACACGTGGGAACAGATCCGTGATCGGCTCTACAACAACTTCCAGGGAAGCTACGTCGAGCGTGTCGACGCGGACCAGCTCTTCGCAGTCAAACAGAAACCCGAGGAGGGGCTCCGGACTTACTTTAAACGCTTCGCCAAGGTACGCTGCCAAGTCAGGGACGTTAGCGAGGCAACCGTTATCAACGCAGCGATACAAGGTCTCCGCCCGGGACCGCTCGCAGAGTATAGCGCGCGGAAGCCACTCAAGTCGGAGGCAGACCTCTTCGACAAAATGGAAGCATACGCCCGAGCCGAGGAGAACGCGCGGGGGCGCAGCAGCGCCGGCTCCGACGCCAGGCAAACGGAGGACTTGTCGCAAAGGAGCCCCACAAGAGACAACCTGCGGACGAAGCACTGGAAAGTGCCCATGAATGACGCTCGTGAGCTCGTCGACGACGGAGTACACCAAACCCCACCAAGCGACAGGCGCAAGCCCCGGCGTAGCCGGCGAAGACCCCACAAGGCCCGCCACGTCCTCGCTGCGCACAGCGTCCCCAGGAAGCCGCGCTAATCTCGCGCGTCGGGGGGCGCGAAGGAGGCCACGATGAGAAGCCGCGTGCGGAGCAGGAACTTCTACAATACGGCCGATGGTGCAAGGTGCACGGTTACGGGGGCCATTTCACGCGGACATGCACCAAGGTTGCGGCATTACGGCAAGCGGTGGCCCCTGTACAGGCCTCGGAGACACATGCGCAAGACAGTCCCTCGTGTGTTGGGTCCCCCAGAGAGACCCAGGGCCGTGGTGTTAATGTCATCACCGGAGGCTCTTCGTCGAGCACTTCCCCGACGCAACTACCTCCGCGGGCGTCCCATTGCAGCATCATCTTCACGTCAGCCGACGCCCAGGGCGTAGAATTCCCCCACCAAGATCCCTTGGTCATCCAGGCCGACATTGCAGGTTGCGAAGTCAGGCGCATCCTCATTGACAGAGGGAGCTCCGCAAACATCTTGTTTGCGGAGGCCCTTGATCGTATGGGAATACCTCGGAGCCTGTTGAAAGCTTCGGAAGCCCCCCTCCAGGGCCTCGGAGGGCAGCCTATGAAGGCTTTGGGTCAGATTCGCCTCCAAGTCTCCTTGTGCCAGGCCGACAACGCCAGGACCGAAGATGTCGTCTTTGACGTCGTGGACGTCTCGTATCCGTATAATGCCATACTGGGCCGGTCTGCCATCAACTCCTTCGAAGCGGTCCCACACCACGCATTCTTATGCATGAAGCTCCCAGGACGGCGGGGCGTTATCACCCTCTTCGGCGACCAGGATATGGCTCGGAGCATCGAAACCGGAGCTGGACGCTTGCACCGCAAGGTGCACGCCCTCACCGACAAATACCGGGCGGACACGCCATCCGCTCCGGGATGGACACCTAAGCCCCACCCGGAGGGCGGAGTGAAGAGGGTGCCGCTCCAGGATGAGGGGCAGTTCGTATCCATAGGCGAGGGCCTCCCTCCGGACGTGGAGCAAGACTTGCTCCGAGTCCTCCAGGCCAACATGGATGTCTTCGCGTGGTCCCCGGAGGATATCAAAGGAGTGGACCGCGCCCTCATCGAACATAACCTCGCGGTCCGTTCTGACGCCAAGCCCGTCAAGCAGAAACTCCACCGTATGTCCATCGACCGGCAGCAAGCGGCCAAGGTGGAGGTGGCGAAGCTCCTTCGAGCGAGGGTTATCCGCGAGGTTCAACATCCGGACTGGCTCGCCAATCCGGTGTTGGTCAAAAAGGCCAGCGGCGCTTGGCGCATGTGCATCGACTTTACCGCCCTCAACAAGGCATGCCCGAAGGACGATTACCCTCTGCCGCGCATAGATCAACTGGTCGATGCTACCGCCGGATGCGAGCTCATGAGCTTCTTGGACGCCTACTCCGGCTACCATCAGGTCTACATGGCCAAGGATGACGAAGATAAAACCAGCTTCATTACGCCGGTGGGGACCTTTTGCTTCGTAAGGATGCCCTTCGGCTTGAAGAACGCGGGCGCAACCTTCACCCGCCTCGTCGCGCTGGCCCTGGCCGTCCAGCTAGGGAGAAATGTGGAGGCCTATGTGGACGACGTGGTCATAAAAACCAAGCAGCTCGCCTCCCACGGTCGGGATCTGCAGGAGACCTTCGACAACCTCAGGAAGGCGGGCATTAAGCTCAATCCGGACAAGTGTGTCTTCGGTGTACAGGCGGGCAAGCTCTTGGGCTTCCTTGTATCCGAGCGAGGCATTCAAGCGAACCCCGATAAGGTCGACGCTATCCTGGGCATGGAACCTCCCAAGACGACGCGGGAGGTCCAGGGCTGGCAGGCCGCATGGTGGCCTTGAGCCGTTTCCTCTCCAGAGCGGCGGAGCGGGGCTTACCATTTTTCAAGACTCTCCGCGGTTGCGACGGGTTTCATTGGGACGACGACTGTGCAAGGGCCTTCGATGACCTCAAGAAACACCTCACAACCCTTCCCACTCTGGTGGCCCCAGCACCAGAGGTTCCCCTCCTACTCTACCTCGTCCTTGAAGAGGGCACGCTCCAGCGGCCAGTGTACTTTGTCTCCGAAGCCCTCCAGGGCGCCAAGACGCGATATACTGAGCTCGAGAAGCTTGCTTACGCGCTGGTCATGGCCTCAAGAAAACTCCGGCATTACTTCCTGGCGCACCCGATCACGGTGCCATCCTCGTTCCCTCTGGCGGAGATGCTGCACAACAAGGAGTCCACGGGGCGAATCGGTAAATGGGCAGCCGAGCTGGCCCCATTCTCCCTAACATACGCCTCTCGAACGGCGATCAAGTCTCAAGTGCTGGCGGACTTCCTCGCGGAATGGACCCCTCCAGCTCAGCCCGCCTTCCAGGTCGAAGACCCGGTGTGGACGCTTAACACCGACGGAGCGTACGGTGTTGAGGGCGCAGGGGTGGGCGCCGTTATCACCACACCTGAGGGGCAGCGCCTGTTGTACTCGGCGCGCCTAGCGTTTCCGGCTACGAACAACACGGCCGAATACGAGGCGTTACTCTTCGGCCTCGGGAAGCTCAAAGCGATGGGAGCGAGGTGAGTCCTCGTCCGCACTGATTCCCGGTTAGTGGCGGGCCATGTGGATAAGTCATACCAGGCCAAGAACCCGGAGCTAGCCAAGTACCTAGCAGCCGTACGAGCGAAGGAGCGGCACTTTTTGGGCGTCACGGTGAAGGCCATCCCTCGAGCAGACAACGAGCAAGCGGACGTCCTGGCCAAGGCTGCCAGTCAGCAGCTCCCAGTTCCCGAAGAGGCATTTTACGAAACCCTGCCAGCGGCGACCATAGCGCAGGATAATCGGGATGCGGCCCTCGTCCACCAGATCACCCAGCAGGGTGACTGGCGGGAACCCCTTTTCGCTTTTCTGCAGGGCATCGCGGAACCAGATGACCCCTCCGAGCTCCGGCGTTTGCAACACCGCTCTAGGTCCTTCCAGGTGCTCAACGGGGCGCTCTACAAGAAGGGGGGTCTGCGCACCGCTCCTGCGGTGCCTCCCGCGCGAAGAAGGAAAGCGCCTCCTCGCAGAAATTCATGCGGGTCTCTGCGGTTCGCACCTCCAACCAAGGTCTCTGGTGGGCAAGGCATTCAGGCAGGGTTTCTATTGGCCAACAGCTGTCGCGGATGCCCAGGATCTCGTGCGCCGTTGTCAAGGTTGCCAATGGATGGGAAGGGCTATCCACAGGCCCCCGGCAAGCCTCCATCCCATACCCCCGGTATGGCCGCTGGCGCGGTGGGGCATCGACGTCGTGGGACCACTCCCCAGGGCCGCAGGAGACCTGCGATTCGTCACGGTTGCTCTAGAGTACTTCTCCAGGTGGCCGGAGGCGATAGCTCTGGCCAAGATTACCTCGGCAGCCCTGCAGCGCTTCCTCTGGCAGAACATCATATGTCGATTCAGCGTGCCTAGGGAGATCACTGTCGACAACGGTCTGCAATTCGATGCAGCCCCATTCAAAGAATTCTGCGGCAACATGGGCATCACCCTCCGGTTCGCCTCGGTTGGACACCCACAGTCCAACGGGGCGGTGGAGCGGGCAAACGGCGCTATCTCCGCCGCAATCAAGAAGCGCCTCGTCGGGCTACCAAAGGGGAAGTGGCCGGGCGAGCTCCACAGCGTCCTCTGGTCCCTTCGCACAATGGTCACACGCCCAACGGGGTTCACGCCTTTCAAGCTCCTTTTCGGTGACGAGGCGGTCACACCTGAAGAAATAAAGGCTGACTCGCGGCGGGTCCTCGTCCAAGCACCAGACGAGGAATGCCAATTGTCCGTGGATCTCCTTGACAGAGACCGGGCCAGCGCAACACAGCACGTCATAAAATACGCGCGACAGATGGTGCGCGGTCGCAATCGTTCGCTGTACCTGCGCGAATTCAGACCGGGAGACCTCGTCCTTAAGATGGCACTCCACGCGGAGACGGTAGGCAAGCTCGAGTCCAAATGGGAAGGCCCGTACATCGTCGCGGAGGCCCTGCAGAAGGGGGTGTATCGCTTAGCCACCTTGGAGGGGCACACGCTCCGCCACACGTGGAATGCGGACAGGTTGCGGCGGTATTACGCCTAAGTCGAGCACACGAGGCCAAGGGCCTTCCACGGCTTCGGTGGGTGCAAGCGGCTAGCGGTTAGTGCCTTAACCCTTGTAACTGCTCACCCGCGCAAACGGGAATTCAATAAAGTGCATCGTTCATGCAAATCCTTTCGTTTTCATACCAAAAGCACGCGAAGGATCACCTTCGTGTGCACTGTGCATGAGCATGAATAAGACGTAGTCTACGGACTCTAAATAAGACGTAGCGTCGAGGTCCGCCTCGCACGCACTCTACGGAGTATAAATAAGACGTAGCGCGAGGTTCGCCTCCGCACGCAATTTCACCGCCCGCAACGCGCGCAGTCTACGGACTCTAAATAAGACGTAGCGTCGAGGTCCGCCTCTGCACGCACTCTACGGAGTATAAATAAGACGTAGCGCGAGGTTCGCCTCCGCACGCAATTTCACCGCCCGCAACGCGCGCAGTCTACGGACTCTAAATAAGACGTAGCGTCGAGGTCCACCTCCGCACGCACTCTCCGGAGTATAAAAAAAAGACGCGGATGCTATCCCTGCGCACTCTACGGAGTATAAACAAGACGCGAACCCTGCGCACGCATGGGCGTTGCCCCAGTGCGTACTCTTCGGAGTATAAATAAGAACGTGGATGTCGATCCCACGCACTCTCCGAAGTATAAAAAAAAGACGCGGATGCTATCCCTGCGCACTCTACGGAGTATAAACCAGACGCGAACCCCGCGCACGCATGGGCGTTGCCCCAGTGCGTACTCTTCGGAGTACAAATAAGACGTGGATGTCGATCCCATGCACTCTCCGGAGTATAAAAAAAGACGTGGATGTCGATCCCACGCACTCTCCGGAGTATAAAAAAAGACGCGGATGCTATCCCTGCGCACTCTACGGAGTATAAACAAGACGCGAATCCCGCGCACGCATGGGCTTTGTCCCAGCGCGTACTCCCCGGAGTATAAATAAGACGCGGTCGAAGCTCCCACGCATGCAACGGCTAGTCTGAGACGCAAAGCGTACGCAAGCCGGTTGGCTACTATCAGAGCAAGGGGCGACATCAAGTCTGGATACCCGTGCTTCACATGACCCCCCAGCTCACAGCATATCACATAACAAAAAGGGCACGGGAGAGTTATCGCTTAGCCCAAGTAAGACAGTTGCATTACAGAAGCAAACATGCGCACGGCGCGGAACGCGCCGAAACCTGGAATTATCCCTATGAGTCTGCGCCATCTTCGCCGCGACGACTGCCCGCACCGCCTTCGCTGCGCCGAGGGACCTCTTTGAGCCAGCGAAGCACGTCCCCCTCGTTCTGCAGCGTCCGCCGTAAAGCAACCGTGGCGGCGCCCTCCCCGACGTACTTCAAATCCGGTCATGGAAGTTTCGGGTGGCGGGATGGGTGGCGCGAACGGCATCAGATATCACCCCGGGCCGAATAGGCAAGTCAAGCTGAGGGTTCGCCAGCTCATTGACATGCTCACACCCACCGGCGTGCAGCAAGGCGAGGGCAAGGCCAACACTCATGTAGCCACAGTGGGTGCCGAAAGCCTTGGCGCCGGGAAGGGTGACGCTCGAGCCCTCCTCGATTCGCCCAAGCGTCTCCATCAGGTCTTGACGACTATGGGTGGCGTCCTCCGCGTGCCCCCACCCAGTGCAGGGCAGACGGAGCAGCAGCGACAGCCTGCCCCTGACAGGGGCCAGCGCGATTCCAGGCGTCATTAAAGCGCACTCCCACGCTACGCAACCGTCTCCCCGCGCTGGCTTTACATCATGCGGAGCATTCCCCGAGACTCGGCTGCCCGGGGCAGCCGACCCGGTTCGCCTCACACCCAAAATATCCGGAGCGCGAAGTAGGGCACGCCCGGACTTCGACCCCGTCGAGACCTTCGGCCGGTCCGGTGCCTTCGACCCTCGGCCCCGTCGAGGCCTTCGGCATGCCCGGTGCCTTCGGCCCCGAGGCCGCGCAAGCTCCGGGAACGGAAGACAGCCCTCGCACAAGCACCAGCGGAAGTGCAAGCGCAAGTATACCTAGGTCATCAAGGATCACAGGCCGATGGGACGGATGGGGCCAAAGGGCTCAGCGGCATGGCTTCGGCCCGTGAAGCCCTTCACCATGAGAGGCTCCTGTTGTAGGGGTGGCCCCCACCTAAGCCCAGTAGGCCTGTTAGAAGAATGTAAGGTCCAAAATGCGACGTATGTAATGACATGAGTGCCCCTGAGGGGAATACTCACATGTAAGGGCATAACTGTACAAGTGCTCATCGTTTGGGTATATATGCAGGGCATAGGCCACGGGGAAGACCCCGAAGCCATTTTTCTACTCACCTAACTCCCCACTACCATACTCTGTTTGGTCTGTAACCACAACACCAGGGTTTATAAAGTGTGCTTCCACTGTCAAAAGACGTAGTATGCTTCCAATAAACACCATTATCACTATCAACCAAGTAATTAGACATTCACATTGTGATCGTTACACAACACGAAATGCTAACAGCCTAACAATCACCTCAGGACTATAATTCATCGTCTTGTAAAAATGTATTGATTTTGGAGTCAATTTCACGAATGAAGTAACAAGAAAAAAAACTTGATGAGCAAAATATGGTGATCCCTATTGTGGATCTTACTTATGCATGAGTGCATGCACCACCGGTAGCAAACTCCATGTTAGCAACAAAGAAACAAGGGTAAAGCTGAGTAATGTTAAGGGTATTTAGGTCATTTTATATTATCTAGGGTTTGAATCCTTGTGTGTCTCACGTATTATATATAGTCCTATGGGCTACTATTGTAATACAACTTATATTCATCCATCTCTTCTCCAAAGATAACATGGTATCAAAGCCTAGGTTTCAAACGTAGCTCACCTCCGATTGAACCTTCCGCTGCTGCCTCCGGGAGGAGCTAATGCCAAAGGCAACCATCCTAGCCGGCCAACGCTGGCCACCACCGACCGCCGCTGGCCACCACCGACCGCCGCATCTCCCTCCTCGACCTGCGCCCGCGCCCGGCCGCCAATGCGCCGTGCAGCCACCTTGATATGGCCGCCTCCAACACCGCCAAGTCCGGATCCGGCCGCCTTCAGGCCAAATCCGGTCGTCTTCACCACTGCCGAGCTCAGATCTGGCCTGTCTCCCACCGATGCCAGCCCTCTCTGCTGCCGCCGCGCCACGCTGGGCCACCTGCACCTCCGGCAGCCCGAGCCCGCGCCGGCATCTCCTCCTGGTCATCTCCGCTCCGGATCCAGCCTCCCCACGCCGAATCCATGCCGTCCCCATTGGATCTGGCAGCCTCCGCGCCAGGCCGTCGCCTCCCCCACCTGGATCCGTGCCGCCTGTGTCGAATTCGGCCTCGCCTGCCTGGATCTGGGCACCTCCGCACTTCCCAGGCCGCCGCCTTCTCAGGCCACCGCCCTCCCGGATCTAGCCGTCATAGCCTCGGATCCGGCGATCGCCGCCATGGATCCCGGCCCGCGCTCGCCTCCGGCCGGATCTGGGCAGATCCAGCCACGCCCGCCTCGGCTGGATGTCTTCAATCATCTCCACCGCCCACGCCTAGAGTTCGTCGCACCAGATCTCGGTTGGCACCACCCAAGGCCCCCACCAGCTTATCCCTCCTCTCTGGCCTCCTCCCCCGGTTGGTGGTGAAGAGAAGAAGGTGCTGAGAGGGAAGGGGGGTGAGGTGGGAATGGGAGTTTGGGTTTTGGGGAGCGAGAAGGGGAGTTGGTGTGGCTTCCACTATAATCCGTTAGTCTTCCATTGTGTCCATCCAAGTCTGTAGTATCTATCTTTCAGTTTATCAAAGCCATGCGAGTCCACAAAATCCTTATCAGTTAGCCGACTGCTTTGCTAGCCATGGTTCATCCTTTCGGATGGGTATGGTCCTCTCCTTCCTTTCGCATAACCACAGCCACCGCTCTTCTCTTTGAGCCGCCGCCCCGAGTTTCTAAGGCCGCCGCGCTTCTTCTGCGCCATACCTCCGTTGCACTTCTTGTGCACTGCGCCGCCGCTGTCTTGGGCTTCGATATGTGGCGCTATACTTCTATCCCTCTCTTCGGCTTAGTTTGACATCTCTCTCTCTCCTTGTGTCACCTTCCACATCCTCTTTATCGTGTTGTTGCGGTCGACTTTGCTCCCGCTTATTTCAACTTTTCCAACCCCTGCACTAAATGTCTTTTGAGTTGTTGCATAATTCCGGATGGTTGGTACTCGATACAATTTTCAAAGAGCTGCACACTATGACGATGTCTTCAACCTTTTCAAATACAATGCTATTGTATATACCTTGTATTTGAGGGGTGTTAAGGGTATCAAGTCATTTCCTATTATCTAAGGTTTGAGTCCTTGTGTGTCTCATGTATTATATATAAACCTATGGACTGCTATTGCAATACAACTTACATTCATTCATCTCTTCACCAAAGATAACAAGTCCAACCATAATTAACATGGTTTGACTCCATTGTCTTGTAAAAATGTATTGCTCTAACGAAGGTTGCACATGTTTCTGAAAAGCCCCAAAATTTCAAAATCCAAAAATTTTGTGATTTTTGCTGCTTTTTGGGTGAATTTCGGAAACTTTCCTTTTTGGGAAAGTTTTCCCCGTTCCCGCTTTCCTTTCTGGGCCGGGCGCCTTCTTTTCTCTCCGGCGCCCCGCTCCTTGCCGCTTTCCTCGCCACCCGGCTCCTCTCGCGCGGACGCCTCCTCCTCCCTCCGCTGGCGCCCCGCTTCCTCCGCGCCCCAGCGCCGCCCCTCGGATCCTCCCTCCGCGCCCACTGTTTTGGACCGCCCCGCCGCGCCGTCCCGACCGCCTGCAGCACCTCCGCGCCACGCGTCGCCCCGCTCCTGCGGCCGACCCCACCTGGCAGCCCCCGCCTTCCCTTCTCCCGCGCGCGAACGCCTCCCCCGCTCTGTCGCAGCTCACCTGCCCCTCTCCCGTCCCGTCGCCATTATCGCGACGCAGCGCCCGGTCACGCCCCGTCTGCGCGGAGGAGACGCGCTCACCAACTCCCGTCAATCCTGTTGACCCCGGCGCCGCCCGTTGGCTTCTCCTCCACACCCCGCTTCTCCCTCCGCTCGGGTATAAATACCCCCTTCCGGCCCCCTCCCTCTCCTTTGCTTCCCGAGCCACTCCAACATCCCCATTCACCTCCCGCCACTCCCAGCCACCTTCCAGAGCCGCCGATTGGAGCCCCGCCGCCTTGTGAGCCGGCGGCATCTCGGAGCCAATCTCCCTCTCCCTCCCTCCACTCTTCAATTGTTTTCGCCCAGAGCTTCCCCTCGGTGTGCTAATCGCTTTGGTGGACTTGTTTGGACAGGTGCCTGCCCGAGGAGCTCCAGCCCCGAAGCACACCGCCGGCCGAAGCCACCCTCCCGTGGCCAGCTCTCCTCGCCGCTTCCCCGCTCCTGCCGCCACCACCATTGTGAGC
Source organism: Dendrocalamus latiflorus (assembly GCA_017311315.1). Lineage (NCBI taxonomy): Eukaryota > Viridiplantae > Streptophyta > Magnoliopsida > Poales > Poaceae > Dendrocalamus > Dendrocalamus latiflorus. Next base: position 6,046,261 of record CM029629.1, on the reverse strand, counting down.
CCCGTGACTCCCTTCCCGTGTAGCCGCGGCCGTTTGACCTCCCTTGCCGCCGGTGACCTCCCTCACCTTCGAGCGCCCGAATCTCCCCCTTCTGTCCCCCGCCCTCTCCGTTGTTCCCCTCGTCTTCCCAGTGCCCAAAATGGGTTTCCCATGTCCAGGAGCACCCAGTGGAGCTCTCCCCGGCCATCAGAGGCCTTCGCAGTCGCCGGAACGCCGCAGCTCCGCCGCCCCCGTTTCTCTGTCGCCCCCGCCCGGCTGGAGGTAGACGACGACGGCGTGGCGTTATCCCCACCGTCCATCCTCCCTGGCGCCTTCAAACCGCAGCCGCCCGATCTCCCTTACCGTTTCGCCCCGTCTCCGTTTCTCCGCGTCCGATTCCCGCCCACTCCATCCGAGCCGTCGGCACGCCCCGCATCCCCGCCGCTCGCGTCGTCCACGCGGCGGCCATCCGACCCGCTCGGGCGCGCGCGCAGCTGGGCCGTCTCCCCAGCCCGCTCCGTTCCCCCGCGCGCGCGCAAATCAGGCCGCGCTGGCCTTCGGCCGCGCGGGCCATCTCCCCGGCCGGGCCGCACTGTAGCCGTGGGCCGGCCTTCTACTGTTCACCGAATTTTCAGAGGATTTATCAATTTCCAAAATGCCAGCAAATCCAAATAAATCCTAGAAAATTACAGAAGATTCCAAAAATTCTCAAATTTCACCACTTTGCTCCAAATAATATTCCAGACCCATTGGTGACCTCCATTTCCACAAAATCATCCCAAATAAATTCCTAAAATTCCATTCGAAGGATTTATGCAATTTACTCCTTTTTAAATAGTTTATTTTTCCTCGCTTGATTAGTCTCAAGCTGGATTTAATTTGTTTTATATGTTTGCGTTAGTGTCGGAGTCTCCGGAAGTTCAAGTGCAGTCACAGGAGCCAGGAGGTTCTTCGTTCGAGCTAGCGGAAATCATTCGGATTGACGGCAAGTCCCAAATCCTTTGATCATATTGCAACCCATGATGTTTATTTATGTTAATATGTTATTTGCATTATGCTAACTGTGAAATGTTAGTTTGAAATAAAATAAAATATTTAGAATGACTTGTTATGTAGTTAATCCTACCACCGTTAAATGCCCTGTTAAATTTGTTGCCATGCCTTTGCAACCCTAGAAATAATTATCTATTAATCTAGATAAATTGTAGGGTATTATTATCATGCAAAGTCTTACACTAATAAGGTTGTGGCTGTGGGCCAATAGGATTTGCAAACCCGACTCTAGGGTAGGGTGGTATGGGACACCGTGCCCTAGAGCGGAGAGTGTCTGCGGGCACGAGGTAGGGTAAGGGGGATTGTGGTGCGCCGCGAGACGGTTTTCGTCCATCTCTTACCCTAGGATTGAGGTTAGGGTAAGGCGGGTTGTGGTGCGCCGCGAGACGGTTTTCGCCCACCGTTTACCCTAGGCTGGGTCGCGGGCCTGGTGAGGTTGCGGACCATGAGAAAATATAAGGACTGAAACCCTTACGCTGAGCAACTGTCACAGTGATCGCTCAACCACAGGAGTTGACTTGTCAACACTTGTCTAGTAGCTGCTCAACTCAATTGAAACTCTACAGGAGGTTTAGCAGTGAGGTTAGGCAAGCCGCGTTGTGGGTGCCTAACAACGGTAGAGTTCACTCGAAGCGAACACCGTTTTTCTCTTGTGTGTGGGGGGGGAGCCAGACCCGAGTGAATTCTACCGGGTAGAGCCTATATAAAGAGTTGAGCAGTGAAACGACCTGGCTTTCTTAACTCTTTAGCGGGAGTTAAGGGATCGTGTGGGTAAAGCTGAGCAAGCTCTGCAGAGTCAAATAAATGGTATTCGAATACGCCGTGCTCCCGGTTATTGGAGCTGTGTCACTTGGGTGATTCCAGCAGTAAAGCTTAAGTAGTTTTGTACATGCTTTAACTTGTTTAGGTTAGTTAATGAACTCTTGTTGAAAACCCCTGAGATCTTGAGAAGTAGTTTTTGGGCCGTCTTATCAAAATGTTTGCAAATAAAACTGCATCCACTCAAAGTTAATAAACCAAATATATTTCCCCTCCTTTGATGTTCCGTGCATGTAATAAGTTAGGGTCCCTTTGGGACTTACTGAGCCGGTTGATTGGCTCACGGCTTGCTTAATCTAATCTTTAGAGGATCAAGACGAAGGTGGAAGTCTCCCCGTCGAGGAAGTCCCGGAGGATCTCTTCTTCGACGAGGATCCTTGGCTTTAGGTCTTCGCCGCGCTCAAAGCGGATTCTGGAAGTCTTTTGTAATGTAATTATACTTTGGGCTTGCATGCCCCGCTGTCAAAACCTGGATGTTAATCCTTATTTCAAATATATGCTGAACTTTTGTTGTAAGCATGCAATGGTATACTCTTGCGCGACATTCTATAACTGTTCATGCGTGAATAGTTACGGGGTGCCGTGTCCGTACGCGCCCCTGGAAAACAGGGGCGTTACAGTTTCCAACCATAATTAACATGGTTTGGCTTTTTGGGATGTCTTGTCAACTAATATAATCTGTGCAAGTGAACAACAGTTAGCAACACAGAAACAAGGGTAAAGCTGAGTCCGACTATTCAAAAAGAAATAAAAAGATGTCAACTTGGGATATATAAAACAACTGAAAATTGAGAGCAGTAAAAAAAACTCGATAGCACGTGCATAGGAAACATACGAGAGGAAAATCTTCATCACACTATTTCAATCCCTAATGAGATACACAGCTTGGAATCAGCTCCACCACTGATCACACTGTCCCCTTTCCACCAGTCGGCACATAAAACCTGCAATCACCGAAGTTAGTTGAGCACCTCTTTTCCTGAAATACGGGGGGTGGGGGGTTAACACTATCAAAAAGAATACATTATCGTTGCGCAAGTCTACAGAAGCCAGTGCCCACTGCAACAGGAGCAACATCATTAATGACATTTTCATGCCACAATCTGGAAGAAAGAGTGCAAATGGGGCAAGAAACGATATTATTAGAATATTACTGCTGTTCTTAGATCCCACAACATCACTTTCCCATCAAATGACGATGATATCAAATGAAACCAGGAACTTGGATGCCATTTGCACGCAGTAATCCAGCTTGAGTGAGAGAACTGAAAAATAGGAGCTAGAGTTCCTGTTTCAGGGAAAACATATGAGCTAGCTTGAATGTGGTCCACGAAAGATAATTACAAACATAACTTTATACATGTTTACCAGGTTTGCGAGGGTGCCATACCCTCAAGACAGGGTCAGAACCACCAGCAGCAATCAGTGAAGAGCTCTCACCACCACAATCCAAGCAATTCAAGGCCTTCCCACAAACCTATGGAAAAGGTTTGGACATCAATGTGAAATAAGATGGGATCGGTTATGAAACAGAACAAGAGAGTTGCACTAGCTATATGACTCTGCCATACAAAATATTTTTTTGAACATTAAGATTTAGTAGTCAAAGAATAAGTAGAGACGTTGATTCACAGTTTGCAAGAAGCAAAATAGAGAGAAAATCAGCACCAAATGTTGCAGATGCCAATCAATTAGCATAAAAAAGCTGTTTCCTTCTCTTCTGCTATGTTAGCATGAGAACAGCATATTGTCCATGCATCTTTTTGCAATATATAGAATTTTTTCAAGCAAGAACAGGAAACCACCGCTTTGTATATTGAAACCAAATAGATTAGAGTTCACTGCATAATTGCAACATATACATATATTTTGCATACCATATTCCATGTTTCTTTCCCTGTCTGAACATCCCACTGCCGAACAGAATGATCCCAAGATGCTGAATATATTGTTTGCTGCTCAGGCCAGACAACAGCAGAAACACATTGTGTATGTCCCAGAAGTGTTGAAGTGCCTGAACCCTGGAGTACAACAGGATCAAAATTGTGAGATCAGCAGGATTTATCATAAGATAAGAAATAACATGAACTTCATAATAACAGAAACTATCAGCCTTCGTCCATCCGCCTGAAAATCATGGTAGTCCGTACACATTAAATTTATCATGGCACAGGGATTTGAAATCCAATACCCAGCCCAATTTAAAATTAATAATTGAAATTGATTGGTCTAGTCCCAGATAGAGCACTATGGAAAGGTAAAGAGTGGTTTATGACTTGAACTAGAACCAAACCATTTTTCACTTCGTGGAGTATTCACACTCTTTATCACCATAGCTCCCCACCCCAAGAGGGAAAAAAGCAACACACATGAAAAGGCAGTGAAAAAACTTGACTTCCTAACTCAAATCAATCAACAGATACATAGGCTTTACAGCCTTGGAACTACGCTAATAACACCGAAGAACTTGGATTAGAAAGCAACCTCTAAATGAGACTCTTGGGGTCCAGAGGAATCAGAATTCATCCTTCTCTTCTTCACCGAGACAGCGTCACCATCTTCTTCAGATCCTTCAACCGCCCACAGCTTGATTGTGCTATCCCAGGAACCAGAACATATCTAGGTACCAAAAAATAGGTTAAAAGGAACTGAGGACAAAATGAGTATCACCCAACGTTGCTGTGGAAGAACAGATCAAGTGATCATTACCATATCTCTGGAAAGGTCTACAGCAATACTTTGAACAGATGATGTGTGCCCAGGAAGAATTTTGTAAGCCCCGATCCGCTTCGCGTAGCCAATAGTGACTGATGTATCAAACTTCAGGAGTGCACAGCATAATGTAAGATTATAAGAAAAATATTACAATGTAAATAAACAAGTCTTGGAAATAAAATTGAAAAGAGTATCTTTACCTTGAATAGGCGCAATGACCTATCCTTTGAGCCAGTCACTACATGCAAATTGCCTTCAGTTTCAACTCCTGGGATAACATTATCCAAGTTAATCACTTAAAAATATACACATCTTGACATTGTGACAATGATGGGGAAAATAATTAACAAAAGAAATGCCCTCATAGCATTAATAAACAAATACTAAATATTTTGAGCAAGCCAGCAAGGTAACCTTTATTGATAAAGCTGGCAGAAGTAATTGCACCACTGTGTCCCTCCAAAACTTGAGTACATACAGATGCGTCTTTCCATATTCTATGCAAGAAATGAAACTAAAAGGGTAAGACATACAACAGTTCTACATACTTTTCGTGTAAAAATTGAGTCAAATAAAATAAACAGTAAGACTCGAGAGATGCATACCTTGCAAGACCATCGTAGCAACCTGTTAATATGAAGCTCACATGAAAGCAAAACTTCAAATAAAGATCAACAATGTAAACAGTTCATTTGAATTGTCAAAGTGATTTATGTACATCTAACTAAGGAAACGATCGAACTTGTCACTGTGTGTAAGTGTATTAGTTGCACAATACTGATCAGTTTGGGACCCCAAAAAAGATGTTTTTACAGGATCATCAGTTGCTAGTAGTATAATTATGAGATGCAATCAAGAAAAGTTGGAGATGAGGCTCGACATTTGGAAGTATACATATAGTATTGAACTCACAATAACCCAATCACATACTGAGATACTTGTGTTGCTTGGAATTTCTCCCTTCATGTTGGCTCTGGCTGAGATAGGCACACCACACACTGAAAGATTTTAGCCTAGCATTTATTTAGCACATTTCATACATGGACAAAACTAAGTTGTTCTTTGAAATAGCCTGAACACAATTACACAACAGCATATAAAAGTCTCAATTTGCCATCTATTTCGTCACTTGGGTTCAATTCTGAATGCCATTATCCCTCGGTATTCCTTCCTAATCACAACTCATGCCCTGCTGCTACAATAGAAGCCAATGTCCACGTACTCTAGACAGGTATATATCAAAACAACTGTTGACTATAGTTTCCAGAGAGCTATGTATGCCATCACATTTCCCGTTATCCCCATTCCATACCTTCTGACAGCTGAAGTACAACCTAGAACTCTGACCTTAGCCAAAATCAAATGTTTGCATCAACTAACCTCTTCTGTCCAAATAAGGCGTGCCCTAAAATCCAAAACTCCCCCAAGTCATCTAACCAATACACACATTACCGCAAATATAAGGAAAATAAATTTTAATTCCTGGTCAATTACTTCAGCAGTTATAGGTCTGTGCATCACCAAAAAGGCCTGATTGGCCACCTCAATACTCGTCAGACCAAAAAACAAAAAAGCATACCTCTGGTTCGATCCATCAACCGCACTAACCCAGTCATCATGCGGGCAGGGTTCCTCCTGCTTCCTTGGCGCCACGGCTTTCCCATACTCGAGCTCAAGCACACTCTCCTGCAAAACGTTCACACCAAATCCTCGTATAATTTCACAACCACCTCCACATCACAGCAATACTTCCCAAAACAAAACCTTCGAACACAGATTCATACCGCCGATATGCCCTTGGCGAGGAGGAACTGCTGAAGCGGCAACCGCACGAGCTCGCCGTCCACGAGGAAGTCGAAGAGCTGCGCCTGGCGGTCCGGATCGGCTGCAAACGGAGCGGTCGGTGAAATCGGCGGGTCCTTTCGCTCTAACGAGGTCGGGGTTAGGGTGTAGGGGCGGTCGACAATCTCGGAGAGGCCCATGCGGGAGAGGTCGGCGGGGACGGCGATGGCGGTGGGCGTCGCGCGCAGCGGAGGTGGCAGCTTCGTCACGAAGCGCACGCGCACCTGGCGCGACTGGTCCAAGGCGCCGCCGGCGTCCATGGCGGTGTCGGGGGACGGGGGGAGGAGGCGATGGTGGATGTGGCGGCGGCGGGAAGTGTCGGAGAAGGGTTTTGGGAGTTCGAACGGTGAGCTTATTTGGTTTGGGTTTTGGAGTTTGTGGGACCCTGTTGCAGCGACTAGATGTTCCGAGGAGACAGGGAAGAAGAAATAACCATTTTCTCAAGAAACCCTTCCAATTATTCCACCGTTTTAGACTGGCGTCTTCTTTTCAGCTTCTAAAAGTTATTTTTTTAACTTTTATACAATAACTAACTTTTAAATGAAATATCTTTTTCAAAGCGGTATCTACAAATTAATGAAAGTATACATTGCAACGACTTCATTTATATGAACCAAAACCACACGTGAGTTTCTGTTATTTCGTACTCTGTATCACAAATAATCTAAAAACTATAAATCGTAAACATAAGCTGAAGCCAAAAAAACAAGCCTATAGCTACGACTGATGGCTTTTAGTCTTAGTACGAGCGCGTGTACGAACGAACCAAATATCGATAAGTTACTTCAAAAGGTTGTCTTGATAAACTATTTCGAAAAGACACTTAAAAAACTGTTTATTTACTTTTTTTAGAAAAACCTTAAGCAAGTCAGAGACCATAAGTTAAAAAAGGACGGAGCTTTAGACGGACTTCCATGGTTCCATCATGCGGCCCGACTTAGGCGCACAGGGATTGGCCGTGATGGCCGGCCCACCGTGGCCACTATGAACTAGGCCTTGGTGTACCATACCATGTGCTACTACCAACCCCAACCAAGACATGTACTACTACAGCGAAGTTGGCACCAACCTTGGGGGCTTCTTCACTGCCACTAAAGCCTCTGTTTGGCACAGCTCAGCTTCACTAGTGAAGCTGTTTTTTTAGATTCAGCTTCACGAGCAGCTTCACCGGTGAAGCTAAAGCTGTTTTAGAAAACTGTTTGGCAAAACAGCTTCACCAACAGCTTCATGCATGGCTGAGAGAGGTCAATTGTCCAAGATGCCCCTGTCTACCTGACTTGTTCTAACATTGGAGTTGTATATTTGTATATGATCATATGAATTAAAAAATAATATATTTGAATGAATATGAATTAAAAAATTAAAATAATAAAATAATATTTGTGAACGGGATTTGTGAATAAAAATTAAAATAAAATAAAATAATATATTTTTAAAATAATAAAATAATAATAAATATTGAATTAAAAAATTAAAATAATAAAATAATAGCTTCATGCATGGCTTCATGCACGGGATTTTTGTGAAGTCTGCGGTGCGTACGCTGAGTGGCAAATGCGTGTAAATATTTGTGAACTAGAGGGGCATTCGCTTCCTAGGAATATGGGCCTGAGGGAGAGAGCTGTGAAAAGCTACTTTTTTCAGCTTCACCTCTCCCTATTCCTTTGTGAGAGCACAAAAAAAAGAAGCTTCATGGGTGAAGCTATTTGCAAAATGGGTGTTTGGCAAAAAATAGCTCACAACAGCTCATGAAGCTGTTGGTGAAGCTGTGCCAAACAGGGCCTAAATGAGCAGCAAACTATGGTGAACTCTGCTGTACCTGGTGATTCGTCCCGTGCTACAAACGGCAGCAATGGAACTACACAGTTTAAGACAAAGTGGACCGTGCATCTCCTGGGCCACCCAAGATGTGATGAGATCCCAACCCTTAGCTCTCCCTCCAACCGCATCAAACGAAGTGGACAAGATACAACCAGGGTAAATCGGCACTTTTATTGGAACCTATTTGGGAACTTCAATTCCCACGGTGCCGGGAAACATTTCTGCGTTTCAGGTCCGCTCAAAACGGCTTAGACTTCTGATTTCTGACTTATTTTTCACTATTCAATAATTTCGTTTTTTCTGGGTTTTTAGCTTTTTTTCGGTTCTTTTTCCCCGTATGCATTTGTACTGTCCATAATGGGTTAATATGTTTTTCTATTTTTAAATTTAATTACGCCAAATAAGCCATCATCAGCTACAGTGTAGTTTCAGTCAATTACAGTATTTTTCAGCCATAAATCACTTAAAAAATCATTTTGAGCAACCCCTCAATAGGGAACATAGGGATGGTAAGGCGAGAGCATGCAGGTGCAGCGCCTAACCTGGATTCCATCCCCGGTTAAAAAAAATATTGCAAAATTCTGATCAGTTCCACCGAACTTGGTTGACTCCTCTCAGGGGGCATCTAGAGCTATAACTTCGCAATATTGCAACCAGCAGGTTACCGTTGATTCTGTTAAAACTTTGGCACCGATCAGTCGTTTAGCTAGAGAGACGGTGGATCCTTTTCGACTTCGATTTATAATTTTTATTTTTAGTTCTAACGTGAGTATTTGTATGAACGAATTAAATATCGATAAATTGATAAATTATTTTAAAAAACTTTCTCACTTTTAAACGGAGACAAGTAACCACCATTTTTTTTGGAAAGAACCGGGACAAAAACAGAACAAAAAAAGGGAGGCCTTGGTTGGTTGCCTGGTTGGTGGGTGGGCTAGAGGAATATATGCGCCTGTTGCGAGTGGACTCTCGAATCATTGTGCTGCGTGCCATGTCATGCACGCTCGACGGTCCGCAAGAGCGAAAGAATCTGATCTCGGGTCAAAAGGGTCGAACGAATCGCAGCCAGTAGTTTCCTCCAGGTCTTTTCGGCTTTATTTTAAATTTTACTTGTATCGAGACAAAAGCTACGATGCAAACGGGCGGGGCCGAACGTCATTTCAAACATCGTAGCAGAAGGCTGGTACTACTGATCAGTGAGTGAGCAAGCGAGTAGAGTGCAGGCTCCGGTGCTAGCGTCGGGTGACTCGTCGCTGTAAGCTGCAACCTCACGTACAAAGGCCAATTTGGAACGTCGTCACGTTGCCAGCGTCTATTTGTGAGGAGGCGAATGCAATCTGAATTGGCCGTTCTTTTGACTGCGTTTTCTACGGTAAATAACTTTTAAATAGAGTATCTTTTTAAAATAGGGTCTACTAGTTGCAGTAAATACTGTACCGATTTCATTTATATCGATAGAAATCGCACGTGAGTTTCTATTACTATGTAATCTCTCGCATAAACAACCCAAAAGTCACAAGCTGCATCCAAAATCCATAAACTCCAGCCAAAAAGAACATGCCCTATAGTTTATGGCTATGACTTATAACTTTTGAGCTGTTTGTGAGAGAAAGTATAGAGTAACAGAAATATGCATGCAGTTTTGGCTGATATAAATAAAGTTGTTATAGTGTGTACTACAATTAACTTGTAGATTTCGTCTTAAAAAGATACTTTGTTTGAAAGTTAGTTACTGTAGAAAAATCGAAAAGTAGCTTTTAAAAGCTGAAAAGAATAAGCCTTAATTGAATTGTTGGGCGTGCAATTGCAACTAGTTCGTGGGCCTACTGGCAGGGCTTGCCGTTGTTTTTGTTACAGATTTGAGGGAGCGCAAGATTTTCCGTTGGAAAGCAAAACCATTTCTTCCGAGCTCTTGCCAAAAAAAAAAACCCTTAGTTTCTCAGCATGGCAAGGGGGTATGATCTTACTTTCAAACACTCATTCCAAGGAATAAGAATTTGTTACGCTCAACCTCTGGTATAAAACATACGCGTGCATAGATCCCGTTTGGAACGAGAGAATTTCCCCTGTTTCTTACAAAAAATAAATTATGTAAAATTCTTGCAAAATTTACGAAAAAATCTTGCTTTCAACCATACTGCTTAGCCTCCAGAGGAAAACCGGCAGTGTGCACTCTCCTAGCTGTAGTAGTTTTTATCCTTTTTTTCTTCTGCTTAAACAAAATTTTGTTGTGCATTCTCTCGGATAAAATACTAGCCTCCGAAGGGGAAAAAAAGCTTCCCTTCCACCAAAAAATGGCTACCCTAGAGAAGATATCAGGCGTGAGATTGTTACAGTGGAATGCTCTGGTCGGATCTATGCGGTTATTGCAAAGGGGACCGAGACAGGGGTGGTGTGTCTGCTTGGCTCTGGCCCTGTGGGCCCTACAACACACCAACCGAAAATAATGTACCCGAGGATGCAGGTGCAGCTCATGCTTGCAGTAACACTGTAAAACTGTAATTCCTCCTTGGAGACTGCAATGCATGCATGATTTCTTTCTCTCTTTTTTTGAGATTGTGATAGCTTCTTTTGCTAAAAAAGGCCTACTGTGTATTTTTCACCTGAAGACAGTAATAATACCATTGGAGTACTCGTACATTAGGGCTGCTCATTTGCTCATTGCTGCAAATAGAATGTGGGTGTATTCATGTTATCATGTACTCCTACATTATGTTTTGTAGAGTACATGTCTAACTGTCTAAGCACGCATGCATGTGAATTTATAGGACTTGTTCATATTGACCTCAACTTCTGACTTGTGTAAGCAGAAACCAATATGATACTCTAATTTCTATAAGACGCTTCTATCAATTACTATTTTTTGTTTTCAGATATTGTAATGTATTTTGTATTTTATTATATTACAATTCCGTAAGTCGCATGGCAGTCTAAATGCTGTAGCGCCTTTCGTTATATCATCTTTCTTACATACTGCACTACTATTCATCAGCCACTACTATTCATCAATCACAGCCAAAAGCTATCATCAAAAGCCAATATGAATTAAGTATGGGAATGGTGGGCTGGGTAGAGCCAATTGAGCGTAATGGAGAGAAGAGGCGAATGCTGAGTGTTCAAAAGATCAAACTATGTGGTTCTCACCTCAACGGTTTATGAGCTTATTCTTTTCAGCTTCTGGCTTTTCTATAGTAGCTAGCTTTTAAATGAGTGTCTTTTTAAGATAAGATCTACAAGTCGATAGTAGTAGACAGTGTAACAACTTCATTTAGATTGGCCAAAATTGCATGCGTCTCTATCTGTATTCTCTTGCACAAACATCCAAAAGCCAAAAATTTCAATCAAAAGTCATAAGCCGCAACTCAAAAGAACAAGCTCTATTTCAGATCAAGGACTTCACATTTAAGGCTCCGTTTGGAATGCAAGAACTGGACTACTTTCTGTGAAATTTGTACAATCTAAACATGCCTTAAGAAGTACAAACGATAGTCCTAAAATGACAAATAAGAAACATAATCCTTAGAAAAAAAAAAGATACTTGAAACAATGCGAATTCTGCCTATATCACTTGAATACGATGGCTTAAAGTGTTAAGATAGTTAGAACTGCATCCATTTTGTTCCATTCCTAGCATTTACTATATAACTCTGCATCCATTTTGTTCCATCCCTAGCATTTACTACATAACTCATAGTCTAAAACATTATGTCTATGTGAATATCCGAATATCCATATATGTGATTTTTTTTAATAATACATCTATGCGATTGCCAATGCTACCTAAACTACCTATTTGTATTAGTAATTCCATCCATTGAGGGCCTCTTTCAACGCATTAATTGAAAAATGTAGGAAACAAATGTCATGCCATGTTAAATTCTACAAGAATTAGAAACATAGGAATATGTAACAAATGTTGTTTGGTTGGACCACGGGGAAAATGCAGGAATTTTGGTGAATGGCATGGTTGTCATAAACTCAAAGGAAAATTTCCATGATATGTGAGTGGATGTTTGTTTTCCCTTTCTATGAAACTACATCATTACGTAGTAGGATTTTTTTCCCCATAAAAACACATTCCCACAAAATTCCTTTGTTTTCCTTCAAACCAAAGAGGCAAGATTGTCAGAATCACCTGAATCAGATAGGAGATTCTTCAGTAAGATCACAAATCGTATGATCAATGTAGAATTTAAGATCCTGTTTGATTCTACCAAAAGAATATTTTTAAAAAAACCTACCATGTATTTTAGCACTACTACATTTTTAAAATTATACCTTTTGAACTTTTGTTTACAAAAAATGCAATGCGAAAGAAAGATAATATGTTATTTATGCAAATTATAGTGGACATAAAGACATAAAAATATTTTTTACAATTAAAAGGAAATATACAAGTAATTATTTATACTAAAACACTAGAATCAATAAAAATGGATATGATCGAATAAAAATTTTGATCACGATTCTACAAAAGGCTTGGTAGAAACGTAATAATATTAATTAAGATTCTATCTAGGATTAGATTGGTCCAACAATCTAAGGTCGCAGAGACGTAGGATCATATGATAGAATCGAAATTCTGACAACCTTGCAAAGAGGCCCTGAACTTCAACTACAACCATTCTATTCAATGCAATTGCCCTCTACATCACAAAATTTTAGTACTACATGCAGTGTTCATTACCCAAAAAAATACCAAAACAAGAACTGTAAAAAACTTTTTAATAGTTCCTCACAAAATTACTATACAAAAAGAGCACAAACCAAGTCAAAAACCAAACCTTTTGTGGATTTCCATGCATGAAAAGCAAAATAATTACTCCATTCTACCACACGAAATATGCTGGCATTTCGCTAAAGTGGGCAAGAGAATGCAGAGAAGTGAATGCAAACCACAAAAGGCAGCAAACTGAGGGTAGTGGCAAAAAAGAAAAAAAGAATCTATATATTACTTAAAAGAGAGTTGGTAAGCGGTGCGTTCTTCCACTCCTCTCCTCCCACAACCCACAATCGAAAAAAACAAGTCCCAACAAAAAAAAAACCAGGCCACTCCTCGGGTCCTCCCATGCAAAAAAAAACTAGATCTGCATAACACCCTACCCTAATCCTCCTGTCCGTCATCCTCCCCTCCCCTCGCGCAACGCCGCCACCTACCTTCCGTCGTCCTCCCTTCCTATCGTATAGCACGGTCGCCACTGTTCCTCCCCCCTAATCTGTGCCACTGCCACCACTCGTCCCCCTAATCTTCACCACTGCCGCCTCTCCTTTTACGTATCCCCTACTCTTCGCTCCTCCCTATGCATCCAACGCCCTCCACCCTCCCCTAATCTCCACCTCTGCCACCGTTCCTCCCCTCATACATCCCCTACTCACCGCTTCTCCCCTCGTATAATGGTTGCCATCGCCATTCACCATCGCCCTAGCTCCACGCACCTCCACCAATGCCCCACCCCTACAACCTCGTCACACTGCCCCCTCTTCCCCGCCTCATTGATGAGAAAAGGTAAACTCTTTCTCATCTATCACTTCAAGATTGGATCTTTGATTTGGGGGTTTGTTCATTCTTTCTTCTCCTTTTGGTGGCTGAAATGATCTTTACGAGTGAGTGTGGCCGTGAGGCATTTGGTTCTATTGATGGTGATGGTGTACAAATATCGCCTCTTCTCCTTTTCTTTTTCTCTTTCTTTTTTTTCTTTTCTTTCCTAGGGTTTAGGAGATTGCCAGTGTCCACTTCTTTGTGAACTGGAGATTTGGACTCCTAGTGGGTTAGGAGTCGGTAAGGATACTTTGTGTTTCAATCTTGAGGTTTGTTTCAGGGGCGTAAGTGTTGGGACCAGCATTCTGTTGTGATCTAGCCATGGCATTCTATGAGCGTTATGATCTATAAATTCTATCCTTTGATTCATTCTTTTACTAACGCATCATTGAATTCCATATATTTCTTCACTTCTGTTGCTTTTGATGCAACATTTTTTTAGTGTTTCTTGTCTTCGATACAAACGACGCTTGCAACTTCCATCTTTCAATTTTTATTAAAGTTGTCAACTTTATTTGCACTGTGATCTAATCCATGGAAATGTCAATTGACATGAATCAGGGCATGATGATCTCACAGACAACCAATAGAAGCTTATCACCGGCGCGGCACTGATGTTCGATACAAATGAAGCTTGCAACTTCCATTTTCCATGTTTATTAAAGCTGTCATCTTGATTTGCACTATGATATAATCGATGGAGATGGCAATTGACATGAACCAAGGCACAATGGATCTCACAGATAACCAGCAAAAGCTTATTGTCGGCGTGGCACTGCTGGTCGCCAACATTGCCTTCATCAAGCTCCTCTTGAAGTCCGACGCCAATAGAAAGTGGCTATCACCAACCATCCATGTAATGCCCATGGTGGGCGGGCTGCTCTAGCTCATGCCTGGCCCCATCCCAATGATCCAGGAGAAGTACGCCCACCTCGGCAGCGTGTTCACTGTCGGCATCCTTAGACGAATGATCACTTTCTTGATTGGCCCCGAGGTGTCGACGCACTTCTTCAAGGCCAACAAATCGATCACATGGTTGCTGAAGATGAGGTGAGAAATTACTTCCTCTATCTTGATTTGTTTTTTTAAAATTCTAAATGCTACTATGGTTACTGTGGTAATTCTGAGACAAGATGCTTGTTCTTGGCTATGATAGAGTAACATAGTTTATGTAGTTACTATCAATTAGACTTTGTTTTGAAGATGAAATGTGAGGGGTTTGTCACTTCTGTGGTTTGTAAGTAGTGATTCTATCCTTGCCCTTCGTTGAGTGTTTGATCTTTGGTATATGTACAAGTTTACTATACCAATGTGCTAAGAAAGCAAGATGGTATAACATTTGGCATGCTTAATTTGCTTACATGTTTTTTCTTAATCAAATATAGAATCTATGTGGTGATTCCAATGGTCTTTTCAATCATTGGTATACTTTTGAATTCTAATATGTATATGCCATTAGAAGTTTCAGACCATAAAAGAATGATGCTTTGCATGCTTAGGTTTTATAGATTTGGGTTTCTGGACCAAATGTAATGTTTTGTAATACTCATGTGGTGAATTTAGGGGAAATTTAACACTTCATAAGTTCTTCATTATAGTAGTTGCACATGGTATCGTAAGTCCGTTACTTTTTCAATGCTTAGATGTTTTTCTTGTGAGCATTTTTTATGTAAGAGGTGGTGATTTCATTCAATTTACTGTGTGGGTAGTAAATTTATACATTAGGTGTTGACTTGTTTGGCCAAGAAACCTCATGTTGATACCCCCAAGATCTTCTAATTCCATTTGCTTACTTCAACTTTTTAAAAGTTCAGTTAAAGGACACATAAAGGTATACACTCAATTTTCATGCTGTTAGATTACTGTATATTGTCAGTTCCTTTTACATAACTACATTAGAAAATTTTTATATTCAGTTTGTATATATATATGTGACATAATCATTCAACATTTTCATATAATCAGTTAGTTTTTACTTGTAACTAGATGGAACTTGACATATCATTGATCCTTATCTTTACAATATATCAAATTGGTAAATAAGAAGGTAAAAACATGAAAAATGTATCCAAGTTACTTCCTTTTTGTATTGATTTGAATTGTTACAATGTAGCTAAACCATAGTGCAAACAGGAAATAAAAAAGCAATGGTTGCTTTTATGTGAATTCTCTTTACATGTTGTTATTACTGGATTGTAAAACAAAAGGCATTCCAAGTTGTCAATGTGATCTAGCAAATGAGCATACCATGGTACCTATCATTGATGAAGTAGGTAAATCAATTCATTCTTAAAGAGCTTTGTATCAAATTGTTCTTACAAATTGTTTGGTGGCATATCTATCATAAGGTATTAAAAGACCTGTCTTAGAATGTATGCCAACACATGATCATGAGTTGAAAAGTTCATACTTCCTTTTGAAATTTCTGAACTTCTTTTTGCCAAGTTAGAAGCTCCTCCTATAGTCCATTTGAGTCATTGACTATGTTGTTTTCAACCACATAATCAGTTGCTTGGCCTGTTATCCTTGGAGAGAATACATAACATAGCAATTTCTAGTTGTATATCTATCACTGTCCCATAGACATATTTCCATTAAATTCACATTGCAGGTTTCCATTACATGATGTTTTATTTATCAAATACAAATTCTATTGAAGCACATGGTTTCTATGTCTTCTACAATCACTACTCCAAATGTAGAATGTCAGTTGGAAATTGACCCAAG
Organism: Dendrocalamus latiflorus; assembly: GCA_017311315.1. NCBI lineage: Eukaryota > Viridiplantae > Streptophyta > Magnoliopsida > Poales > Poaceae > Dendrocalamus > Dendrocalamus latiflorus. The sequence goes on along the minus strand of CM029629.1, from coordinate 6,029,766 downwards.
CAGCAAGCAAGTGCAAAGCCGAGGATCCCTTAAGGCAAGTGCCCATACTAATTCTAGACTTTGGAAATTCTACAACATGGGTAGAGTTGTGTCTAACATGAAATAGTGATAACCATGCAGGTATTGCTACGCCAGATACTGGAAACAACACACTCTTGATGATATTGAAGTACCATGTTAATAGACCCAATAGTGCTGTCAAAATCATGCCAATGTTTTTGCACTTCCTGAGTTGAATTTTTTATTACATCCTTTTGTCATGTCTTTTTGCTTCATCCTTTTGCGCCACATATAGTAGCACACAAATGCTTTATTTTTGTTCTTACCACAATTAGAGTTCCCATGGGAAATACTATTAGTTGCGGCCGCGATAATTTTGTATGACAAGTCTCAAAGCAAAATACATTAGATATTTAGAACTATCTTGATGTGGTGCATGAACTCTGTTAGATGGAAAATTCAAGTTCTATGGCATATTTGTAATTATATGATTTAAATTGTATAGTTTTTCCCGCTATACAAAAGATTTTAGTAGATATACTGATAGAAGGATGAAAATCAACAAAAATAATTTATGCTATTGAGGTAGTTGCATGTGATAGCTGGGAGTTTTTCAAGTAATTTCCTTTTAGAGGTTTTCTTGAGGTTCACAAGGATGTACTTGCATACATTATAACTTGTCTTCTTCTTTTTTATCACATTTTGGTGAATGATAACCTTGAAACATGCTATGCAAATTTGAAGGTAATTGAGCTAGCTCAATAATTACATGAGCCTTTTCATGCATAGCTTCTTCTGACATGAATTGCTGTCATATTTCCTCTAATTGTTTTTTCAATGAATTTTGGTAACCTACACAAGTTGCTTTTTGGATGATGGAAATGGCGATTCAGATGATTCTTACTGTAAGTTATATAATCTTTGTTCAACTGCTACTTCTGAACTACTGCTTATAATTTCTAATGATAGTATTTCTGTTGCATGAAACAACCATTATGGATGGCAAAGCAAGGACCGCTCTTTTTGGTTTCGACTGCGGCTTATGAATTTTCGTTTGTTCGTGAGAGAGAGTACAGAAAACTCGCATGCGGTTTTGGCCGATATAAATGAAGTCGCTATAGTTTGTAATATAATCAACTTATAGACCCTACCTTGAAAAGACATTGTTTGAAAGATAGTTACTGTAGAAAAGCCAAAAAATAACTTTTAAAAGTCAAAAAGAAGAGGCACACAATTCTGTCCAAAATATATTCAAAAATTCTGTTACAACCTGATATTAACGAAAAAGAAACCGTAAGCATGTAAATCATCTGGTCTTTGCTTTATAGGATGCCTTATTGTCAATTCACCATTTGATGGATTGATGCTCACCATCTGTTATATAGGTCTTTAGGCCCTTCAGCCCTTCCTCACTTTGACTTGTCTTCTCTTTCGGGAGATACTCTTGGACGAACATGAGGCCTTAAGATACGGTCAGTTAACTAAGGATGGTTGGAATGGGCATTAGATGACCCAAAGCATCGTTAAGGATTCTACATCAGCACTGATTACAAAATTTGTTTGATTAACAAAGTCACATGCATTCAGTTTATATTGTTAAGAAGAAGAATAATATATCCATGGAATGGACTATACAAAAGCTGAGTTTTCTTTTGGTGGTATACCTATTCTCAATTGGGAGTGTCTAGGTATCACTCGGATGTTTTCTTTCTAACTATCATGCAAATTTTTGACCATTGGATTAGAAATCAAAGGATCCCTTGTTTTTGAAAGGGAAGGTTTTTTTTCAAAGAGGAGGAGACAGAATTCAAGGGAGAGGGGGGAGAATTCATGACCATTGGATTTTTAATACAACAGTTTTAAATCTGGATGATAGTTAGGAAGAAAACATCTAGATGATGTTTAACAAAACCCTTCTCAATTAATTAGTGTAGGTATCACATATCCTAGTTCAATTTGACTATGACATGTGTGTGTGTATATAATTACTAGCCAGCGCGCAAGTTTAAAATACGCGGAGAAGTTACTGACGTGTCTAAATGAAGTTATTGCCAAACCTTCACAATGCCAGAAAGTTACTGATGTTTCTGAATGAAGTTACCATCGGCAGCGAGTAAAGTTACTGCCGAACGCTTATAGTACACAGTCGGTGGTAACTTTTCTCACAGCCGATGATAACTTTCTGGAACGAAAAACTATGCGCACAGAACGCCCAGGCATAGAATAGCACTACCATGTGTGTGTATATGCATACAATTAATATTCTGCATGCAGGTGTAAAATATGTGCTAAAAATTACTGTCGTATGCGAGTACAGCTACTGCTAAACATATATAGTTAGTGTCAATTATAATACTATATAACTAATAGTAATTATATATATTTGATAATAAATTTACTCGTGGTAACTTTTCGACATATACAGCGCTGAATAGCGCAGCCACTTGGATATTCCGTAGTAAAAGCACGGCCTTCTTAGCTAGTAGAGTTAAAATCCACGCGTACAGCGAAGCGAACACTCGCTGCTGTGCTCTTGTCCTGGAGGCGCACACACGTCTCCTCTTTTTTTTTTTTTTTTGATAACGGAAATCTTTATTAATAAACCAAGAGCAGTACATCAAGGTGATACACAGTCTTGGAATAAAATTTCCAGCCTCTGCCTCGAAGGAGGCACATAGCTAAACCAATCAAAATCAAAGCATAATCTAATGACTATCAATCCGAAAACTAGATCGCCACCCATATGCCCGGGAGTAGATATCCTTGGCCACACGGTCCAGATGTTGTGAGGCCGCCACAAGTAAACCCTGCAAATCCATTTTGTGAAGGATAGCCCATGAACGGAGTCGATGAGAAGCTGCGAAGATAACCTGCAAGGGAGAAAAAGTTTGTTTCTTTTCAAAAATAGTGTCATTTCTGTGTAACCAAATAGACCAACAGATAACTGCTGCCCCAAGCAGAACTAGTGGTTTCAAGTTTTTGGTGACACCCGTAAGCCAACTTCCAAACATATGTGATACGCTTTGGGGTTTCGTTATGTTGAGGGATATTTGGGGGACACTCCAGACCACTCTAGCAAAACGACAATCAAAAAACAAGTGCCTAATTGTCTCGTCTTCGTGACAAAAGCAACATGTTTTGCTTCCTGTCCAGTTACGCTTAGCTAGATTATCTTTAGTCAACACAACACCTCTCCGTAAATACCACAGAAAAACTTTCAGTTTCAGTGGTGCCTTTAGTTTCCATAATATCTTATTCAAATTGGGTACATCTGTAAGGAACATGGCTTGATAGAATGATTTCACCGAGAACTGTCCATTTGGGTGCAAAGACCAGCGAAACACATCCTGTCCTTGAGACAACTGTATAGTAGTCAAACGAGGAAGAAGGTTATTCCACGCCACTAACTTGGCGCCAATAGGGTCACGGCGCCATGATAGATTTGGAGGATCGGAGTTGAGCACTTCCGAAATGGTTATAAATTTTGGTCGTGCAATATTATAAAGACCAGGATACTGATCTTTTAAAGTAGAGTTACCTAACCATTTGTCCTCCCAGAACCTCACTTGTGACCCATCCTTAATAATGAATGATCCAAAACGAAAGAAGTCTTGTTTAATCTTCATTAGACTAGACCAGAATTGGGAATCCCCTTGCTTTCTTTCAACTTGAACAAGTGGTTTAGTGCCTAGGTATTTGTTCCGCAAGATTTGTTGCCAGGTACCGTCTGTCGTGAGAAGCTTAAAAAGCCATTTACCTAAGAGGGCGATATTTTTCAAATTCAAACTCCTCTTGTCTCCCCCACTCTCTAGAGGAGGAACAAAGCCACAGCCTAAAGCCACCTTTGAGTACACAGGTCACAGCCCTAAGAACCTCTGTTCCAGCTCGTGGTTGATCTTCTCAGCTCGTCATGGAGGCGCTTGTGGTGTCTGTGCTGCTGCTCCTCTCCTCCACTCTCGTTGCTTCAGGTGAGTGAGCTCTGGTCTTTTTTCTAACCTTTCTTTCCTTTATCGTGAGATTGTTTTCTGGGTTCATCTAAAATAATGACTGCAAACTGCAAAGTCTCCTTTTTTTGTTTCTGAAGTTTGATATGTCGAGTTCTCGTGGATTTTGTCCCGTCTTTCCTGTTCAGCTGTTCTTCTGCTCCTTGGATGTTGTATAGACACCGTCGTCTTCTTTTTTCCCTGTGATGTTTCTGCTTATTTTCATCTATGCTTATGTTTGAAACAGCAAAAGGTTCTCTCTCTTTTCCCCCCAATTTTTCTAGGAGAAACGAGCAGCCATTGCATATATGCGCAACTTTGGTTTTGATTTATCAACTTTTTTTTATCAAGATTCCCTTTTCTACCTCGTTATGTGAGATGGTAGTCATATGCATAGCTCCAGTTGTTGTTCTATTTTTGAAGAAACTTGGTCAAGAGCAACAAACAAGAAACAAGGACAGGAGATCTCGTCCTCTTTCCTCCTGGAGATGTGTTCTTCTCAAGTAGATTTTCCAAAAAATAAAAGGATTTTTCTTCTTTTTTCGAAGCAAAATGCCACCGAACTTATCTAAAAAAAAGTAAAAATTCCGTTAGCATGATGCGAATGGAAAAGTTGGTGGTCTCTCCTTTCTCTCTGTGCAAACCTCACTCTCTAGTCTCTACCTTGTATTGCCGCTTTCGTCACATCCCTTAGCCATCCCTTTCTTCCGCGCATCTCGTGACATGCACATCAAGAAACTGACATAAAAGAACCGCCTTTTTCCTGACCGAAACGCCGCCTAAGCTTTCCTCTACTAATCTTTGGTGCTAATCTTTTCTTGTGTTCTTGGGCAGATTGGTGCGTGTGCAAGTCAGATCAGCCTCAGGCCGCGCTGCAGAAGACCATCGACTACGCATGCGGCGCAGGGGCCGACTGCACCTACATCCATGACCAGGGGCCGTGCTACAACCCCAACACCGTCGTCGCGCACTGCTCCTGGGCGGCCAACAGCTACTTCCAGAGGAACAGGGCGATGGGCGCCACCTGCGACTTCAGCAGCACCGCCACCCTCACCACCAGCGACCCAAGTAACGACCCCTACCTGTATATCATATCCGCTGCTTACTTTACCCTTGTATTCCAGTTCAAGAATCTAGTCGCTAAGCGCTTGCATACACTTGATTGCAAGTTGTGCGCCGGTGCTTCGGCCGTTGCTGGATTAGAAATGTTTTGGCGATGAAGATAAGAAATTTTGAAAAAAGACCGCTTGGCTAGTGGAATCAAGATTCAGCTATATCTGTAAAGTGCAGTGAATGTTGTAATATGGCAGTATGTACTCTAATTCTCCTTTAATGAAATGAAACGCAAGTCGAAAAAAAAGTTTTTGGACTTGTTTTCTTTGGTCACCTTAGCTCAATGTTAGTCTTGTGTGTTGTTCAAAGGCCAAACTTCGTGCCTAGCTTTGTCTATTGGTGTGGTAATCCAAGATTTTTAGTAAATTTGGATTCTTAGGTGTCATTGACAATTGTTTTTTAAGCCAGAAGAATGTTGAAAATTGGCATGAAAATGCATTTGGATTTTGAAGTATACAAAAAAATTCTTGATTCTGGAGTGGGAGATGACTATGTTTGTAATTTTCGATCAGTTAAGAGGCATATTTGTTTCTTATGCGATATCTTATGTTCTTGCTCACAGGTTCTTCTGGCTGCTCCTTCCCCGCAAGTGCAAGGTACATTATTAACCTCTTCACTTGAATTGACTATCTATAAGGAGTACCATTGAGGACCGATTGATGTTCCATGTGTTCCATTTTGAAAATCGGTACCACAATGAAACTTTATGCGTCGTGTTGAAGTATGTCTTTTGGAACGCAACTGACTGCTTTGATTGATAATTGATGCTCCTCAACTAGAAAATCACGGATTGCAAAACTGCAAATAGCCATCAATTTTGTCGAACCGAATTCGATGTGTTCCCAACTTACAATTTTAAGCAAGTGTTTCTGCTCACCTGCATTACATCTTTATTATGTTAGTATCCTGCGCTATGTTGTTTTAAAAAATACTACTACACCATACAGCCAGGTCCTTGTCACCATCTGAAACCAACTCTGCCTTCCCGCAGTTAGTTTCCATCTCTTTTCTTCTTCTTTAATGGAAACCACACTTTCTCTAGGTGAACCAATACAAGCTCTAAGAGCAACCATTTGTATGTTTGGACTTTGGAGATATGCACAATACTTCTGCGTTGTTATTGTTGCTACTACAGGGCCTTTCTGTGCACGCACATCATCAAAGGCTGAGTGCTGTGGGTATACCATATACCTGAATCCATGATGAGCATAAATACAGCGCTGAGGTGCTTCGCAAATTGCAACACGGAAGAGCAAAGGATCTATGTTTTCAAGTAGCAGGCAGCAAGATAAATCTGATAACGACATTAGTTATTTCTTTAGGTGAATGCGGCAACGGAATTAAGGTTTACTGCATTTTTTTTTCGTCCAGTGTCTTACTGTATTCAAACATACTGTTTTGAGAAAATCATCTTGAGCTGATTTATGCTTCACCCTGAGTAACAACGTAGAAGTTTCGTTCGTTTGGTACCAAGTGCTTCAGCATACTCTTGAATCGAAATTACTCCACAACAATACTAACGACTTTTCCTTTCTTTATGCAGTGCTGCTGGAACATCAACCACTCCGACGACTGGAGGCACGACGGGAGCAACCCCAGGAACCTTCACGCCCGGTACCGGTACCGGTACCGGTACCGGCACTGGCATGGGAACGGGCACTACCACTGGGACTGGCATAGGAACGGGCACTACTGGCACCGGACTGGGCGGCCTAGGACCAACAGGCACAACCGGCAGCATGGATACCGCGACAGCGGACTTGCTTCCAAGGGCTGGGCCGGCCGCCTTCCTCGCAATGCTCCTCTCGTTCATTGCGTTCGCGTGAAGTTCTTGGAAGCAACGCCTACTCCTATTTGCCGATAGAAAGAAACCGTTCCAGTAAGCTTGTTGCAGGAGTGTTGATTTCTGTGATCTATGGAGAAACGAAGAAAGACCTAATCCATCTGAAGGTGCCATCCCATCCGAAAACCCCCACTAGTGCCTGCTTCTTGTTTGGTGTCAACGGGTAGACTACTACCGCATGTTCTGTACTCCGTGATTTGGTAGGATGGCTCTCTTTCATGCAAGGACTCGTCTTTCTTTTTTCTTCTCTTTTCATCTTGTAAATCTGGGGAAGTCAGATTTAGTGAGAATGAGGATGTTGTTGGGACAATGCCATCGTAGGCTGTTATCAGCTTATCATCAAGTTCTTTACCCCTGTTGGTGGCGTATACTCTCAATGCCATGTAGCTCTGAAACTCGCAAAATTGAGCTGTTAAGTCGTATGTTGGCAACTGACGGCTCAGTTTAGCTTTGGGCAAACGAGGATTGCTTGATCTGATCCGTTCTTTTTGCAATGATCGAACAGCTGGGACGTTGCTGTCTGCACGGAACACCCGGAGAAAGATGCCGCACGACACATTGGCGCGCCATGGTCAAGCTCTTGTACAACCAGAGCAGGCAGGCTGACTCCATGGCACTCGCGAAGCAGTTCAGCTTAGCTGTATCGGGGACGCTTTCGTACGGCAACACTGCTCCGTGGGGGGCCGGCAGCCGCATGTAATATCTATTGCGAATCTGCGATACGCTAGGCAACAAAGCTGCGAACAGGGAAATGGAACCCACTTGGGAAAAGTTTACGAGAAACGGACGAACGGTTCGGTGTTGCCTTGCTGCGCCACATTACCTAACGGATAGCACAACGCTATTCAGGAACGCGCCACCGTGCTTGGAACGATGAGAACATTCGTGAACTTGGAGCCATCAGACGCACATGGTGTCTCACGGTGAGCGGCGGAACCGCCGTGTACCGGGCAGGGCAGGGGCCCGGCGAGTTAAGGAGGGGTAGTGATTGCGCGCGGAAGCAGGCGCGCGGGCGAGCAATCATGCGTGCGCGCAGCGGGGGAGTGGCGTCGCGGGCTGGGTCCGCGCGGGGATTCGAGCCTTCCGCGCCTGCGCCTGCGCGTGCGGCCGTCGTCGAGGCGCGCGGCTGTGCGTGGCGAGCCGCCGAGCACCGTTGAGCTCGAGCCTGGCGCGCGAGCGCGCGCGGACGAGGCGCGTATTCGTTCGTGCCGGCCCGGTCGAGGAAAAGGCGCAGTGGGCCTGATAAGTGGGGCAGCTTGATCCAGTCGGGGCCGGCCAAGTGTATGGCAGGCCGGGCCTATTCTGCCTGCGACCCAGAAGCGTCATCTCGTGGTCTCAGGCCGGCCCAACCTGCGCAAGCAGACCGGTTAGAATGTACAGAGAATCGTGCAATAGAAGAGAGTTGGTCTGATCTGTTAGAACGTGGAGAACGGTGCGAAGTTGAAGGAATAGAGCAGTTAGAGGAGAATTGATGTACAATCACTAAGTCGTTCTTTTGTAATAGTAATGATACGATAATTTTTAAATCAGATTTTATAAATGATTTTGAAGTCTAAAATTATACGCACCGGTTATTACTATTTCAAAAAATAAATAAATAAAAACTATTGGCTCAGCCCAAAGAACGAGACCTTTTTCTCGAACTCCAGCCCACGCGTCCTTGACCACACCGGACACCGACACCTCCCCGGCAGCCCGCTGCCGAGAACGCGATACCGGTGAGGCAAAGCCTAGTGACGACGGCGACGTGAAGGGATGAGGTCCCGCTACAGTACGCGTGCTGTGAGGAAGTAGCGGATGCTTGGGGTGCAAGTGCAGGCGTCCATCAACGACGGCAGGCCTAAGCCCCGTTTATGGATCAGACAGTTAACGTGGACGTCCCTGAATCTCGGATCCAGCCGACGTCTGCGAAATAGCAACTTCGATTTTCCTCTTGCTTTTTTCTCACTCATAACCTTTTCTTCTCAGTTCATTGCTCCTTATACTTCTGGATGAGTATCGAGTCAAGGACGCATCAAACATACGGCTCGTCGCCAGCCAAATATACACGGGATATACCCGTAGACCAGTAGACATACACGAGCAGTCGAGTATGACATCTCATACACATCAGAGCTCTCCCAATCTCTTGGCGCATTCCACACTGCAGTCCAGCGTCTCCTCCACCCCGTACTTGTACTTGAACCCCAAATCCACAAGCTTGTTCGTATCGGCCTGCACCCTCACCCCTTCTCCTACCACCCTACAAAATCACCACAGGAACACAAACACGAGATCAATCATACATTCACCATATCAAAACACATGACAAATTATGATATTAATCAACACGCAATAACTCGATTACGCGCGTACTCTTTGAGGAGTATCTTGTGCTCCGGGTACTTGGCGGCGAAGCGGTCGACGTAGTCCTGCATGTTGGGGTACCCGGCAGCGCAGAGGAAGCGGCCATCGATGGACGGCCGCTCCATGCAGAAGACATGCGCCTCGCAGACGTCCTCGATGTGCGCCAGAGGCACAGAGCCCAGCAGGGCCTGCAGGAACATGAGGGAGCTGTGGTGGACGCCGTGGCCAGTGATCGGCGACACGATCACCGGGATGCTGCTCCAGAGGTAGGGCTGCACGGTGTCGCCGCCGACGAGCGCGCAAACCAGGGTGACGACCTCGAACGCCCTGTCCTTGGACTCGTTGTACCTCAGCAGCACCTGCTCGGACAGGCTCTTGGACGACACGTACGCCTGCAAAAGTCATTAGGATCGTTAATCACTTTCATTTCATGGCAATCGGCGATCGGTTGGTTGCTAGCTGGTGGATGCTTACGTCCGCATGAATGTTGCTGTAACGGTAGGAGAGGTTGAGCGGAGTCCAGCAGGATTCGTTGATGAAGTCCTTGTACCCGTCGCCGTCCTCCTTCAGTGGTGAGGCGGCCGTGACCGAGGCCGTGTGGATGACGCGCCTCACCGTCTTGGACCGCTCGCACTGCTGCAGGATGATGCGCGTCGCGTCTGCCATCGCTTCGGTGGTGTTCTTGTACTGCGAAACCGATCAATCTTGGTAATCAGTCGAATGTGTCGCGCTACTGGCAGTGGCGGACCTAGGATCAAAATTTTGAGGGGGCTAACGGTGAGGTGGAGCTCGCCGGAGCCATAGGCAGGCGAGCTCAAACATGTCCGTTATAAGAGCAATCGGCAGAGCAGAGGGCTCTGCACTTCAGTTTTGCTCTGTCCCAGACGATGAACAGTAGCCTGAAGATTTTTCGGTGGCTCTTAACTGAAGACTACGCAGACTTCAAACTGAAACTAGAAAACTAAATACAACATGATGCGGTGAAATTGTAGAATTCCTGCATCGGACTTGAACTATTTTTAGTTCTATTTCATTTTCTGTCCTCTCCAGATGTATACCTTGCACAGTTGCACTCATATACCAAGCCTTTGATGATTCATGAATTGCACTTGTAGATGTTTTCTAGGAAAATTTACCAAAGTTATAGTATTCACTTGCCACCATTTTGTTTAGATATTTACTGGGTGCTAATACTCTCAGAGTATTATCTTGTAGTTTAAGTAATATTTCTGTAGCTGATATTTGATGCACTTTATGCTTCTAGAATTGCTTGTCCATTTCACTTGACATTGTTCATTGATTTGGTATAGGAAGGCTCGAAGCTTATTGGGAAGAGCTTTAGAAACCAAAATCTTATACAGGTTAAATATTGTAGTGCTCATGAAAATGATTGTTGTCAATCTCTTGGAGAAGTGTCCAGCTTTTCTTTACCCTAATCAAGTTAGCAACTAAAACCAGGAATCTTTCGAGTCCAATGGACTGTGCGCTCATTCATAACCTGAACTTCAGTTCAGCTAAAGATTTCTGGTACTGGTGCTGATAACAGCCTGGTGTACTGCTATCAGCCAGCCGTCCATTCTTCTTAATGCCCAGCATCCAGGCGGTGGCAACGGGGGGTGGTTAGGGCAGCTAGCGGTGGTGGTGCAGGGGGTGCCAGCCCCACCTGACCCCCTGGTGGGTCCGCACCTGGCTACTGGCAAGGTTAAATTCTGGTTAGGGCAGCTAGCGGTGGTAGGGGGTGCCAACCCCACCAGACCCCCCGTTGGGTCCGCACCTGGCTACTAGCAAGGTTAATTTCTTCAAGAACAGCATAGGAAAATTTTTATCCGAAAATTAGTTTTACCGATGACCTACCGATACAATTTCAAACTAGTTTCAAAAAATTTGTTTTGCATGAATTTTGTCAAATTTAGAAGATTTTTTGCCAAAATTTGTTTCAAAAATTTTGGTCAATATTTTCAACTGATTTTCGACCGAAAATCGACCGATTTTTAAAAACTCAAATTTTGATTTGAAAAGTTCGGTCTGAAATCCTTTGAAAATTTTCAATTTTTGGTCATACCGATCCTACCAACCCTCTTGATTAAAATTTAAAACCATTTTTTAAACGCAATACTGCCATACTGAGAATAAATTGACAGTATGATGTATGTAAATTTAATAAGCCATTCATATCTCATCGTCAAACATGTCTAGCTTGTTTATACTTTCTTGGACAGGGAAACGATGCTAGAAAAACAGGTAGATCTATACCACACACAGATCCCGCTTGATCAGTTAGCTAGATCAGCACAACCTTACGGATCCTATTGCTTTTTTTTTCTAGAAGCACAGTCTTAAAATATTCTCTCTTACCCTTTCTTTGGCTGTCTATTTCTCATATTCTTGTATTTTCTTATCCACTATTCAACTTTTTCAACTGCTTGGTCAGGATCTAACCACACTCATCCCCTCCTCACCTCCTAAACCATTATCTAATCTCCATCCCACCCTCACCCAAACAGCAGTAATATGGGTGGTAGTCACTACAAAGTTGCACTACCCACTTATTGTTCCTCTCCCTGATCCTCTGCCTGTGAAGCTTGTCGTTGTTGGTCCTCTTGATCTGGATCTCCTCCCGCAACTCTTCTAGCCAGATTTGGAGAGTATGTGGAGCAGAAAATGGAGAAGGCTCATTCGCAAGTCACTCGGACCATGGATAGGGTAACATAGAAGTACAAATCCATTTGAGGGAGAAGTACACCATAGGCCACGCTAGAGGCGATCGTAAGCATGTATGCACCATCAACGAAGTAGTGACCTGCACATGCAACAAGTCGATACTCCTTCGCAAACCTTGCTCCATGTCTATGCTGCACGCGCTACATGGCCGCAGTCCTCTATGCAATACGTTTTGGAGTACTATGACATCCATCATTTGTGCGAGACTTGGAGTGCTGAGTTCAACTCCTACAAGGTGGACATGCATTGCATGGACCTTTTGTTGAAGGAAGTAAAGTGGGTGCCGAATGATGCACTGAAGCAGCCTAGGCACGGAAGACATCAATCACGCCACATTCGCAATACATGGATAACAGTCAACATGGCCAACGGGCGAGACCACGAAAGTGCATGCTATGCAAGATAGCGGGGCACTCCATGAGGAACTGCCCAAATAGGCTCACTTCGTTGGTTGCCCCGTAGACATTGCGATTTGTAGCACCTACACCTATGCACTCGTTCATGCTTTGTAAGGCCCATACGTCATGAATGCAACTCTCAACGAAGTAATATTCTGCAATGCAAATTTTGTACTTTTGAAACTAAGTTCAATCATAATGTTGCCATGTTCTTTTCCATAACTTTTAATGTAAATTTTATGCAGACACTGCCACACGCTTTTAATGTATATTTCGTGCAAATACTCACACATCCTTTTCTGTACTACAGGGAATCACACTAAGCAATCAAAGCATGGCGGACAAGGTTGAAAGCTCAAGGCATGGGAGGGGATGATAGGCATGAGCTTGGTTTCTGGGTCATGACCTTTACCTTAAGGCACAACCATCTATGGTCCTTGGATCCCAACCCCCTAAGCCCCGAGCCCCGATCTACCGCTTGAAATTAGGGAGTCATACACCCCTAGAAATCCCATCTGCTACTACCTACACATCCCTAAGCCTTGGCCGCTATGCAAGAACAATCTTGACACAGTGGTGTAGGTTTATGATGACAACACACATTCAAGACGTTGATTCTTTCACTACCCTCTATTCATGGTAAGTGGCTCGTTACCTATCTATTCTTGCATGCATGAAACGCTTGTACCCACATCTTCTTGCTTGCAGACCGCGGATTGCAAGTTCACTGAGTGGGTGGATCTATCGTATCCAATATCCTCATAGGTTTAATCCATCCTCTCCAAATCCGACTAAAAGAGTTACGGGAGGGGCTCCAGACCAAGAGGACCAACAACGACGAGCTTCGTAGGCAGAGGATCAGGGAGAGGAACAACGAGCAGGTGGTGCACCTCGACAGTGACTTGCACCTGTGTTACTATTATGCCAACTCGAGCTGCAATTGCGTCTGCCACTACTGTGACAACCAACCATGTCCACGCCGCCCAGATGACCATTATGCCATGTGGGTGCCCTACAGTTCCACATTTTTGCCCTAGGGTCATTGTGATTCGCACATTCATTGTGAAGTATTATGTCAGGCTAGACATGGTCTAATACTACAGTTTTTTTACAATAATGTATATGTACAACTTAAAGTAGGGAGTTGGTGGTGTTGGTTCATCTGCTCATCCAAACTTCCCCTTGCGCATTCCTAAAAAATTTATAACAAAAACAGATGATTTTTTATTTGTAGCGAAGTATGATCATTTTGCTAGTTATTACAAAAAAAAGGGTTAAACGAGTAAACGACCACTACCTGGAGCTACCGAGCCAGGAAGCTCAGCAGCTCTATTGTGTCCACTGGCACCCATGGCATGCCCTCACCTATTACGCTTGCTGCCCCTACCGCCCGTTCCTATCGAGTTCGAGGATGAGACTATTTTTGCAAAAACAAGCGTCCAGAGGCCAAAGTTGAAAAAAAATATGTTGTAGTGCTAAATATGTGAACAGTTTCGTGATCCCTCATCAATTTGCAGTGCCCATATGGCCACTTCCATTACTAGCTAGGTTATTCTAAAACAAGGTGTTTGGTTGATGGATCTATCACGTTGTAACTACTAATTAAAACGGGCAATGTCAGCCTATTAGGGAAAAAAGAAGGGCAAGCAGGGCGGCCAGACACATCAGTCTTTGCTTGGAACAAAGGTATATTTTTATGAGTTTGCTAATTTTCAGTTGTTTGAAAAATGTCTTATCTCTCACTCACCTCAAACACACTTTTTTAGTTGTATGAAGCTTAGAATTTCAGTGCTATGTTATGTGTAATTTTAGCACAACTTCATTGTGATTTTTAGTACTCTATAATTTTTTTTGTATTTATGGGGTTCACACAGATTTATTTTATGGGGTTTGATTCAGTACACATCTTTCAGAAAAGTTTATAAATCTTAGAGAAAAGTAGTAAATATTAGATGATAACAAATATGCACCAATCTACAAAACAAATAAATTAAAGTAAAGATATGAATAGATATAGATATAGACTTCAATATTAGGTATAGGCAAATCTTCAATTTGTTTTATTTTTTAGGTTATGCATAACTAATATTAACACTTTGCTTTAAGATTTGTAAACCTTTTTTTAAAAAAGATGTACCAAAACATAACCCTTATTTTATTGTTTATCTACGTTAGAATTCTTTTATCTTTGTGTCATCAAACTTTGTAAAATTTGACCACAAAGATGTTTAAAACTATATAGATTGGCTACATGAAAACTATGTCATTGATTTATCAATAAAAATATTTTTTTTATAATATTATAATTTTATTAGTATATAATAAGATATAATTACAAAAAGTAATAGTTAAAGTGACATCATAAACTATGAAAAGTAAAAATCGTCACTTCAAAAAAAATGTAGGGAGTAATATGTAATGTGGGAATTTTTAACCCTTTAGAGTGAACGTGGTATCTTGTTTTTTATTGTGTTAACAAGTAATAACAGATTGGCACGCTTTTCATTTGAAGTTTTTAACAATTATGATAATAAACTTTAAATTACATGCATCGGTTAAGTAATTTAGCTTAGATTGGACCTTAGGCCCTGATCAACTCGGCTTCTGGCTTATTTTTCACTGTTCATAAGTTTTGTCTTTTTCTGAACTTTTGACTTTTTGTTGAGCTTTTTTGCCGGTTCTTTTTTTCCCGTATTTGTTTGTATTATACGTAATGGGCTAACATATTTTTTTATTTTTAAATTTTTTTAAATTTAATTATGCTAAATAAGCCTCTGTCAGCTACAGTGCTTTTTTCAGCCAGCTACAGTGTTTTCAGCCATAAGCCACGAGCTTTTCAGCCAAACCGATCACCACCTAATTGAGGAGTTGTATGGACCAGGGCTTTATTGATTGTTGTCAGACTATATTGTAATTAGAGTTAAACTTTGTTTTTTTGATTCCGTTAATATTACTACGATAGGGAAGTTTGCATGCCTGGGTCGGATTATATTGGCTTTTCATTGGCGATTCCTACTATTTTCAGATGGCATCCTCACTGTTATCATAGATGTGGGCTATATGATATATGCGCGAGATCTTCTCATTTTCTCCCTATTAATATAAGAATTTTTAGAATTTCTTATTTTTGTAATTTAAAGATTATTATGGGAATTTTTAATATAAAAACGAACAAGGTATCTTTAATCTCACCTATGTTTATAGATATATATTTTAAAAATGTCATCCTCACCGTTATTATAAATGTGGACCATATAATAGACGCATAAGGTTTTTTCTCACCTATGATTATAGATATATTTTTAAAAAAATGTCATCCTCACTGTTATTATAGATGTGGACCATATGATAGACGCATAAGATTTTTTCTCTCTCGATTAATGTAAATATTTGTAGAATTTTTATATAAGAGTTATTGTGGAAATTTCTAATATCCAAAGTGAAATAGAGGTTTTTAATCTTACCAGCACTTTGTAGATATATAGATCCGAAAAGAAGAAGCGAACGAACGAGCTCAACAGATTAAACAAGGCATGTAGTGAATTGATGTTGTGAGTCAATCGAACAACTTTTTTCTTGAAGAACGTGTGACGAACAACTGACGGTGAGTATACTGATGAAGCGGTAGCCAGCACAAATCTCCGTGCGCGCGTGATTGGTTGCATACCTTGGTGCTGCCGGGGTCGTGCATCAGCGGGGTGGCGACGAGGAAGACGAACTCGCAGCCGCTGATCGCCGGCTCGAAGGTGGCGGCGTCGTAGATGTCCGCCTCAAACAGCTCCAGCCTCTCCGCCGCGCCGGGCAGCCCCCTCAGCAGCTCCGTCTTCTTCTCATCCCCTGCAACCCATCATCCATGTCTCGTCATGGCTATGACAGAGAGAGAGAGAGAGAGAGGTAGGGAGAGAGAGGAACTCGCAGTACCAAGATTCCTCAAGGTGGCATGGACGACGCATCCCCTCTCCAGAAGCTTCTTGACGAGCCAGAGCGCAATGTAGCCGGCGGCTCCGGTGACGCACACCCTACTCATCTCTCTCGTCCTACTCTCCTCTTCCCCTCAAGTCCACTGCAGAGTCTCCGTTGCCCTCTCCGGCTGCGCTGATCGCTTTTAAGAGTTTTCGTACTTTGGAGAGATACCACAAGGTACCTCCTATCATCTAAGAGGGTACTAGTTGAATCTATCTGTTAATTTAATAAGAGTATGATTGGTGTTGCAGCTGAATCTATCCGGTAATTTAGCGAGGGTAGAATTGGCATTCCTTAGCTTGTAAACTCTAGAGTCCTCTATCCCACCTCCTCACTTTTGGATTAAGCGTTCTGTTAGACCATATGGCTAGATCTAAAATATTTTAGTGATAAATAATTGACAATGGTTAATTTATGATAAATATTTTATAATACTGCTTATCGGTGTTATGCGAGGCGTATGGCGTGTGTGGACTGATGATTGGCTAAGTTGGGACAAACTTGTGCTGAAAAAATATTCTTTGGTCTTTGTATATGCGGGCTGAGTATGGAGGCGATCATGGTCGGTGACAAGTTGGACCAGAACTAGGATGGGGAGATCCGAGTTTCGGACGGTCAAGGATGTCATAAGATGGTCGAGCTCATGCTTGGGGCGCATGGAGATCAGAGGTGGATGGTGCGTAGAGAAGCTACGAGAGGTATGGTCCTGGAGGCTTCGACACGTGATGAGTTGAAAAGTCGGAAGTGTAAAAACCCGTGTTAGGAAGGGTTTCGGATCCCTTGAAAATTAGTAGGCCAAAAGCCCAGTTGAGGTAAAAAAAAAGGCATAGGACTAGTTCGACAAGTTGTATTAGGGTTTTGAGTAGAGATTGAATAGGATAGAGTTGGCTGTATAAAAGAAAGAAATACACTGGTGCGGCGAGGGGCATGGAGCGAACAAAAAAAAGGCGCAGGATGCGACGGCCGATGTGTACGCGTGAAAAAAGGGGCGTAGGACGCAGCGGCCGTGACGTGCATGCGAGAGAAAAAAGAAAACACACGGGAAAAGAAGATTGTGCTGATGGATGATGGATGAATAGTGTTCGTGTTTTTTAATAAAAGTTTGTGAGTTTTTTAATTCGTATATATTATCTTTTTTTTTTCTGGTTTTTTATTACTAGGGATTCTTCATGCATTTATCTCTATCTAGATATTTTTTGCTTACATATATGAATTAGTTTTAATTAAAAATCAATTGCAAGATTATGTCAAAATTGTGCTACTTCTGATACATCAGCTTTCATCGATTTTTTCTCGGTGCTGCAGTAGATCGCTACAGTACAGTGCTACAGTAATCGCTACAATATTTGTAACAGTGATCGCTGCAGTACCTGCCACAGTTTTGCTACAGTACCAAAAAAATATTGTCCTATTTTGTTTCCTGTTTTTATTTTTTTCAGATTAATCGATTAGAAGACAGAAAATTTGAGAAAAAAAACTTCCGCTAGGTGTTGCAATCATCCATCCATCTTTGATTGCCATCGACGATCCTACATGTTCTAATCTGTTATCGATCATGGCGAGATGCCTAGCCGCGTGCGCATCCTTCCTCTCCGTTACAATCAAAGCTGGTTGCCACCGCTGTCGACCACCGGCAACTAGTATGCTACTTATGTTCATGCATGTGTATCTATCGTGCATATGCATGGATAGACAAATCAAAGATATACTTCATGGTTGTACGTAATTAGGAACATGGATGCATGGAGACGATGACTGCATGATCAAGTCGATCAAGCATATAATGGAAGCTTAGTTAACAAAGGGGTAGGGTGGCGGTCAGATACGACGCGGTCGATGATGCACATGTAGCCACCCTCCCCGCACGACGTGCCCCACAAGTTCTTGAGCAGCAGTACTTGGTCCCGTCGCTCGCCGTGCCATACCCGACCATCGCCACCGCGTGGTTCCACTTCTTCCCACAGCTGCTCCTCCCCTTGACTGGGTAACTCCGCATGCTGATGTGACACAGGAAGCAGCACAACTAGATGCTACGATGTGGAGACCGTTGGATCCTCATGAATTGGACGGCCGAGAAAGTTTCCAAGGATAGGAAAAAACTTTGCTTTTAATTACACCACGTGGGTAGTCGGATTTCCCCATAACTGCCTAGTTAGTTCAGTTGCGGAATGAAGAAAAGTGTATATCTCGTCTGCTCAAACTTTAATCATAAAAGACAAACTTTTATTATAAGAGAGTACGGTTTAGTAGCCAAGTTTTATATTATTAAGGATGTTTAAGCCCAAAGTTTATGATACAACACAAAACATCTTTCAAAGACCACATGTATGCTTGCGCATAGTCAAGACATAAAACAATAGTCATCACCTATTAGAGAGTCATAGAAATCTCCCTCAAAAGGTTCATCGGTATCCTCCCAAGCTCCTTCTGATAATGATTAAGTATGAGTACAACCGTATTCGGCAATCCACACGAGAATACGTACTTAATACTTGTCAAGATTTCAATAGAACAATGTTTACAAGTTTTATTGTTACGAGTATAAATACATATTTATTTGCAAAGATATTTAAACTCAAAATACCAAACATTATTTTACTAAGAGAAAAGGGGATTTAACAATCTTACTTATTACCTTAAAATTATTCAAATCTTACTTATGCCTTGTTGTTTGAATCACCCATTAAACATGGCTCCATTGAGTAGGAGTATGGCATATTTGAATACCATTTATTCTACTATACAGAGTTGTCCAACTTTATCCATAAGATATTTCAGAATCATAATATAAAGTATTTTAGACTCATAATGTCATATTGTAGACACACAACATGATAGCGTGCGATTGAGCTAAGAATAACAAGGTCATTTCACTGCCTTTTTAGTTCTAGCTTCTGCACGGTAGGCTAGGAACCCTTCAATCATCATCGGGTATCCACTAGCCAATGCGGAAATCACAGGCCGATGTTGAGTGGACCTACTGCTGTGAAGATTGACAAGTGGCACAGCAATATCAACTTCCATCTAACCCCTTTTCCCTACAGGCTATCCAGATGACTCTAGGATAACCATCACCCTGAAGATGTTTAATCGAATCGAGCAGTGTACTAGACTAGGTTGACAAGTCAAACTTGTGGTTGGGTGAGTTTTATGTTACTTACTTGGTACAAGAGTCCTTATTTGTCACAGATGAGACCCTCATTTACATGGCATGTGCATCACAGCACACACCACCAAAATCATACCAAAGCCTCAGTCCTCGGGTGAGGTCATGAGCTTCAACTATCTAGTGGCTGCCACCAAGTAGCCTTACCGTTAGCTTTATTTTAAAGTCTATCAGCATGGAGTCGAATACTTATTAGTGTAAGTAAATTATTTTAGTTGTCTAACCTAATTACTAGCTATCTACATGGTGGTTAAATACCATTATAAGCTATAGAAAGGTTGTCAAGGTGAATATGGTCTTCAAGAATATGATTGGGCTTTTCAGTGGTAGGATTTAACTATCCATCATGTCATTCCAAGCTATTATTTTATATAAATAGTATTGCATAATTAATGTAATTAAAAATAAAGATACTTAAATAATATGAGATCAATATGATAAAAAACATATGACTTACCTTCTTGCTCGTAGTCTTCGACTGGACTTACTTTTTCAGTGTCTTGATTAGCTTCTTCAGCTGTCTACTCAATGGGTCTGGGTGCTAGCACAAAGAAAAAGAATCAAATAAGTGCAGGCTCGAAGGAAAGCGAGCTAGGGACCGAATAAAAGAGAAAATCTAGAAAAATGTTTATTTATAGGAGGGTTTAGGTTGTTAGAGTCTAACAGTGCTTGGTTGGGTCAGATGGAGCTGAAATTGGCCTAGATGGGCTCAAGACGATTGAAACAAGTATAAACAAGTTTAATATGTTTCAGGTGAATAGTAACAGATCAAGTTAATAGTATCAGGTTGGCACTATTCCTAGCAGGTCAGCTTTGGTGAACAATACAGGTTTGGACTGAGTTTATTAGGCTACACAATATTTGGTTGTTGGTGAGTAGTGTTGGCTAAGCTATGAACAGTGTTAGGCTAGCCCCATTTGGCTGATTGGACCAAGAGTTGGCTTCGTTTGACTTCACCAGCCCACCTTGGTGTCCCATGGAGCACGCGGCCTAGCTCACTCCAGAGCATGCTGGAGCTCACTTGCATGGCGGTCGAGAAATGGGAAGCAGCGATGGCACCAAATTCGGCAACGAGCGGTGGTGTTGCGAACAACAACGGGATGCGAGAAACCCATTTTGGGCACACGAACGAGTAGAGGTGGTTGGCAGCGGCAAATCTTGGTTGGAACAGGAGAATGGTGTGGTTGAGTCCAAATCGGTGATAGCTTGAGATGGGCTAAGGAGGTTTGGCGATGGTGGCCGTAAGTAGAGCAATGACGAGCTAGGGGTAGTGAGGTTAAGCAAGAATCTAGGGGTTAGCTTCGTAGTGGTAGGGCAAAACTATGGAGGCAATGGTGAGAAATCGAAGTTGGCTCACTATTGGCGATTTAGGCGTTGGCTGCAACAGCACGGTGTGACCGGAGTTGAGGAATGAAGGGTGGTAGTAGGTGTGAAGCTATGCAAAAAGTGGGTGAGGGAGTCATAGAGCTTAGCTAAGGAGGCGACAAAGGTAGTTGTGTTGATAGCGGCACGAGAGCACGCTTGGCATATGGATGGGTACGCGGCAGGAGAGGCATTGCCTCTCACTGTTGCGAGCGCGCGAGGTGGCATGGTGTGCAGCGGCGTTTGCATAGTGTCGAGCATATGTTGGCATTGATTTGCAGCAACGCAAATCAACGATGGGACGGTGCAGCTTGAGGTCAATGGGGTGTTAAGGCTCGTTACGGGCGGTCAGCGAGGTAGCGCAGACACTGTGTGGCTTTTGGCACAGAAGTTGGCGATGGGTGCGTGCGAGCGCGAACGACATTGCGGCGCGTGACAGTGAGAGTAGGGTGATAGCGGAAAAGCTGGAGTATACCTCTACGCTTGGAAAACATATTTCCAAAAAGGGATAGTGGCTTGGTTTAGAAAACTTTCCAGATTTGGTAAAAACTCCAAATCCAAGTAACATTCAAATAAATTTAATTTTTTTGAAATTTTTGGGTTGTTTTGTGCACTGCGCGGACTACACAGAGACCTTTGCATTTGTACGACGCGCGATCTCCCGCTCCATTTAGACATTCGTTAGTAGCTGGTTTCGAAAAACAAAAGGGATTTAGGGCATCTTCTTTTCAGCTTCTAAAAGTTGCTTTTCGGTTTTTTACAGTAACTAGCTTTCAAACGGAGTGTCTTTTTAAGGTGGGATCTATAAGTTGATTGTAATACACACTATATTGACTTCATTTATATCGGACAAAACCGCATGTAAGTTTCTGTTACTCCGTACCCTCTATCATGATCAGCCTAAAAGCTATAAGTTACAGCCAAAAACCATAAACCGAAGCAAAAAGTATTGTAGATGTGGGCAAAATTTTAATTCTAAATTTTACTAGGAGACAAATACAATATACCAGTGATTGAAAACTTACTACTAACAGCAGGCTACTCATCATACTTCAGAATATACGCAACAAAATATAGTAACAAAGTCGAACGAACGCATGAACGACTTACTTTTCAGCATGAAGAAGAACAGGAAGCAGCGCAGGCTTAATGCAAGTCCCAAGTCATGCGAAAATACGCGAATACGCGCACGCGTGTGAGACTAGCCAGAACCCTCCTCATACCATCTCATTCATATTCAAGGAATGGTGAGTACTCCACCTTATAAGTTTGCCTACCTTACCTTAGCAATATGGTACTAACTAAACATGCTTTGGAATTAAGGAAATATGCCTTGCTAATACGGGTTAATTTATAACAAAAAGGACTGACCCTTAATTTGGGGTGTCATTGGTAAGGTCTTGGTTACCGGCCAATAATTGGAATTCTAGGAACCGGTATAT
The DNA here is from genome assembly GCA_017311315.1 of Dendrocalamus latiflorus. NCBI lineage: Eukaryota > Viridiplantae > Streptophyta > Magnoliopsida > Poales > Poaceae > Dendrocalamus > Dendrocalamus latiflorus. Next base: position 6,007,429 of record CM029629.1, on the reverse strand, counting down.
TTTGAATCGGTAAAAAAATCCAGATAAAATTTTGGTAATACCAAGATCTCGGCCGGTAACTAAATTAGAATTAAAAACTTGTTTAAATATCTCGGTCGAGATTTTCTCAAGATTTCCCGCTATCATCGATAACCAGAAATCCCTGTGACCTTCGATATTTTTTTTTCTACCGGTAACCAATGTGTAAACTAGTACCAGTACTAATAAAAAGGGGAAATCATCACCCCGATCAGAAGGCACTATTAGTATACTATGCAGCTAATGTCTGCTCCAATTCCAAAGGTGGATTAAACTACATTACGCATCTGTATCGGCAGGCACTGATAAGTTTATTAATCTAGCGATCCACGAAAAGTGGCCTCCCTGGCTCGTTTGGTCGGCTCCGAATGGCAGTTCGGGTGGCCTAACTGGATCGATCGGGAATGGTGATTAATCTGCTGGGCGGCTGAGTGCGGTCTGCTGTGTGTAGCCATGCTCCGTCTAATCACGTGCTCCTGCTGGTCTTCCGGGCCAACTAATCTTATCCTATATATATATATGCTGCCAAGACAGGACCGGTCACCTTGGCCAGTCAGGCCGGCGGTTCTGATGATGACTCCAAATTATGCACGTTAACCGAGACCAACGACTTGTTGATCTACCAACAGGCTAACACATTCTCTCTCTTCCCTTCTGAATATCTGAAAACGAAGAGCACAGCTCCTGGTTAAGATTTCGGAAATAAAATCTACGTCGTAGGTTGTTTAGTTGGCAAAAAACTAAGAGAGAGATGGTTTCGGCTCCTCCACGAAACCGGACGCTGGTGGCTTTCCAGTCGGCAGAGCTTCCCAAGGACGCTAGCTAGCTCGCAAGGGTTTTGATTCATTCGTCATTCTAACTTCTATTTTCTAACAACCTGGATGCTTTGGATATATATATATAGAGAGAGAGAGAGAGAGGAATGTGAGGGTGTTCAATGCGGTATCCTCCCCGATCAGCAAAGTCATGCAAACAATTAAGGAGGAAGGAGGCTTATACATTGATCCAGGCGGGGTCGACGCCGCATCTGTCGCCCTTCTATTCTTATATTCCCGTTTTTGTTTTCTAGGTCGCTCTTGTTTACCTGTAATGATAAGTCTGCATTGTTTCGATTCAGCCCGGGGAGCCTAGCTCGCCGGGTTGTTTGTAATACTCTCATTCTGTTAAATGAAATGTGCACAAGTTTTTTTTTTTTTGCATGTTCTAAAAAAAAAGTTAGCGAAAAACTGGACATACTAGTATTCATGATAGTTTAAGTGTGCTTTGTAGGAACGGATAGATAACAGAGCAGAACTGAATAGTGCCTTAAAATTTTCCTCAAGTATTCACCTATGCTTTGCTCTGATAGCTACAAAACTATGAAGATTAGAATAAGAACTCAAAATAAGTTTAACTATGATGCTTGGCTTCATCAGGAACACCAGCCATAGCAAAATAAGTTTCACTCTACCTGATCCACTCTAAAGGCTCACTTCCATCGAACTTTGAGAAATCCAATTTGGGTCCCTTAGCAATGGATTTGTAGAAATTGTTGACTCTCTTATTGTTAGGATTTGGGTTCCACTGCCTAGTGAAATAGGAGTCCTAGGTATGGTTCATGAAATTCCTGGGGTGGGGTTTGTATTCCAATGCTTAGCAAAATGCTGACTATGATTGGCATTCATGTGGTTCAAGGTGGGGGAAACTGGGCTAGAATGTGGTATTGGATTCTGTCCCATGTGGCTGGTGCTGCAGAATATCCAGTAGATGGAGGATAAGTGTTGCCTTCAGGGCTAGTATTGAAATTGACTCCATGAGTACTATTAAGATTGATTTGGCTGAGTTCTTTAGGCCCTGTTTGAATCCCTCCATCTAAAGTTTAGTTACTAAAGTTTAGATCTAAAGTCTCCAAACAGGTGGTCTAAAATTAGATCTAAACTTTAGCTAACTCCTAAAAAACACTTTAAACCATTAGACCATAAAAATGAGCTAAAGTGGTCTAAAGTTTCGGTTTATCCCGGCTCCCGTACGGAAAAGTCCTTTCTGCCCCCGTGAAATATCTACTCCCGGGCTCCCGGCTCCCGCACGAAAAAATTTCCCCATCGGCGGCAATTTCCCCGCCAGGACTCCAGACGCCCCCGCCGCGACCCAGCCACCCCACCGCCGCCCGGCCTTCGCACCGCCGCCCGTGAAATATCTTCCTCCCGGCTCCCGCACCAAAAAAACTCTCCAGCGGGCGGCAACTTCCTTACTTCCCCGCCGAACCCGCCGCCACCCAGCCCTCCCACCGCCACCCGCCCTTCGCACCGTCGCCCCCGCCGCGCATTCCGCCCCCGCGGACCATCCCACCGTCCCCGCCGACCATCGGGCGGCAACTTCCCCGCCCGGACTCCCGACGCCCCCCCGATTCCCGCCGAACCCGCCGCCACCCAGCCATCCCACCGCCGCCCGCCTTCGCACCGCCGCCCCCCGCCGCGCATTCCACCCCCGCCGACCATCGGGCGGCAACTTCCCCGCCCGGAATCCCGACGCCCCCCCCCCCCCGATTCCCCCCGAACCCGCCGCCACCCAGCCATCCCACCGCCGCCCCTGCCGTGCATCCCACCACCACCGACCATCCCACCGCCGTGCCCTTCCCCGCCTTCCTCTCATGGATCCCGTCGACGATGCGTCCGTGCGCCCCCAAGATCCTCTCCCCTATGATTTCTTCTCCCAAACCGATCCCGTGCCCTCCAGTGATGCCGGCATGTTCGGTCTTGACCTCAACTCGTCGTCAGCTCTTGATTTCCCGCACATGGGGTCGTACCAAGAGATTCTTGAATCGACGCCGGTTGAAGATGGAAGCAGTGGTGGCCGTGGCGCCCGTGGCGTCAGAGGCAGCCGTGGCGGGTCTGGCGGGCGTGGAGGAACTGGAGCTGCTGTTGGCATAGGCAGCCGTGGTGGCCGGGGCGGCGTTGGTGGATCTGCCGCTAGCAGAGGCGATCGTGGTGGCCGTGGCATCATTGCTGGGCATGGCGGGCATGCTGGAGCTGTGCCGCGGGCTTCTTCTCCAATGCCGTTCCGCGCTCCTCGCACTGCTTGAGTGCCTAACAATGGTGGGCGTGGAGGCTCTCGGTCTGAAGTTGGCACTACGCTACCATCCAGTGAAGCAGTCGCGGGTGGCAGCGCGTCAAGCCACCAAGGCCCTCCACAATTTGAAGATCCTGTGGGTATGACCGAAGAAAATGACGCAATAGGCGGTGGCTTTGGAGGTGCAGTTATTGAAGAAGAGGATGAAACTCTTGGAAATAATTTTTCGGTGAGCACACCTTACTTGATCCAACTTCATATTCAAGGGTACAATCTTATAGTTGTTGACTCCCCTTGGAAGAATGGATGTGTTCATCAGAAAATAGCATATGTTAATTGGGATTTTAGTTTGATTTGTCAGCTCATATATACCTTCCCTCCCTTAAACATTACTTACTATCTGTAAACATGGTAGTTTATAGTTTCTGACATCCCTGCCAAATGAAGGTAGCACTCATCAAAGATTTCTTGCATCAGTGATTTCAGCCCATTGCTGAGATCACTATTGATGCCGTCCTCATAAGATTAGATTTGTACAGTGGTTTCGATTGTTTTAGTATTAGTGTTGTAATGGTGTTGGTTCGAGTATATATATTACTGTATATATCTGTGACTATCTACCACTCCTGCTGCCTGTATATGTGTTATTTGGCCATAGCAGATTTATCGTCGGGTGCAGTCTGTGTACCAATACCTGTGGTAAGCGGTATTTATATGTTATGATGGTGTTTGGAACGAGAAATTAAGTGGTTGAAGAAATAATCCTATGGGTCTCAGACTGAAATGGTCTCATTTGAAGTAACGCACTTTTTTTTCAACAACTTTCACGCCATCTTCAATTGAATGGTTCAGGAACATTTCAGTTTCTTCGGGTGACAATGAAACTGCATGTTACGTGTATGGTGAATTGGAATCTTATTGGTTTCTGTACTTCAAACTTTCAAAGTAGTGTATCTTGACAATACATGAATTGGAATCTCATTGGTTTATTCAGTAGGGTTAAGGTTTCAGGTTGCTGTTTCTTAAATGTATCTTGACAATACATGAATTGGAATCTCATTGGTTTCTGTACTTCAAACTTTCAAAGTAGTGTATCTTGACAATACATGAATTGAATACTTTTAAATAGTTATGCGCTGTCATTTTCTAAGAATGTACGTGAAAAATGCTGGCATGTGACGTTTATTAAAAAAAATCATCTGCTTCTATTGTTGTAACATTGTATTTGCTTTGACGTGAGGTATTGACGTACATCTCCACTAGGATTTGAACTCCAGAGCATTTGCTTTGCTTCAATTGTTGTAACATCGTATTTCCTTTGACGTGAGGTATTTACGTGAGGTATTGACGTACGTGAGGTATTGACGTACAGAGCCATCGTATTGTATGGATCGTCCGAAGACATAGATGATGCACGGGACAGGGTAATGGGCGCCTCGAGCCATCGACAGTTACTTCAACGGCTCAAAAATAAGTGCCCCAGTACAACCAAATATTTTTAGATTTACGTAACTATATCAAAAATATACATATTATGTCATTAAGAAAACCTAAATGAAGCTTTCACGTGTGTTCGCTCTATGATCCTAGAAATTCATACGTTAATCAAAGAAAAGCGAATAGCCTTAATTTTCTTTTTCAGCTAGAGCACACATGATAATTAGTAACGGATTAGTTCAACTGCTAAAAATTCCAGGGGTACAAAAGTCCATTTATTGAATCAGAACTAAACTTTAGTCCATGATCCAAACAGTCCTGTGGTCTAAAGTTTAGTGGCTAAAGTTTAGTTGTCTAAAGTTTAGTCCTGAACTTTAGCCAACTAAACTTTAGACCTGAGAATCCAAACAGGGCCTTAATCCTTCTCATCATCTCCAATTCCAGTTCATTGGGTTGAACAGAATCAGGAAGATTTCTGGGCACATCTTCATTTCTCACGAGATGGGTACTCACTCCGGTGTGTTGCTCAGTTGCCCTAACCTGAGATCCCGCAATACCTTGCAACAGGGTCTCCATCCTGTTCATCTGGGCTTGCATTCCCACTACTTGTTTCTGTAGTTCGCCAACTTGATGTTGTACCAACTCCGCCTTTGTAATCGCCACCTTCGCCTCTTGCCAAACCGCGGGGAAGATCCGACGCCTCTCCGTCATTTCTACTCATCAGCTTCGTCATTCCTCCACAGATCGAGTGCTAGGCTTAGGGATTATACCGAGGAATGTATTCTGAACCCTCACCGCACTCGCGATCTCCACCGCCGCCTAGGTCTGGAATTGGTTGGGGATTTTACGAAGAACCGAGATTCCCAACCCAAACAATTCCCGATTGATTTCTTCGCAAAGGATTGGGATGCTCTGATACCAATTTATTAGATCCCTCGGTTTGGTATCTGAATTTGGGGATAAATTAGAACCGGATTTGGGAAAAGTGGAACACGCAAGAACGGAGGAACTAAGGCTACAACTAGGGCGACTAGATAATTGGCATAATGGCATAGCCTTCTCATTACAGCTCTCGAGTCTTAAGAGAAAAGAAAGAAGGTTACAGGTACTCAATATAAGTATAAACCTATTTTTAACACTGTTCAAGATAATGTAATCCTTATGATTTCCTACAGTAATTACTGAAAGATGTTTAACCGGCGATCTCCGTTTAAACATCGCCGGAGATCGAGTCTCTGAATACTTTTTGTTCTGACAGCCACGCACGGTGAGGTTCATGGGTGCGCGTGCGCCCGGCGTGCGGAATCTCGTCCAGCTCGATCGGGTAGGCGGGCGGCTAGTGGCCACCGTCACGGGCGGGGGCTGGGCTGGAGGCCCGGGGCATTGGGCTGTGTGTCGGCCTTGCGAGCTGGCACATGCCGCATGCATCCCGCCGCGGCCGGGGGCCGGTGCCTTTTTCGCGCTTTCCATCCACCCGCAACCTGGCTCTGGCTCCAGCAGGCGGCGGCGGCGGCGGCGGCCGGAGCCGAGGGGGATGCAGCGAAACGGGGAGGAATCGACGGCGGGAGGATAACGCATAAGGCGAACGCCAAGCGAACTTTCTAATAAAAGGCAGAAAGTAAAATTCGACGACTCCTGAACGGAGCAGATGATGCACATCCATACGGACTGATGGACATTATATACGGGTACGACAACAACCAGCTTGCTCGATCGAATCCACCGTGCGACCGTATCAATACATGCATTTTCTAGTGCTAGGTAGGCTGGCCAACGACCTAAAATAGAGCGGCTGACCAGCCAGCAGGGACACATTTCTGGCATTGCTCTCCTCTCAAGTTCCAGTGTCACTTCTTCCATCTCCCTGGCAAAGCCTCGGCACCAGCTCATCAGCTCGGCCGCTCCCAGGTGCAGAATACAGGATGTGCTGGGAATGAACGCCAGCCTTATTGTAAAGCGCTTCGTCTAAGCCGAACAGCTTGGAACCGAGCATGAACAGCAGTGTGCCAGTGTACATGTTACCTTGTACGCCCTAGCCTGAAGGATCTGGCTCTGCTCACCGGGTCCTGCAGCACATTGCACAATGGGCGCAGCACGTCAATGCGAGGATGTTCAAGCGCGTACACGGAGTGATGCAGGTAGCAGGATAGCAAGGCTTTCAGTGAAAGATGACATACGTAGGTGTTGATAATACGGAAGGAGCCCGGTTTGCCTTCTCCGCTTTGTCGCTCCGGAGGAAATCAAGGACATGTTTTGCTGCTTCTCTTGGCTTCTCAACATGAGGAAGGTGACCACACTGGCGTACCTGCCTTAGGATTGCATTTGGGAGTTCCTGATGCAACCTCTGCAGAGCGACAAAAACACATTACAAGGGTGCGCGTGTGCACATGAGCATGTGCAGTTCAATCTCAGGCATGCCTATACGTTGCAGATTAGATCCATATAACATTTAAGCATGTTCGAGTGAACTTACATATGCTTGTTTATTGCTAATTATTTCATCATCCTCTCCCCATAAGATCAGGCATTTATTCTTTACCTGTCCACAGAATAGAGGGATACAATTAGAATTTCCTCTCTTCTACTCAACCCATTTCGTTTTTTTTTTCCTTTCATGCCCAATTGTGATTGAGAAAGGTCGCAATGGTCCATAATTGCTACTCAGCAAAATGAGGATGATGTAGCATTATGAAACAACAGTACAACATCCTATTGATGTTTGTGTTAAGAAGATAAAAGATTCAAGCTAATACATTTTGTCACCGAACAGGTTTGATTAATACTGCAGGAAGCATTTCAACCATCTATACAAAAGGAACCAAAACATATCAGAAAGAAAAGGAAGCAATGCTGAGAATTAAAGGAAACACTGAATCAGCATAGATAGCATAGCTAAAACTATGGGAGAAAATTTTCTCATTGTTATAAAGTTGGTCTTAGTGTTACTGATAGCTAATAGGAAAAAATGGTGTTAGCATTAGATGTTTGTCTGAGTGGTAGTTTTCGTCTCAAGAGCATTTTGTTGCAGCAAACAAGGAGACTAGTGGCAACGGCTACTGCATTGTCATGGATGATAAGACAATGAAATTGGAAAAAGAAATCAGAAATATTAACATTTTGAGCAGAGCAAAATTCATAGTTTGGATGCTTAAAGAAAAGAACCTGCTTTATTTGGTTTAGGACATTATAACCCCCACTAATCATAAAATTAACTGTAGCATCTTCCCACCAAGGAAGTAGGCAATGTAGACGACCAATCTGGAAAAAAAAGAAGGCAAAACACATGTCTTCAGATCATTTGAGTGGCAAAGAAATATATGATTCAGATACAAAATAAAACATTACAGCATAAATTAAAAAGGTTTGGGTAATAATTTTTGACGCATCAACAGCAGCGTGACTACTATTCAAGAACTTATAATATCACCAGTTTCTTGCAGGACAATGGAGAAAACAACTTAATTGGAAGATATAAGCATACCTCCAAAAAGTGGAGAAAGTTAATGGACCAACAACCAAAACAGACCAACAACCAGAACATGAATACATGATAGTAGTTTTCTTTTTTTTTTCAGTTCCAAGGAATGAATAGACTTACTCGCACCCAATCAAAGAATCCATCTGGAATGTTCTTAAACGCCAAACGTGTAGCTAACAATCGCAGTGGAAGACTCTTCAGTATAAAAACCTGGGGAAACAAAAAAAAATACAGTGTACTCCAGCCAATATAAATGCACATAGCACTGGATTTGTTTGATGCCAATTAGAGATAATAATCCAACATGAATGATGCTTGAGGACAAGCATAACCATCATTAAGTAAAAAGAAATATACTTAGCATTAGATAGTAAATATGGACATCAGGACATGAAACCTAAAAATGTAACAGCAAATTATACTAACAAAAAGAGAACGCTACAAAGTTTAAGCAAGCTATCTTAAAGAACTTGTAGCACGCAGATCAGCAAACAACTCACCCCAGCATATGGAACAAATTTAGGCACTTTGGTCATATCTCTTGTGCCCTCAGCATATACACTGGCACCAATAAATATCAATTTTGACACCTATGATAAACAAGATAAAGTTAGCTTCTAGTAATACAAAACTCTCAGCTTGTGGATTTGTAAGAAAGCTAGTTACAGAAAAATAGAAAAATTTCGCATCACAGAGAGCATTACAGATATCTCTCTGTACTTTTGTGCTGCTACTCCTATGTGCTAAGAAATAGAGAGAAGATCATAAATCTTAACATGCTTGTACCGCTTCCGGATAGTTGACTGCAAAATCAATGGCAACGGCAGCACCAAGGCTGGGCCCAACTAACACCATAGGCCTTTTGATGTAGGATCTCCAGAACTACACAAAGAGGTTGTTAAGATGTAAGGGCCATATCACTATAACCATTATATAGCATCATCAGTCAAGGAAAAGCAGACTGAAAACTTGCTCAAAGAAAAGCATGGTAATACTGTACTCCGGACAATCCAGTCCTTGTTTTGCTATAAAAGATAAGTTTTACACAGTTCTGAGCAAAACGCCGGTACTTCATTTACATATCAAACTCATTCTGAATTAAAGATTCATACCAAGCATTCGGTCATTCTAAGATTAGGTGTTCAAATTTGGGGTACTGGTTACCATATTAGAATCACAAACAAGTCTAGAGACTGGGAAGTAGGAAGTGAACTCATCACAAGAAAATGAACGACATGTACACCCGCAGTAAATGTTAACATATACCTGGTAAAGATGCTCCCGTTTTGACGCAACATCACATGGTGGCCTTGTTTCTACGAGCCAATCAAGCAATATTAGAAGGGGTTACAACTTACAACTGTGACAAGCACAATAATTGAACAAAATCCAATGAAGTATAAAAAATGGGGCATACCTAAATCAGAGAAGCCCCATCCAAGAATGTCCACAGCCCAAGCTTCCAGTCCTGCCGCCTCCAGTAACGGGTAGGTGTACCTCCACTCTAAACAAGAACTGTATTTCTAAAACTTTTAAAAGGCCCAGACTGCCAAATGCATGATAGAAGTACCACACGACTCTATAGTGGACAGACAATGATCGACACTGGAATTAGACAATGCAAGTTGAACCGTAAGATAGGCGCCCCCCAAATTGGCGCTTGCATTGCACGCACCTGTCGAAGCCATGGAGCAGCACGACCGGGTCATTGCTCTGTTGCTGCTTGAGCGGCCTCACGCAGCTGCTCAGTATCGGGCTCTTGGAGAAGCCAGTCTGAAGAGAGGAGGATTGGTTCAAAGCAACGTCATCACCGACTGTACTAGGCAGTCCACACTTCTTTATTCCCGAACAAAATTTCCAAGAAAGCAGTAAAATTTGGGCGAATTCGAGAGAAATTAGCTCGCCTGGACGGGCACGCGCTCGATTCTCTTGGCCAGGTGGATGGCGGCGCCGTCGCGGATCCGCTCCACCGCCCTGGGTAGGAATGACGGGAAGCAGCCGCCGCCCACGGCGGCGGCGGCGGCGCTGCCGGTGGCGCCGACGTCGGCGGACGCCACAACCCTAACGCGGGCCCTCGAACGAGATGCCGACGGCGGCAGCGCCAGCGCCAGCGAGGAGGTGAGGAGCAGCGGCATTGGTTGAGTTAGCCGCTTGCACGCGCGTCCGCCCGCTCGTTGGAGTGTACGTGCGCTCCGCGTTGAGCGGATGTTGTAGGGCGCGAGGGCGGTGCGAGCCGCGTGGCAGCCTGTGCCGCTGCAGTGTCACCGCGACGTTTATAAATATCGGCGTAGGAAATCGCCGACAATGCGGGGAACGAGCTGAAGATTCCACCTTCCTGAAATGGACAGGGCTGGCTGCAGTGGAGTCTTGGAGCTTGATCGGCCACTGTTTATTGACTTGTGTTAGTGTTACCGTGCAGTCGTGATCTGAGCTGTACGATACTACGATCGAAAGATCAAAGAATCAAAGTCAGTTTTGACATTGTTTCGTATCATATTTATAAAAATAACAGTATACGAGACATATTGATAAAAATATCATTTTTGTCATCGGCGGACCGCATAGCAGCGCCCGCGAGGCAACGCGTGGCGTTGTCGCCGGCGGTAGGCGCTTGCCGCCCGGAGGCTAGACGGCAGGCAGTCTGTCGCTCAGAGAGCAGGCGGCAGATAATTAGGCCGGCTAATTTTTTCTATTTAGTATTTGTTTAAATTTTAAATATATCAAATGAACTCAAAAAAATTACGAAAATTTATGTATAGCCTTTGGACACAACGTTCCTCGCATTGTAATTTTTGGGGAATTTCATTCATAGCGAATGTTGCTAAAAAATTCATACAATTTTGATATTTTTATGAGTTTTTACATATAGTAAACGAGCTCCAAAAATTACGAAATTTTATGTGAAGTCTCTAGATGCAGTAATAGTCATTATGTAATTTTTTGGGAATTTTATGCGGTCCTAATTAGCCACATTTGTTCAGGTTAACTTAACCATAAATTTAACGATCGTAACGTTTCTTTTGAAGTGTCATGTGTCGGGCAATCATGGTATATATTATTTGCGGATATCTGGTTCGCACAATTATCACTCTCTCTGTATGTGCCCCTCTTGTGCGCTCTCTCATTCACACTAATGTTATTATTTGAGTGCAATTGGTTCGCTTATGTATGCTATGATATGTTCTCGCTTCGATTTATTTCAATCATTAAGTGTGGTTAGTAGATACATGGCTAATCCTGAAAAAGCATTGGAAAGCAGTTAAATAGATTTTCAGATATTTGCAGGGCACATCTAATATTTGTGTATTGTTTGAGAATACTAGAGATGGACTCATTGGTTATATGGATTCTGATTTTGCTGAAGATTTAGATAAAAGAAGATCTCTCATTAGTTATGTGTTCACTGTTGGAGGCTGTGCTGTTAGCTAGAAAGCAAGTTTGCAAGCTACCGTTGCCTTGTCTATTACAGAAGCTGAGTATATAGCTATTTTCTGAAGCTTGCAAAGAAGCCAATTGTCTAAGAGGTTTATTTGCTGAATTTTGTAGAAGTACATATTGCACTACAATATTTTGTGATAGTCAGAGTACTATTTGCCTTACAAAAGATCAAATGTTCTCTGAGAGAACAAAGCATATTGATATCAGGTATCACTACATTCGAGGTGTCATTACTCAAGGTGATATTAAAGTCTACAAGATAAGTACTCATGATAATCTAGCTGATATATTGACAAAGTCAGTTTCTGCATCTAAGTTTGAGCTATACCCAGACTTAGTTGGTATTACTCGCTAGTCGTTTGGACTTTCAGTGCTCAAGGTATACATGATAATTTTATTGGATGAGTCTATCATATTCTTCGACTACTGGAGGGAATTCGGCTCAAGGTGCAGATTGTTAATGTTGATCCGAATTCGCACCATGTCCGTATACGACACTTCATCGCCTCATGCCAGACGTGACATGACAGGTACATGCACAGTTCTATCAGACGTGGTGTCAATCTATAGCAACCAATTCTGATTCGGTTTCCTTTCCGTGTGGGGCTATTTTCTCTCACACTATATATATATATATATATATATATATATATATATATATATATATATATATATATATATATATATATATATATATATATATATATATATATATATCCTAGTAGCCCATAGGAAGAGCAAACGCTCCATTGTAAACTCTCCTTATTATAATGATTTGCCTTTGAGCGTCCATGGTTTTTCCCGCAAGAGTTTTCTATGTAAAAAATTTGTGTCTCTTATCTCTATTTTTCTGTGCATTATTTGCAACAGTGGGGCATATCACCAAATATCCAATTCCACTGAACTTCTCTGTGCAAGTCAAGAGTGTCAAACTCCCTTGTTGCTGCCAACCTCTGATATCACTGCTCCTTTTATGGGAGAAAATAATCTGAGATTGGGCTCCAAGAATCACATGAGAGCTTCCACCGTCGACAAGGCCTCTTACCAACTCAATTGTGGCCTCCATGATGCTACCAAGGCCTCCATCAGTTCGGTTGGCACCGTCATGACCTCATCTGGTGGAGCCACAACCTTTTGTGCCACTGGTCAATGCCATCACAGTTTCTATTTTGATAGGTCATGCAACCATGGCCACCATCGCTTGGTCCAGCATCGAAGCAACCTCGATCCGTCCGTCGGAATGAGGCATCCTAGCTACGACATCCGTGACGAAGGCTGACGCCGCAGCGGACTCCATCTCACGTGGTAGGGCTAAGAGCAACTACAGCAGGACCCCTACTTGAGCCCTCATCCTACTTTTAAGGGCCGAGGGGCAAAAAACTCACTCCAACAGGGTCTCTACTTGAGCCCTCAAAAGTAGGGGGCCCTCAAATCTCCCCCTCGAGCCCTCATTCCTGGGGGGTCTGGAGTGAGTCCCTACTTTTGAGGGCTAAGTAGGGGCCCTGCTGGAGTGAGTTTTTTGCCCCTCAGCCCTCAAAAGTAGGATAAGGATGAGGGTGGGTCCTATGTGTCATCCCCTCTAAGAATGAATTTGAGGGTCCTGTTTTGAGGGCTTCTGCTGGAGTGTAGCCCAAAAAACAGAGCCCTCAAAAGTAGGGAGAGCTCTCAAATAAAAAGTAGGGGCCCTGTTTTGAGGGCTACTGCTGGAGTTGCTCTAACAAGTTATTCATACAAAAATATTCTACGCCACAACACAGTTTTACTCCTGAATATTCGGTTTCTAGAAGTCACTTAGAACACGTTAGCTTTTTATTTTAGTTTTTTAGCTTTTTTATTCTTTTTTATTATCCGCAAAGATATAACGGTGTTTTTATTTTTTTTAATTGAATAGCTTAGAAAAAACTAATAATTATTACTAGCCATAACAAAAAGCTGAAAGTTAAAACCAGATGAATAAGGGCCTAAATGGGCTAGACGTGGACTAATGCCACCCATGCAAATAGCTTCTTCTAATGCAGAGTTTGTGCGTAACGACGCAGGCCTGTTATGCGGCAGGTTTGTGCATACAATTCCGTTTTCATTTTCAATATGATTTCTTTTTTGAAAATTGACTAGGAGCACTGACTAAAGAAGAATATTAGGTACACATTGGGTCTCGCTTCAAACGGCTTTAGTTTCTAGCTTTTTTGGTTTTCAATTTATTTAAGCCAAAAGTCACTTGAAACGTATCGGTTTTTAGTTTCAACTTATTTTTGCTTTTTTTTGGGCTTAAATCCGTCAGGCATTCCATGTGGTGTGCGACCTCCTTACACTCGTAAGAAATATAGCGCGCGAGATGGCAAGGAAGATGCAACCCGCTCATTTCAGCTTCTGGCTTATTTTTCACTATTCATAAATTTTATCTTTTTCTAAACTTTTGGTTTTTTCTAAGTTTTTTCCCGGTTCTTTTTTTCCGTATTCGTTTGCGTTGTCTGTGATGAGCTAGCATATTTTTTTTCTATTTTTTAATTTTTTAAATTTAATTACGTCAAATAAGTCACATTCAGCTACAATGAAATTTCAGTCGCTACAGTACACTTTTAGCTATAAGGCACAGCTTTTCAACCTAACCGAACGGCGCCGTGAAGTTAGCTCGCTAGCTAGGAGACATTATGATGGACCAACCTGAAAAACCCCAAAATTTCATCCCCAAAAATTTTTGTGCTTTTTGCTGCATTTTTGAGTGAAATCTGAAAACTTTCCTTTTCTGGAAAGTCCCCGGGAAAGGCGCTTTCCTTTTCGGGCGTTGTCGCCTCCCCTTTTTCGCTGGCGCCCTCTCCTTTCCCGCTTCCCTTCTTTCCCTGGCGCCGCTCCATCCCTCTCCCGCTGGCGCCTCCTCCCTTTTCGTTTTCTCCTGTGCCCGACGCCTCCCTCCTTTTCCCCGCTGGCGCCTTCGTCCCTCCCCGCCTTCGCCCTCGCATAGGCGCTCGCGCCGCGCGCTGCGCTCCGCCGCATCGCTCTGGCGCTGGCTCGCCGTCGCCGGCCTTTCCCCCCAACCGCCTTTGACCCGGTCCTCGCCCTCCTGCCACCCGGGTCCTGCCTGCCAGCCTCCCCCTCTTTCTCCCTTCCCCCGCAAGCCGCATCGTCGCCCTGCCACTGCTCACCTGCTCCCGTCCCCTCACCTTAACTCCTGGCAGCGCCCCGTCACCCTCCATCGCGTGGAGACGACGCCGCATCAACTCTTACAGCACCCCCGCGCGTCAGCAGCTCTGTAACCCCGCCCACGCCCCACCATTACCACCCCCGACCTGCCCCGGCTTGCCCTCCACGTCGCCAGCCCTCTCCACCCCTTTATAAGCCCCACCAGACCCGGCATTGCGCTCCCCTTGCTCCCAGGTTGCTTCTCGTGTAACCAATTGAGCTCGGAGCCTGTGTCTCGCTGCCGATTAACACCTTCACCGCTGGTGAGCCCCCGAGCTATTCTCCCTCCTTTCTCGATTAAAATCGAATTCCCTTCGCTGACACGATCTTCTTTGCTCCCCGAATCCGGTGGTGGACCTCCCTGGCCGAGAGCACCTCCCCTCCGCGTTGGCATCGAAGCTCGCCATCGGCCGAAAAGGGGTCGGCGTGGCCAGCTCGCTGTGGATCTCCCCAACTCGAGCCGCCACCTCCCCCGAGTTCTCCAAGTCACAGAGATGCTCCCACCGCCGCCATTTTGCCTGGATCGCCGCCGTTGGCCTTCAGTGCCCAGGAACCGCCGCTAACTTCTCTCCGGCATTGCGCCGCCATCAGCCCTTCCCGTGGCAACCAAGGCCCAGAAACGGGTCCCCCTCGCCGAGCCCTACTCCCTAGTGTCATCCCTGACCGCCGGGAGTCCTCGCTGTCGCCGGAGAGCGGAGGCACTGCCGTCCCCGCTCCTCTGTTGCGCGCGCCCGGCGGGAGGAGGAAGACAATGACGTGGATGCATCCCCGCTATCCGTCCCCTCCTGTGCCGTCTAACCTCCACCGCCGGATGGCAACCCATCTCAGCCGTCCGATCCTTATAAACTCGTCCCCTCTCGGCCGCCCGATCCAGCTCCCCGCCTCGCCTGCCTTCACCGCTTCACCGCCGCCCGATCTTCCCCCACACCGCATCCCAGCCGCCCACATTAGCCTCATCTCCTCCGTTCGCTGCCGCCGCATGTCGGCCATCCGCCGAGGCGAGGCGCACGCGCGCAAGTGGGCCGCGCTGGCCTTCGGCCGCGCGGGCCGCACTGTTGTTGTGGGCCGGCCTGACACTGTTCATTCAGATTTTCTCAGATTTATTAATTTCTAAAATCTCAGAAAATTCAAATAAATTCTAGAAAATCACAGAAAATCCCAAAAAATTTCTAAATTTCACCACTTTACTCCAAATATTATCCTGGACCCATTTTTGACCTCCATTTCTCCAGATTCATCCCAAATAAATCCCAAAAATTTCCTATTTGGAGATTTATGCATTTTACTCCTTTTTAATTAGTTTATTTTCCCTCGCTTGATTAGTCTCAAGCTGGACTTATTTAATTTTTGTGTGCTTGCGCTAGTTTCGGAGTTCCCGGAAGTTCAAGTGCAGTCGCAGGATCCAGGAGCTTCTACGTTCAAGCTAGCCGAGTTCGTCCAAATTGCCGGCAAGTCTCAAATCCTTTGATCATGTTGCAACCCATGTTATTTAATTATGTTATTATGCTATTTGCATTATGCTAGTTGTGAAATGTTAGTTCGAAAATAAAATAAAATGTTTAGAATGACATGATATGTAGTTAAACCTACCACCGACAAATGCCATATTAAACTCGTAGCCATGCCTTTGTAACCCTAGAATTAATTATCTGTTAATCTAGGTAACTGTAGATTATTATTATCATGCAAAATCTTACACTGATAAGGTTGTGGTTGTGGGCCAATAGAATTTGAAAAACCCGACTCTAAGGTAGGGTGGTATGGGACACCGTATCTTAGAGTGGAGAGTGCCGGCGTGCACGGGTTAGGGTAAGGGTGTTGTGGGAAACCGCGAGACGATCTACGCCCACCGCTTGCCCTAGGTTGTGGTCGCGAACCTGGCAAGGTTGCTGGCCTTGAGAAAATATAAGGAATGAAACCCTTACGCTGAGCAAATGTCATAGTGATCGCTCAACCACAGGAGTTGACTTGTCAACACTGGTCTAGTAGCTGCTCAACTCGATTGAAACTCTACATGGCGGAGGAGGAGGATAAAAAGTGAAGTTAGGCAGGCCGTGCTGCGGATGCCTAACAACGGTAGAGTTCACTCGAAGCGGACGTTTGTATTATTATTATTATTTATATGTGCCAGACCCGAGTGGATTCTACCGGGTAGAGCTTATATAAAGAGTCGAGCAATGAAACGACCTAGCTTTCTTAACTCTATCGCGGGAGTTAAGGGATCGTGTGGGTAAAGCTGAGCAAACTCTGTAGAGTCAAATAAATGGTATTCGAATACGCCGTGCTCCCGGTTAATGGAGCTGTGTCACTTGGGTGATTCCAACAGCGAAGCTTAAGTAGTTTTGTACATGCTTTAATTCGGTCAGTTGGTTAATTAACTTTTCATGAAAACCCCTGAGATCTTAAGGAGTAGTTTTGGGTCCGTCTTATCAAAATGATTGCAAATAAAACTGCATCCACTCAAAGTTAATAAACCAAGTATACTCCATTCCTTTGATGTTCCGTGCATGTAGTAAGATAGAGTCCCTTTGGGACTTGCTGAGCTGGTTGTTTGGCTCACGGCTTGCTTAATCCACTCTTTAGAGGATCAAGACGAAGGAGAAGGTTTCCCCGTCGAGGACGCCCCTGAGGATTGCTTCTTCAACGAGGACCCGTGGCTTTAGGTCTTGGCCGCGCTCAAGTGGATCTTGGAGTTTTTGTGATGTAATTATGCTTTGGGCTTGCACGCCCCGCTGTGGAAAAATGGATGTTAATCTATATGTAAAATATATGCTGGACTTTTGTTGTAAGCATGCAATGGTATACTCTTGCGCAACACTCCATAACTGTTCATGCGTGAATAGTTGCGGAATGCCGTGTCCGTACGCGCCCCTGGAAACGGGGGCGTTACACAACCAACCACCATTGTTTATCCCAAAGTCCAATCGATTTTCGAGGGCACATACGTACCGATCGACGTACAGTAACACAAGAACCGATCGACGTCCGACGAGCGCGACTGGCCGTGTCTGTCCAGCGGAGGATCCTGTAGCCGGGCGCTGTCGTCGTCGCGGGTTTTGGAGCTGCGCTTGGCGTCGGCCGATCGATCGATCGTACTCGTAAAGGCTGCGTCTGACGCGCAGGTCCATCCTCGCCGCGCTCGATACCAAAATACATGGCAGCTCGCGTACATACGTCGTCGTCCCATGTAGCCGCCGGCTGCCAGCGGCGTGAGGGGCGAAACGTATGGTCGAGGCGCACGCGCGGAAGCAATAGCCGCAGCCGCTGGCGGCCGCCTCCGCGCGCGCGGACCGAGTGGAGAACGCAGACGGCCGCGACGTCGCGCGCGCGTTTGGATACATCTGTTACAAACCAGAAAATAACCAATGTGCAGTTACACAAATGTATAGATGTCTGTTCCAAATAGACACCTTTCTTGCCACCTTTTGTCATCTATAAATCATTGTACAATTTCCAGAATCAAGAAGATGAAGCAATACTTTCTCTCAATCACTTGTCTCAAATCCTCTTGCAATACGTTATCAGCACCCAAATCCACACAAGTGCACATACAGAGAAGACACGATCTCCCCGACGGACTTTCCGTCGCGCGGCACGCTCACCATCGTGTCGGCGTTCTTGCCATCTATCGCGCCATCGCCCGCCACGGCGTCCCGCACATGTGCTGCGCACAACCGGCTCGTCGGCTTCAACATCATATCGGACACGTCCATGTCATGCCCACTCGTATGCGGCCTGGCGGCGTTGCTCCGCGCGGCGCACCAGGACTGGAGCCCGGCCACCATCCGCTCGGCGCTGATGACCACCGCGTACACGGTGTACCCCAACGGCCCGGCACGGGGCGGCCGGCGCGCAGCCGGTGCGGCCGACAAGGCCCGAGGAGGCGCGGCCTGCCCGGCGGAAGCGCGCGGCCGGCGACCCCTGCGGCCAGCGGCGCAGCACAGCCCGCGCACGGCCCCAGCTTGGCATGGCGGCACGGCGTGCGGCCGACACGGCCGGCCCAGCGCGGCTGGCCCGAGGCGAGGCGGCGTCCGAGGCTGGTGGCGGCTCCCCGCGGCGGCCCGGCCAGCGGCCAGACGCGGCGACGTGTCCGAGGACGGGGAAGCAGGGCACCAAGAGGCCGGCGCTCGGCGCCAAGGGGCTGCGGCGGCGCCCAAGGCCCGGCGGCCGACGGCGTCGGCGCAGCAACGTCCGCGGAGACGGCCGCGCCCCAAGGCGGCAGCCCGCGCCCGCATCGCCCACATGGCCGGCGGCGGCACCCACATGGCCGAGGCGGCAGCCTGAGCCCGCGGCGCCCCATGGGCCGGAGGCGGCGGTGGCGGCCCCGGCGCGGGCGAAAGCGGCATCCGGGCGGTGGAGATGGCCGGCGGCGGCGCCTGGCCCGGCCGGCGACGGCGGTGGCGCCCGAGGCGACCGGCGGCGGTGGCGGCGGAGCCGGGCCCGGCCGGCGTCTCCCCCATGCGGCGGCTAGGGTTTGGGTGGTTAGGGAAACCCTAACCCCCAAATGCCTCCTCCTTTTATATGGATGCCCATGAATGGGCTGTTGGCCCATTTACCCTCCACCTCCCTCATAGGCCGAATGGGCTTTAGCCCAGGTTTTCGCACATTTGCAATTCCCCCCCCCCCCCCAAATTTCATGGAAAACGCAGCATGTTATTTTTCAATAAATTTCTATTGTATATATTTGCAATATCGTCCTTATGCTTATTTATAATTGTACTCAATAATCTGTACTTTTATAAATTAGCATTTCAGTCCCTACAGGATCTGTAAATTATGTAATTGTTCAAATAAATGTGCATGCACATTTAAATAACTTTTACATATTTAGGATTATTTTATTGTAATTTATTTACAATATTAATTGCGACCATATTTAAATTTCGCTATCTTTAACAAATTTAAATTCAAAATTCCCATTTAGTGAGTACCATTGTACTTAATAAATTGGAATTTTTGCAAAATATTATACGTAAATTAAATACCATAAAATCATAATTTATGGCACTTTGCTACATTTATTTGTACGCTATGCCATACAATAAATTGGTGTTCACCACCAATATTGTGATTACACGGTATTATAAATATAACCACATGTTATATTTAATTTGGGTATATATATATATATTCATTGGATTACAATACTCATATTGTTTTCCACATATTTTGCATTTTATTACAACATTACCATACACATTAATTTACCTCATGTAAATTAATTCTTTATGGCGTACATCAATTATTGTAATCTATCTTATGCAATTTAAATATTACGTTTACTAGCTTACCATACAAGCATTTAATATTTTTTTATGCAAATGCCTTAGGTTGATATTCTCTCGTTTTGGAATAACACAAAGTTTCTTAACTTTGATTTTGGCCATACACAAGGTAGTACCATAGTACTACTGCGGGATTTATTCCTCAACGTGTGTACCCAATATCACGTTTTGAAACATTTTGGTCTACACTTTTGGGTGACTACCTTTATTTATTTTCAAATTGGCCATACACAAGGTAGTACCATGGTACTACTGTGGGATTTCATCCTCCACGTGCGTACCCAATTTAATTATAAATTATACAAGGTCTACACCTAAGTGATTACCATGGTTCTTTTTCACATTAGCCATACACAAGGTAGTATCAAAGTACTACTGTGGGATTATCATCCTCAAAGTGCGTACTCAATGTTGAAAAATGAATTAAATAAAGTTCACACCATTGGTGATTAACTATGTTGTTCCACAATAGGAGAATGTCCCTTTATGTATTTCAAGTTTACCTTGATTAATTGCATTTCGCATTGCTTATTTAATATTGCCAAAGATTTTAACAAATCTGTGGCCCTACATATGTAGGCACAATGGCTGCTAAAGAGTTTGCGGCTCTCGCTCTTGACGGCCACAACTTCCCCACATGGGCGATGGATCTCCAAGTGAGTCTATCGTTACGCGGAATGTACCAGGCAATTGCAGCTCCCCAAGAGGGTGTAGCTCCTTTGGCTGAGCCTCTCAAGTACAATGCCTTATTTATCATAAGGAACCACATCCATCCTGATCTCAAGGCTGAGTATCGGATGGAAGAAGACCCACGCGCTCTGTGGCTTGCTCTTCAAACACGGTATGAACAGCAGAAAGCAGTCATCCTACCGGAGGCTGTCAATGAGTGGAACCACCTCCGCATACAGATTTTAAATCTGTGGGAGAGTTCAACCATGCTGTTCATATCGAACATATTTGGTATTGAAAATGAAGTTTGTATGTATTCTATATACTACTATAAGAATTTCATTAAATTCTTCTTTGTGTATACAGATTTTTGGAGTCAATCCAATAGAGGAGGAATTATGCCTTGTGGATAGTGGTACCACAAACTCTATACATAGGGACACAAAATATTTCCTAACTCTTGCTAGGAGGAAAGGAAATGTTTTGACAATCGCTGGACGTGATGCAACGATAGTAGGCTCTGGTCGCGCCTCTATTACTCTCCCTATGGGTACACAATTAGAAATTGAGGATGCCCTTTTGTATCCCGATTCAACACGTATCCTACTTAGTTATAGAGATATCCGTCAAAATGGTTTCCATGTTGAAACCCAAAATGACAACAAAGAGGAATATCTCCTCTTAACCACAAACAACGGATATGGCAAACAAGTACTAGAAAAAATTCCATCTTTAAACTCCGGATTGTACTATACATACATCAAACCCGTTCAACATATTGCGTACAAAGTAATTTTCCAAAACACTAACACATTCCAAATATGGCATGATCGCCTTAGCCATCCAGGCATTGGAATGATGAGGAAAATTATTAGCAATTCAATTGGTCATACATACCTCAAAACAAAATTTCCGGAATCCTCAGATTTTGTGTGCACTCCTGTGCCACCAGAAAATTGATTTTAAGACCCTCTTATCTTAAAATCAGAGCTGAACCACTTAAATTCCTTGAACGCATTCAAGGAGATATATGTGCTCCTATACAACCATTGTGTGGACCGTTCAGGTACTTCATGGTTCTAATTGACGCATCTACTAGATGGTCACATGTGTGTCTTTTATCCACACGAAACCATGCATTTGCTAAGTTAATTGGTCAAATTATCCAATTACGTGCACATTATCCTGAATATCGAATTCAATCAATTCGAATGGACAATGCTGCTGAATTTTCATCCCATGCCTTCAATGACGATTGTATGGCTCTTGGGATACAAATTCAACATTCTGTTCCATATGTCCATACACCAAATGGTTTAGCAGAATCTCTTATCAAGAGAATCAAGCTCATTGCAAGACCATTACTACAGAATTGCAACTTACCAACATTATGTTGGGGTCATGCAGTTTTACATGCTGCTGACTTAATCCAATTGCGTCCAACTGCATATCATAGCACTTCCCCGCTATAATTACTACGTGGAAATCCACCAGATATTTCCCATCTGCGAAAGTTCGGTTGCGCTACATACGTACCGATCTCACCACCGCAGCGTACCTCAATGGGACCGCACAGGAAACTTGGGATCTATGTTGGGTATAAATCTCCGTCAATCATAAAATACTCGAGCCCCTAACAGGGGACCTGTTTACGGCCCGGTACGCTGATTGCATATTCAATGAGGAACATTTCCAGGCATTAGGGGGAGACAACAAGTACCAAACTGAATGCCAGGAAATTAATTGGAATGTACAAAGCATTCCTACCTCAGACCCACGTACCAGAGAGACTGAACTTCAAGTTCAGAAACTCATTCATTTGCAAAACATTGCAAATAACCTGCCAGATGCATTTACTGATTATAAGGGTGTCACAAAATCCTATAATCCTGCCAGAAATGTACCTGAAAGAGTGGAGGTACCGCAAAATACCACTCAACTCCCAGTTCAAAATAAGAGGGGGAGAAGTACGGCACAAATGGCAGATACAGTTTCTAACAAGCGACAAAGGAAACAAAAGAATGTAAATGCAGATCAACCTCAAGTTGATAGACACCAAAGGATCCTTAAACCCAGATCAACAGTGCACTCAATTACTGATCCTGGGACATCGGAGTACCCCGACTCAAATGTTTTGGGAAATAACATTGAGTCACCAGGGGTCCAAGAAATTTCCACTAACTATACTGATTCTGGAGAATCATACGATCGTAAGACTACAATTGTCGACATTTATTTCTCCACAACAATTGCAAACAACCTTCAAAATGATCCAGATCCCAAGACCATGGCAGAGTGCAAATCGCACTCGGACTGGACTCAATGGAAGGATGCAATTCAAGAGGAGTTAGCCTCGCTCAAGAAAAGAAATGTATTCACCAATGTGATACATACACCTCCCAATGTATTCCCTGTCGGTTTCAAATGGGTTTTCGTCCGCAAACGGAATGAAAACAATGAGGTGGTGAGATACAAAGCAAGGCTTGTAGCACAAGGGTTCACGCAGAGACCCGGCATTGATTTCAATGAAAATTATTCTCCAGTAATGAGTGGAATAACATTCCGATACTTAATCTCATTGGCAGTTAAAAATCATCTATCTTTTCAGTTGATGGATGTAGTGACTGCATATCTTTATGGGTCACTTGATTCGGACATATACATGAAAGTTCCCGATGGAATTTCAATTCCGAATCCGAACGCAAATCGCAATATGTATTGTGTAAAATTAAACAAGTCTTTATACGGCTTGAAACAGTCGGGAAGAATTTGGTACAACCGACTAAGTGAGTTCCTAACCAAAAAGGGATACTCCAACAATGATGATTGCCCATGCGTATACATCAAAAGATCCTCAACAGGATTTTGTATTATATCTGTGTATGTTGATGATCTTAATATCATTGGTAACACACATGATATAGATGAAGCACGTAATCATCTTATGACGGAATTTGAAATGAAGGATTTGGGTAAAACCAAATTATGCTTAGGTATACAACTTGAGCACCTTCATACAGGCACCCTAGTGCATCAATCAGCCTATGTCCAGAAAATATTGGAGAAATTCAATATGGACAAAGCATATCCATCGAAAACCCCCATGGTTGTTCGATCTCTCGACAGGGACAAAGATCCATTTAGACCCCGAGATGACAATGAAGAGATATTGGGACCCGAGGTTCCATATCTCAGTGCCATCAGAGCGCTTATGTACCTTGCAAATTGCACCCGGCCGGATATCGCATTTGCAGTAAATCTACTTGCTAGATATAGCGCTGCTCCAACCAAAAGACATTTGGTAGGAGTGAAAAATATCCTTAGATATCTTCAAGGCACTAAAGATCTCGGTCTATTCTTCCAAAAGAATAAAAAATATGGATTTAATTGGATATACTGATGCTGGCTATTTATCAGATCCCCATAATGCCAGATCTCAAACAGGCTTTGTATTTTTACATGGTGGAACAACCATCTCTTGGAAGTCTACGAAACAGACTCTAGTGGCTACATCCACTAATCATTCTGAAATAATTGCATTATATGAAGTGTCACGTGAATGTGTATGGCTTCGCAGAATGATTAACCACATACATGTGGTATAGGTGCTACCGCATCACCTACCATTATCTACGAAGATAATGTTGCTTGCGTTGTCCAAATGCAAACGGGTTACATAAAGAGCAATATCACAAAATATATTGCACATAAATTATTTTACCCACATGAATTGCAAGAGAGTGGGGGAAATAAATATTCTGCAAACTAAGTCTTGTGATAATCTCACAGACTTATTTACCAAGTCATTACCAACATCCACATTCCAAAAATGTGTTCATAGAATTGGTATGCGAAGACTACGAGATTTGCAGATGTCAGGGGGAGAAATCTTCTAAGACTTAACCTGTTCAACACAAATATTGTACTCTTTTCCCTTTATGAGTTTTTCCTCTAAAGGTTTCTCATCAAGGTTTTTAATGAGGCAATATGACAACGTAATCATAAATATATCTCTCTTTTCCCCACAGGGGTTTTTAGGAGATATAATCAAATATATGCCATATCAATTTTCTCCTTAAATTTTCCCACTGGGTTTTAAAGGAGTTTTTCATGGCGTATCTACTCTATCAGTTCTCCTCATATTTTTCCCTACAGGGTTTTGGAGGAGTTTTTCCAAGATGATGAATCAAGGTGATCATATGAAGACACATTGGTCAAGGGGGAGTGTTACAAACCAGAAAATAACCAATGTGCAGTTACACAAATGTATAGATGTCTGTTCCAAATAGACACCTTTCTTGCCACCTTTTGTCATCTATAAATCATTGTACAATTTCCAGAATCAAGAAGATGAAGCAATACTTTCTCTCAATCACTTGTCTCAAATCCTCTTGCAATAACATCGACTTGTGGTGGTGAGCTCGCAATTGGCCGCCACGCGCGCTTGGCTGCAGATCCCCGTGCACGGCTAAATAACATGGCGTCCGTTCGATCCGACTGCAACGGATCCGCTGAGATGTCACTGGCGTGTCGTGTCTTATGGTGCGTTCTTTTTCATGTGCCGTGTATTAGGATGTGTTCTTTTCAACTAAAGTTGATAATTTTTAGCTATAGTTGATGGCTTTTGACCTTAATATAAGTAATTTGTACGAGCAAACTAAATACCGATAAGCAGAGACAGAGCTACGTTGTGGGACCCGGTGTCCACTGGGTCCAAAAATCTTTTTTTGCGAGTATCCCTCTAGTCTAACCTCGGTGCACCTGATCTCTTATCTAAAGCCAAACAAAAGGAGCACTAACAGACTAAATTTTCAGTAGTTAGCAATAGTCCACGAGTAGCCTCCACTATCTCTTAGCCCACGAGGTAACTGTAGCAGCTAGCCCTTGAGTCGCCCCAAGAGGGAGGACCGTAACAGGTTATGATGTCTATTTAATTGATCCTGAAGCGTGTCACCTCGCACAGCCCTCTACGCCTGTTTATCTCGTAAGGTCGGGCAAAAGATGTGCACCACACCCGCTACAGCCGTACCTAGCCAGACAGCAACCGTTTACTAGAAAACGAGAGAAATCGATGCCACCAGTCGCCCTCGTTTGCCATCTGGCTAAAGTGCTGCCTGGTACCTGTTGCCTCGCGTTCTCTCCGGCCGAAGGAAACTTAGACCCAACTGATGAGTACGTGCTTTGCTCTAAATTTCTCTCGATTATTCCAATTTGTTTAAAGAATAGGAGCTAAATTTGTGAGTTGGGGTTTCAATGTGATGATTGTTGATTAAATTTTGTCAAATTGTAGGTTTAAGACTTAGTGTTTTAAGATTGGTTTGCGCAATACTGTCCTAGCTGGTTGCAAATCAGATGAAAAATGTAGTATTTGACCACAGTTAAGTAAGCCACTGGACGTATTTTTTCTATTATATTATTCTTGAATTGTTGAACATACAAATATCTAATTAACATTTTTCAATTATTTAATGATGATTTAATGAATGATAGACTTATTTGTTATGTCAAGAAACATGAATTATAGAAAATTACCAATGATATTACGGTTCAGCGCTTTATGAATTTGAAAGAACGCAAATACCGAAAGGTAATGTTTCTACTTATATTTGATCATTCTACTTTTTACTTGAAAACTTTGATTAATTTTATTCTATTTTATAGGCCAATGAGATCGGATGATGTATTTTCTAATGCCGATCAACTTTTTTGTCTGTGATTTCGCATTTAGATCCTTCAGCTTGCTGCAATTAACTAATATTATTATCGGACTTATTATTTTGGTAAGCATTTCGATCATTACTTCTTTATCATGATACACTGTTATCAGTTATATTGAAGTATTGATGCTAAAAATTGCCGGACATATTACTATTTAGCATAATGTTGATTGAAAATTATATATATTGTTATATATATGATGAAGTGGTGAATTCTAATTATTTTTGTTCTAATTCCGTCACTGCTGATAAACTAAATTAAAAAAACTATTATATTAAATTATTTTAAATCGAGTAAAACCATAAAACACAGGGTGAAAAGATCCTCCCGCGACATTGCAGCATGCAGTGTGAAGGACACGAGACAAAAACGATTGGCCAGTCCAATCCAGCACCTGTCCATTTGACGCTTGTCCAATCGAGCATCTATCCATTCGATCATTGCTCTGAGCCTCTGACGAGCTTCGAGCTTTCAAAATCGAAATGCAGGATGGGGCAAGGAGGGGTGACAAAAATACTATACGAAAGAAGGAAAAAAGAACAAGATTGATGATTTCCACAGCATGCAAACCGCAAAGTAGATACAGAGATGGAATTCTGGCAAATCATACACGACAGAAGAAAGGAAAAGTGGGCCCAGTCTGGTCCGGCGCGCGGCTGCGTACCTCCGTGCACGGCTAACCAACATGGCGTCCGTCCGGTCCGATTGCAACGGATCCGCTGAGATGTCACTCGTGTTGTGCTGTCTTATGGTGCGTTGTTTTCGTATGACGTGTCGTAGAGTGCATTCTTTTTAGTTATAACTGAAGACTTTATAGCTATAGCTAATGACTTTTGATTACGGTTGATAGGTTTTAATCCTAACGTGAGCGCTTGTACGACTGAACTGAATATCGATAGACCGTTTTGAAAAGGTTATCCCGATAAGTTACTTCAAAACAGCAATAAAAAATCGTCTTATTTGTTTGACAGAGAAAAGTTATGAGGTATACACTGAAAAGATCCTACCAGCGACATTGTAGTATTGTAGTGAAGGGCAAGAAATAAGAGCATGTTTTTTTAGCTTCGGCTTATGGTTTTTGGGCTGTTCGTGAGAGTGGATACGAAGTAACAGAAACTTGTGTGCTATTTTGGTTGATTTAAATGAAGTTATTACGATGTGTACTTCAATAATTTGTAGAGCCTACCTAAAAAAATTTCATTTGGCAACTAGTTTCTTTTATAAAAAAAGCTAGCTTTTAAAAGCTTAAAAAAAAGGGAGCCTGAGAAACGATTGGCCAGTCCAATCCGGCGGCTGTCCATTTGACGCAGTACCCTATAGAGAGTTGCTTGGCCAACCAGCATCTATCCATTTGATCATTGCACGAGCTTCTGTTGAATTATGTGGGCCAAGCCCATAAGAATAATTCCTAAATCTCAAAGGCCCACTCATGCAAAGGAGCAATACATGTGAACTTTAGTACCATATTGCTAGTTCTAGGAGAGGAAGATCACCTTAAAATGGATGGTGCACTCCTAGCCACTTGAGGCATGTGTGGGAGAGAACTAGAGGATCACACGCGCGCGCTCGCTCGCCTCGCCGGGCTGGGGGCGCGCGTGCACGGCACCTACGTGAATGGTCCGCCAAAATCGGCTCCAGATGCTTGCGTAGACGCAGCTTCCTTTTGCAGTTTTATTTTTGCTGTTTTGAGTAGCGGTGAATCCGGATCGGTTACGCGCAACTAATCCGTTTCGGTTACGAGTTATGGAGAACGTGCAGGTGTCTTGATCACACGTCCTGTTTTCTCCATAAATACTGAGCCGCCGACTCCATACAGCATACGCGAATCAATCTAGGGTTTTGCCTCCTCCATCGTACTGCGCCGTCCCACGTAGTCTACTCCGTCCCGTCCGCCGGCGTGCACTGTCGTTCGGGAGAGCAGGTCTCCGGAACCGTCGCCTTCGAAGTCCTGCACCGGGAGAGGGCGAATAAGGTTTTTGGGAAGCGCTCTGCGCGACTGCTTGCTGTAGCTCTGGCTCGTCTTCCTCGTCGTTCGACTTCTGCGAATCGTCACCGACTTCGTGTCATCCACACCGTGCCTGCAGCGTCAACATCGGTAAATCGATCAGAGCAGAATCATCGGTACGTAACAGTCATGTTCTCCGCATTAGATCTGTTCATGTACAGTTTTCTAGTTTACATGTCTAGATCTGTTATGCCTGTGATGGTTCTGTTATTTTGCGTGCATGATGTCATGATTAATTTATGGAATAAATTGAACCTACATGTGCTTAATTTTCCAACAATCCAAAAACCTTATTGTAGGCACTGTGGTTTTACTATGGCTGGATTTGCCGATGCACTGAGGCCGGATTAGTTCTCCGGTGTGCACTTTAAGAGATGGCAGATCAAGATCACTCTGTGGCTTACTGCTATGAATGTATTCTGGGTTAGTAATGGCAAGCCTGAAGGTGTTCTTGATGCTGAAAAGCAGAAAGAATTCGAGACTGCCACTACTCTCTTTGTTGGATGCATTCTTAGTGTTCTTGCTGATCGTCTGTGCGAGGTGTATATGCACATGACAGACGCGAAGGAGTTGTGGGATGCACTGAATTCCAAATACGGTGCTACTGATGCCAGCAATGACATGTATGTCATGGAGCAATTTCATGACTACAAGATGGTTGATAACCGTTCTGTAGTAGATCAGGCTCATGAGATACAGGCCATTGCCAAGGAACTCGAACTCCTGAAGTGTGCCTTACCCGACAAGTTTGTGGCTGGATGTATTATTGCGAAATTACCTTCTTCATGGAGGAATTTCGGAACAGCACTCAAACACAAGAGACAAGAGTACTCTGTTGAGAATCTGATTGGGTCTCTTGAAATTGAGGAGAAAGCTCGGGAAAAGGACGCTGTGTCTAAGGGTGATGGAGGGCAGTCTAGTGCCAATGTGGTACAGAAACCCTCAAGCAAGAACAAAGGGAAATTTGTCAAAGCCCAACAGACAACCAACTTCAAGAAGAAGAAGAACAACAACAATCAGGATGATAGAACTTGCTTTGTGTGCGGTGAGCCTGGTCACATGGCCAAGAAGTGCCCACAACGCAAAGGAAAGAAGGCACCTGTAGGACAGACTTCTAAGTCTGTCAACGTGACCATTGGCAAGACTGGAGATGGGACTGGGTATGGTAATTTACCTACTGTTCTTTCAGTTAGTCAATCTACCAATTGGTGGATTTATACAGGAGCTAATGTACATGTGTGTGCTGATATTTCGTTGTTTTCTTCTTATCAGGTCGCCCGGGATTCCTCCGTCCTAATGGGGAATGGGTCACATGCTACTGTTCATGGTGTTGGCACGGTAGATCTGAAGTTTACTTCGGGAAAGATCGTGCAGCTGAAGAACGTGCAACATGTCCCTTCTATAGACAAGAATCTTGTTAGTGGCTCCCGTTTATGTAGAGACGGGCTTAACTTGGTATTTGAGTCTAATAAAGTAGTCGTGTCTAAACATGGATATTTTATTGGTAAAGGCTATGAGTGCGGAGGCTTGTTCCGCTTTTCCCTTTCAGATTTCTGCAATAAGACTGTGAACCATATTTGTGGCAGTGTGGATGATGAGGCTAATGTTTGGCACTCACGTCTATGTCATATTAATTTTGGTTTGATGTCTCGGCTTTCCAGTATGAATTTAATTCCAAACGTTTCCATCACCAAAGGTTCTAAATGTCATAGCTGTGTGCAATCAAAGCAACCTCGTAAGCCTCACAAGGCTGCCGAGGAGAGAAACTTGGCACCACTAGAACTCCTGCATTCAGATCTTTCTGAGATGAATGGCATGTTGACGAATGGTGGAAAACGATATTTCATGACATTGATTGATGATGCAACTAGGTTCTGTTATGTGTATTTATTGAAAACGAAAGATGAGGCTTTAGACTATTTTAAAATCTATAAGACAGAAGTTGAAAACCAGTTAAATAGAAAGATAAAAAGACTTAGGTCAGATCGTGGTGGAGAGTATTTCTCAAACGAATTTGACTTATTTTGTGAGGAACACGGCATTATACATGAGAGGACGCCTCCTTATTCTCCCGAGTCAAATGGGATTGCCGAAAGGAAAAATCGCACGTTGACTGACTTGGTGAATGCCATGTTAGACACTGCGGGCTTACCTAAGGCATGGTGGGGGGGAGGCTTTACTAACGTCTAATCATGTATTAAATAGAGTTCCTAACAGAAATAAGGACAAAACACCATACGAGGTATGGATTGGAAGAAAACCATCACTTTCTTACTTGTGTACATGGGGGTGCTTGGCAAAAGTTAATGTGCCAATAACTAAGAAACCAAGCTTGGACCTAAAACTGTGGACTGTGTCTTTCTGGGATATGCTAATCATAGCATTGCTTATAGATTTTTGATAGTTAAAACTGAGGTATCTGACATGCATGTTGGTACAATTATGGAGTCTCGAGATGTAACATTCTTTGAGAATATTTTTCCAATGAAGGATACACATAACACTACTAGTCAATCTTCTGAAATAATTCCCAGTTCAATCACATCACCTGAACCTTTTGAACATACACATGAACTTGTCAATGAGGAGGATGACAGTGGAGCTCCTAGAAGGAGCAAGAGACAAAGGATATTCAAATCCTTTGGTGATGATTTCACTGTGTACCTTGTGACGACACTCCCAAGTCTATTTCAGAAGCGTATGCATCCCCTGATGCAGACTACTGGAAGGAGGTTGTCCGTAGTGAAATGGATTCCATTATCGCTAATGGAACCTGGGAGCAGACAGATAAACCTTACGGGTGCAAACCTGTAGGGTGCAAGTGGGTGTTCAAAAAGAAGCTTAGGCCTGATGGTACTATTGAAAAGTACAAGGCTCGGCTTGTTGCGAAGGGCTATACTCAGAAAGAAGGCGAAGATTTCTTTGACACTTACTCACCTGTTGCTAGACTAACCACAATTCGAGTACTACTTGCTTTGGCTGCCTCACATGGTTTTCTCGTTCATCAAATGGACGTTAAGACAGCTTTTCTTAACGGAGAGCTGGATGAGGAAATTTACATGGAACAGCCTGATGGATTTGTAGTAGAATGTCAAAAAGGCAAGGTGTTAAAACTGTTGAAATCTTTGTATGGTCTGAAACAAGCCCCTAAGCAGTGGCATGAGAAGTTCGATAGAACACTGACATCTGCAGGCTTTGCTGTCAATGAGGCAGATAAATGTGTATACTATCGCTATGGTGGGGGTGAGGGAGTTATTCTATGCTTGTATGTAGATGACATCCTGATTTTTGGGACAAACATCAATGTGATAAATGAGGTCAAATCATTCTTGTCTCAAAATTTTGATATGAAAGATCTGGGAGTGGCTGATGTTATTCTAAGCATTAAATTGGTTAGAGGTGAGGATGGGATTACACTTTTGCAATCTCATTATGTGGAAAAGGTCTTGAGCCGTTTTGGCTTTTCTGACAGCAAGCCTTCTCCAACACCTTATGATCCTAGCGTGTTACTTCGTAAGAATAAGAAAATTGCTAGGAATCAGCTGGAATATTCTCAGATAATTGGATCACTTATGTACCTAGCTAGTGCAACAAGGCCAGACATCTCTTTTGCTGTGAGCAAGTTGAGCCGGTTTACATTTAACCCAGGAGATGATCACTGGAAGACGCTTGAGCGAGTGTTGCGCTATCTGAAAGGTACCTCGAACTTTGGACTTCACTATACTGGGTACCCGTCGGTGCTGGAGGGTTATAGTGATTCCAACTGGATCTCTGATGCTGATGAGATCAAAGCCACTAGTGGATATGTTTTCACTATTGGTGGTGGTGCTGTTTCATGGAGGTCTTGCAAACAGACCATTTTGACGAGGTCAACCATGGAAGCAGAGCTTGCGGCACTAGACACTGCTACTGTTGAGGCAGAATGGCTACGGGATCTATTGATGGATCTACCTACGGTGGAAAAGCCAGTGCCAGCTATCCTTATGAACTGTGATAATCAAACCGTTATCGCTAAAGTGAACAGTTCTAAGGATAATATGAAATCGTCTAGACATGTTAAGAGACGATTGAAGTCTGTCAGGAAATTGAGAAACTCCGGAGTTATAACCTTGGATTACATCCAAACAGATAAAAACCTGGCAGATCCCTTTACAAAGGGACTATCACGGAATGTGATAGATAGTGCATCGAAGGAGATGGGTATGAGACCCATGTGAGTAATCTATGGTAGTAACCCAACCCATGTGATCGGAGATCCCGTGAATTAGGATCTGGGAAAAACAAGCCATTAGTTAACTGGAGGAGAGTAATTTCATCCCTCTCTATGTGAAGATGCAATACTCTCAGAAACTGCAAGGCAGGTTGGTTAAGGCCTTAATGTGTTCCATTGGCTTTCAGAAGCGAAGATGTTATCCTGCAGAACGTTCTTGAAAGAACACACCTATATGAGCCCGACTGTTAGTCGCAGTTTATGGAGATCTTGGGAAAATCCCCTACTAAGTTTATGAAGAGACCAAGGAGTATGACTTATACGCTCCAACCGAGGGGTAGCCTATTGGCGGCCTAGTATCAGTTAAGTCTTTAAGTGAAGCTTGCTTGCACCAAACTTCCAATTCAAGGCGTAGTCCATTGTTCAAGTTGTGAGTAAGTGTAACTTGGAGTTCTAGGTGGATGTTCAACCTTAATCGGTCTCCATCGAAACACTGATATATAAACAGTACATTGGAATTCAGGCAAATCTCTGTGAGACTTTGAGATCTGGTGGGGGATTGTTGAATTATGTGGGCCAAGCCCATAAGAATAATTCCTAAATCTCAAAGGCCCACTCATGCAAAGGAGCAATGCATGTGAACTTTAGTACCATATTGCTAGTTCTAGGAGAGGAAGACAACCTTAAATGGGATGGTGCACTCCTAGCCACTTGAGGCATGTGTGGGAGAGAACTAGAGGATCACACGCGCGCGCTCGCTCGCCTCGCCTCGCCGGGCCGGGCTGGGCTGGGCGGGGGGCGTGCGTGCGTGCACGGCACCTACGTGAATGGTCCGCCAAAATCGGCTCCAGATGCTTGCGCAGACGCAGCTTCCTTTTGCAGTTTTATTTTTGCTGTTTTGAGTAGCGGTGAATCCGGATCGGTTACGCGCAACTAATCCGTTTCGGTTGCGAGTTATGGAGAACGTGCAGGCGTCTTGATCACACGTCCTGTTTTCTCCATAAATACTGAGCCGCCGACTCCATACAGCATACGCGAATCAATCTAGGGTTTTGCCTCCTCCATCGTACTGCGCCGTCCCACGTAGTCTACTCCGTCCCGTCCGCCGGCGTGCACTGTCGTTCGGGAGAGCAGGTCTCCGGAACCGTCGCCTTCGAAGTCCTGCACCGGGAGAGGGCGAATAAGGTTTTTGGGAAGTGCTCTGCGCGACTGCTTGCTGTAGCTCTGGCTCGTCTTCCTCGTCGTTCGACTTCTGCGAATCGTCACCGACTTCGTGTCATCCACACCGTGCCTGCAGCGTCAACATCGGCAAATCGATCAGAGCAGAATCATCGGTACGTAACAGTCATGTTCTCCGCATTAGATCTGTTCATGTACAGTTTTCTAGTTTACATGTCTAGATCTGTTATGCCTGTGATGGTTCTGTTATTTTGCGTGCATGATGTCATGATTAATTTATGGAATAAATTGAACCTACATGTGCTTAATCTTCCAACAGCTTCAAGCTTTCAAATTCGAAATGCAAGATGGGGCAAGGAGGGGCGACAAAAAAAAATACTACGAAAGAAGGAAAAAGAACAAGATTGATGATTTCCACGGCATGCAAACTGCAAAGTAGATGTACAGAAATGGAATTCTGGCAAAGCATACACGTAAACAGAAGAAAGGTAAGTTGGCCCAGTCTGGTCCGGGCCACTTCCTCAATAACCAGTATGCATTGGGCAGTTGGGCCCTTCCAAGATGTAGCCGCTACGCGAATTCGAAGTCGCACGAATCAAACTCGAAAAGCCCGGAGCTCCTCGCTTCCAGGTGGGACCCAACTCTGACACACGCACGCACGCGGAATGACCAATCAGGGCGGAGGAGCAACCAACCCAGTCCAGCCCAGTAAAGCGGCCCAAACAGTAGGCCCAGCTTAACTAAACAACGGCCCGTACCGATCTATGGGTTCAGTCGTGGATCCAGGCATCTCTACCCCTCTATAATGGGAAAATTGAATATATAGGATCCAGTTGAGGGTGCTTTGCTAAAATAGGACTAAGTTATTTGACATTGTAAATATAGGACTAAGTTGAGCTACTTTTTGCAAATATATGATTTTTCCCATTTTAATTTCATTTTCATTTTCCAGCATTTTTCTCCACGCGAAATGACATTTTTACCCTTCCTCCCTCACCTGGCCGGCTGCAGGCCGCCGCGCCGCCGCTCCCGCGCCGCGCTGTCCCGCCGCTCCCTCGCCGCCGCCTCTGCCCCGCGCCGCGCCGCCCCGTCGCCTCGAGGCGAGGGAGCGGTGGGGCGGTGCGACGCGGGGCAGAGGCGGCGGGGCGGCGCGGCGCGGGGCAGAGGCGACGGCGAGGGAGCGGCAGGACGGCGCGGCGCGGGAGCGGCGGCGCGGCGAGCGGGGCGGCGCGGCGAGCGGCGGCGCGGCGGCCTGCAGCCGGCCAGGTGAGGGAGGAAGGGCAAAAATGTCATTTCGCGTGGAGAAAAAAGGCTGGAAAATGAAAATGAAATTAAAATGAGAAAAATCCTATATTTGCAAGAAGTAGCTCAACTTAGTCCTATATTTACAATGTCAAATAACTTAGTCCTATTTTAGCAAAGCACCCTCAACTGGGTCCTATATATTCAATTTTCCCCTCTATAATACACCAAATTTTTTTTACTAAATCCACCCCCCTCAACCACCCCACAGTCATGCATAATCTAAGTCCACCCAGATTTGTGTACCAAAGTAATCCAACTTCATACAAATAAATGGCCTGGATCTCTCCTCAAGCCTTCTTCTCTTACTCATTGAAGATCCTAAGGCCAAAATCATCCGGATCATGCACATCATTGAACCCATAACCCCACCCCCCTTCTCTCACAGAAATCTTGCGTTGAATCTCCCACCGAATCCCCTCCCACGTTCTCCACGCCGCATCCTCCCACCAAATCCTCTCCTCCGTTCCGCCTCCTCCCCTCTGATTCCTCCGCCGCCTCCTCCCCTCCCTCCTCCTCCACCGCCTCTTCCCCTGCTCGTCCGCCGTCGCCTCCTCCTCCGCTCCGCCGCCGCCTCCTCCTCCCCCGCGGGCGTTCTTCTCGACGTCGCTGTACCAGCCGGCGGGGTCCTCGTCGCAACGGGAGTATGGGCTCGTGCCCATGGTCGTCGAGACCACCTCCCGCGGGGAGCGGGCCTACGACATCTTCTCACGCCTGCTCAAGGAGCGGATCGTCTGCATCAACAAGCCCATCGCCGACGACACGGCGTCGCTCGTCGTCGCGCAGCTGCTCTTCCTCGAGTCCGAGAACCCGCTCAAGCCGATCCACCTCTACGTCAACTCCCCGGGGGCGTCGTCACGGCCGGGCTCGCGATCTACGACACCATGCAGTACATCCGCTGCCCCATCACCATGCTCTGCATCGGCCAGGCCGCATCCATGGGCTCGCTCCTGCTCGCCGCCGACGCGCGCGAGGAGAGGCGGGCGCTGCCCAACGCGAGGGTCATGATCCACCAGCCCTCCGGCGGCGCGCAGGGCCAGGCCACCGACATCGCCATCCAGACCAAGGAGATGTGTATAGTATTCTGCAAAAAAAAGTCCAACCTCGTCTTCGCGGGCCTCCCTGACCACATCAACTGGCGCGTCATGGTCGCCGCCGGCATCCTCCCGTCCATCTCCATCGCATTTGTGCTGATGGTGATTCCGGAGTCGCCGCGGTGGCTGGTCATGCAGGGCCGGACTGGCGAGGCGCGCGCCGTGCTTCTCAAGGTCACGGACAGTGCCGTCATGGTTAGTTCTTCGTGCCGTCATGGTTAGTTCTTGCTTTCCTTGATGCGCTGTTGGATTCATGGGCGTCCTGTGTTGTGTGGTCCGTGCTGGTTGATCGGTTCTTGTTGTTGGGGTGCACGGTATGTGTTCGGTGGAATGCCAAAACCAGACGCGCGCTCTGCGACCATTCTTGATCAAGGAAACAGTGGTATCAGCGATTAGCATCCATTTGCAGGTCATGTAGTAGTTTTATGTTGTGTGTTTGATTGGAGAAGGGGCAATCAAGAGAAGGATGTTGTTCTGATGAATAGAGCACAGCTATGGAGAAATTTACCTTGTTGGGTACCTTTTGATCTTACTGTTGAACACAGTGAGACAATTTCTATTTGGGGTGGACATGGCATCAAAGGAAGCAATATTAATGTAGCGTGATTTTTTTATGTTGGATGTTATTTTGTACAACTCTGCCATGCGCTTTTTTCATTCTCTAGGTAGTAAACTTTATTTCGGTGTCAAAAACTTTGGTTGGTTTGTCCATTGTACATTTGTTATGCATTCAGATTTGCTAAGAACTTTTGTCTAACACGGTGCATACTCCTTACAGATGTTTATGTTCACTCCCTTCTCTCCAATTATGATCTATATTCCTTGGCCAATTCTACCAATTTGAGATTCTAGAGGGATTACCACAACTCTGGGAAGTTTGATCTGACTGATATGACGTAAGAATCCATTTAGCTCCCCTTCCTTTATGCAACATCCAAGTTTTCTCTACATATTCTTGTCTGGGTGTATAAATTTGTGCATTTCGTACCATATCTTCAAGTGAATCTCTTTTTTGACTTTTGAAAACAATCTTCCAGTGTGAGATGCTGGTATCCAACATTATTCATCTAACCAATGTAAACACCAAAAATAAGTAACATTATTGTAGCATGAAATATGACAACTGGTGACACAATAGTGCTGCACATGATATTTTAGTTTCGTTAAATTTGCCTAAGCATTTATCATACTGAAGTGTAATGTAAGTCTTCAAGATTAATTTATATGCCAAGATATAGTGTAGAGAACTGTATATTCTCATTTGCTATCCTATAAAGAATTGAATTTTAGTTCTGCGATATCTTGAATAACAGCCATCCTCATATGTGGTACCCGAATGCCCGAGAAAAGAAGGGAAATGTATTTTTACATGTTGGTCCTACAAACAGTGGGAAAACACATAATGCTCTCAAGCGACTAGAAGCGAGCTCTTCAGGTAGTATTTTGATCTACTCAGTGAAACTGAAAGAACATACGGTTACAGTGACTGCTCTAAATTCTCATCAAATACTGTAGGGGTGTACTGTGGACCTCTGAGATTGTTAGCATGGGAGGTAGCAAAAGGATTAAATAAAGCTAATGTCCCTTGTAACTTGATTACGGGACAAGAAAGAGAAAAAATTGATGGTGCAAAGCATAACTCAGTGACAGTTGAGATAGCTGATGTGACAACTGAGTATCAATGTGCTGTAATTGATGAAATTTAGGTACGTGAAGTAACTTGCATTTTGTAGACCTGCTAGGGAGATGTATATTCATATTACAAATAGGAATGTACAGGATTATGAAGCTATTTCTTGAACTAAATCATCCAACCAACCGTATTTCCACTTCCTATTAAGTGTTGTTTGGAATATTCCTCATCATTCTTATCTTATTTGCTTCTATGTAATAGATGGTTGGCTGTAGAACAAGAGGTTTTTCATTCACACGTGCACTTCTGGGGCTTTGTTCAGATGAGCTTCATGTTTGTGGTGATCCAGCTGCTGTTCCTCTTATTCAGCGAATACTTGAAGCTACTGGTGATGTAGTTACGGTAATTTAATTTAAACTTACCTAATGCATACTGAATACCGATATACTTTGTACTTTCTGCTCCACATATGGTAGTTGTCAAATCGAAGTGTATTATGGTTGCCAATTATGTTGCTCTGCCAGGATATTACAGTAGTTATGAAATTGGATTTGTTGACATGGACAGGTAAGGGGAGTACAGACAATGCAGTTACTCAGTATAGGATGAAACATTAGTAACTATCACATCTCATGTTTTCAAATTCTCTCCCCTTTAACTTAAGACAGACTATGATCTTCTGAACTTATCATATATGCCTTTCATACACAATTTCATAGGAAACCAGCAGTCTATCTTAGGCCCTTGTCCAAGTTATGCTTTGTGTCCTGCTACTCAATTTATGCCTTGCCACATACCGATTCTAGACCCATGCCCAAAATTTAGGTTGCAAGTGTAGTAAGTAGTAACACTACTTTTGGACCTCCACATGAGAATTACGGGCGGTCATATGCATCTCTTTTTGTTGGTGATATGATGTTGTTTTGTACTTGCAGAGAATACTCCAAGTGAACTTGAGAAACTTCAAATTTGTCCTGCCCATTGCGCTGCATAATATTTATTTTTGATGTTAATACCGCTGAAGTATTGATTCAAACATCTAGACAACATGTTGTTGTATAGCAAATATGCTAACCTACTGGTTCTATGTTGCCGAGCAGGTTCAATATTATGAGAGACTATCTCCTTTGGTTCCTCTGAAGTCCACACTTGGGTCTTTCTCTAACATCAAGGCAGGGGATTGCATGGTAACGTTCTCACGATCTGAGATATATAAGCTCAAGGTTGGTATTCTACAAGTGACTGTTGCAGCAATGCTTCAATTTTTTTGTAAGATATTGTAAATAGTATTTATCTGATTTAACATTCAAGTATGACAAAAAACATCCTTGAATCTAGAGCTGCTTGGCACTCTTCTCAATTTCAACACTGCACTTTTTAAAATCTCCCGGTAAAAAGGAAATGCACTTATTTGACTTAGAAAATATTTTCTCAACTTTTTCTGGCTATGTACTAAGACTTCATGAGATCTGATCTTGATTTATGGTATTATGCTCAATGAAGGAACAAGAGAACCTCTGGTACCAAAATGATGAAAAGGACCAAAAAAACTTGTACATGATCAGATACCCACAAAATTGATAGAAGCCTTGGCAGTTTTTGTACGAAGAACATGTTGTTCTACGCGCGCGGCATAGAATTCCAACTGTTTACACTTCAAAGAAGTGCGTTATAGGACTTGCAGATGTCAAAAGGGGCAGACAAATTATTTTATCAAACCACATTTTGTTATTCATATTTGCTTAAAATCAAATCTCCAAACATGGAGAAGATCTGACCATTAAAATAGCCTAAATAAAATGTCAAACACTTTAAGTTGGGGACCCTGTAAAGCTGTGAAAGCAATGCAACAATGCAAGAATAGCACAACATTTGCACCCTGTAATAGGGAGAGTTGTGTTGTAATTGTGTTATGTTGTGAATTTGAGATAGCTGGTGTATTTATATGACAGGATATATATAGTCCAATTTGAGTTGTCTTGGCATGGCACATTCGCAATCAGTGATTGACCTTTTGTTAGTTTTATGTGTCTACATGACCCTAGCTTGCGTGTGTGGGATCCCAACCAGTGTTTAATCTTTCGCTTGCAAACAAATTTCGGCTACAGGCGAAAGGACCGAATGAACAAAATTAGTTTGAAATTCAGACAAAGAAAATCAAATTTTTTATAAAATTTAATCAAAATTTGATCAAAATTTAAATAAATTTTAAATATGGCTAAATTCAGTTAAATTTTAGTCGAATAAAATCTGTTTCGCTGGACATCGAAAGACACGAAATTTCGTCCGTTAAAATCCTGATCCCAACCAGGTCGTCTCATCTCATGGCAATCCAGTCGCATACCATTCCTTTATTTTTCTCAATGGGTTAAGTAGCAAGTAGTACAACAAATCCCCTCTTTCAAACCTAAATCAATTGACGGTGGACAATTCCGAAGATTATCCTTTTCTACTTTCCTGAAGACCATCCAATCCTTTTCTACATCCAGTGACCTGAACGGTAGGATATACAGTCTCTCATTTGACATTTGATAGCACAATGTCGATTTCTTGCTCCCTCACACGTTACTGTGCTTAATTACAACCACAAAATGCATTTAATCTACGACGTGGTCAAAAGCCTCAATGTGGTCAGAGGCCATGATCGAAGATCACAATGTGGTCGAGAGTCAAGCCGTAGTCGAAGCGGCTGCACGGTCGTAGAGATGACCGTGGTCATAAATCACCATGGTCGAAGATGACTGTGGTCGAAGATGACCGTGGTCGAAGAAGCTCGTGGTCGTAGATGGACGTGGTCGAAGATGGACGTGGTTGAATGCCCATGGTCGAAGATGGACGTGAACGTGGTCGAAAGGGTATTCGACCACGGTGAAGAGTGATCGCCAGCATCACTGAGTGATCGTAGGAGTTTGCGATCACGGTATTTCGAGCGCAGCGACAAAGCAAAGTGGTCGAACGGCTACCTGAGTGGTCGTACGGCAACAGAAGTGGTCGGAACCAGTCGTAATTGATTGGAACCGGTCGTAAAAAAGTCCTGGGAGGTCGTAAGGCCTTTACAACACGCTCGTCGTCGTCAAATATTATATATTGCAGATCAACAAATTTTATCTTGTTTTGTATTTTATCGTAGCGTTAGCACGGGCAAACTACTAGTAGTCTTAAAAGGTCATGAGGGGGTTAGATTGGGGACGTTTAGTTTACCAGGCCGGTGTCGATCCATTTAGCTCATTATCCCATTTCAATCATATTTTTTAACCATTGGATCGAATCGTCCATTCCTACTCATGCATAATTTATTTTAACCCTAATCCAACCATCCTTATCCAACACTCTGCCATTGCCCCCTATGCACACTGGCGGGCCGCCTAGCCTCACGTCCACCCTTCGCCACCACCTCTACCTCGCCTCCGCCCTTCGTCACCACCTCATCGAAGCACGAATCTCACGCCGACACATAATACTGTTCCGGGCCAGTCCATCATGTCAAGGTGTTGGCCAAAGCATGGTGCAGCTGGCAGATTAGGCCATCGTGGCCCATTTATTTTTAGGCCATGTCAATAATACCGTACTTCAGGCTAGCACAATTACTCTGGCCCATTTGGCCACCTAAGAGCAACTCCAAGAGATTAGCCAAAAGAAGTATCTAAATTTAGTGATTTAGCTATTCTCTAAAATGAATTTCACCAAAAAAAAACAAGACTACTCCAACAGGCTATCTAAACTAGAGGGCGCGTGGTGGGTCGCGTACGCGCGGGAATGGGGCGCAGCGTGCGGGAAGGAAACGCCGACCGCGCCAAGAGGCTGGATGGTGAGCGAGGTAGGCTATCCAAAAATAGAGAGCGAAGGAGGAGGGATGGAGAGCTACTAAATTTGAAGAGTCATTTACAGAGTCTATTGGAGACGTTTTTTCTCCAATAATAGCCAAATTTACCTTTAGAAAATGATTTAGCTCTTCTCTTGGAGTTGCTCTAAGTCTAGTTTAGCCGTCTTGCAGCTGACAAACTGCTTCGCTCCACTTTCGACTTGTCTCGCTCCTTTCGGCCTTCGGTCTGGTCTCTCTGCCACGCGATGGAGGCGATCGCCGGCGCAGGATTAAGCCTACATTATATGCAATCCAATCGAGCAAAAATGAACTCCTTTTGTGCTCTAAAATTGGATATAGCGAAGGTGTATGACCGAGTTGGATGGGCTTATTTGGAGGTGGTGAAGCTAAAAACTTGGCTTCAGCTGTTGTTGGCTAAACAAAATCATGAAATGTGTGACCTCAGTGTCATTTTCAGTGCTATTTAAATGCGAATGCTTAGAGGAGTTTAAACCCACGAGGGGCATAAGACAAGGTGATTCTATTTCGCCTTATTTGTTTTTGCTGTGCGTTGAGGGATTATCATGTGTTCTCAAGAGAGAGGATTCTAATGGCATGGTCCAAGGGATGAAGGGATACAGCTTGCACATACGGCACCAAAGGTGAATCACTTGTTTGCTGAGGATAGCTTGCTCTTTTTCAAAGCATCGGCTGAACATGCTTCTCGGGTTCAGGAGTCTTTGGCCCACTACTGTGACGCGTCAGGTCAAATGGTTAACCTTGCAAAGTCATCTGCTCTAAGGGTGGCAATTTCCTCGTAGAAATAGCCCCCACAGGAAATATCCCTATGAGGGTGGAGGCGGAGGGATTGACACCCTCCCCCTGCGGGTCCTTCCCTCGCAGGGTCCACTGGGATCAGGTAAAAAATAAATAAATATTTTGATAATATATTATAATTTTTAATATACGAGATTGTATTTTTTTCTTATATATTTTAAACAAAAATTTGAATTTATGTGTTAGAATGTATATTTTGAAACTATATATTTAAAAAAACATACTTACGTAATTATAAATTAATAAATAAAATAAAACTATTATTTTTAAAAATAAAATTTAGTTTTTTTATCCCCCGTGGTGACCCCACGAGGGTTGGGTCCCCACAGGGACCGGGGACGGGGGGCCATCTCCCCCAAGAGACTTAGCGGGGCGGGGCGAAGGGCCAGCTAGCGAGGGCGGAGCCGTAGAGGTTTCCTGGCGATCCCCTGTTTCGTTGCCATCCCTAATCTATTTTCTTTAGCAAGGATTGTATACAGACGATTTGTGATAAGGTGAAAGCAATAACACATGTGGCCAATGAATCATTGAATGAAATATACCTAGGACTCCCTACGGATGCGGGTAGAATAAAGAAAGGAGTTTTCAAATATTTGAAAGATCGAGTATGGGAGATAGTCCAAGGTCGGATGGAACAAATCTTGTTCATTGATGGTAAGGAAGTTGTTCATTAAATCGGTGGCCCAAGCGATCCCTACTTAGGTTCTGTTTGGATCCCTTGGGCTAACAACTAGTTACTAAACTTTAGCCCTTGAGGATCCAAACAGGAGGGCTAATGGGTGGGCTAAAGTTTAGCCAAAGCTCCAACTAGTTGTTAGCCAACTAGTCCATCAAACCCAGCTAATGAGGGCTAAATGATCAGCCGGATGGAAAAAAGACGTTGATACCCACGCCAACCCTCCCAGACCACTATGCATAGGGGTATAACAGACTTTGCACTGAGATAGTAGCACTTATTAGTCCTTGGATCCAAACAGGACTGGGCTAATCTTTAGCCAGCTAACAACTAGTCCTAACTAACAACTAGTCCTAGTCCATCCATACATGCCCTTATTCTATGGGGTGCTTCCGTCTTCCAAGGGGATTGTGTAAACACCTGAATTCCCTGGTCCGCAAGTTTTGGTGAGGAAGTGAAAAGGGGAAGAGGAGAACATGTTGGGTGCCCTGGGACGAACTAACTCAGCCGAAGTATATGGGTGGTTTAGGCTTTAGAGACATTGAACTCTATAACTCATCACTATTAGAGCATCTCCAAGAGAGGCTCAATATTTTGTCCTCTAAAATCTCATATTGGGAGTCTTCCTAAAAAAATTGTCCTCTAAATCTTTCCCCTCCTTCAGCAGCTTCTCTAAACTTGGATCCCTAAAATTACTATCTAGGCACTGTATATTCGATGGTGATCCACCTCAATTTTAGAGTACCAAAATTATTGGGTGTGTTTTAGAGTATCTGTTGGAGTTTGTTTTTAGTTTTCATACCCAATATTTTAAGATAGGGGGTGAGAAAGAGTATCTCTTG
Organism: Dendrocalamus latiflorus; assembly: GCA_017311315.1. Taxonomy (NCBI): domain Eukaryota; kingdom Viridiplantae; phylum Streptophyta; class Magnoliopsida; order Poales; family Poaceae; genus Dendrocalamus; species Dendrocalamus latiflorus. The sequence goes on along the minus strand of CM029629.1, from coordinate 5,963,578 downwards.
GAGATGCTCTTAGCCCGGCAAAGCTTGGCGCCTGCTGATCAGTCCTGCTTCCCTCTGTGCTAAGGCTAATGAAATCGGTTTGTTTCCCGACTGGCGAGCTGCTGCGTGCGGAGTTGGGGAGCAAACCTTCGAAGATGTGGAGGGCAATTTGTGATGGGATATATGCAGGGTTTTTTTACCGGTTTTTATTTTTAACCAGAGGAAACCGGTAAGTCCGGTTTAGGCGGTATTCGGTTTTTCAGAGAAATTCAATAAATTTAAATTCATATCAGCCGGTTATCAGCGATACCGGTCGAAAATCGATTGAAAATATCAGTCGGAAATTTTTAAACAAATTTCGGCAAAAATTCCTTCTAAATTTGGCAAAATTCATGCAAAATGAATTTTTCAAAGCCGGTTTACATTTCTACTGAGTGTCGCCAGTAAACCTAGTAATACCGGTTACCGGCCAGTTTTCGGGCAAAAAAAACCATATATAGATGTTCTCAAACAATGACTGATTAGAAGAATTGGTGACGGAGACAATACCAGCATATGGGGTCATAGTTGGTTACCTAGAACTGGACTGCTGAGGCCGGTTTGTGCAAAAGCAAACAGATCCTCCCACCCGAGTAAGTGAACTGATTGAACATACAACAATGTCATTGAGAAGCGATATTATCCAAAAATATTTTTTTTGTAGTATGGATTAGGAGGCAATTCTACAAATCCCTCTGAGTTGGAGGAAGCCGGATGATGGCTGGGAATGGCATTACGAGAAAAATGGTCTGTTTTCGATCAGATCAGCGTATCGTATGCTGATTCATACCAAGCAGCAGCAGCAGAGAAGACTGGCTTGAGCGGCGTCCTAATTCCTCGGACATGGCTGCCAATCGCAAGGAATGGAAATCCACCTGGTTTTTGCGTGGAGGTTGGCTTTAAACTCGGTTCCCACTGCTAGTGCGCTTTGCAGAAGGCAGTTGGCGACGTCGACAGTGTGCCAAATATGTGGAGCCGATGAGGAACACTTGGGACCATGCTTTACTCCATTGTACAATGGCCAGATGCACTTGGGATTTAGTGGATGAAGATCTAAAGAGGTCATTGCGACACTAGGAATTCCTGACTCTGAGCAATGGGTGTTCTATGTGTGCAACCTGTCAGATGGGGAAAGTGCAAAAATTATCACTACTTGTTGGGCCATCTCGTTAGCTCGAAGGAGGACACTACATGAGGGAGAGTTTCAGAGCCCGTTTGCAATAGTGGGTCTCATAAACAAGCTGCTCTCTGATCTGGAAATTGCTCGAGGAGTAAACGGTACACAGGTGAAAAGAAGTGCTCAGGTGAGGGAAGGACCAAAGTGGATTCCTCCATGACAAGGGCCACGTTTTTTTCAGCTTTTAAAAGCTGTTTTTCGGCTTTTCAACATTAATTAACTTTTAAATAGAATATCTTTTTAAAATAGGGTCTATTAGTTAATTGTAGTACATACTGTATCGATTTCATTTATATCTGCAAAAACCGCACGTGAAATGAAGCCCTAGCGCTCGTGAAAGATTGTGGAATATTTGCGTGGCGTCCGATTGCCTCAAAAGTGTTCAACGATATCCATAAGATGTCGCGTTGTCCGTATATGATGATCCTTCAAGACATCAAGGAAAGGTGGAAATCCTCTAAAAGTGTGCAATTTGTACACGAAGGTAGGGAATCTATTTTGAAAGCTCGTAGTCTAGCTAAATTTGCTTGTACTCCTGAAAAAGGCTGGCATGTTTGGCTTACTTCTCCCCCTGTAATGCTAGATGTAACTGAATATCGAGAATGAATAAATGCCCTACATTTTTTTTAAAAAAAAAGCAGATCTGATTACGTGCACTCCAATAGAGATCCATCTTTCAAAGGCGGGAAAATGAAGAAAAGAAAGAGATTATTGTCGACATGCTTGGGATCAACAGGTTCGATATGCCCCCCGAAAAAGGCGATCTCTTTCCCTACGCTCGTGGCTGCTCACCACCACTTTGCGCTTCTCTATCACTACTACCCATTCCAAAGCGGACAAGCAACCGTGCTGTAGATTCCAACCGCTGCACGTCAGGAGCAATCTTATCGTCTGTCACCGGCGACGCAGCGACAAAACAAGTGACCTAACACAAAACCCACGATCTGTCACCCTAAAAATTGAAGCAACTGGCGAGCCGAGCCCTCGGTTGGCAAAGGCAGCCGGCATGGCTGCACTGTTTATATAAACAGTGTCTTTCGATGCTATTTATATAAATAACATCTTTGGGTACACACATGTACATCTAGTGGTCAAGACATATGTCCGTACTCATAAAACTTTTGAGTCTATGTTTGTCTTAAAACATTTTTATTGGACACACCCATATGGGTGTGTGAGTATGTGTGGTGTTATGTGTATGCGTGTGTGTGCGCATAGGTGTGTTTTGATTGTATAAAAAAAGAAAAAAATTGAATTAACTATTGATTCAAAAGATTTTTCAAGAAAAAATAGAAAATTTCAATCCAAACGAAAAAATTCCTATGAGAAATGTTTGATTGGTAAGATTACTTCAAAGAAATTTCGTAGTACAGAAAAATTCCTATAAATTTTAGAGGAATTTTAACATCACGTCTAACCTCATATTAGCAATTCATCTGAGAGTTCCAATGCACATTCTCACTCCAATTAATTAATATTTAATCTTGAAATTCCTGCAGTTTTTTATAAGGCAACCAAACACCTCTTTTGAACCATTCCTGTATTTTTGTTTCCTACGAGGTTCAACAAGTCATGGCCATAGTTATTGAAATCGGACCGAAGATCGAACCGACATAATCATCGATTCACGGTTCAGTGGTTCGACCGGTGGTTCAGCGGTCTAACCGCCGGTTCCTGCATCAGGGCATGTACAATGCAAGATGCTTATATATGAATGTTTAAAGAGAGAATATAGCCACATCATCAAATACCTATGCAAAAGTTATTTTCTCCAATGCAAGCATCTCTTCTGTGGGTGCTTAGATGCTATATTACCTACTAAGCAGTGATGTTTATTTAAGCATCGGTGCTTCAAAATAAGCACCTTATCTATCCTATGTGGCAAAAAAAATCAGTTTTTCATTATTAAGCATCTCTCTAAATGCATGCATTGTATATGCTCTCACAGATCCAAATAAACGAAGAAGCACCAATTCGAGAGCAACCAAACTGTTAGCTAGATTCTCAGATCCAAAATCAAAAAAGAAAAATGATGAACATGTGACAAAAACAAGTGAATCCGTGCATGTACTAGCAGTATCACACCTAATCGCTAGCTGCAGACTGCAGTAATCAGACTGCAGTAATCCGTCGCCAGGAAGCCGCCGTCGTCGAGCCCTTGCTGCAGTGTAGCCTCGATGTCGCGGATCGTGAGCCCTTGCCACGTGAAGCCACCGCCGTGGATCCACCGTCGTCGAGCCGCCGCGAGAGATGGAGATTGGAGAGAGATGGAGAGAGAGAGAGAGAGAGAGAGAGAGAGAGAGAGAGAGAGAGGCAAAGAAAGAATGAGGAAGGATTAGCCATAGCAATTCCAATTTCCAAACCGTAGGCCGTAGCAATTCTTCCTTGGATCAGCACCGCGCATCCAAACCCAATAAAAATTCCATCAACATGTAAATCCAAACATGGCATTCTCACTTAATCAAACTTCTGCATGCGAATCCAAAAGCCGGCCGTTTCCAATGCCATGGCCTTTGCCGCCGAAGTGCCAAATGCTCGCCACGTGAGAGCCATCGTCGCCATCGTCCTCCATGGCTCCATCTCGTGCCACGGAAGCTGCGGCTGCTCCACCAACGGCAAGAAGACGCATGTGCTTTCTAGAGAATTTTTTTGTACGGATAATCCATTTTTTATTCGAAATTACATAAATATACCTGCGGGAAAATTTTTTGCAAAGATAGGCTCCAGTCGCCTAATGGTTGGGCGATTGGAGACTTTCGCCCAACCAGACCGCGACACAATATATCTCGCTGCACGGTAGAGCGACTACATTAAGTCGCTCTTCCGTTCGGCGACTTAACGGTAGTCGCTATCCCGTTAAGCGACTAGCATGCAGTCGCCATCCCGTTAGGCGACTGCATGTAGCCCCCGTGATTGTTTTAAATTTTGTGAATTTTGTAACGTTGAACCGGTAAAAAATACGGTGAAGTTGTAATAAAAGTTTATGTTCATTGTATATTGTAGGTATGTAAAAAGTTTTTAAAATTTTTTTTATGAAAGATTGAGTAGAAAACGATCGATACATACACTGTTAAGTGAGATAGTTTATGTGGGGAGAGAGATGATAGACTATGTAAATTTAAATAAACTTCATAATATAACTGAGAGTAACATGCCGCATGTTTTTTCATTACATGCATAACATATATAGCATCTGCAACACGCCTCACTGGTCACCCTGGTGTGCCCCGTCACCGCGCCCGCGTCCTCCCATACGGACTCGCTTGGCCCTCCTCCGGTGCAACGGGTTAGGACGATCCGAAAAAGTAAAACGAGCAGGAGGGTGTCTATCCCGCCCCTGCGCTGGTGGAGTCAGCTGCACCTCTGGCTGTGTGCCCTCCGGTGCACCGGGGAGGGCACTGCTAGAGAGAACCTCCGGTGCTGCGTCGGAGAACTGCCCGGACCACTCCGCGAAAAACTGGTCCACATCGTCTGGGCCTGGGGAGACGCCGTGCTGCTGGTAAGTACCTGCAATATTAATATCGTTAGTTCGTTGCATGTCGTCTTCGGATAAACACGATATAAGACCCTCTGCGTACCCGTAGCTGGCGCCATCGAGGTGGGAAAGACAGGGGTGTGCGTAGGAGGCGTGAAGTGAACCGGTGTAGGAGGCCCTGCCCAGGCTGAACCCCCTGGCTGCTCCGGGTGAGGCGGTGGAGGACGTGTCCATGTCGGTGCACCAGAGTAGTGCCACGCTGGTCGGGGTGGCACTGGTGGACGAGCAGGCGGAGCGGTGGGCGTGGAGACCGCCGGTAGCCTCGTGCAGGACAGTAGGCTAACAATACGTCTACACCCATCGTGCATCCGACGCGCAAAGCTGACGCCCTCGTCATGGGTCAGCTGCCCACCACTGGTGAGCCTCTCAAGTGTTAGTGTTATCTTGCTTTATCAATCCATCAAGTTTAAAATTGCTAATTAGAATTAGACGAAAATTTTAAAACCTCCTATTCACCCCCCCTCTAGTCGGCCTCCTCGATCTTACAAGTGGTATCAGAGCTTGGTCTCTCAAATTTAGACTTAACCGTCTAGAGAGAAAAGGATGGCTAGTGAGGGTATAGCAATAGGAAAGGCACCTCTATTTGATGGCTCAAATTATGCTTATTGGAAAATTAGAATGTCTATTTATTTAAAGGCCATGAGTCCTCAAATTTGGAAAGTCGTAAATGAGGGTTACGTTATGGCTCTTGATCCGGATCACCCAACGGATCAAGACGGGCGTAATGCTCATTTAGACGCCCAAGCTATGAATTCTCTATTTGGAGCCTTGAACGCGGATGAGTTCAATAGGGTGAGCAATCTTGAGACGGCTCATGCTATTTGGACTACCCTTTCGGAAATACACGAAGGGACATCCACGGTCAAGGAGGCCAAATTGCATCGGCTTAGGATCAAATATGAGACATTCACAATGTTGCCCCATGAAGACATTAATGAGATGTACTCAAGGCTCAACAACATTGTGAATGAGCTTAAGGGCCTTGGAACTAACCTTTCCGATCTTGATATTGTTCGAAAGATGCTTAGGGCCTTGCCGGAGAAATATGAAGTGTTGGTGACTCTCTTCCTCAACTCACCGGAGTTGGCAAGAATGACACCAACGCAATTGTTGGGCAACCTCATCACCAACGAGCTCTACAAGAAAGACAAGGAAGAGCTCTTGGAGCAATCTTCTTCCAAGAATAAGAAGATCACCGCTTTCAAGGCTAAAGCGGTAATGAGTGAAGAATCCGAAGAAGATGATGAGGAGGACTCCGAAGAAGAATTTGCGCTTCTAGTAAGAAGAATGAAGAAGTTCATGAGAAGACGCCCATTTCGGAGTACAAGCCATGAGAAGACCAAGAAATGACATTCTTCCTCCAACAAGAAGTTTAGCAACATTCGTTGCTATGAATGTGATGAGAAGAGGCACATTGCCTCTCAATGTCCAACAAAGAAGGATGACAAGGAGAAGTCATCAAAGAAGAAGAACTATAACGGCAAGAAGAAGCTTTTCAAGAAGCTTCACAAGGATGGCAAGAATGACGCCCATATTGGTGAGTGGAACTCCGAAGAGGAGTATTCGGACTCCGACTCAAGCGAGAACGAATCTCCCAAGAAGAAAGGGCTTGTGGGCATTGCAATCAAGGAGGCTCCATCACTATTCTCCACTTCTACATGCCTTATGGCTAAAGGAGAAAAGGTAAACTTGCTTGATGATGATGAGCCTTCATATGATGACTTGATGAATATGCTAGTTGAATTGAATGAATTTCTTGGAAAAGAAAAATCAAAGTTTAAGGTCTTAAAGAGAGAACACACCTCTCTCAAAGACTCTTATGAGGAGCTAAAGGAAGCTCATGATTTGCTTCTTCAAGAAAATCACAAATCTAGTACTAGCATTGGAGTTACTTGCAATATCTTGAATCAATTGTCTAGTATCTACTTGTTGTAATGATTTACTTGCCATACCTTGTTCATCAAGTGTAGATTCTAGAAATACTCTAAATCTTGTTCATGATGATATCATTGCTAATGAAAACAAAAATTTAAAAGAACAAGTGCTAAAATTAAACAAAAGTTTAGAGAGGGCTTACAAGGGAAAGGAAACCCTTGATAAGTTAATAAGCGATCAAAGATGCTCTTTTAACAAAGAGGGACTTGGATATGTCCCCCAAAAGGGTAATAAGCCGGTATACAAGCCTCCAAGGTTTGTAAAGGAAAATGGTAAGTATTGCACAAAATGCCGGTGTATTGGACATATGCAAAATGATTGTTCTAAGAATAACATGCATTCCATTGGTTTATATGATTCTTGCTATATGCTTAGAAAATCCACAAATGGAAATGTTATTGCTCATTTCATTGGCACCTCGATTTTGGGTGCTAAAAGGAAATCCATTTGGGTACCCAAGACCTTGGTCACTAACCTCCAAGGACCCAAACAAATTTGGATACCTAAAAGAACTTGATCTTCTTTTGTAGGTGAACTACAAAACCGGTGGAAGGCATTGGGTGTTGGATAGCGGTTGCACCCAACATATGACCGGAGACCGGAAGATGTTCACCACATTTGAGAATGGAAGCAATGACAAAATCACATTTGGAGACAATAGCAAAGGAAAGGTATTAGGATTGGGTAAAATCGCTATCTCAAACGACCTTTCAATTTCTAATGTATCTTTAGTTGAATCATTAAATTTCAACTTGCTATCCGTTGCTCAAATATGTGATCTAGGCTTAACATGCTCATTCTCAAAAGAAAATGTTGTAATCTCAAAAGATAATAATGAACTAGTCTTCAAAGGCTTTAGATTTGGGAATCTATATTTGGTAGATTTTTCTTCAAATGAGTCTTGTTTGAAAACCTGTTTAATTGCAAAAACTTCTTTGGGTTGGTTGTGGCATAGAAGGCTAGATCATGTGGGAATGATTCAACTTAAAAAGCTTTTTAAGCATGACTTAGTGGTTGGCTTGAAGGATGTAAAGTTTGAGAAAAATCGACTTTGTAGTGCTTGTCAAGCCGGAAAACAAGTCGCTAATTCTCATCCTTCCAAAAGTATCATGTCAACCTCTAGGCCATTAGCGCTCTTACATATGGATTTGTTCGGGCCAACAACCTATAAGAGCATTGGAGGTAATAGCTATTGTTTAGTCATTGTGGATGATTACTCTAGATATACATGGGTCTTCTTCCTAAATGACAAAAGTGAAACCTCCGGGATTTTCAAAAGTTTTTCAAAAAGGGCTCAAAATGAATTTGATTTTAAAATAAAGAAAATTAGGAGTGACAATGGTTCCGAGTTCAAAAATACAAAAGTTGAAGACTTTTGTGATGAACTTGGAATAAAGTACGAACTTTCCACAACCTACACTCCGGAGCAAAATGGAGTTGTAGAGAGGAAAAATCGAACATTAATTGAAATGGCTAGGACAATGCTTGATGAATATGATACTTCTGACAAGTTTTGGGCGGAAGCTATTAACACCGCATGTCATGCCATAAATCGTCTCTATTTACATCGACTCTTGAAAAAGGCTTCCTATGAGCTTCTTGTTGGAAGGAGACCGAACATCTCTTATTTTAGAGTATTTGGTTGCAAATGCTATATTCTAAGAAAAGGTGTTCGGCTCTCAAAATTTCAAAGTCGATGTGATGAAGGCTTCCTTTTAGGGTATTCCTCAAATAGTAAAGCCTATAGGGTCTTTAATAAAAATTCGGGTTTAGTGGAAGAATCATGTGATGTTCAATTTGATGAAACTAACGGCTCTCAAGAAGAGCATGAGAACTTGGATGATGTAGGAGATGAAAGTCTTCGCAAGGCAATGGAGAACATGCAAATCGGAGACATCAAGCCAAAAGAGGATCCAACATCACCAAGCTCATCTAGACAAGTGGAACCACCCTCTTCTTCCACAATAAACGATGTTCAAGTTATTGAAGATGAAGAAAATGATCAACCGCAAAATGTGTTCAAGATTCACAATGCAATAGCCAAGGATCATCCAATTGACCAAATATTGGGTGACGTAAGTAAGGGTGTTCAAACTCGCTCTAAAGTAACTTCATTTTGTGAACACTATTCTTTTGTATCTTCACTTGAACCTAAGCGTGTAGAAGAAGCATTAGATGACCCGGATTGGATAAATGCTATGCATGAAGAGATGAATAACTTTGCTCAAAACGATGTTTGGACTTTGGTGGAGAGACCCAAGGAGCACAATGTCATTGGCACAAAATGGGTCTTCCGGAACAAACAAGATGAGAACGGAATTGTGGTAAGAAATAAAGCAAGGTTAGTAGCTCAAGGTTATACTCAAGTCGAGGGCTTAGATTATGATGTGACTTTTGCGCCCGTTGCTAGACTTGAATCAATTAGAATCTTGCTTGCTTTTGCATCATGCTTTGACATTAAATCGTTTCAAATGGATGTCAAAAGTGCATTTCTTAATGGTACTATTTCCGAATTAGTATATGTGGAACAACCCCCTGGATTTGAAGATGCTAAATATTCTAATCATGTGTATAGATTGTCAAAGGCACTATATGGTTTAAAGCAAGCTCCTAGAGCTTGGTATGAGCGCCTTCGTAACTTTCTAGTATCAAAAGGCTTTAAAATTGGTAAAGTAGATACAACTCTATTCACAAAAATTATTGGAGATGATTTCTTTGTATGTCAAATATATGTTGATGATATTATATTTGGTTCTACTAATCAAGATTTTTGCAAAGAATTTGGTGAGATGATGTCTAGGGAATTCGAGATGTCGATGATTGGTGAGCTAAGCTACTTCCTTGGATTTCAAATCAAACAACTTAAAGATGGGACGTTTATAAGCCAAACAAAGTATGTGAAGGATCTACTCAAAAGATTCGGAATGGAAGAAGCCAAACCCATCAAAACACCCATGGCAACAAACGGGCATCTAGACCTCAACGAAGAAGGTAAGTCGGTAGATTTAAAGCTTTATAGATCCATGATTGGTAGTTTGCTTTATCTTACCGCATCTAGGTCCGACATTATGTTTAGTGTATGCATGTGTGCACGTTTTCAAGCTTCTCCAAAAGAGTGCCACTTAGTGGCCGTAAAGAGGATTCTAAGATATTTAAAGCATTCCTCAAGCATAGGGCTTTGGTATCCCAAAGGTGCAAAATTTGAATTAATTGGATATTCGGATTCTGATTATGCGGGATGCAAAGTGGATAGAAAAAGCACCTCGGGTAGTTGCCAATTTCTAGGAAGATCTCTAGTGTGTTGGTCATCCAAGAAACAAAATTCCGTAGCACTTTCAACCGCCGAAGCCGAATATATTTCAGCGGGAAGTTGTTGTGCTCAATTGCTTTGGATGAGGCAAACATTGTTGGATTATGGGATCAATTTTGATAAAATGCCTCTTTTGTGTGATAATGATAGTGCTATCAAAATATCCAATAATCCCGTTCAACACTCAAGAACCAAGCATATAGATATACGCCACCATTTCTTGAGAGATCATGTGAGCAAGGGAGATATTGAAATTAGCCACATCCGAACCGAAAATCAACTAGCGGACATTTTCACCAAACCATTAGATGAAAGCCGCTTTTGCAAATTGAGGAATGAATTAAATGTCATAGACTACTCAAATGTAGCTTGAAATCTCATTTCATCCATTTCTGCTCATTTGTTGTGCTCATATGGATTTTTGTTGGTTTTTCCCCTATTTTGGTCAAAAATTTGTTTAAATTCATAAAAATTAGTTTCAAAATATAGCATTAGCTCAATTGATGCATAATGATCCTGAATGACTTTAGTTGGATGCAAAACTAGGGATCATTTGCAAAATTTCCAGATCTAAAAGTCAAATCCTGAAAAGTTCCAGAAAATCCGGAACTACCGCAGTCCATTGTGCGGTACTTCCGCTCCTGACAGAAAAACCGGAACTACCGCAGTGCAATCCGCGGAACTTCCGGAATTTCTGCGAACACGGTACTACCGGCGTGTTACGCGCGGTACTACCGCTTTCTGCGGGATTCAATGCGGTTTCCAAAAACCGCCAACTTCTCCAACCGTTACTCCTTTACCCTTTACCTCTCTTCTCTCTCATCTTCACTCCTCCCAAACCGCAGCCGCCTGCTCCTCTCTTCTTCCTCTCCTCCACCCTCTCTCTCCCAAGAACCTCTCTCCTCTCCCGATCTTTGAATCCGAGGGGAGATCTTCGTTTTTGGGTGATTCCTTGCACTCCCAGGGTTCTCCTCCTCCGACTTCACAAGGTAAATCGGATCAAAATCCACTTTTTATCTTGTTCTTAGAACCCTAGGTGGAGTTTAGGTTAAATTTGAAATGTGGTGATTTTTGCTGAAATATTCTTGGGCAAAGTAGTTTGTTTGGGGTATTAGAATGCTTATACATGCATGCACTGGATTCAATCCAAGAAATACCCCAAAAATATTCAATTTTTATCATGCCCTAGAAATGTCCAGAAAAACCGGAACTACCGGACGAGCGGTCGGAACTACCGGGGTCCCGGAAGTACCGCATGTTTAATGCCGGAACTACCGGATTTCCCGGAAGTTCCGCAGTTTTGCCGTCGGTACTTCCGTTTTTCCTGGAACAGCAAAAATTCATTGCTTTCAATTTCAAACCTTCTTTTGCTTATTCTCCTCATACCTTGATTATCCTATTGTGTCTTTGAAGATGCCGAGGATGAAGAACGTCTCGCACAAGTCCTATGGGGGCACAGCTGGTCAATCCTCCTCCTCTACTCCTGCATCTCAGACGGCGGAGCACAAGGGCAAGGGTCCCGCCTCCGACCCTGAGAGTGACTCAGAGGATTCGCATGAGAGCGGATCTGAGGCCTCGCATGAGAGCGAGGATTATGAGATCTCAGATGAGGAGATGCCTGAGGTAACTGCAGACGAAGAGGTGGACCTCGCCAAGATCACAAATGAAGATTATGCTATTCTTCGTCGTCGCAGTCAGTATGTACGCCCTCGAGACTCAATGAACCCCCAATTTCATTCAAAGTTTCAAGAGAAGGTGTACCAGGAGATGTATGGTCCGGCTCGCAAATTTGCTGCACGTAAGTATGTGGACTGAGATCACTTGTCGCAGATCGACAAGTTCAGCGGTGCCTATCAGCTATTTCAGCGAGCCGATATCCATCAACTTGTTGCATTCAAATGCAACTATATGGACAACATGATCAGGCAGTTCTATGCTACCCTGTACATCTCTCCCAACTTTGAGCATCTGAGTTGGATGACAGGGACCCAGTTCATTGAGTGCACCAAGCACGAGTTTGAGCTAGCACTTGGGACGGAAACCAGTGCCTATGAGAAGGTGTTCAGCAAGCGAGCTCTTCCTATTGCTGCATATTCAGAGTACTATGACCAAGCTGCTGAACGGACACTAGGGACGACAAATGGCTTACTCCCTATTCCCAGTCTTGTCAACAGGATCATCAACCACACCATTCTTCCCAAGAGTGGGAATTATGATGCTATTCGTGGCCATGCGTGGAATGTAATTGATTACATTATGCGCGGCCAAAAGTTTGATGTGGTGGATCTTATCATCAGGGGGATCGACGCCAATAAGAATGACAAACAGAAAAGGATCAACTTTGCACCATTCATCATGGCTGTGATCATTAGGAAGACTGGATACCGAGGAGCACTCTGCACCCCGCACAAGCCATACAAGCCGCGTGCAGAGCCTCCTGTTCCTACTCCTGTTCGTACCCGTGCTCAGTCTCAGTCTCAGCCTCAGCATCAGGCAGCTGCTGATCCTCCTCCCCAGGGCGAGGGCGATGTGTCGCTTTCCCAGATTTACTCTGCCATACTCAGGCTAGAGGAGCGCCAGGATGTCTTGATCTCCACTGTGTCTTCCCTCGGTGATCGCGTATCAGCCTTGGAGAGTGCAGTTCATCCGCCTTCTCCAGTCCGCTATGGTCGTCGCACTCGTCGCCGTGGTCCTCCTTCTCCTAGTGCAGCTCAGGACTAGCTCCTCTTTTTGGTATTTCGATGCCAAAGGGGGAGAAATTGTAGCAAGGAGAAGTTTTTAAGTCTTATCTATCATTGTAATAAAGTATGGTGAAATGAACCATGTAATGCTTATTGTGTGGTTTAAACTCTGTGGATGTTTAGTATTTTAATTTCTGATGCATTGTAATCAACTATGTCATGTCCTTAATGCAATGCTTGTTTACTTGTCTATTGCGTATCCTTGAATTTTGGTAAATGTGCTGAAATGCTATGATGTAATCCTGCCTAATAAATTCCTGCAAAATTTGATGCACATGTTTAGGGGGAGTTCTTTCTTATTAGTTTCTAAAATGCATAAATTCCCCATGTTCTAAAATTGCCAAAATTTCAAAGACCTTGTGATATACATCTTGCCAACTAGGAGTATATCCAAATCTTAAAGTCTTCTCATAAATTGCTCTTGTTGTCATCAATTACCAAAAAGGGGAGATTGAAAGCATCTAGGCCCCTAAAAATGTTAGTTTTGGTAATTAATGAATTTATGTGAATATGGGACTAATGTGTGCATTAAGTGTTTGAAAGGATAAGTTCAAATGGCAAAGAAGGAGGCTCACAAAATTTCCCATGAAGATTCAAGATCTCTAGGGCGACAAGGTAAATAGTTTAGGTATCTATTTTGTTTTACCGGTCTTGGAGTTAGGTTGGAAGACCGGATTATAGGATAGACGCCGTACTATTAAGAGGGATCATAGTGATTGCTTGATCATGTTCAAATGTGCCCTTTGGATCAATTTAGGATCATGCATGCACTTAGAAATTAAAATTAAACCAAATCTGTGCATTGTCAGAAAATCCGGTAGTTCCGGTGTGTATTGGGCGGAACTACCGCAGGTCCGGTAGTACCGGGCGCCCAGGCGGAACGTTTTTTCCACAGAGCGCCCGGACTCAGACTTAGCCTCTTAGAAAACGGAAGTACCGCGGGTTGACCTGCGGAACTACCGGATGGCCGGTAGTACCGGGCACCCGAGCGGAACTTTAATTCCAGAGAGCGCCCGGAGTTTAACTTAGCCTCTCTGAAAACGGAAGTACCGCGGTTTTACCTGCGGAACTACCGCATGTGCGGAAGTTCCGGATACCAGTGCGGAACGTTATTTCCAGAGAGCGCCGAGAATAAGACTTAGACTCGTTGAGATCGGAAGTACCGGGTCTTGGAGCGGAACTTCCGGACGTCCGGAAGTACCGCGTTTTTAACGGCGGTAGTACCGCACTCATTGACCAACGGTTACTTCTGACTCTCTGACATAGTCGTTCTGACCGGTCAGCTAGAGTCCGGTAGTACCGCGGTTTTGCCTGCGGTAGTACCGGATTTCCTGAATTTTCAGGATTGTTTATTGTAACGGCTATTTGAGGTTGGTGAGGGTATAAATACACCCCCACCAGAACTTGGACATGTGGTTGAACATCCATTGAATACATTTGAGCCTAGTGCAACCTCTCACACCTCATTCACTCACTTGTGCATTCATTTGAGGTAGTTGACCCAAAATTCAAGTGCATTGCATTCTAGTTGATCCATTGAGCACTTGAGTGAGATCAAGCCGCAGTGGTCTATTCTCTTGGTGCTTGCCGGCACCTAGACGGCTTGGCGGAGTTTCGGTGATCTTCTCAAGAAGATTGTGAGAAGGCCCAGAAGATTGTGAAGGCTTAGAGCTCGCCTACCCGGAGAGGGAAAGGGCATCCAATAGTGATCGAGGTGTTTAGGCTCATTCGTGGAGCCGGTCCGATTCGTTCGGGCTTACCTCAACGTGGACTAGGGGAGACCGGCAAGTCTCCGATCACCACGGTAAAAAGTAATCGTGTCAATTGTGGTTTGCTCTCTTGTGATCATTTTCATTCAAGCAACGCTCTTCATTCATATTATTTGATTGCTTGCTTAGTTAGAGTAGCAATTGTTGTTCTCTTCCATTCGTTATTGATCTTAGTCGATTACTTGTGCTAGTGTTAGTGTTATCTTGCTTTATCAATCCATCAAGTTTAAAATTGCTAATTAGAATTAGACGAAAATTTTAAAACCTCCTATTCACCCCCCCTCTAGTCGGCCTCCTCGATCTTACAGCGGGGTACGTGTCCGTCGGAGCGGCGACGTGTGTGGCAGACGGGTCTACCACATATACGAGCCTGGTACGGGTCTGTGGCTGGTACCAGCGAAGGTACTCCGCGTACTCCGTGATGTCGTACGGGCGGTCCTCCTCCACGCGGTCGTCGAGCGCACCCTCCCACTGCTCGACCCAGGGATGCATCTTCAACGACCAGTCCGTCCCTCTTTTCACTCCCTTCGCGCTGTGCCTGCGTATAGAACCATTACGTAATGTGAGATACTTGCGAACGCAGTAGTAAGTATGTACATATTTACCACAAACGATCACTCACCCGTGCACGTGCCGCGGAAGCGATGGTCCGACTGGTACAGGAACCGGCTGCCGTAGCCCGAACTGCCGCATCAACCGCTGGGGTGCGTAGTCCTCCACGTAGATGAGGTACACGAGCTTCCGGCGGGTGAGCCAGAAAGCTCTGTCACGCCAGCAAAGTGAGGACAGACCGGCAGGAGCACGGGCCTGCACTGCCGTATCAGCGTACGGCTCCCAGCGCACGTCGTCGGATGTGATGCGGTCGAGCTGCTCGAGAAAGACCCGGTATGCCCGCGTGACCTGCACGTGCGCGAACTGTACCTGCAAGAAAGACAAGTTGTTTAGATTGACGATCGTCAGTACGAAAGAAATAGTAGACTGTGATAACACTTACTCGACGACGGCACCAGATAGAACCCATCGTCGGCCGGTCGACGTCTCCCCCTCCCCCAGGATACATCTCGGGCCCGTACGGACCCATGTCGTCCAGCACAGGTCGTCCGACGCTTAAGCGCTCGAACGACCACAACTGCAGTAGAAGGGGACAGCCCGTGAGGATCGAGTTTGCCTTGACCCTCGTGCACGCATCGCATAGCACGCGGTACGTCGCGGCAAGTACGGCCGATCCCCAGCTGACCTGGTGGGGCTCGCCGTCAGCGATCGCCCTCGCATAAGCGATGAGGCGCGCATCCACCGAGTTGCCGTGGCTGGTGGTGAAAAGCACCCAACCAAACAACCACAGCACGTACGCCTCCAGGTGCCGCGAGACCTGCTGATCGTCTGCCTGCGGAACCATGCGCTCCACCTGAATGCAAAAAAGTTATTATTAGTACGTAATACCACAAATAAGAGCTTCGAAGACACGATCGATTTTATATACCACGTACCCGGTACTGTCTGAGCCACCTCAGTGTCGGCCCATGGGTCTGGTCCTCTCCGAACACGTGGTGGTCATCGGCCGGTGGAACGACACCCTGGAATCTGGCGAGCAGGTCAGCGCGCCAGTGGGCCGGGGCCTCCGGTAGGAAGGCAGCGTCTCCCGCGATCGGAAGCCCAAGGAGCAGGGACACATCCTGCAAGGTCGGCGTCATCTCCCCGAATGGGAGGTGGAAAGTGTGCGTCTCGGGCCGCCAACGGTCCACCAAAGCCGTCAGCAGGGAACGGTCGAACGGAAAGCGTCGTGATCGCTCCCCGCCCGCCTCGTCCCCGCCCTCGTCCCCGCCAGCGGCGCCAGCGCCTCCATCCTCGTCCGTGGCCTGCACCATCCGGGCAAGAGGGAGTAGCCCGGCATCCCGCAGCCTGCAAAGAAAGTGAAGGTCAGCACGGAACGAACTTACGGTCGCACTAAACGCTGGAGTAGTGCAAACCTGGCGGTCCAACGAGGGTCGAGTCCCCAGGCCACGCGAGGTGTGCGTGTCCGGACCACTCCCAGCTGAGGCGGGTCGTCCGTGCTCCCCGGTGGCGGGACTAGACGGGAAGCGCGATGAGAGCGGTCCACGTGCTCGTCCAACAGCGCGAACCGCCACTTCGAGTCACGTCCAGCACGAGCCATACCTGGAAAATTTGTACAATAATTTCAACATTCAATGTTCTACATCTAAATTTCAACACTACATTTTCTATATCTAAATTTGTACAATAATTTCAACATTACATTTTCTACATGTAAATTTCAACACTAAATTTTCTACATCTAAATTTGTACAATAATTGCAAAATTAAATTTTGTACATGTACATTTAAATACTATTTTTTGTACAATAATGCATTATAAATGGTATACAAAATTTAGTTTATACATTTTGTAAACTAAATTTCTAAACTATATTTACTAAAAAAATTTGAAAATTAAATTTGTAAACTAAATTTCGAAACTACATTTTCTAAACTATATTTCTAAACTAATTTTCTAGACTACATTTTCTAAACTAATTTTCTAAACTATATTTCTAAACTAATTTTCTATACTACATTTTGTAAACTAATTTTCTAGACTATATTTTCTAAACTAATTTTCTAGACTATATTTTCTAAACTATTTTTTCTACACTAACAAAAAATATAACACAAAAACTTACCTGAAAAACGCGCACTCCTTCTCCTCCCCCTTCTCTTCTCCTCTCCCTCTCCCTCTTTCCCCTCTCTTCTCTGCGCTGGCCGAACGGAAGAACAGTCCGACGCTGCGTCGTCGCCTTATATCCACCTTCAGTCGCCCAACCGTTGGGCGACTGAATCACAGTCGCCGAACTGTTCGGCGACTACATTGAAGGCGCCCAACGGTTGGGCGATTGCAATTAATCGCCCAACCGTTCGTAGACTCTCCAGCTGTCGCGGTCTGGTTGGGCGAAAGTCTCCAGTCGCCCAACCATTAGGCGACTGGAGCCTATTTTTGCAAAAAAATTTCCCGCGGGTATATTTATGTAATTTCGAATAAAAAATGGATTATCCGTACAAAAAATTCCTTTCTAGATCCGCGCAGGGGACAAAGATAGCCCATGGTTTTGGACGGGAGCCACCGCCATGACGAGGGAAGGAATGGAGGAGTGAGATGGGAGACACAGAGGCAAGGGAGACCCAGATCCTATTATGTGTGTGGCGGGCGGGCTGGGCCGAGACAGCCCAAGGGGCAAGTCCTGACTTCCCGTTATTTTTTGGTGCCCATGAACAAAGGCCGCTCGGTTCGCTGATAGCCGGCCGGCTTATCGGTTCTATCAAAAACCAGACGGTTCAGTCGGGTTTTTTTATCCAATTATATGGACAGTCTTTGAAGCAAACCGATCTAGCATAGTCTCTGATTTTGGTTTTCGGTTTAACCGACAGTCCAGCTCAGTTTTAATAACTATGGTCATGCCATTTTAATCCAACGTTTTTTCTATTACTACAATTTAAAATTCAACGAATCAAAGATGCCTTAGAGCAAGTTTAATAGTACAGATAGCTGCTACCTCCAATACATTCCATGTCATCAAAAGATAATGATGCAGTCAACTCATACAATAAGCTGGCTATAAGTTGTCTCCATAAGAGCTCTCAATCATTTAATACATACATGGGTATTGATAATTTAATACATGCATGGGTATAGCAATTAGTTCTATAGGTACATGCATGGATAATGCCTCTTTTCCTGTGCTATAGCCTGACTCTTGCATGGGAGTCGGCTTGGCTCTCTCTCTCCTTTTCTCTCCCCTCCACATAGGACTATGCTGATATGGATTCCCTTATAGCTAGCACAGTCAGCCTTATTAAACTTGCTCTTACCCATTGGCTGCAAAAGTTAATTCGGGCGTTCACGAAAGAAAGGCACTGCAAAACACATGGGCCCCACCACCCCGCTCCCAGCCCCTCCTCGGGAATGGGGCTTCCCTATCCCCCTCTCCCTACTCTCCTCCCTATTCTCTCAATCTAAACCACTCACATTTCATCCAATGATTAGTTTTTTTATATTTTCACCATTTGCCCATCCATCATAAATAATAAAAAAATACAGAAAAAAATAAAATTTATTTTTTATTATAATTTTTAAGAAAAAATAAAATTATAATTTCTGTAAAAAAATTATAATAAAAAAATAAATTTTATTTTTCTGTATTTTTTATTATTTATGATGGATGAGAAAATGGTAAAAATATAAAAAAACTAGCCATTGGATGAGATTTGAGTGGTTTAGATTGAGGGAATAGGGAGGGGATAGGGAAGCCCCATTCCCTCCTCGGAGGAGCACGAGCGAGCTAGCCGCCTTTTTCCTCACCTTGCCAAGTCCCTACTCACCAACTCAGCCCCACCGCCAGGTGGGTCACGTGATCTGAGCGGGCGGCTCTCGAGCTGTGTCGCTTTCGGAATTCCGAACCCCCCGTCGCCGAAAGTGATGGGTGGAAGGGGGTGCGACAGCGAGGTAGGGGGCACACCGATTGGGAACATACCCATCTGAGGACACGCATTTCGCAGCCGTCAGATGGACCGGGCACGAACAGGATCCTAGCTGCGGGAGCGGGTGCTCGAGCTTGGGTTGGTGCGGAGAGTAGGGGTGAAAAGGGATCGAGTAGAAACGGATAATACTTTTGCTATATTTGTTTTCATTTTTTTCCCATATACGGATATGAATACGAATAATATCAAATACAAATACGAATCAAATACGAATCGAAACGAATACGGTGATGAATATTTTTTGCAACATAAAAACCCTTAAATTGTATGCCAAAAATTAATGAAAACATATAGCTAGTTTATTTGATGCAAACATTCATGAATTGTTCATATTTTCAGCAACCACACATAACATTGGCACTAGCAAGCTGCATTAATTAGTTTATCGCAAACATAACACTTAGTTTAATGGACTGTATAAGTCATATCAACCATTGTTCCATTAGAAGATACGCGGAATCAGTAACTCTATCGAGATTATTATATTCACCATATCGGTACCGATTATAACTAGGTGAAGAAACCCAAAACCGGTATAGAACCCAGGAGTGGGGGATCCAAAGCAGGAGGAACCCAGAACAAATATTTAAATTTGTATCAGAATTATTTAAGCAACAATGTACCAATTTAATCAGTGTGCACTAAATTTTAATCTATCGATGACACTTACTTTATCATAAATACTTGCTAATGGCGTTTTGCAATGTAACAAGATTAGCAAAATTTTATGGAGTAATTTAGCATGCAACGAAATGCTCAAAATTAAATAATCATAAAAGAGATTTTTATTATGCGCACATTTAATCTCTTCTTTCTCTCTTTTCTCTATCTCTTCTCTCTCTTCATTGCCCCTGTTCACCCGAATGGCTAGAGCCATTCATCTCCGTATCCCTTTCCTTCTCTCTTTCTTCCCACTCCATTCTTTTTCTAGTCAGTGAACACTTCTGGCTACTCCTTTCACTAGTTCCCTTATCCCTTCTTTTCCAAATTTCCTCTTCTTCCCCGTTCTTGCTTCCTCTCTTCCTCTCCTTCCCCGTTCTTGCTTCCTCTCTTTCCCATTTCTTTGGTTCTAGCTCCAAATCGACGCCACTCCTAGCTCCACTGGTCTATAGCTGTCTGTGCCTGGTTTCCTCGCCTCCTACACGTCGCCACCTTGCTCGGCCTCCGCGCATCTCGGCCGCCTCCAGCCCGGCTCAGCCTTTGCGACGTCACGCCGGGCTCGGGCTCCTCAACGGGTGGATTTATCCCTACCGCGGTTTACTTTCTTAGGCCTATTATGCTTTCATTTATTTCTGATTTGAGGATTGGATTTGTTGCTTGTTTTGGTGATTTTCAGTGGTGGTCGTGTGCAACAAGGCTTGCTACGATGGGGCTCGAGGCATTCCCGTGCGTCGGGAGAGATGGGCGGCGGAGGCCGGTGAGGTGGCCGGCAACGAGGCGAGGGTGGCTTGACCGCTTGAGGAATGATCGAACGAATCGTACTTGTGAGTGACGACAGACGACATCTCTGTGTGGCTACCTGTGTTTGTGTGGACTAGCCAATAGGTCGCATAGAACGATAAGTCATGGGCTCATGGCAGTGACGAACCGTTGGCTGACTTTGGCACTTGGCTAGTGGGCTAAAAATTTCAGATATCCGGCTTCGTATTATCTGAATAATCCGTATTCGTATTTCTATTTGACGGATACCAGATTTACTATATTCATATTTGTTTTCGATAAAAAAAGTCTGTATTTATTTCTGTTCTGAGAATTATCCGAAGAAAATCTAATCCAAAACAATCTAAATTCGTTTCTGTCCAAATCATCAAATTTTACCTGATTCATTTTCATCCATAGCGAAGAGGCTATAGTGAAAATGCAGAGGCCGTCGTCGGGGCGTGGAGGGGAGCCAGGAAAGGAAAGCGGGGGCCTTTTCGCATTTCACACTGCCTTTTCGCGAAATTGCACGCGGCCACGCTCGGCTTCTCTCCCCCATCGTGGAATTTTACGGCTAGGTCCACTGCACTGCTCAGGGTTTTTTTTTTCTGTAAAGGAGCTTAGGAGCCTAATAAAAGTACTACGAACGGGAATCTGCTCTCTCTTGGTTTTACGACCAAAAACGTTACCTCGATGTGTCGATGTTGAAGTTAAGGCAGTGCTAAGCCGATCCTTTTTTCCACTACAACGACTAAAAATACACTATAAATTATTAATTTTTTTACATAATTAAATTTTAAAAATATTATATCATCATAAACAATATAAAAGAATAAAAAATCTAAAAACCTAAAATATAAAAATAATAAAATTAAGAAACAGAAGCTAGGAAACTCTCCTATGAGAATAGCATGTTACTATGTTGTTAAGCACACAATGGTGTTCGTTTTCCATTGTTCTATTAATTTTTTTACCAAAAACTTGCATGTGCATGGGACAGTACCGTTCCTACATTTGTTTGGGGGAATGATGGTACTAATATAGATATACTGCCAGATTTTACATGTTTAAATGATATTTCACTTCACTCCAAAATGGTTCAACATATACACATATAAAAAGATGAAGTTTCTATTCACCAGCCCGAATCACACGATGTGCTAACTTGTTTCCTACCAATATGGCAACAATATAACTCATGCGGTTTTGCTACAAATCATAATGGATTAGTTCGCCCTAAGGTGATGCTCAAAGGACTTTTAAACCTAGATTTATAACTCTTTTATATTGTAGTGGTGAAAATGCACTATAGTGACGGTTAGCCTTTTTTGAATAATTAAATTTAAAAAGTAAAAAAGTTATATCATCACAAATAATGCTAATGAATAAGAGAAAAAAGTAAAAAAAAAACCCTAAAAGCAAAAAGCAAAAATAAAGTTAAAATTAAGAAATCAGAAACTAGAAGCTAAACCGTTATAGTAGTGCCTAAACTTAACCCCACAAACATGTTCATTTCAAGTAAATGAGAGAAGAATACTATTTTTTCCTATGGAAAGTTAGTAGGTATCACACATAATAATAATGATTGGATCCATTTTCATTAAACTCCTTAATCCCCTCCGCTATTTAGCCCCACGTTTTCTTTCAGACCTTACAGCCGCGATCCCATTCCTTTTATCACCACCCTTTTTCCTCCTTCCCTGTCCCAATCCTTCTCTTATTCTCCTCGTTTGATACCCCCATGGTTGGCGATGCTACCACCACAGGTTAGCATGCCTATGTCTAAGGCCATGCCTAACGGCTTGCCGGACATGGTCGTAGATATATACATGGACTTGTTTAATATGCCTAAAGTTTATGAGTTATGGCTAAAGCTGGTAATTTATGACTAAAATTTTAAATTTTGTTTATTCACATGAGAAAATACGGAGAGAGACAATCGCGTACGGTTTTAGCTAATATAAATAAAGTCAGTATAATGTGTACTATAATAAACTATTAGACCTTGTATTAAAAAGATATTTTATTTAAAAATTAATTACTATAGCGAAATCAAAGCCGCAGAAACCGTTTTACCGAATAGAGTGCAGAATAAGGTGACTCCTAGGAGAGGTCTAAACACAAAATCTCGTTGCTGCCCTTGGCGATGGGAATGTTTTGAATCTAATTTTTAGCATAAAAGACATCATCTGCAGTCACGACTTTCTAAGTGTCATTCGAAAACTCAAAAGCTGTAATTGGTTTTTTTTTAAAAAAATCACATTTATTCGGTCGCTCGCAGCCTCCAAGCTTCCAAACGAAGCGACCCCACCGCCACCCCCACCTCCACCCGAGGGCTTAAAACGCAAAACTCCACCCACGCCGAGCTCCCCGCCGCAAAAACGCCACCTTACCGGCCACCGCCACCGCCACCGCCGCTGCCACAGCGCTCCCCCACTGTCCCGCCCCAATGCGACGGCGGCACTCGCCGCCGCCGCCTCCTATGGGCACCCTCATCGCCCAAACCCTAGTATCGCTACTGCTGCTGCTGCTCACGGCCGTTCGAGCTTCCGGTGGAGGAGGCGAGCGCGAGGCCCTGCTTAGGTTCAAGGAGGCCGTTACCGCCGACGAGGGTGGGCTCCTCCGCGACTGGTCCCCATCCTCGGCGGATCACTGCCTCTGGCCAGGCGTGTCCTGCGACGCCTCGGGCGAGGTCGTCGCGCTCAACATCTCCTGCCCCGGCCGGCGCCTCTCGGGTGCGCTCTCTCCAGCGGTCGCGGCGCTGCGCGGCCTTCGCGTGATCGCGCTCCCCTCCCACGCGCTCTCGGGCCCGCTCCCCGCTGCGATCTGGTCGCTGCGCCGCCTCCTCGTGCTCGACCTATCCGGCAACCGACTCCAGGGCGAGATCCCGGCGTCACTCGCCTGCGTTGCGCTCCAGACGCTGGACCTATCTTACAACCAGCTCAACGGTTCCGTGCCCGCCGCGCTCCCGGGGCTGCGGCGCCTGTCGCTGGCCTCCAACCGCCTCGGCGGTGCCATCCCTGACGAGCTCGGTGGCGCAGGGTGCCGTAGCCTACAGTTCCTTGACCTCTCTGGGAACCTCCTCGTCGGTGGTATCCCCCGGAGCTTGGGGAACTGCAGCAAGCTGGAGGCGCTGTTGCTGTCCTCCAACCTGTTAGATGACGTCATCCCGCCGGATATTGGACGGCTCAGGAACTTGCGGGCTTTGGATGTGTCTAGGAACAGTTTGAGCGGGCCTGTGCCAGCGGAGCTTGGTGGTTGTGTTGAGCTATCAGTGCTTGTGCTGTCCAACCCTTATGCACCGATTGGTGGTTTGAATTCGTCGGATTATGGGGATGTCGATGACTTCAACTATTTCCAAGGAGGGATTCCAGATGCTGTTGCTGCGCTGCCGAAGCTGAGGGTGCTATGGGCGCCAAGGGCTACACTGGAGGGGGAGTTGCCGGGGAATTGGAGTTCTTGTCGGAGCTTGGAGATGATGAATTTGGGGGAGAATTTGTTCTCTGGTGGGATTCCTAAGGGGCTGGTGGAATGTGGGCATCTGAAGTTCTTGAATTTGAGCTTGAACAAGTTTACAGGTTCAGTTGATCCATCACTGCCAGTGCCTTGCATGGATGTATTCGATGTCACTGGAAACCGGTTGTCTGGCTCGATTCCTGTGTTCTTCTCAAAGGGTTGTCGTTCATCTCAGCTCCCATTTGATGGCTTGGTGTCAGAGTATTCTTCGTTCTTTGCGTATCAGGCGCTTGCTGGCTTCATCTCATCCTCATTATCCTTGGGTACAGATTTGACCAGCTACCATAGTTTTGCCCAGAACAATTTGACTGGAACAGTGACATCCTTGCCGCTTGCTGTCGAGAAGCTGGGAATGCAGGGGCCCTATGCTTTCCTGGCTGATGGAAATAATCTTGCAGGTCAGTTGCAACCTGGGCTATTCGACAAGTGCAACAGCTCAAGGGGCTTCATTGTGGACATCAGTAACAATCTGATAACCGGTGGGATTCCCATAGAGATTGGCTCAATGTGCGGTTCGCTTGTTGTTCTTGGTGTTGCTGGTAATCGACTTTCTGGTTTGATACCAACAAGTATCGGAAAGTTGAATTATCTTATCAGCTTGGATTTGAGCAGGAACCACCTTGGTGGTGAAATTCCTACTTCTGTGAAGAACTTGCCACATTTAGAGCGCCTCTCTTTGGGCCATAACTTTCTAAATGGCACTATTCCAAATGATATCAATCAGCTGCGCTCTCTGAAGGTTTTGGACCTGTCTTCAAACCTGCTCACAGGGGAGATCCCTGGTGCCCTAGCTAACTTGACAAATCTCACTGCCCTCCTCCTTGCTAATAACAAACTTACTGGGAAGATACCTTCAGAATTTGCTAACTCAGCATCTCTTACTGTGTTTAATGTGTCATTCAACAATTTGTCTGGTCCAGTGCCAACAAATAGCAGTACAGTTCGATGTGATAGCTTCATTGGGAATCCTTTACTACAATCTTGTCACATGTATACCCTGGCAGTCCCGTCAGCTGCTCAGCAGGGTCGTGGATTGAATTTGAACGACTACAATGATACAATGCCTGCAGATCCACAAAATCAAGGAGGAAACAATTCATTCAATGCAATTGAAATAGCTTCAATAACATCAGCTACAGCTATCGTTTCAGTTCTTCTTGCTCTGATCATGCTCTTTATTTACACAAGAAAGTGTGCTCCCCGAATGTCAGCTCGGTCATCTGGAAGGAGAGAAGTTATTATCTTCCAAGAAATTGAGGTGCCGATCACTTATGAGACTGTTGTTCGAGCAACTGGAAGTTTCAATGCAAGCAATTGCATTGGAAGTGGGGGCTTCGGAGCCACTTACAAAGCTGAAATTTCACCTGGAGTGTTGGTAGCTATAAAAAGGCTCTCTGTTGGGAGATTCCAAGGAGTCCAACAGTTCCATGCTGAGATCAAAACTCTCGGGAGATTAAGACATCCCAATCTTGTTACCTTGGTAGGCTACCATCTTGGTGAGTCCGAAATGTTTCTCATATATAACTACTTGCCTGGAGGAAATCTTGAGAGATTTATACAGGAGAGATCGAAGAGACCAGTGGACTGGAAGATGCTGCACAAGATTGCTTTGGACGTTGCAAAAGCACTTGCTTATCTGCATGATACTTGTGTTCCTCGGATCCTTCATCGCGATGTGAAGCCAAGTAATATTTTGTTGGACACTGACTTTAATGCTTATCTCTCGGACTTTGGACTGGCAAGGCTCTTGGGAAATTCAGAAACCCATGCAACCACTGGTGTAGCTGGAACTTTTGGATATGTTGCTCCGGAATATGCTATGACTTGCCGTGTTTCGGATAAAGCTGACGTGTATAGCTATGGTGTTGTACTGATGGAGTTAATATCAGACAAGAAAGCCTTGGATCCATCATTTTCTCCTTATGGTAATGGGTTTAACATAGTTGCTTGGGCACGCATGCTGCTTCGTCAAGGCCGGGCCCATGAATTCTTCATCGATGGTCTGTGGGATGTGGGCCCGCACGATGATTTGGTAGAGACATTGCATTTAGCAGTGATGTGCGCTGTTGATTCACTCTCTGAACGACCGACCATGAAGCAGGTCGTTCAACGGCTAAAGCAACTCCAGCCTCCAATTTCGTGAACAATGATGAAGGTAAAGATGCCGAAACTTGTGGCCCTACATCATTTTTTAATCATCTTTTTGACTAATTTTATCTTGTAGATGCCAGCTTTGTATAATACAGTTTTCCTCTGAATTGCTCACTGATGAGTCTGCAGATAAGATGAGCAGATGTAAATTAACAATCTTAATTCCAAAGATTCCATTCTAGATTGACTGACCTATGCTCCTTTGTTGTTTCCTTTAAAAGAATCTTCAGTGCGTGTTTATCTCATATGTGATGCGATATCAACATGAGACTAGCATGCAAGAAGATGCCTCAAAAAAATTTGGTGACCTCCAGCAGGTTTATCATCTCTACAACACCCTGCTAGAGGTTTTGTTATGGTATATATTTCCCCATTATTTGCATTATTTTTTTCTGTTCTGAATTTGTATATGGAGAACAAAGTTACCATCCAGTCAGCTAACTAATTAAGCAAGTAGGTATGCATATGTACAGCAAACCTTGGGAATCCCTAAACATTGAACATCATATGATCCAATCATTCTTTAGAGTCTTGATGTAGCTACCTAGTGCAAGCATCTGCTTTGTCTTAAAAAAATGTGTCACTTTTGGTTCATATGACACCTCTGTGTTTTTAGAAGGTCCACAATCTTTGCTGTTACTGAATTGTAGCTCCTCTGGTGAGGAAGAGTATAATTACCATCGTGAAACCCCCACGCTCATTTTGCCATGTTGGGAACTCCTTTAGGAAAAAAAAATGGCGTCTCTAAAAAATTGAAGAAAATGCAAAGAGAATGACACGATGGCATAATTACAGTAGTTGATAACAGGGCATGACTATCACAGGAGCATGTCTAGGTTTTACCTCTGAAGACTTGCAAAATGTTCTACCTCGAAGTTTCAGTTTCTGTCTGGACTACGGGTGCAAACGGAGCGGATAATTTCTATCCGTCTGACCGACCGGAGGCTTGCGGAACGAATACGGAAGGAGTGGATGGGTATCCGGCACTATCCATGTCCGACTCCGACGTCGAGGAAAAAATATAGAATATAATACGAGATAAATGATATCCGTTCGTATATATCCGTATATCAAGTGATATGAGAAAGTCTGTTGTGACTTCATCTAGAAACAAGATAATATATAGGTAGATTATCACATCTAAATAGGCGAAAGTACTGAGTGTTTTTTCTTCAACATCTCAGTAATTAGTTTTTTATGTTCGCTCTGATTGTACCATACTGTCCAATGTCCTGTGCAAAGAAGTAGATAATTTCCGTCCAACCAATCGTCTGAAAGATTATGGAACGGATATGGAATAGAGAAATAGATATCCGGCATTATCCGTGTCTGACTCCGAGGAAAAAATATGGAATATGATACAGGATAAGCAATATCCGTCCGTATTCGCTCCAATTGTACCCCTAGTCTGGACTGAACTTGTTTCAGTCTGTAGTTTGTGAAGAGCAAGCAAACGACTCTTGATGCAAATCTCGGTGCAAATATCAAAGAAAGAGGCCCTCACTGTATCTGTATCATGTGTGTACAACATGATAAGTTGTATCAAAATTTCTGAATGCCTATGTCTTGTCCAGTTTCATACAGGTTTCGAAAGTGAGTTGGCAAGAACCGGCACAATCAGATAACAGAATTCTTCCTGCTTCACATCATCTCAGGCAGAGCTAATTCTACCGGGGATTAATGGATCATGTAACAGAAGTTTGTTACTCCGTTAGCACCGCTAGTAGACTACCTTGGATCTGAACATTCTTTCAGTTAACTGCTTGTTCAGTTTTCAGTTGCCCTTTTCTTAGTGATTGGTCGTTAGATGATCAAATCTCGCTTCTCAGAAACCGCAGCAGGGGCACAAGAGAAACTAATCCAATGGAATGGAGCCAAAGGTTTATCCCATTGCATAGAACCAAATAAATAAGTAGTAACCTAAAAAAAGAACAGAAAATCTATCTGAACCTTCTGACTGACGTCTATCTCGTCAGCCAGCCACTCAGCCCCTCTTGCTGGTAGTCCATTCCTGGTAGCGGCGGAGGCTTGCCGGGAAGTCGGTGAAGAGGCCGTCGACGCCGACGTCCTTGAGCCAGTAATCGTACTCGGCGTAGGGGTCCTGCCGGAAGTTGAAGTGCAGGAACTGGTTCTCGTTCCTGTACGTGTAGGGGTGCACCTGCAGCCCCCGCGCGTGCGCCATGGCGACGAGGTCCGTCGGCGTCGCCAGCTTGTTGTCCTTGGTCGGCGGCACCACCGTGTCCTTCCACGGCCCCACGCCGACCACGTACTCCTTCATGTAGTCCAGGTACTCGTCGGAGGTGATCTCGTCGTACGACTGCACCGCACGCCATTTTCATCAGCTCTGAAGCATTACTCATGCCGCACTGACTAGAGCTGGAATCAACGCGATGTGGTTAAGCTTAAGCACCTGGTTGGTGTCCTCGGTCCGGACGGTGACGTCGTCGATGAGGAAGACCTTGGGCGAGTCGATGAGGTCGGCGGCGTAGATGAGCGACGTCGGCGCGAAGGACTGGATGAAGACGGGCTTGGCGAGCCACTCCTCGGACATGTACTTGCCACCGTACCCGTACTTCTTGAGCGTCGCGATGAACTTGTCCTCGTACTTCTTCCCGTCCGCCCACTTCACCTGTGGATAAAAAGCAATCCGGCCAAGAATCAATCGAAGGTGATCGACGTAGCTAGAACTTACAATTTAGTTTTGAGTAGAGATGGGAATATGCATAGCTTACTTGCTTGTTGATGAACACGGGGTTCTTCATCTCCGGGTAGATCCCGACGACTCTCCTGGCGTTCAGCGCGATGTCGATGAACTCGTCGAACGTGATGATGGGGGAAACGCCTGCAAAAGAACGGGGATTTAGATATGGATGATCTGATCTATATGTAAGCATCATACCTATTATCTACTGAACTGAACATGGGTGCATATCTCAGAGCAATGGATTGATAAATCCACCAAAATGGCGATTGGATCATTGGAACATGTACGTACCGTCATGGGACTTGTCACGGAATGCATATCTCTGCTTCGCCCTCAGCGTCTTCAGCTCGGCCAGCGTGAAATCAGCTGCAAGAAAATGAACAACCAAGAACGCGACCCGGAGTGATCGCTCGATCATCACAGATCAACCAAGGAGAAATGTAAACGAGAAGCTTACTGATGAAGTATCCGGTGACGTTGGCCCACTGCACCTCGAGCGTGCGGCGGCGTCCGGCGAACTCATTGTGGTCGGCGACGTCGCTGATGTCGTCGAGCGTCATGTCGTGGGCGCAGACGAGGTGACCGTCCTTGGTCGCCGAGATGTCCGACTCGATGAAGTCGGCGCCCTCGTCGATGGCGCGCATGTACGCCGCCGCCGTCTCCTCCGGGAGCTCGCCGTTGGAACCCCGGTGCGCGATGTTGAACGGTCGCGACGTCTGCAGCGCCGCCTTCTTCTCCGCTCCGCCTCCTCCTCCCCCGACCAGCGGCCGCGCCGCGCCACCGCCCACCACGCACCCGAGAACCAGCAACGCCGCGATCCCTGGACGCATGCAAACGCAACGATGATAGAACGACCAAGAAACACCGCATTTTCACGATCACAGTCACAAGATCACTGGACCAGAACACCGCATTGGGATCGGACGGGCGTGCACGTACAAAGGAAGGCCATTTTCGCCGGTGTGATGTGTAGCTCGTGCGGCGTGGCCTGCTGCTCCCGCCGGCCTTAGAGGGGGAGGGCGTAGACTGGATTGCGGCGACGACGAGCGGTATATATATAACTATATAATATAAGGACGCAATGCGGCGAATATTCTAACAGAATTTAGGTTAATTCTGTATGGCTTTGTGGCAGATGAGACGATTATCTTCTTTGACGCTATTGACACCAGAGATCTTGACTGGAAGCTAACGAACTAACAAAATTCACCGGGGGGAGGTAGAAACAACACAACATTTTGTGCTCGTCTAGTCGTCTTTTCCGGTGCAGTATGCTCCAATAGACTTTGAGAGCAGTTAGGCCTTATTTTAATTGGGCTAGGCAATCTTAACTGGGTCGAACTGCAGCATTTAGAAAAGCCCATGTAATAATCCATGAGTTTAGCGGTGGCAATTTCCCCATGTAATAATCCACGTAATAACCCTTTTTCGTGCATATTTATACTAAAACTTGAATATATATATATATATATATATATATATATATATATATATATATATATATATATATATATATATATATATATATATATATATATATATATATATATATAAAGCTATATTTCAAAAAAAATGTCTAAATAATTATAAATTAATAATAATATAGCCTAGTTTCAAAAATAATACAACTAATTTTTATTCCCGCGGGGACCAGAGACAGGGGCAACCTCCCCTATTAAGCCTAATGGCGCCCCCCCAGGACCCAGTCCTGTTGCTACCCCTACACGAGTTGCAGGTTGCCTTTATAGAGAGTGAGGATGGAGTTTGGCCGAGCAACACGTATGAGTAGGGCTCCATCATGTTTAGTTTATAGCTTATAGTTTATAGTTAATGGTTTCCTTTGAACAAATAAATGAGATTTCTTCGTTATCTTTTTAAAATGGCTTATCAAGATAGTCTTTTTTAAAACGACTTATTTGCATTCGGTACATTTGCATAAGCACTCGCTAATACGGGGGATGCCCAATCTTCACGACGTAGGACCATTAATAATTTGGGGATAACTAGTGTGACTATACTGAAGAATCGGTGAAACTTGACGAACCGGATGATGCCAACAACAGTATGGGTAATCGAAACCTACGATGCTTGAATTCAACCAACAACACGCTTTGATCTTTGTCCACCTGCTATGCAAAGAAGTAGACATGCTCCTGCAATTCAAAAGGAAATCACAAGAGCAATAAAATGACAAAACAGATAGAACTTCCAATTCTAGTGGGGCAATGTTTGCTCAAACTCTAGAATGAAGAATATGATTAATCTAAAAATATGATGTCCAATTTGGTACATGGGACATACCCCTTGGCTGTACATCAATTCTAAGATATCTAACAAGATTTGGACTTGAATACAAACACAAAACGAAAAGATAAATTTTTGGCCACCACTTTGTTTCAGAGATAGCGATCGATCCATGATGTTTTTGAAGCTGGGGCCTTATCCATTGCATGGACCTCAGAATAAGCTTTTTAACAAGTACAAGAACACTCATCGGACTCCGTTTGTGATAGTTATGGTATTTGTATTATAGGCATGTGGGCTTCCGAATCGAATTCAAATTAAGTTTTGAGTTAATTCTGATTTTGATTTTAGTTGGGTTTGAGGAAAATCCGAATTAGACTTGAAAATCTTAGCTAAAACTTGGTTTTTGGATTATTGGGTTTCTCCCCCTTCCCCTTTTCCTTTCTTCCTTTTTTCTATGTATGCTTCCTTTGTTTTCCTTTCAGGTACACAATTCTTCTTGCTTCCATGCGCTCAACTGACTTCTCTCTTTCATGCCTGATACTTTGTATCTTTTCCTGAGCTATTAGCAATAGCGCACGAATTCTATACCCTTCCTCGCTTGCATTGGCCCCGCCCTCCCACACCTCGCTCTCGGTTCTAAATACTTTCATCTTGTCAAACATAAAAACATATAAAGTATTTAAATTAAATAGTAGCCAGTTCTCATATAAATCACAAGTAAACTCATTAAGAAACAAATTAACTTATTGATCAAGTAATTTAGATTTAGATCTTGTGCAAATCATAATTAACATCTTGTCCACTTGAGGAGATAGACAATACATTAGTACCAAAAATATCCTGATCATCATCTCTATATCACTCACGCTAAGACCAAAAACTATCGACCACATTTATAAATTATCAACCGAAAAAACCCACTGTTTTAGCATGTTAGGAATCCATGACACCGTTGATAAGCGCGGCGCGCACTGACGTTCCGTAGTGGCAGGGAAGCGTGCGCGGCCGCTTTAGCAAGGTAGCATTGTTCCAACGGCGCTCTCAGGTTAAGATAGCTGCAGGACACCATTGCAAAGCACCGGTCAAGTAGCCGAGGCACACGTGCGATCTTCGCGCGAGTTCTGCGCGGAAAAATATCATCTCTTTTTCGAGACGCGATGATGCGCTCCCCACTGGGTTGACCGTCCGATGCCTGTCCCCTCGCCCTGCCGAAATCGCCTCCGGATGAGTCACGCATGCATTACAGGGCGACTTCGGCAAGTGTGGTACAGTACCCATCATGCATTACAGGACAGCGATCGATCATCCAGGACAACTTGGGTAAGTGTAGCACAGTACCACATCGTGCATTACAGGGATATTGCAGTCATTTTGCCTCTAATTTTTGCTAGGATTACGTAAATCGGTGACGAAAGAATGGAACTGTTTGAATAAAATACACTATAGCGATTTTTTTCTAAAAAATTTGGCCCCGTCGTTTTTTTTTTGGTAAAATTAGCTACTTCTCGTAGCTCGATAGCCATGATAAACGATATATATCACATGTAACGTTATTGCAGCTTGATAGATTCTACCAAGCCACCACAGCTTGGCAGATTTAGCACTAATTAAATATCGCTAAATCCACGCGTTATTTTCTCCACCACATGATGTTGGTTAGCATTGGACTGCACTATCCCTAGTGACATGGCGGTATCAGTAGTGATACATGGTGAGGTTGAGGAGAGGGTACAAACGTGCAGTGGCGTATGCCACGTTTTGAGCTGAGGCATCATTTGAGGGCATAGGGGTAACTTAGAGCAACTCCAGTAGGACCTCTACTTGAGCTCTTATCCTACTTTTGAGGGCTGAGGGGCAAAAAACTCACTCCAACAGGATCCCTACTTAAACCCTCAAAAGTAGGAGGCCCTCAAATCTCCCCCTCGAGCCCTCATTCCTGGGGTCTGGAGGGAGCCCCTACTTTTGAGGGCTCAAGTAGGGGCCCTGCTGGAGTGAGTTTTTTGCCCCTCGGCCCTCAAAAGTAGGATGAGGATGAGGGTGGGTCCTATGTGTCATCCCCTCTAAGAATGAATTTGAGTGTCCTGTTTTGAGGGCTCCTGCTGGAGTGTAGTCCAAAAAACAGAGCCCTCAAAAGTAGGGAGAGCTCTCAAATAAAAAATAGGGACCCTGTTTTGAGGGCTACTGCTGGAGTTGCTCTTAGCTAATAGGGTCAGTAATAAATGGAGGGTGCAAGATACATGCTCATTACTCATTGAGACGAAGTGCAAGGAAGTTGCCAGGAGATGCATCACAGCCGTTGGATGCCACTATGCCTATGCATTCATTTGGGAATTCCAGTGAAATCAGAATTAGTTAACAATTTCAACTTTTTATGCCTATGCATTCATTTGGGAATTCCAGTGAAATCAGAATTAGTTAACAATTTCAACTTTTTTTATGTGTTTGTCTATACTTGGGGGTGAATTTTAGAATGAAACCACTAAAATTGGATCAGACAGCTTGATAGTCGTGTGAGGACATTGACAATGATGATACCAAAAATGTAATGCTTGGCAACACCAGTGTTGTTCAGTTATCTAAGGTGATGTCGTCTATTCTCCAGGTGTGGTTGTAGGATTGGTATGGCAACAGTTAATGATACCATAAAATGATGATAAATTCATAAAATAGGACGATAATTTATTAAAAATGCAGATGATAACTTAGAATGCAGCTCATGGTAATTTCAGTGCAATTGATGGTAAATTTTAAAATGTTTTAAACTTACAGAAATGGTAGTCAATATTGTAGAAATAGTGGTAATTTTGAACTTATGGGTGATAATTTTTAAAACTATAAATGATAGATTAGGGTTTCAATTATGGTAATTCCTAAATTTTTCTCAAATTTATGAATTTAGGTTGGTATTTTTAAAATTATAGATGGTAACTTTTATGATGTATCTGATGATTTTTGAATCCTTTCAAGTTTATAAAACAAATGGTAATTTTTGAACTTGTCTAATAATTTGTTAAAATTACATATGGTAACTTATGGGGTACAACTGATTATAATTTTGAACTAGCCTGATAATTTTTTAAAATTGCAGACGATAACTTATAGCTACAATCAATGATATATTTTTTAAAAAAAAATTACTGATGATAACGTAGGATACATCTAAAGGTAATTTTAAAGTTGTGGGCCAGCAATTTCTTAAAATTGCATACGGCAACATATAGTATAACTGATGGTAATTTTTTTAAATTTTTTAGATCCATGTGACTGATGGTAGTTTTATAATTTAGGCTGATAATTTAGGTACAATTTTGGACAATTCTTAGGTGCGATTGGCAATAATTTTTGAACTTTTTTAAACTTGTAAAGTGATGGTATTTTTGAACTTTGGATAGTACTTTCTAAAACTGTAGATGATAACTTAGGAGTGTAATTAGGAGTGTAATTGATGGTAACTCAATTTGCTAAACCATAGATGGTGACATACGTTGTAACCAAAGGTAAAAATTAAAATTTTCAGAATTCGTAAATTTGGAGGTAATTTTGAACTTAGGCTGATAATTTGTTAAAATTGTAGATAGAGAGTTTGACATACGGTAAAATTGAGTTTTTCCACGAAATCATAAATT
Organism: Dendrocalamus latiflorus; assembly: GCA_017311315.1. Taxonomy (NCBI): domain Eukaryota; kingdom Viridiplantae; phylum Streptophyta; class Magnoliopsida; order Poales; family Poaceae; genus Dendrocalamus; species Dendrocalamus latiflorus. Next base: position 5,928,900 of record CM029629.1, on the reverse strand, counting down.
AATAGTAGTTTGTAGGTGCACCTATCCCTCAATAGACATAATTAAATACATGCACATTGGGATGCTTTTTAAATAGGCCTACAACAAATATGATTAAGAGGGCCGAGGACTAAATTTATAAAAACAGAAGAGGACTAAATTTATAAAAGCAGACATATAGACTAATTTTTTTAAAAAAGGATTACAGTGGCATTCGTGTGAATGGCTCAAGAGAAGCCAACTGACGAGCCAGCATCCATTTGGGAGTTGGGACATGCATATTGTTAAGCTTATAGTTCTCAAATTGCTGTCTCCCAAATTACAGTAAACGGCTAAGGCCCTGCATTCCATAAGGCAGGGCACAGCTAGTCGATCATACCAAGAAAATTCAGAGGAAAAATGAAAGAAGACGACACCTCTCCTCCCCTACGTACCTACCCTTCAGGATTACAAGAACACCGACGGCGAGGGGTTGACGACGATGTGCCTGAGCGGGTTCGTGACGTCGCCGCCGCCGGCGTGCTTCACGAACTCGGCCGGCGTCAGGAAGTTGCCGTGGCAGACGCACACTATCCTCACCTCCTCCCCTTTCCTGTACTTGTACAGGAAGCCGTCTATCTTCCGGCCGTCGGGGCCGTCCACCCTGGAGGAGACCATCGGCATGTCCTCCATCATGCTCTTCCGGAGGTCGCCGGTGCTCGTCGTGCGCATCGTCAGGGACCGGAGGGTTCGCAACGGTGGTTGCTCCTTCACCGTGCCGTTCAGCTTCCCGGCTGACGTCGTCCGGGGAAGGGATTTATTCTGATTGCTGGGATTGTCAGAAGACGTGTTCATGCTAGATGGGCTCCTCGCCTCAGTACCACCGCCACCTGTGCATCAAGAGCAGAGGGGCAAATTGTCACATTTTTAGATTCCAGCACGAGAAGAATTGAAGAAAGAATTCATAGCCAAATTTATTCTTCGTAATTTTGATACATTTACTAATCACTACTTTTGTCGAGGAACTAATCACTATTTGCAATAACAACAAAGCGATAATAGGCAAGCTGACAGGGGTCATTCAAGTAAGATGACCTACAGTTGCTGCAAAAATGAAAGGAAGTGTTGAGTATGAAGTAGGTTTTGACTGTTTTCAGGCATACTTGATTATTTCCAACTGTGCCAATGGCACCAGCATGTCATGAAGTGAATCTTACACACTAGCTTGTACGATGACTAATCTGAACAATCATACTTCTATGCTTACGTAATGACAGAAAGCTTAGAAGCAAGAATCATCCTGTAAAAGGCACCCATCTGGTCACTACAAACTACAGCACATCTCAAAAAATTCCATAAAACGACATCAATCAAAACAAACACTAACTAAAAACAACAAGCTGATGTGTAAAACAGTGAAAGCATCATCTTTATCCATAAAGGGTTCTCCGTTTTTTACTGCAAACGAATCCATCAACTAATTTCCCAAACAAGTTTTTCCAATATACAGAAAAACAAAGCATCATCATCAACAAGGCTTCTGATCAGGCGTGAACAACAAGAACACCTAACAAATTCAGCTCAGTAAACACAACCCCGCATCTAAAGATCCATGTCCAATTAAGCCTACTTAGATCTCTCTGCACATGCATCTCCTACCTAAAGAACCCAACTAAACTATGTACAAGCAAAAACAACACGGCATGACACCAACCTGCATGAATAATCAAGGAGTAGCAACCAACACATAAAAATGAATAATTCAACTAAAAATCGCAATAAAACAGTGGAAATTACTAACATACTGTAATAAATAGTTCTACCAGTATGGGAGATAATAGTAGCATATATACCTTGGTCTGCCATGCTTGAAGAGGTGCTCCCCTGCGAGGCGACGGAGCGCCGGAGCTGGAACCCGCTGGGGTACAGCGGCTCTTGCCCGTCGTCCCGGCCGCCGCCGCCGGACCTGCCGGAGTTCATGGAGTTGCGCCGCTCGAGGCGCTTGCGCTTGGCCTCGAGGCGCTTCAGGCTCTGCATCTCGCGCCGGCGCCACCGCTCTTCCTCGGTCTCGGTCGGAAGCGAGCTGGTGCGCATCAGCGGCGCTGGTGGGGGCGCCGCGGCGGCGAGGTCGTCGTGGACGGGGAGCGAGCAGATGGACGCGATGGAGGAGGACCGCACCAGGCAAGGCTTCTTGGCATCCCGCGCCGGGTCGGCGCCGAAGCAGCCGCCCAGGGACAGGCCCAGGCTGAGCTCCATCTCGTCGGACTCGCCGGCCACGCTCCCCGCCCGCGCGCCCTCCTCGCCGCCGAACCTGCCCAAGAAGTCCCTCGACGCCATGGCAGAGCACCAACAGCCTCCCTTCGCCGACTCAGAGCAAGGCACTCCCCAAGAACCGAGAATTCAGCGCGAGACGAGCAACAAATGGTAGTCTTTCGCCTGGCCAAGCTCCAAGAACGCCAAATTCCTCAGAAGCACCTCGCCCATGCTGCGAATTCCTCCAACGGCGGAGAATTCACGGGCTGCAAACGCAGAGGAAAGGACATTACAGCACCCAGAAACGAGCAAAGAAACGGCGGCCACTGCCCAGTATCGCGCAGAGAAATCGAGAGGAAATGGGCAGGGACACAGCAATCCAAGCAGGGTTGGACCAATCAAATCTCTCCCTGTGCCACTGTGCCGCCTGTGCGTGCCGTGGGATTGTCCAGAGAGAGAGAGAGGGAGGTGGAAACGGAGAGAGGAGAGCGGAGGAAACAGGAGGGACGAGGAGACGAGGCCTTCGTCTCTCTCTAATCTCTTTGTTCCTGCATTAAACCAAAAAAAACTACCTTTTCTTATTTGGAAATAGGCCGAACTAATTAATGGGACTACGAACGCATGGAGGGCGGCCACGTGTCGGACAATGAGGACACGTATTGGATCCCGACGAGCCGAGCTCGGAGGGTGCGGCTCGGCTCGGTGACGTGTCGAGGGCGCGTAGGGGAGCTCGGGCTGACACGTTTCCGGATTATTCTATGCAACCGGCTTGTTTGTGATGTTTGGACACATTTGGACATGTAAACACCTGAAATTTCATTTTTGGCCTTTAAACCAAAAAAATTCTAAATCTGGACCCCTCCGAGCACACGACCCACTCTCCGAGCGCACGATTCATTTTTTGACCGCACGACCGCCTCTCCAAGCGCACGACCGCCTCTCCAAGCGCATGACCCCCTCCCGACAACAAAACGCGGGTCGTGCGGTCAAAAAATGAATCGTGTGCTCGGAGAGTGGGTCGTGCGCTCGGAGGGGTCTAGATTTGGAATTTTTTAGTTTAGAGGCCAAAAACGGAATTTCGGGTGCTTAGAAGATCAAATGTGTCCAAAATTCCTTGTTTGTGGTGGGAGGTGGAAAGACGAACCAAAGCACAGCTATTTCTAAAGAGCATCATTCCAGAACGAGAGAACTGTGTTTTGGGATCATACTATTTGCATTTACTCGACACTTTTTTGACTAAGCCACATTTATCTAGACAATTGTTTGTTTTCGTATTATATAATTAAAATGCCCTTGGTAACTAAACTAATGTGCTATGGACCCACCAAATGTGCGGTGGAGGAGGGAGGAAATTCTTGTTCTAGAGTTTGCTTGCACTCTAGTGCTATGGTAACTAAATCTTATTCTTCTTTTGTGTAGCAAGTTTAGAAAGTCAAAAGTTTTGCTTGCAAGATTATTATAACTAAGATACGATGTAAGATTATAGAAATATATGTAAACTGTCTGTATAAAGATATAAGAAATAAGAATTTTCAACTTCGAGTTATAAGAAAAGTAAATGAGTGTGAAGAAGATAGAAATTTAAACAACTATATACAGTACAAGAGTTTCTAAAAAAGAACCAACTAACCTAGATAAAGGTTAACTAGAGTAAAGGAAACACAAACACAGAATAAACCAAAAACGTCAAAGGACTACTGGAGGAATTTATAAAATATTGATGTGCACAACAAGTACCTGCAAAAGTTCAGCAAGCCAAATCAAGCAACTTACAGGAATGTGTGACATACACAAGGATGATATACAGGTACAAGGAATGAAGGAGAGAATTTATGCAAGCTCAGATTTAACCAGAAAAGACAAGTACCGACAGAATTACCAATTGATGGCAAGTACTTCATGAAGTTCACCTTAAACGAAGGACGAGAGTTAAGAAAAGGAGTCATGATTTCAAAAAATTTTAATTTTCAATCCATTCTTTGGCCTGGGTAAATCTTGAGGATGATATTCTTTTTAAAGCGGTAGTTTGTAACAACACAAAAATTTTAAAATATTTGAATTTCATGAATTTTAGTTGAATTCTAATTCCTTTCCCAAATTAGCAAATCCCGCCTTCCATATTGGTCTTCCTGCCTTCCCTAACTGTTGGCGACATCCCAAATTCTATCTTCTCCCTTGTTCCCCACTACCACCCGACTGGGCCTTATTCGTCGCTGCCACCAAACATGCTCGCCGTGGCCGACCTCGTCAACAACCGTACTAGCCACTAACACATCTCCGACATCACTATTAATACCCATCACCTCGCCTCTCCCACGCAGCATGCCACCTCGCTGCTTGGTTGCCACCGTCGTCGCCTATGCACCACCACCGCCAATGCCAATTATATGTTCACACCGCCCTCACGTGTGTTTTAAAACCCCACCAAGTACACAGTTGACCACCTTTAGCTATCAATTGCAATCCCTGGCTTCTCCTTCCCAATTCTGGCCAAGGGATCGCTGCCGCCACCATGGCATCGTCGGTAAGCCCCAAATCGTAATTCACTAATAGACTCTACCAAAACCAAATTCTCCTCGCCCATAGCACTACCTAGACCTCTCCATCCCAACCCCGACCAAGCCATGCTCACCCATAGCTTCTAGGTCACGGCGATGGGCACCACCGCTGTCCAAATCATATCACCATGGGTAGGCCACTGCAATCCAAGGAGCCAAAACCAATGCCATCGTTAGCCTCCCCGTCCACCATAGATGCTTAGATGTCATATTCACCTTGACAGCCTAAATAATAATAAATTATTATATAATTATTCATTAATAGATTAGACAATAAAATGTTTTGCACTACTAAGTTAATTCGGTGTTTCACTGATAGATTTTAAAATGGTACTAGGGTTAAGGATTTCTCGTGGAAAGCCACTAGATGATTGGAGTCCATAACCTTACTGTATGGTGGAGGTATTGATATGGTTTTGTGGTAGTGCTGTAACACACCGAGGACATAGAAATTGATCAACTACAAGTGTTGACTTGTTAGACCTAGTCTAGTAGCTACTTAATTCGATCAAATATCTATAGGATGGTTTATTGTTCCAGGGGTAGGAATGGCCCACATTCAACGGGGTGCTATGGAAACAGTATCTTCCCTACATAACAATGATAGGTACACTCAGAGTCGGACCGCGGTTTCTGCTTTGGCCAGTGGGTTACTAACAATGGGTGTCCCTGAGCTTGCCGGCTAGAAGCTAGAAAGAAGAGAGTAGTGAAAGATTTTGTTATCTCAACTCAGTCGTACGCTAACAGGTTGTGTGTCTATAGCTTGACATTGTAAGTCTGAGATATCTTGTAAGTAAAGTTGAGCAACTTTGCAGAGTATAATAAATGATATTCAAATATGTTGTGCTCCAGGTTAATGGAGTTATGTTTCATGGGTGATTCCAGCAACAAGGCTTAAGTAGAATTTGAAGGATTTTGATATAAAAATTGTGGATGACAAAACCCCCTCTGTTAATTAAGTATTGTTCTACTATTTTAAATGCAAAGTTCTTTACCAACGAACTTGCATATTTTATTATCATATTACAACCTGTGACTATCCATTTGAACTCCTTGCATATTGGTTATATATTCTTCCCATGTGGCTTGCTGAGTACCTAGTGTAGTCAATCTTACTTATTTTCATTAGAACAGACAACCAAAGAATAAAGGATACATCTGCTATCGTGTTAGGGTTACAATTGCACTCAAGCATTCCTGTGGAATTACTTCGGATCTTTCTAAATGTAAGTTAAGTTTCGGGATTGGATGCCCGTAAAGTTATTCTAGTTTGGCTGTTAGGTCATATTTTAATCGAGCTAGTCCTTTTAAAATGTTTGCAGCAGGCGTAATACTCTTTCTATCCGCAATTAAACTCTTAGGCTACTACAGGAAACTTTTGACCCTATTCTAAAAAATGGGAGCATTACAAAATGGCCCCGAAGGGCCTAAAACTCTAGCATTAGTTGGATACTACAAAAGTTTAGTAAAGTTTTGCACAAATTACATTAAGAACCCTAAAGAAAGAAAATTACGCAGAAGTCCTTGGTTCTTCTATTGTTATTGGCCTCAGCAAAGATGATGGTGCCGACACTTCTTTCTCGAACACAGCAAGGAAGGTCCATTGATTCTCTAGCCTCTAAGACCAATGATAGGAGGCATTGGCTTGAAGCCTTCGTGCAACCATCAGTAGTTTCAGGAAGAGGGCATTGTCTCTTACATTAATGGGTGGTGAAGAATCAACCACCACCATTCTTGGGCCTTTGTTATGGAGGTTGATATTGGTCGGGTTGGGAAGGAACCCCATTGGCGGCATGGTGCCACTGTAGAAGAAACTGGCCACGGAAGGAAAAAGAAAAAGGATAACACACAAAGTAGGGGACAATTGCAATTTTTCATCCAGATCCAGAGAGGGGAGGTAGGGTGACATTGGATCCACCGGAGGGGAGTCGTACCATGCTATGGTCGACAATGACTAAGATCAATGACAAGGTGCATCAGAGGACCACAACGGTGAAATCTAGAGCTCCAATCAGTGATTTACGCCAGTTTCCACGCTGGTAGGTCCACAATGGGAAAAATATGCATACTATTTACACCATATATGTATATGGATGGGTCCCTCGACCTTGTCCTCACTAGAGGCGAGTCAAAAGAGGAAGGGAAAGGGCTGGATCTGGGAGAAGGAAGAAGGACTCGATGGCGAAGGTATGGAAGGTATAGGTCTCGAGAAATTTCCCACCAATAGATGGCTTGGTTGCCACAATATTTAAAATAGCCTAGTTCCGTTTTATTGATCACACTATTATCTTTAAAATAATAGTTTTCTTATTCCATTTGCATGGTCAAAATAATACATTGCATCTTATGTGGCATTCGCTAGTGAACGTAGTTAATCGGTGAACTTTCACTATATACCAATCACATAATAGGAAACTAGTCTTTGTAAGGCTACATTTGGAACGCGGGAAGTTTTTCCGAATCCTGTGAGAATTGATCTTTTTGGTTTTTCTTACGAAAACCTGTAAATTTCCTGCATTCCAAACATGCCGTAGCATGCAAGTATTTTCAAACCTAAATATACACCTAGCGAAAATCTCCAACAAAATATTTAAAACCTCGTCAGATTTTAGCCCCAAAATATTTAAAATCTCCTCCAATATGCACAAAAGCACGGAATGTTTCCTATGGGAACCACCACCATACGCGCGGAGCAATGTACGTGAGTAAAATCTTAACGGTAACCAAGTTCAGAGCTGCCAAGCCGAGCCAGACGCAACCGGCTCGGCTTGGCTGGCCCACAGGAAGCAAGGAGGCGGCCCTCCGCGACCCCGTAGGGGCAGGCAGCAGCTGGCACCCAACCAACAGCTGCAACCTGCGCGCCGCGGGGCCCACCGTCGCTAGCCCGTGGGGACCCTACGACGCAGCGACACGTCGCCCCCCAGGCATCCGCTTTAAAGGCCGGGGTACGTGTGCGCAGGCCGCCGCATCGCGCGCCACGTGTGCCAACCCGGCACGGCGCGCGGGCCCCACGACAGCTCACTGCCCCGAGGCCACTTGCCCGCCCCCGCTCCGAGGCCCGCTTCTCCGGTTTTACTCCATGACATGTGGGCCCGCGCATTTGTGGACCCGTGTGTCGGTGGCTGCAGGGTACGGGCGTTTGGGTCTTTTTGGTGATGTAAGCGCGCGGGGTGGGGGTGGCGTTGTCGCGACTTCTGCGGTGGGAGGACACGTCACCCGGGGTTGCGCGACGGCGACGTACTGGCCCTGGGATCCACGTGTCGGGCGGCGGCGTGGAGGAGCGAACGGACGGCCGCGATGGAGCCTGGCTGTCCCCCGCGGTGGGGCCCGCGTACAAGTGGATGACGCGTAGCGTTTGCTTGTGGTCCCCACGCCGGTGGGAGGCGCGGATCCTCTACGGATACGGTCTACTCCGGGGGGTTGGAGGGGGTGTTGGATCTTTGGGCCCCGATCTGTGAAGCTACCTTTTTCGAGGGACGTTTCTACGTATGTTTAGCCTTTTATAGCATGTTGTAAATTTCTACAGTGAATATGTATATGGTACGTCTAATATAGACCTTAGCAAAGTAAAGCTTAGCAGGATCCACACGATCGAAGCCGTGTGTTGTATTCGCACTGATCAACTCGGTTTCAGTTTCTGACTTCTGGCTTATTTTTCACTATTTATAAGTTTCATCTTTTTTTGAACTTTTGGCTTTTTGTTGAGTTTTTTTGCCGGTTCTTTTTTTTCCCGTATTTGTTTGTATTATATGTAATGGGCTAATATATTTTTTTATTTTTAAAATTTTTAAAATTTAATTATGCTAAATAAGTATCTGTCAGCTACAGTGCTTTTTTCATCCAGCTACAGTGTTTTCAGCCATAAGCCACGAGCTTTTCAGCCGAACCGATCACCACCTAAGATGTTTCTACTTCATCTTGACGACTAGATACACACCTGCGGCGCCGGAAGGATTTTGAAGTCTTGAAAGACTCGAATTAAGATGAAAAATTAAGAGGTTGCCTCGTCGTTTTTTGACTTCAAGGCGTAGGATTGTAAAGTTGTTTTTACTACCATTGAGGCACTCTGTCCTTTAAAATTTAGCTTTGCTACTTATGATCTGACTAGTTCTAAAAAATGTAAGTCCAATGTTACCTAGACAAATTGGGAGGAGTCCATGTAATATAACTTTTGTTCAACTCCTAGTGCGCACGATAAGAACCTAGGTTTACATTGAGCAGCTGAAAAAGGTAAAAATATGTTTATGGCTGAAAAGCTCATGGCTTATGGCTGAAAACACTGTAACTGGTTGAAAAAAGCACTGTAACTGACAGAGGCTTATTTAGCATAATTAAATTTAAAAAAATTAAAAATATAAAAAATATGTTAGCCCATTGCGTATAATACAAACAAATGCGGGAAAAAAAGAACCGGCAAAAAAGCTCAATAAAAAGCCAAAAGTTCAGAAAAAGACGTAATTTATGAATAGTGAAAAATAAGCCAGAAGCCGAAGCCGAGTTGATCAAGGCCCACTGACCTATACATAATTGCTAAAATTTGAGTTAGAGTATATGTATCTGAATATAAGGGTCTGCTCATTTCAACTTGAGCTTCTAGGTTTTAGCTTATTTTTTACTATTTATAAATTTCATCTTTTTCTGTCTTTTTTACTTTTTTGAGCTTTTTTGTCGGTTCTTTTTTCATATTCGTTTGGGTTGTCTGTGATAAGCTAACCTATTTTTTTATATATTTTTAGTTTTTTTAAATTTAGTTATGTCAAATAAGTTATTACCAACTATATTGTAATTTCAGTTAACTACAGTATAATTTCAGTTTTAAACATGTTTATTTCAATCTAATTGAGCGGCACCAAGATCACATCTTAACATACGGACATGAGTTATTTAGACCTAATTTCGCATACTTCGCTCAGGTCCTACAAACTAAAACAAGCTTGAACTTATGCTGACAAATCGGAGCTCAATCCTCAAAACAAATCCAATAGCTAGCTTACGTCAGAAGTAAGCACGAATCATGAATCACCCAACACTTAAAAGAGCTACAGCTAAGCTCAGTTCTCGATGATCCACCTAATCACACAGCTCTCACCTTGATAGTAGTATGCAGGCATCGAGGCTGACCAGTGACAAAAAACAAAAACAAAAACAAAACTATGGCAAGTAACCAATAATTGGTCTACAGAGGATAAGCCATACGGGTACCTACATGTGTCCCATTCGCAGGAGATCCAGCAAATCCGCGAGCGCGGGGAACAGAATCTTGGGGATATCGATCTTGTACGATGTTCGCCACAGAAAAAAAAAAAGAGAAAGAAATCGGGGCCCGGCGAGCTGAAGCTGTTAGATTCAAACCCCAATAATTAACTCCCCTCTCCTCCTGCTCCGCCGTGGCGTACCGCGGTTGGGTGGTGACCATTTGCCTGGCTGCAAGTTGCGAGCTCGCACTTCCGGTGGTTAGACTAGAATTATTAGGGTGTCTCCAACAGCTGGCTATTTAGTTAGCTAAATCTGATGTGGCAAGGAAAAAGTAGGAGAGAGAGTAGTCACTAGCGACGAGCAAATAGCTGATCTATTTCACATAATCCAAGAATATGAGAGAGGAGCATGTGGGTCCAACAGTATAAAATAGTCTTTGCTTTTGTCTCTCACCTCCACGTCAGCTAACTATATAGCTAGTACTAGCTATTACCATTGCGGACGCCCTTAGTAGCAGTGCTAATCCAAAGATTTGGTTTAGCTTCTGGTTTAAAAAGTCAGAAGTCGAATTAAATGCCTTAATTCTGAAAACGGCTTCTCCAATCGTTTCCAAAAGCAGTTTTTTTCAAGACACTTGTAAAAGCCGCCAGCCGCCTACATCGTCTTCTTTGTGTCCGCATTTTACAAAGTTATTTTCTAAATTTTATTTTAAAAGCTACTTTTTTAATCGTTACTATTTAAATTTCAGTTAAAAGTCATCAGCTCCAGTCGATTAAAACACTCCTGTAAAATTTTCTTTTCAACACTATATAATTGTACTAACTTAGCTTGTAGTAGATGTGCATTCAAAAAAAGCAATGCCTAGAATATATGCAGCCAAACCATATTAATTTTTATGAAAGATATTACTAGTATAGGTTGCTTGGATAATCAATAGTGGGAGCTGCTGCCCCACACTGTATTGTTGGAACGAGTTTTATGGAGTTTTACGATGTTTTCAATTGCAAAAAAGATTCATAAAGGATTTATAGGTTTTGACCTCTCGTGTACAACGCAGCACAAGAAGGAAGGTTTCAAATCCGAAACTTCTTGGAACTTCAAATTTCAAAGAGATTCGAATATATGAACTTGACGTTTCAAATAATAAATCATGTTTCAACAAGTTCTAAATCTAAAAATTAAGTTTCAACCATGTTTCGACCAGTTTTTAAATCTAAAACTCGATGTTTCAACAAGTTTCAATTTTGATTCCAATTTTCAACCACGCTCCGAGTGTATCAAAAAGTTTCACATGTAAGTTTTAAGAAAGTTTCAGACAAGTTCCAAAAACTCGAACGAGTTTTTTTAAAAAAACGCCTGCATGGGCGCTTGCCTGTCCGCAACCACCCCTCAAGCGAGCGCATGACGCCTTGCCATCCGGCACGTCGATGTCGCTCTCGGTGTGCCCTGGCCACCGGCGCTAGCCAATGGTGGTGGCTCCATGTCTGCCATGATGCCACCATCTTTTGATCGAAACATGTTTCATAGTTTTTCCTGATCAACAGCAGGCATAAATTTGTTATAAGAGGTACCTTCATAGATATGTTACCCTTCAATAAAGCGTATAATGATAAAATTCAGTCGTCAAAGTTACTTGAAAGTAAGAAACTTTGATTAGTGTTATCTCTACTATCCGTTGATTTAAACCCGCCACAACTTGTGATGATGATAAAGATGTAAACAAAAATCACATGGCGTTTTCTATCTATTTATCGGGTTGGCAATGACAATGATAGATATACGCTTAGCCCTTAGCTACTTTATCAAAAAACAAAAAAACTTGGATCCAACACGCGGTCGACCACAGTTGTTGGACACCCTGCGTTTTATAAAAAAAAGAGCAAGTTGCTATACGATATGCTTGCTGCATGTCGTTGTAGTGTGCTCATTAGCGTAGGAATTAGTTTAATCCTTGTAAATTGTCAACTTGCATATCATAATTAATTCGTAGTAGTATGGTGCTCCACTAGCTAGTGACTCCAGAAACGAACAAGTGAAAAAAAGGTAAATTGATACTACTTGAACGGTGAAAACGACTATTTAGTGAATATGTGCGAGTCACAGACTGACGCGATGTACGTGTCAACCATATATAGGACCGGTTCATGTGTTGGGTATGTCTTGTACTTCACCATGGTGATGTCGTGTCAGTACCTTTTTGGATGTCATCGTGAATACACAGTGATATGTACATACATATGATGTCTAGTTTATTTGAGTGCTCTCAAAATTTTAGCGAGAGCGTGAAATTTCTGCAAGATTTCTGCGAGAGTGTGTTTAAGGAGAGTGCGAGATGGTGATGGTATCTGGGATCCGATCCATAGTACACGAGTGCTAGTAGCATCTGCTTGAGGTGCAGGAAAATTTATTTATTTACCACCCTTACGACTCAGGTGACAACATATTTATCACCCGGGTCCATTGTCAGTGACCCAAGTGACCCCACATATAAGTAGGGCTGGCAAAAAAGCTCGGGCTCGTAAAGGCTTGGCTCGGCTCGTGGATGAAACGAGCCAAGCCGAGCCAGCAAAAACGCTCGGGATCTAAACGAGCCGAGCCCGAGCCAGCTCGCGAGCCAGCTTGGCTCGGCCCAACTGCCCGATGGCCCAATGACCCTTCTACGCTACCCGCTCCCGGCCTGGCGGCCTCCCCCACTCGACTCTCTCCTCTCTCTCTCTCCCCCTCTCGGTCTCTCCACTCACGCGTGGACGCGCCCCCTCCCTCTCCCTATTTCCTTGCCCCGGCCGACGCCTCTCTTCGGTTCCTCCGCGCCGGCCTCTACTCCGGTCTCCGGCCTCCGCGCTCCCCTACGCTCGGCCCTCTCTCTCTCCTTCCCGGACTCCTTTCAACCCGTCGCCGCGCCTCGGCTCCTCCTCACGCCGCTGCGTCGCACCGGTGCGGCTTCCCCCTCTCCCGCACCTCCTTGCCCGTCGGCGCTGCTTGGTGAGTCACGGCCCGGCCGCCCCCTCCTTGCCGCTCGGCGCCGCCCGGTGAGCTATGGCCAGATCCGGCCGATTTGGTGCTAGGCTGGGAGGCGAGTTGCCTCGACTAGCCACGGCCGACTAGCCGCCGCCCGTACGCCGGGGAGTACACGGTGGTGGTTGGAGGTGTGGCTATGCCGATGGTAGCTGGGGGCTCGGCCAGTGCCCAGCGGTCGCACGCAGCCGCCGTCCTCATCGGTATTCGGTAAGTCTCTTCTCCCCTCTTCTACCTCTGGTGATATGCTTGGATTGGTTGATTGGTTCCATGTGTTCTACTGAGGATGGATGCTTATGGTTTCTAGTTCAATGTTGGCTATAATGGATGGATGTAGTACATGGATGGTGATTTGTGGGGTTTACCTTTACTGGTGATTGCGAGAAGGGTTAGGGTTTGGGTCTGGTGGTGGTCGCTTGCTTGCGGTGGGGTGGTCGCCTGGCGATGACTCGGTGGTTGCCGTGCCTTCGTCTTCTTGCCGTCGGTTCCCCTCGGTGGTTGTTGGCTCGCGAGCCCGCTCGAGCTGGCTCGAGCCGCATCACGAGCCGAACCGAGCCCACAAAAAAGCTTGATACCCTAATCAAGCCGAGCCGAACCGAGCCTAGATTTCACCAAGCTTTCACGAGCCCTCGCCTCGGCTTGTTGCCACCCCTACATATAAGTGACAGAGTCTCGGTGTCAATCTTAAGAGTGGTAAAAAATTAAATCTCCCTGAGGTGCATGGATTTACATGATCTTTGTAGTACGTAGTTTTTTTTTACAAAATGCGGCGTTTTAGGCAGAGTTTTGACCTTAAATATGTGTCCACTTAGAAGATGTTGGGTCTGTTATTTTAAGTTGCAGTTTAAATCTTTTAGCTATAGCTTATTAGTTCAATAAATGATAATTTCTAGGAGAATCTAAAAGACAAAAATCGCTGAAAAGTTAAAAATAACAAGCAATTAAAGAACCGAGTTGAAAGTGTGCACGCTGCGTTCGTATACATTCGCCGTATATATGTACAGGCATGTGCCTAAAGCACGCAAATTTTGTTTGCTGAGCAAGCATGTGTACAGAATTTCTTAATGGACGTGTCACGTGTCCAACTAACAAACTGCCCCATGGATCGCCGACCTTCTGCTCACATCGCACGCTGCGCGCGCGCGTCCATCGGTCGACCACGTAGTGCTCCTTGATTAGAAACCGCTTGTACACGGTACTCCATTTCGTTGTTTCGTAAAGGAAATCAAGGGCCACACGATTTCCTTTTGATGGTTTGGATATTTGTTGTTGTAGATATTTAACGCCATTTGTGAGCGCCAGGGACCAGGGCCGGAGAAGGTCATATATGTGCCCGGTACTCCATGTGCACCTACGTGGCAGAAGGGCACGCGGCATAGTTTGGTCGAAAAGTAAAACCCGAAACCTTGCTATGTTTACTGAGCCGAACTGGTGTGTTTTAAACTGTGAATCGTTGCACAGATTGACGGACGCAAAGCCTTGGTTTTTAGCTGATGACCAGAGTTGGACTCCCTGGCCAGCCATGAGCTAGCAAGCAAGCTAGGTCGTGTGAAATGCATGGCTGCTGCCATCTAAATGTAAACAAACATCTTCGAAGGTAGGAACTCCTGGGGAACCTACATGTGAAGTACTTGTTTGACAAGATACCAGAAGCTGAACTGAGTGACCAAACTAATCGTAACATCCCATTTTTGGAAATCCACAGTGCTTGATGAAAATTCAAATTTTGAATTCAAACTCAAACCATGTCAAGACTTTCAAGACCAATCTTGATGTAGGATTGGTCTTGATCTTCCGGTGGATGGTAATTCGATTGGTAGAGAATGACGTTGACGATGAGCCTACTTGACCAAAACACGATCAAGCCGTTCAACAATCGCTACACCACGCTCTTGTCGTTATCAACCTCGCTAAGAACGATGGTTGATTTGATCACAAAGATCAATTCCTGTATGTAAATCGAAGAACAAGCAAGAATTCAAGTAAAGAGAAATATGAAGATTGCTAGATATAAAAGTCACACAAGGATGGTTGAAGTTCTGAAACACAAATCTATTGGTATAATCAACACAACAGACAATGTGGAGTTTGCACAAGGGGCTAAACTGATCTAAACAAAAACTGAAAAAGAAAGAGGTGTCTAGAGCTATTTATAAGAGAAATAGGAGCAGGAGGTGGCGGCCAGGGAGGTGGGCACGTAGCCCTAGAAGGTACAAGGCCCATGGGCCCAAGTGGAGGTGACACAACACCTTTTGACTCGGATTCGGAATCAACCTTGACTGTTTGGTTATTGCGATGTGCTCAAAAGGAATTTGGTGGTGGGGCAAGATCTATTGGAAAGAGGACGAGGTAAGGTTTCCATGCTGTACTTATACACCTCAAATAGTGTCTGTATGCGAATTCTATGCACGTTTGAAATTAATACTGTCTCTAGAGGCCAAATTGGATTCTAAAATGTGTCCAACTTAGAACTTTTGCTTTGACTTGGCCAAAAGTGACGTGGTGACCTTAAAAAAGTTGGAAAAGGCGTCGACATGTCTTGATGTGCTGGCCAGCTTCCTTTAGATGGATCCCAACCATGAGTGTATAGTGTTGATATAATCCTCCTTGTATATATGCAAAATACATATTTTCATTATTAGATAGCATCATATTCTCATTTAAAATTGAGAAAAACAAATTCATCTTTTGTTCAATATTGGGAGATATGGTCGTATGCGTTTGTGGCATGGTCACACCATTCTCCCCTTTTTGACACAAAATCATTCTTAGTTTTAACAAATGGTTAGCCTCATGTGTTGTTTGATCTTGATCATAAATCTCGGTATATGACAAAGGACATAACAAACTCTTATTATGTAATATCATAAGTTCTATATCAAATAAAATAAAGCCTCTTTGAAACTAGAGTACCTGATTGAAAATATTCTCACTGGATGGTGTTAAAACTATGAATGTATGTGTCTTGTCTGACTCCCCTTTTTAGAAAATAGGGTATTGGATTGTGACCTATTCACATGAAAATAAGTGTAGGGAAGCACTACAGAACTTTCAGTGCCAACACGAGACACATAAAATTCATTCTCGTCATATTCTTCCAGCAAATTGACTTTGTATTCATCATGCTTTCTTTTAAACTGAAAGCGTAGGATTTGGGCTTAATCATGCTATAGTATTAGATGTAATACAAGGGTACATATATATAGGCTAAGCACACGCGTATCCATCCAATCCTGTTTATAGAAACGGCCTGGCGTGATATGCGAACTAAACATAGGTGCATGCCATATTTGTCTAACACCCCCCCCCCCCGCAGTTTGATCGTCGGTGGCCTTCGAGACGCGCAAACTAGAACGGAACTCGGTGAAGATAGTGGTACGAAGGCCCTTGGTGAAGATGTCTGCATACTGGGAGCTTGTTGGAACATGAAGAACTCGAACCTCGCCAAGAGCAACTCGTTCCCGGACGAAATGCAAGTCGATCTCAACATGTTTGGTGCATTGATGCTGCATCGGGTTTGTCGAGAGGTAGACTGCACTCACGTTGTCACAGTAAACGAGAGTGGCTCGGCGGAGGGGACTATAAAGTTCCTGTAGCAGCTGTCGGAGCCAGGAGGCTTCGGCCACGGCATTGGCCACCGCCCGGTATTCGGCCTCCGCACTCGAACGCGATACCGTGTGTTGGCGCTTGGAGGACCAGGAGACGAGGTTGTCGCCCAGAAACACAGCATAGCCCGAGGTGGACTTGCGCGTATCGGGACAACCCGCCCAATCGGCGTTGGAATAGACCACCAAGTCGGACACGAGGACGCGGTGAAGATGAAGGCCGTGGTCGATGGTGCCGCGCAGGTAGCGCAGAATGCGCTTAACAGCAGCAAGGTGCGGCTCCCTGGGATCGTGCATGTAGAGGCAGACCTGCTGGACGGCATAAGCCATGTCAGGTCTCGTGAACGTGAGGTACTGGAGAGCGCCAGCCAAACTCCGGTAGAAAGTCGCGTCCTCAACAGGAGCGCCATCAGACGAGACCTTGGACTGAGTGTCAACTGGAGTGCTACACGGCTTGCAGGTAGTCATGCCCGCACGTTGCAAGATCTCAAGAGTGTACTACCGCTGAGAGAGAAACATGCTACCCGAACTGCGAGTGACAGAGATGCCGAGAAAATGCTCCAAAGGGCCAAGGTCCTTCATCGGGAACTCACGCTACAGTGCGTCAATGGTGCAGCGGAGAACTCTGGTGGAGGAGGCAGTAAACACAATGTCGTCAACATAGAGAAGCAAATAGACTGTCTCACCCTCATGGCGGTAGATGAACAGTGAGGTGTCGGACTTGGCTTCAACAAAGCCAAGCTGCAGTAGGTAGGAGGCGAAGCGCTATACCATGCACGAGGCGCTTGTTTCAGACCATAGAGAGACTTATTGAGGCGGCAGACAAACTCTGGCTTGGAAGAATCAACAAAACTAGATGGCTGTGAGCAGTAAACAGTCTCAATCAAGGTCCCATGAAGAAACACATTTTTCACATCCAGCTGATGAACAGGCTAGTCCTGGGAGAGTGCCAAAGTGAGGACTATGCGAACTGTGGTGGGCTTCACAACTGGACTGAAAGTCTCATCAAAATCAATACCCGATCGCTGAGTGAAACCCTAGAGAATCCAGCGGGCCTTGTAGTGATCGAGGGTGCCAGCAGAGTTGAGCTTGTGCCGAAAAATCCACTTGCCAGTAACGCTTACCCCGTATGACCATAGTGTGGCTGTTGGTCATAGGGGGTATGGGCACGACGCCAATAGGGAGACCCGCAGCTGGAGCCGAAGCTGCCACAGCCACAGGGGAGGCTGACGCAGGCGCATGACCTGCGGCTGGAGCACATGAGGCTACCACAGCCGCAGGGGAAGCCGGTGCAGCACTGATCGGTGGGTAACCAAGCACATCGGGTGACGAGGCGTCGTGGTCCACGACCACGGGCGCGCGTGGCATGGCTTGATCTGAGCGCGTCGCCGGGACGCTGCTGGCAGGCGCACGGCCAGGGGGCGTGGGCACGGTGGATGTGACAGGGGCGCCAAGTGGATTGTCTGTACCTGCAAGACGCACGGGCCCAACGGGCGCCGGTGCATAGTCAAACTCCATCAAAAAATCAAGGTTAGTTGAGGGGACAGGGGTATCACGTTCAATGAATGGAAAAGATGACTCATCGAAAGTGACATGGCGGGAGATGATGACTCTATTTGTGGCGAGGTCGAGGCATCAATAACCCTTGTGTTCCGACGGGTAGCCAAGGAACACGCACAAGGTGGAGCGAGGAGCAAGCTTGTGAGGTGCGGTGGCGGAAAGATTGGGGTAGCATTTACACCCAAAAACCTGTAGGTTCGAGTAGGAGGGATTGACTCCGTAGAGAGCAAAGAACAGCATGGCAAAATTTAGGGTCTTGGAGGGTTGGCGGTTGAGGAGATAAGTGGCAGTGTGTAGCGCCTCAACCCAATAGGATGAAGGTAGACTCGCCTGAAACATAAGAGAGCGAACAACATTGTTGGTGGAGCGAATAATGCATTCGGCCTTGCCGTTGTGCTGGGAGGTGTATGGACATGACATGCGAAAAGCAACGCCATGGGTGAGAAAGAAGGAGCGTGCACTGGAGTTGTCAAACTCATGCCCGTTGTCGCTTTGGACGCGTATCCATCCAATCATGTTTATAGAAACGGCCTGGTGTGATATGCGGACTAAACATAGGCGCATGCCATATTTGTCTAACATAAATAACAATTTGAAAGGAACTTTATCGATAATGCTTTGCTAGACAGTAGATAAATTCACAGGTGTTGCAAATCTATGTAAGTATATAACTAAATAAAAAAAGAGAAATCCTCCCTAATATTGATGATCTCAATGAGAGATAAATTCTTTTGTGATGCAAATGGAGCAATGGTTGAGAAATTCCCTAATATTGCTTTACATATCTAGGCATATGATAAAAGGGTTTGTGCGGATATAGCATGAGAAATTATAGTTTATGGTAACACCATCTAGATAACTTTAAGAACTAAATCTTTTGATGATCTTACAATGTAAAATAGTATAATTATAAGTCTGTAATGGATACGACCTGGCTATCTAATTTGCATCCGGCCACCAATGCGGGTTGCACCATTGGAGTGACCCACGGGTCATGTTGCTGATTTAAGTCGTTGTGAACACGAGTTGTATTTAAGTTGTCGTATAGCGCAAGAGGAGGTCTTGGTGTAGTGGACATAACCTTATTAAGATAAATTCGGATCTGACACTAATTAACCCAATTTTACCAACGCAGCAACACCAATATATTGCACATCATTAAACGCTCAAATGCTACGACCCGAGCCGGGAGAGGAAGAGGAAAGGAAGCAGCAGCAGCAGCAAGCAGGACGCACGTGTAAAAGCACAGAAAGGTCACGGCGTACATTCCTTGACCACTCAACATGCATGCACGAATCCGATCGGCCTTGGCCTCTTGGCCAACTTGCGAAAGAAAATTGCCAAGAAAATTGAAGTCCTTTCTTTTTCCATCTCTGTTCTCATCAACAAGATCGATCGATCGATCGATCGAGAGAGAGAGAGAGGGAGAGAGGGAGAGAGAGAGAGAGAGGCGTGTAGATAGTTTATGTTATCCACCAACCACTATTCAATGCCAACTTGGCAGCTGCCAAATTGGTCGGTCTCCGCGGCGTGCATGCACCTGGAGCGAATATATAATACCTGCAACTCGGTCTGTCATCTCCAATGGGTCTATAGCAGCTATCTACAAGAGAGTCCATGTCATCAACTGTCCTACGTGGAAGATATTAAATGAAGAAAGAGAACGCAGCTCTCTACAGCTCTAGAGATAGTCTATAGCGCCAAACGAGGCAGCCTCCATAAATTCTGTGTGTGCATGTAAGCATCAAATAGCTATCCTTATAGATAGTTCTTTAGAATGCTAACTTTAGTGTGTACTATATAGATGATGTGGAAGTCTTATAGTTAGTTGCTAGCTATAACCATTGGAGATGCCCTTAGAGCAAGTACAACAATAGTCTTATAGCTAAGCTAGTCAGTATTTTTGCTGATGTGGAGGAGAGAAGAGGGGAGAGAGAGAGGAGAGCTTGGCTCTCATGCAAGCAACAAGCTGCACACAGGAGCCTATGCAGTGGTGGGTCCAGATAATAAATGTATGTGAGGAGGAGTAGGAAAGAGAATGTGAGACATGGTACCACATAACAATAAAAAAATCTTTTGTAGACAAATAGAAGACATATTATTGTATAACTTGGCTCTTATAACTTGACTTATAGCCAAACACTTGGCTCTATTATTGGACTTGCTCTTATGACAACGTGCTTGCACTTTGTAGATCGGGAAATATCAATAGACGAGTCCACCTTTTGCATGCACTGCAGACTGCACCCCATTGATCGATATATGATAGATGCAGATTCCCTCGATCACTGGCTTCCTGCTTGGTAGAGAAGAAGCCTATGGATGTATGTGTACGGTTCATGCACCACAAGTTTCGCCTTTTATTCTTCTCTCTCTCTCTGTGTGTGTTTTATCTCATGAGACAGTGCATGCCTGCAGATGCACCACACATCGATCGATGGAATCCCCGGGAAATATCGTGCTGCGAGGAGTCATCGATCTGGGAACAAGACACGAATGGAACGTAGCCATGGAACCGGTACACATGTGTCGCCCGAGGGGGGACGAAGAGAATCGTAGATGGATGCTGCACCCACAAGGCCACAAAAGGGGGATGTGATGTCTGGTGTGAACTTGCACGGCAGCAACTCCTCTGCGTAAGATTATTAGGCCACCTTCGGCTAACGCTGGCTGAATACTTGAGCAGAGATACATCATGCAAGGGCCCGTCTGGGAGTTGACACCAGACACCGTGCATTACTAGCCCAGCTCCGGGAGAAGCAGCTGAGCTGGGCAAAATTTTCAGGACTAGAGGATGAATGTTACGGTTACCACCGTGGTATAAATGGAGTGGATAATTTCTCTCTAACTGAACAATCGAAGGTTTGTAGAGTGAACATGGAAGTAACAAATTGGTATCCAACACTATCCGCGTCAGACTCTGACTCTAAGGAAAAATACAAAATAGGATATGAGATGAGTGATATCTGCCCGTATGTATCCAAATGTCATGTGATATGAGAAAAAGTATTGTGACTTTACCTACAAATAGGATAAAAGGTAGTCGGATGGTTGCGTCTGAGCTGACAAGGAATACAGAGTGCTCATCTTTTGATATTTCGATGATTTGTCTCTTTGTATTCGCTCTGACTGCATCACTACTATTCAATAACCTGTGTAGGGGTGCAAAAAAGCGAATAATTTTCATTCGACCGGCCAACCGAAGATTTGCAAAATGAATACAGAATAGAGAAATAGATATTCGGCATTATCCATATTCGACTCCAAGAAAAAAAAGGATACATAATGAGCAATATCTATTCATATCCGTTCTAATTGCACCCCTAATTACTACGCGGAACCTGAACCCCATTTTATCTATTGCAAAACAGCCACTTGAAAAGTGCTAGAGAATATCTACAAAAAATGGTTCTAGAGAAACTAATTTGCTGGGGAAGGAAGGTTGATTGAAACCAGCTACAAAATATGAGAGCCTCCAGGGATCACCACGGTCGATCACCAACTACAAGAAAACAGTAGATCAAGAAATACAGATCCAATTGTGTGTCAGCACCGGGAATCAAACAATCTTACAAGTGAATCGCCCATGATTTCCCACCCAACCAAACGACTCACAGAAGTAAAGATCCACAAGTACTGAAGGATACATATATATATACATATGTGTCGCAGTAGTTCCTCTCTACATCGTATTTTATAATATAAGGAGTATTTCATATAACGAAGGGTATATACATATAGTATACCAATATGTAAGACCATCGAGGTGGTATCTATATATTTTTAGAGATGGTGTGTATATTTTTTAGACATACTCCTTTTCATGTGCGTATATGAAGGTATTTGCAAAAAATACTAAAAATTATAGACTCTCTTGTAAGTTTTTCATGTGGTTCACATTGAAATTTCATATAATTAGTATATAAGTATATCTAAACTGATAAAGGAGCAAGTTCATTTATGTGGTATGTTAGAAGTGGGAGTAACTACACCCGAGAGTAGAAGATATTATTATGTCAAGTTTGTTTCCGTACCCCTAAGAATACATACTCTCACTTCCAATATACCACTTAAACAAATGTGTTGGCTTTATTTATCACTTTCAGTACACTTAAATACTAATTATATGATACTTCAATGCGATTTGTTTGCAAAATTTTCATCAGAGTCCTGTATTTTGGCTATACACTCTTTTCTATATATAAAAGGAGTATATACACAAATTATTCTACAAAAAGTGGACTTTGATGAAATTTTTCATAGAACTCATTTTGAAGTATCTTATAATGATCATTAGAGTATACTCAAAAGGATAAAGATATATAACAATATCATTTAAGCGGTATATAAAAAGTGGAAGCACGTATATGCGCGCGCGCACACACACACGTATACATACACATACACATATACATATATACATGACGTTGAAATGGGCACCATGATTTTATATCCACGAATTCAACCTAAATTCAGGTATATTTTTAAAAAATTTCAATTTTAGAGTATATACCCATCTATAACAGTTCAAATAAAATACATACCCTTGAAAAAATATACTCAAATTCTAAGATTTTAAACAGATTTAGATCACATATTTTGCTGATATTTTTATATAAATCAGCACAAACTTACAATCAAACTATCATAAAAAAAAATAAGTGCAGTTCAAACTTGTTTGAACTAGTTAAACTTGATATCAAAAAATTTCAAAATTTTTCACATATGATATATAGGAAAAAAATACCTATTTTATATCATGGTACACTGGCACCATAATGCCCAGCTGACTGCCTGCGCCCTGTTTCCTGTGTTGTGATTTGTGAATGACTGAATGTGCACTTGTGTTAGTTGTTAGAGTGTAAATGTAATGTACTAATGTGTTGTGGTCTGTCTGTCTGTGAGACTGTCTGGCTGAGTTGAGTTCCAATTTTATTGGAGTGCTTCTAGTTCTAACTTCTATTGCCGGCCGGTCTATTGTTCACGGACTGTCAGACTGTGACCGACTGTTGTGATGTGAGACTGGCTGGCTGTGGTTGAGTTCTAATTCTACAGGAGTGCTTCTAGTTCTAGCTTCTAAATTCTAATTCTATCACCGGTATATTGTCATTCATCAATCGCAGTTTTTTTCCTATTGTCTGCAATGGCAGTAATTTAGATTTGTACTGATTATTTGTCAACTTGTGCACATTTCGCTGTTCAGGCATTTCAAATACTTCCACTGTGTGACAAAGCCACAAAGGCAAGGCACAAATTTACTAATGTAGCTTCAGTGTTTCTGGGACAAGAAGTTGTGCATACAGATTAATACGGAGTTTGCTATATTGTCGCCCGTATATACGGATCAATAGTTTCTAAGTTCTAATTCTTTTGTCGGTATATTATCGTCTTGCTATATGGTTCGCAGTTCACATCAATTTTGATAAATATGTTATTAACCAACACCATACCAAAATTAATTGAGGTTTACCGAAACTGAAACGTATCTCTAAAAGTACCATGTACTACCAAACAACTAATACCGTATTTACCGTACATTCCGAATGCTGAATGCACACCCCTAATGCCGGGGGCCATTGCGGCCATTGAAGGGGCCTGATGATAGTCGTTCTCGTTCTGACGGTACCCATTCCCGTTCAGCTGGTATCTGTTCCGTTCCCGTTCGATGATACTAATATAACATATATCAGATTAACTATATCGCTATCAAATTGTGGATACAACGATGATACTTTGACTATAATAAATTTTTCCTTTTTCTCCCAATTTTCATACTAAAATCACCATCTTTCCACCTGACCAAATCCTAAGCTCAAAATCAACATGAAAGCAGGAATAATTACCACCTCCTTCTGCGAAGGAAAAGTGACTTAAAAACATCCATACAGAAACAACAACTCACCACAAGGAAGTGTTCGAGATTTGAGAACTGAAACAATAAGCCAAGCTAACAAAATCAACAGATTACACATCGAACTATCCACCACATCTCATGCACCTACCCGTATCGCACAAACTTCTGTCCAAAAAGGCCAAAGCAACAAACGTTATTTAGTTTGATCTGCACAAGCTCAGTGGCATCATCCAATCGTAACACTCGCACCAAAAGTATGAAATCACGCGAGAGACAACAGGGGTAGATCACGTTTCCTATCTAATGGCCACAACAAAAGTCATGTTGGATTTGCAGCATTAGATTGTCCTGATGTTCCATACCCGTCAACCTAGCATACCAGCAAATGAGACCTAGACAAATAGAGCTATCACAATTTCACACAAGAACACACCATTACGAACACCCCAACCAGCAATCCATACATATCAAGTGTTTTTTAAGAAAAAAATATTTTTTTCATCACATGAACCAATAAACCCTAGGTAACGCATGCCACTGACTTCTGGGACAAGCCCAATTTCGGGCCCACATGTCCGTGTCACGCTCACTTTGCGGGTGGGATGGGATGTAGAAGCCTTCTTTTTCCCCGTATTGTGGGTAGCAAGTATGCCACTGACAGGCCGGGCCTGGTAAAAAAATTTATGATATGTGGGCCGCGTGAGCCCGTTAATCTCAACATGTCCGGCCCATTAAGAGCAACGAAGCCCACGGATGAGTGGACGAAGGCAAGTCTAAAGCCTAGATCCTCCTCGCCCTTTTTCTCCAACCAATCTCTCCCGGCGAGCAGCCGCCGCCGAACGGGCCACCGGAGATTCGCCGCCGTTAGTATCTCCTGGTACGCCGCTACCAATTCCACCACTTATTGTTCAATGTGCGGGCAAGAATCGTTTGAATGCATGGTGTCCATGCTTAGTTATACTTGTCGTGATATCGGTTCTTAATTGTTCTTGGGGAAAGAAGATTTCGGTCCTGTTCTTTTCAGTTTCTAAAAGTTGTTTTTCGGCTTTTCTATAGTAATTAGCTTTTAAACAGAGTATTTTTTCAAAATAGGGTCTACTAGTTAATTGTAATACATACTCTACTGACTTCATTTATATCGGCAAAAACTGCACGTGAATTTCTGTTACTCTGTAATCTCTCGTACAAATAGCCCAAAAGCCACAAACCACAGCCAAAAAGCACAATCCATAGCAAAAAAGAACAGACCCATCGATTCTTACTGACTGCTGTAGCGTTCGCCCGTGATCCGTACACGCCGACGGCGGCTTGTCTTTATGTGGTAAAATTCGTTCTAGTTTCCATGTGATGGAGACCCAAATTGTAAGCCTACGACTTGAACTTTAGTAGCATAATCAGTATCCTACCTTGCAATTCGTAGAAGCTCTATGCGTTTATGGGATTAGATTTGTCTGATTTGTTGGTAGTTTTGGCTGGGCGTTTCTTTGTGTAAGATGAGCTTGATATCTGTTAGAAATAATCTTAACTTGGAGTTCGAGACGCAGTAGAGTCTGTCTCCGTGTATAACTCAAGTTAAAGTTGTGCCCAACTTGAAGTCCGAATATGTATACTAATAGAAGATTATTAGCCTATATATTGAGAATGCTTGTAACTAGTTTTTTTTAAGAAAAAGTAAGAAAAGTAAGAAAGAGGGGGAGCAAGTAAGAGAATAGAAAAATTCAAACATTCTCCTGTGTACTCTCAGTTTATTTATGATGTGTGCGTTTTCTCCTGGATCAAAGTTGTAACAATATCCCATAACGTGCTCCAAAAGCGCCGCCTGGAGAAAAGTGGAGCTAGTGGAGCTGATGATGATAATGATGAAGGCATTGGCTCTCTGGTTGTTGAGGATGCAGAGGGTGGTAAGCAAGCCGAGTTAGAGAACCGCAATAAGGAGAGGAAGAAAAAGAAAGCTAAGGACCAGGAGGAGGAGGAGATGAGGCAGCTGGAGAGTTCGCTGTTTGGTGCCTTCTATGCGCCGCTGGAGTTTGGCACTAACATTGGGGCTGTGGCGGTGGCTCCTGGGCAGGATGTGCCTTTGTTCTTCATGGATCAGTCTGCTGGTGAAGGCGAGGATGACTTGCCTATTTACGAGGAGGACTTGTCCAATGAGGATGAGGAAAATGAGATGGCAACAGGGGGAGGAAGCCTGCCCGGGCGGATGACAAGGAGGAGAGAATTGTGTTGGACATCGTGAAGGTTGCAAGGCTTAGGAAGTTGAGAAAGGAGGCTGACGAGCGTGTGATCTCGGGCAAAGAATATGAGGCTAGGTTGCGCGGTCAGCATGCCAAGTTGAACCCCTTCACTGGCTGGGCTGATATGGACCGGAAAGCTGTAACGCCCCCATTTTTGGGAACAGGGACGTCGTACCACCCGCAACAGCCCAGGACTTCAGTTGCGGATGAACAGTGTATCATGCCTGCTCACGAACAATTTAAAAGAAGTTAATTGGATTAAAATAAGACCTACTGGCCGATTTTAATAGCAATACGGGTGTCCAAGTCCCAAAGCTTAACTTACATATAGAAGAGCCAAAGAAAACTCCACAAGAACACTTGAGTGCAGTCGTAACCCTAGCACGAAAACTTGTTGCATCTGCTTTTGCTTCTGGTATCTGTTGGGGGAAATTTGTGCAAGTCTGAGTACCATCCACTGTACTTAGCAAATCACATGTGGAAATACTATATATCTACTTGCCAGGATATTCTCAAGAGAAGGGGAATATAGTTGTTTTATTAAGAGGTGGATGCAATTTTATTTGCAACCAAATAAAATTTTAAAACAATTTATCCTTAATATCAGGCGGTTTTCTGTTATAAGAGAAAGTCTCTTCATTACTCAAATTAACAACATCAGAAACACTACTTATGCCTCGTTGTTGGAATCACCCAATTAACACAGCTTCATTAACCGGAAGCACGGTGTATTCGAATACCATTTATTTCACTCTGCAGAGTTGTTCAACTTTACCCACACGATTCCTTAACCCTCATGACTGAGTTAAGAAAGCCAGGTCGTTTCACTGCTCAATTCTTTATATAGGCTCTACCCGGTAACATCACTCAGTCACGGCCACACATAAAATATAAACTTCTTCCTGCCGTCTTAAGTGAACACTACCGTTGTTAGGTACCCTGCGGCATACCTAACTCCCCGGCATCCTGTCATCTCATCCTGTAGAGTTTCAATCAAACTGAGCAGTTACTAAACCAGTGTTGACAAGTCAACTCCCGTGGTTTGAGCGATCACTATGTCTGTTACTTAGCACAAGGTTCTCGTCCTTATATTTTTCATCTGAGGCATTCAACCACAACTTCCACTGTGCTCAACAGCACTCATCACCACCAAGCCAACCAGCCTCCATCCCCGGATAAAGCGGTGGGCGAAGTCCGCCGCACGGATCCCCACAACCTCTCTACCCGAAGTCCAACCCTAGGGTCAAGCGGTGGGCGAAGTCCTCCGCACGGATCCCCACAACCTCTTCACCCTAGGTTCTGTGCATAACGGCATCACCGGCCTAGGGTACGGTGTCCCATACCACCATACTCTAGCTCCGGGTTTTCCAAATCTACCGGCCCACAGCCAAGTCACTTAGTAGTGTAAAATGTTGAATGAGATGATCCTGTAAATATTTATACAGTATTCTAATTCTTACTATGGTTGTCAAGGTGAATATGGCCATCAATTAAGGCAGGGCATTTTTTGGTGGTAGGATTTATCTAAATAACATGCCATTCTAAACATTTTGTTTTAAGCAATTAACATTTCACAACTATCAATAATGAAAATACATTAAGTAAATAATGTAAATTTCATGGGACTCAATATGATAAAAAAACATGTGACTTGCCTTCCTTTTTGTTGTTTTGATCTTCTCGATTGGCTTCAAATTCACGTCAGCTGCTTTTGTCGTCCTTTAATTGACCAACTTGCTTGGTCCGTTCACTAGCACGAAAAACGAAGTCCAATAGGTTCCTGCTTTTCGAGATGCAAGCTGGGAACAAAATACAAATTAAAAATAAGAAAGAGTATAAAAGAAATGGATTGGTTTGGGAGGTCGAGGTTCAACGATGCCTGGTGGGTTGGCACGGTTAAAATTGAATTAGATGGGTTCAGGGCTATTAAATGACGTATATGTGTTTGACAGAATTTTGGGAATAAAGAATAGACATTTAGAATTGGATGATCGATCTTTGAATTGGGGGGATTTGGATCTTATCAAGATTTAATTTGGCGGAACGGAGGAACTTGAATTTATTTAGAGCTGAATTTGGCAGATGGGTGGAATTTGAATTAATTAAATTTGAATTTGAAGAAATGGAGGTCAAATTTGAATTCAGGATATTAAACTAGTCAACATGGTGTATTTTTGGAATTTTGGGGAATTTTTTTGGATTTTCTAGGATTTTTAATTGATTTTCTGAATTTTCTAAAACCAAGTAAACAATAAGCTACAGTGTTAGGCCAGCCCGGGATACATAGTGTGGCCTGGAGCTAATTTAAAAAGGGAAATGGCCCGTGGGCCGAACGGCTTAGCCCAAACGCGCGCAGGCTACTCGGCCCGACTGGCGCGTGCACGCGACCGTGGATGGCGATGCGGACGCTCAAGATTGAGCCGCGTCATCGTCGTCTTCCTCCTCCTCCTATCTCCAGACGCTACAGGACGGCCGAGCAGGGGATTGACGGTGGCGGCCAATTGGGCATCGACGAAGGTCACCGACAGCAATCAAGAGCATCTACGGGTTCATTAGGGTCTTAGGGTCCCATTTTCGAGGTTTGCCGGACTTGAGGAGCAGAGATTTTGGCCTACGGCGAGAGAAGGCGGCGCAGGTCAAGGCATGGCATGGGGCAACTCCGGTGGACTTTCGGTGAGTTTATAGGGCTTTTAACCATCTTCGGGATAAGGTAGACTCGGAGGAAAAAGTGGCTTAGACTGGGATGGCTCCGGGTAAGTTGTCCACGGTGAGGTCCCTTCCGCTAGCTAGGGCTCACGCCGCCGAAGCTCTAGAGCTATGCTCATGCTAAGGTGAGTTTGGTACTGATATCACCGTGCTTTGGGGATGCTAAGGACGGAGGCAATTGAATTTTTATCAAGAATTGAAGGAGATTGCAAGGAGGGCTTACCGGCGCAAGGAGGCAACGGCGTCGGCGATGGCGAGCTGGGAGGAGCAATTAGTTGCTCGGGAGGGTTAGGTGGGGTGTGCTTGAGCTTCAGAGTGGCGTCAAGAGGCTTCTAGGGTGACCGAAAGGCGGTGGCTAAGAGAAGGCGGTTCGGCCGGCTTGCGGGCGACGGCAGGAGCTGCGGTCAATTGGTGCTTTGCACGAGGGAGGAGCAGGAGAGGGTAGCTGGCAAGTGGGACCGGCTGCTGGCAGCTCTGAGCAAATCCAGGCACGCGTGCGGTCCAAGTAGCGGCCATTTGACGCGAGCAGAGGCGGTGGGGCGAAGGCGGTGGAGAGGCGGCAATGCACAGAGGCGTCAAATATAGGGAGAAGGCGGAATTGCCAAATAGGGAAGATGTATTCTTGGAAAGTTTGCCAAATTGGGAAAGGAACAAGAAATTCAAGCAAAAATTCAAGAAATTCAAAAACTTGAATTTTTGGGGTGTTTCAAAAGCTCCTCTTCCGGGGGTGTCAGATGATGAATCTGATGAGGAGGGTGGAGTCGACGATATTCTTCAAAATAATGATGAGCTTGTTGTCAAGGATACTGCTAAGCTCTTACCTGGCATGTTAGCGTTCCCAAGGCTCGTTGATGCTAATGCTCAAGAACCATCTGGTGATCCTATCAATTCAGTGCAGTTTCATAGGAATGGGCAGCTGATGCTTGCTACTGGTTTGGACAAACATCTGAGGGTTTTCCATATTGATGGGAAGAGAAACCCAGAGACCCAGAGCATATTTATCGAGGGAGTCATGCTAGCGTACCATATATATTTAGAAATAATTCTAATGATATAAAAAAATTTCACTGGGTTTCATTTAAATTTTATAAGTTTTACAAGATTTTACAGAGTTTCAAACCTGCTTTATAAAACTTAGTCAATTTAAACATGAAACCTCCTAAAATTTTATGAAACATCATGAAATTTAGACATAAAACTTTATAAAACTTAGTTAATTTAGGTGTGAAAACTCCTGAAACTTTATAAAATATAATGAAACACTATGAACTTAGTGATGAAACCTTATGAAATTTGGTCATGAAGTCTTCTGAAACTTTATAAAATATAATGAAACACTATGAAACTTAATAATGAAACCTTATAAAATTTGGTCACGAAGTCCACTGAAACTTTATGAAATCTCATAAAACTTAAGAGTTCAACTTCATGAATGCATTATAAAAAAACTTTCAACTTCATGAACGAGTGGCTGTCATGTGATTTGGGATAGATAATGTTTCCCATCTGTTTGGCCCGGACAGGAAGGTTCAGGAATCAGGAGCATCTCCCATCCTATGGCCCTCGGTATGACGATGCAACACATCAATGGTCTTGTGCTTTCTGCATGTGGAGGAGATAAAAAAGACATGACACTTTAGATCAACAGTTGGATGGTATACCACTAGGATAGACTCAGACGGTATAGTGTCCATTAGATTTTCTCTTATCGAGGACTGTCCTGTTCACAAGGCGTCATTTCTACCTTATGGCTCTGAGGTGATCCTTTCAGGCAGGAGGAAGTTCTACTCATTTGATCTGGTGAACGCTGCTGTGACCCTTGACAGGACGCGAGGACAAAAGCCTGGAAAACTTCGAGATATCACCTGACTCAAGAACCATTGCATTCGTTGGTAATGAAGGGTACATTCTATTGATTTCTTCCAAAACAAAGCAGCTAATCGGAACCCTAAAGATGAATGGAAGTGTGCGTTCATTGGCTTTTGCGGACGGTGGGAATCAGCTCCTGAGCAGTGGCGGGGATGGCCGTGTTTAGCACTGGGATCTTAGAACAAGGAAGTGTATCCACAAGGCTACTGATGATGGTTCCCTGACAGGCGTTTCGCTTTGCACCTCGCACGACAGCTCTTATTTTGCCACAGGATCCTCCGGCGGCATTGTGAATGTGTAGGATGAGTTTCCTCGGTTCAGCCTTCACCATCCGCGGCGCTTGGACTTCAGTCCGGGCAGCGGGTTTTTGTCTGTCGGACACGACGGTGGAAAAGTTCTGTTATACAAGCTGCACCACTACCAAAATGCCTGAGACTTAGAGGTCACTTGGAGAATCCAGTTTTGACACTGTATTTCGACTTTCACAAAATCCATGTTATATGTAGCATGATTCTTCCTAATCCTTGCCCTTTGAGTGTTGTCAATAATATTAATGCTTAATGCAAGCTAGCAATTTACCTTGTTTGTTTTTTTTTTGTCATATGCAGTTTGTATGCTACTGCTGGAGTGCTGGTGACTGTTGTTTGAGTGCAAAATTTCAGCACACTTTTGGGAAGTTTGGGTTAACGGGAGGAAAGATGTGCCATGTAACTTGTAAGGGCTATGTTTCTTGTATTCTGGATCTGAAACTTGTGAACCTGCCTGTGTGCCTAACGGGTGATTCCGTTGGGGTTTTTTTTTGGACGACTAGCTGAATGCATATGCATTACCACGGATTTTAAAATTTTATCATACTATATGTTCTAAAACTAACGGGTGGTAAAATTTGTTGGAACATGCATACAAATATGTTCTAATTTTTTAAATCCGTAGCAACGCAAGGACATTTAGCTAATATTACGGTGCAGAGAGAGTAGCATTGATTTTTGTTCTCACTTAACAAAGCAGAAGAAAAACACACGCCATTAATAAAACGATAACTTCACTAATCTGAATAACCATCCTCCTATCTCACTATCTTTTACAAACGAAAATCGGGGCCGAGCTGGCCTGGTGCCAACGCCCCCAGTCCACGCCGGCGCACGCACCGCACCGACTCCGGCCAACTCCAAGCTCCAAAGCGCTGAAGCCAGCCAGCCCCCACCGCACCAGCTTGCCGTTCCATTGTTTCCATCCCGTCGACCCCCTTCCGCTCCGCTCCCCCACTCTGCCGAACCCCACCCACCCACCACGCGACGCCCCCCTCTCTGCTTCTCGCTTCCGCTCCACACCACGCCGCTCGATCGCCCGCCCACCTAACCTCCTCCTGCGATCTCGTCCCCCCTAGTGAGGCCTAGATCTGGTGGCCCCTTGCTCACGCGCGAGGCTGGGCGGTCGATGGTATCCGCCGCAGCGCAGGTGGGAGTGCTCGCGGCCTGCGTGGTGCTGTTTGTCCCCATGGGGCTCGCGGGCTGGCACCTCAGCCGCAACAAGGTGCTCTTCTTATCTGGTGCGCTCTTCGTCTCCCTCGCCGTCGGCGTCCACCTCTCCCCGTACCTCCCCTCCCTGCCCCACCTCCTCGCCTCCTTCCTCCCCCACCCCGCGCCGTCGTCCTCATCGTACATCCCGTTCCTGCACCGCGTGTCGTGGGTGGACGCTGGCGCTGGGGGAGCAGAAGGCAGCGGCACGGCAGGAGGGGCAGGGGGCGTGGGGAGGTGAAGCGAAGAGGGAGCGGAAGCAAGCGGAGCAGGAGGGGAGGGAGGCGAGAGAGGCCGGGTAGAAGAGGAGGTAGGAGATGGTAATTGTTGATGGAAGTGGAGAGGATGGGTAGTTAGATAGATTGTCAAAAGGGGGATTGGATCATATACCCTTCCTTTAGTTGGGAAATTGAGGATTTACCCTCCATATCTCAATGACATGTGGGGTCATCATAAGTCACTGACACGTGGGCCAGGAGGGTAAATCCTCAATTTCCATCTAAATGGAGGGTATATGATCAAATTTTTCAGTAAAGATTGGTGCTTATCAGTAACTGCTCTTATCTGTCATTCATTTTGTGTGGCGAGAAGTGATAACCAGGTGATGGAAACCAACGAAGTTATTCATCTTGCCATAGAGTACGCAAGCCATGTAAGTTGAGTCCTGTCACCATGAGGCAAGGATGCTTACTGAATTTCTACGCAGGGCATCCTGTGTTCCGATACCGATATTTGAGTCAACGTCCCTTGCCGAGTCGCTGCTCCACCCGTGGAATCGCACCAACGACGGCCGCGCGAGACCCCTCGTGCGAGTCGTGCAGTCACCCGTAGCGTCCGCTCCAACGCGCGGGGGCGCCGCCGCCGCGCGGGCTGCTCGCCAGTGTTGCCGACAAGACGAATACGGTGCCTGCCTCCAACCCCGGGCTCCCGTGGCAGCGCGTGCGTACCATCCATTCCTGATTCCTCCTTCCAGTGACGAACTAGGATTTGATTATGCTCTAAACTCAGTAGTGAAATGAACTAGTTTATCTGAACTGGACTATAAAAATATTACCTAAACTGGACTGAATTTACTCAGACTGTACACTAGATATTTTTTTCACATCCCGTACTGAAACCTTCCCTGCCCGGGGTATGATTCCGCCCCTACCTCCTGCCTCTCTAGAGATGCGCCGGCGGATGGCAAATTGGCACCCATCACCAAGGTAGCAATCGCTTCGCCCCCGGCGGGCTACCTTATGTGCGTGGGTTGAAACGAAACCACGCGGCTATCGGTTAAGGCTTTAGGGGACTTTCAGTTGCATGGGCCAAACGTAGCACGCAAGGGCTTACCCCGCGCATGCTCTGCACGCGTGGGCCTCGCACGTAGCCGGTCCAGTCTCGGGTACGCTCGTTTCAAAATGACGATAGTTTCCAACTTCTAAAAACTAAAAGCTGTTTAGAAGCATTGATTCTTTATTCCTTTTCTTTTGTATTATTTATAATAATATATTTCTTTTAATTTTTAATAAATCAACTTAGAAAAAACTGATAGTCAATAATTTTTAATTTTATCGTGTTTGCTGCGATTCGTGGGTAATCCAGTGGTGGTGGTTGGGTGCCGGCCTCTTGGACGCCTGCTCGCTCGCGTAGTGCGATTCGTGGCCGCCTACCGGTGCCAGTGCGACGCCCACCACGTGCTCCACGGAATGCTTACGATGAGCGCCTGGACCTACTACGCACGCAGCATCTGGCTTTGCGGTACCGCATGTGCCGAGAACCTAGGATCTCTTGCCGGCGCCAGGACGGCGTGCCCATCGACCACTTGCCGGCTCCTGTTTCCGACGACCCGCTCACGGGGCGACGAATCCCAAGCGGATCGCTGGCATTCCATGTGCCGGAGCCGGGAGGCGTCTTCCCTTACCAGGCCCAGGTCTGCCCGTCCATCGCTACGCCGTTGCAATTCTACTGCATGCTCGAGCGGACAGATGAATCTCTGACGGCTTAACAGTGGCGTTGAAATCTCGACAGTGCAGGGCCGGAGGAAAGGTTGGCGTGCGCTGCGTGGATCACTGCGACCTCGACCCCGCGTCGCATGCCCACTGTGCGCACACAGTTCAGTCCGGAGGGCGACATGTACTCCAGATTGCCGTTCTCGGGCTGGAGGTACGCCTCGTTCTGTCGCTCTCGGAAAAATGCCTGTCGTCGTGTTTAGGTGGCCTGGATAATCTGGCACTGACTCGAGTACAGCTCTCTCGTCGAGAATTTGAACACGTCGTTACGCTGTATAGAGATGTGATTTGCCTGTACAGCACAGAGCCTCCGTTGCAATCTATGGATGTTAGTATCATATCCGTGCACTGTGCTCATTCAATTTACTGCGAGGCGAGGAGTCGATGATTGGTTTTAGCGACACTATCCTCGTGCGAATGTCGGGTTACGACTGTCGCAGATTTCTTAAATATAATAAACAGCTTGGGAACTACAGGGTTAGAACTTCAAGTGGGAGTTATATCACCAATCTAGCAGGAAACATCTTGTTGCCTACAACAGCGTGAGATGTTCCTGGCATGCAGAAGCCAAATGGTCCCTTGTTATCGCTTCAGGTGACCATCTCAAGAAACAAACCACAGCCTGTGTAGTCAAGAACAAGAGCATGGTCTGATATTAAAAAA
Organism: Dendrocalamus latiflorus; assembly: GCA_017311315.1. Classification (NCBI taxonomy): domain Eukaryota; kingdom Viridiplantae; phylum Streptophyta; class Magnoliopsida; order Poales; family Poaceae; genus Dendrocalamus; species Dendrocalamus latiflorus. The sequence continues at coordinate 5,893,921 of CM029629.1, read as the reverse complement.
ACCCTTAAAGACATCTATAGAGAAGGCTTGATAAAGAGTAGTGTACATATTCAATTGCTTGCTTCTTCTAGTGTCAGTGGCAATGAGACTAGTGTCGAGGAACATTTATATTTCTTCTATAGTTTGGTCTTCAGCAAAATACAAAAGGTTACATTTACTAGTGGCTTAGCTTCCTAACGGAAACAAGTATTGCCAAGCATATTCAGTTTATACTACTGAAGACAGCGGCCTCCGCAGCTTCCATTGTCCGACTTGCATCTTCGCTGTAGCCTCACCGCATATGACCTCGTCGATAAGGTCCTTGAAGATGGATCTTTCGATGTCCAAAACCATGCCTTGTAGCTCAGTGTCAAAGCTTCCCCAACCTTTCATTCCATGCAGTGCATCCTCAGCTAACAGCATGTTTTCATCCTCGTCCTCTTCGGAGTATTTTACTGCCGAGCTCTCGGATCGGAGCCTGTCAACCTCTGTGCACAAGTCCTTGAAAAGTCTCCACCCACTTAGCTTCCTTGATCGAAGGAACTTCGCCGATTGACTTGCAGAGCTATAGATGTTCATATTCTGAGCTATAGTTTCGTTTACCAGATCGAATACAAGTCTTCGGTGAAGCTTTTCTGCGTTAGGCGAAGAACTTTTCTTAGCTCCACTAACAGCTTGACTTGCTGAAACAAAGTGCGGCTTTGTCTGTTCAAGAATGAGGAAGAGCTCCGGATTGATCGGGCAACTGGATGGCCAGAGTTGACCAGGCATTGCTGCGAAGCTCAGTTCTTTGTGCAGAAGACCAGATGCTAAGAGTATCTCGTAGATATACTGGTGATCTTTCGTGTTTGCAGCTTCATCGTTCATTGATTGCAATTGCTCAAGCTTCTGGATGAGGGCTTCCAAATTTTCTGGTTTGATCTGGTTGGCTTCACTGCTCGTCTTAGATTGTGGCGTGTCAGGCAGGCTGTTTGGGTTCGAGCACTCGTCTGAAGTATGTGTCTCTCCATCTGAACAAGCATAAAAAGGATATACATACATTCAGAAACTGATATTTAATACAACTGCAGAAAAAAATAATGTACCAGACAGAAATACAGAATTCGCTACTATCAGACAACACAACTGAAAAAACATGTATCAGACAGGAGATATGAAATCATTATGTGTCTACAGGATCACTGAATCGTACACACCAGGTGTATTTTTAGAGGGGGACACTAGTGGGCACATCTATACTAGCAATGCATACACACCAAAAGACACATCATGCTGCTGCATAAGCAAGTGCAACATGTGGGGATTGCAAACGTAGCATTGTTCAGCACCAGCACATCTAGCTGCAACTGTCAATCTGCTGTGGTTCCTCTGAATCGCAGGACCACGAGCCACCTGGTAGCTTTTATTTCAGATTATCTGTCACAAGCGTCATCGGCACGCTTACAGCTAACTATGCTTGTCCTTTGAATGACACTATGGGCTTCTGAATTGAATGGGACCAAACAGTAGGATCTATCTTGTGGTTGTTCTTGCAGTCGGTTGTCTTAAGCAAAGTAATGCAGAAAAAGTAACTGCTAGATCAACTTCTCACCTTTGAATGAATCTGAGATCCTTTTATGGTAGAAAGATGTGTCAAGGACAGAGACGGGGCTCGGGACGTTCTCCAGTGAATGGATCCTCTGGTCTGATCCCAGAATTGACGAAGGGCCCTGAAAAAAATGAGAATTTTCATTAGTTAGTGGTAATTGATAAACAGCGAACCCATGGAAAATTTCGTAGAATTAATTGGTTTCTTTCATATATGGTTGTTTTTTACGCGTACCTTGTGGCTTGTTGCAGTAGTGTAGCTTGGTTGAACGAACGATGAGCTGACAACCAGAGGCTTTTGGCAATCCATTATACTGACGTCGACCTGCTTCGCCAAGCTGATTCTGCTTCCTGGACTCTGGAAGACCTCATTGTCACGGTGGCTCTTCACTTGAGAAGGCTTTGATCTTGTTCTTCCTCTTGGGGAGGCTGCTTCATTGGGCTTCCTGCTTGGGGACTTTGGTGAGACCGGTGGACGAGACCTCCTTTCCGACTCCGCCTTCCTCTGCAGCAGTCTGGGGCTTGATGAGCCCGAAGGCCTCGGTGAGCTTGCACTGCTTACAGGTTCGTCAGACTTGGATTGAGCCCTTGCAATGCGAGAATGGATCTTATCATCTGTGCTGGTTTCGTTCTTGCCAGTGAAAGATGAATCTCTAGGCTGCAGCTTCCTGAGGCTTCTGAGCCCTGCAAGAGGAGCAACTGAAGCAAGCGAAACCCCCGATTGCTCGGTGGTTCTTGCCGGCTTCATTACTACAATGGGAGACTGGAAGTTTCTGGAACTGGTGATTAGAGCATCTTCTGCCTGATGAACAGCCACTGATCCGGCATTTCTCTCGTTCTGGCGCTTAGCATCTTTTGCATGCAATGCACCCAGAATCCTGAGAGCTCTGAAGTCCTTGTTGCTCTCCAAGAACTCGAGCCCCCCGAGCCTTCTCTCTATTTCGGCATAGACAGACGCAGTTCTTGGCCTCGCTTCAGCATCTCGACATGGCGAAGCCTTGCTGGTGGTGACACCTCTCTCCTGCTGCCTCCAAGGAGCTGCTTCCGTGAGAATTCTCGGAGAAGGCTTGGTTTTCAGCGGCAGCGGCACACAGGGATCCTGGCAAGCGCTTCTGGGCGAACGTGATGGACGCTCGCTCTGAGTGGATTGCTCTGGTCTTGGTGATCTTGCAGGCTCGTAGATATCAGCAACCAGCATCCCTGTAGCATTTGGTGCTTCTTCCAACCCCATGAGCTTGGCAATGACACTGCTGGCCGGCCTATGGCTTGGAGACTCTTGAGGCTTCGAAGTATCCAGGAGATTGTCATCAGTTCTCTTGTAACTGAAGTTCGTCAGACGTGAACTCGAGCTCAGAGATTCTTTCCTACTGTCCAAGGACAGTCTAGGAAGCTCTTTGAGCCTTGTGTAAGGCTTCTTGTTTTCTTGTGTTTCGACTGGCCGCAGGAGTCGTCGATCATCACAAGAGAAGCGCGATTGCTCCTGGAAACGCCTGCTGGGTTCGACGACATTCGCTGGAACCTTGTTGCTCCTGTCGATGCCGATGACGTATGTCCCGTCCATTGATTTGGAGAGCAGCAATGGCCTCGGTGAGTCTTTGTACTGCCCATTTCTCCTTGGTTCCTTCACCGAGGTCTTTACAGTTAGGCCTCCGGAGTCCCGGTTGATGGAGTCCTTCACGATGTCTCTGAAACCGACGTTTGGTTGTCCGGACTTAGCGTCCATGTCAGCACCCTTCATACTTGGTGGGCTCTTCAGTGGCCTCTGGACAAGGAGCTCCCCATTGCTGTATCGAAGCTCCTGCTGGACTGATTTGCTGCCATCTAGTGATGAGAACGATGAGCACGAAGAGGAAGAACAAGAAGCTCTTGATGACTCTATTGAAAGGCTACTGTTCTCGGTCATACTTTTGCTGAATGTTTTCTCCTGCAAAATCAATTCATAGATTAGAGCCCTCTCCTTGATGTCCAAATGTTACTTCTGATGCATGCAGAATGGTTTTCCTGCCCCCCTTCCCCCCCCCCCCCCCCCCCCCCCCCCCAAAAGTTGAGCTAGTCCAGACAGGAAACATTACCAGAACGATCTTTGAGGTGCTTGAGCTTTGCACTGGAACATTCCTGCTGCTTTTTGGAGGATTACGACCTGCAGAAAATAAGAAGACATTAGCACTGTTGGCAAAAATCAACAACCGAGAAAATAAGATGGTGACGTTTTCTTTACTATTATTCATTATTATTACATGAACGAATTTTTTACAATCAATAGTTAAGCTGTCATCTTCAGTTAATCTATCATTACAAGAATGCAAATACTAAAAACCAAATGTTCAGCTGAACTCTTCAGTTTCATTACATAAATGATATTTAATAACCAACTGTTCAGCTGTCCTCATGCTTCTTCCGGACACCTAAATCCACATCGTTGGCTGTTATCATGTCAATGCCTTGTTCATATAGTGCTAAAAGTTGTCATGTGCTGTCATAGCACATTCCTCAAGGAAATGCTTTTATGATCGCAATTACAATAAGCAATCTGTTTTTCTGCTGTTTAGAATTCTACTGCTACAGTTTAGATGTTCTCCTTGCAGCAGTAAATTTCTGTAAGCCTTAGCCTTTGTCTCGTCAGTAAAACGAAAGTTCAAATAAATCAGGATTCAGTTCTGCCATTCTCAAGATGAATACTTATTTTCGGACTTCTACTTTGGGTATCCAGTATCTACCATGCTTCAACAAAAGAAGTTTATACTATTGAACGGTTTTACCAACCAAGGTTTTTTTTTGCTGAACCTTCCAACTGTCTATCTTACCAAACTTCGAATGATAGCCTGAAAGGACTTTCTTTTCGACCAACACAAGAAGCAAAATTTTCTTCCAAAAAACACCTAACTTGGTAATATCTAGTCAACAATAGCAGAACGAGTTGCAGATAATATAATAATTCGGATAGTGTGGTTTAAAACTCCGAAACAGTCCTTAATAGTAATCAAGAAAAAAAGATTATGCTAAAACTTGACACACAGCAACACAGTGTGAACACAACAGAGCAGAAAGGTGCAGAGACCAATGAACATGAGTTGTTTGTTCGTTACCTGGAGGGAGCCTCTTCTGCGCCTGCCGGCCGCCGCGCTGCGCGGTGAGCATCCGCTGGCGGTCGAAGATCTGGAATATGCCGGCCATGCACCCTATTTGCCGGTCCAACTCCGGCATGTCGTCGGGGAAGGCGTTCGGCATCCTCGCCGCCGGCATCTTTCAGGCTCCAAACTGATCAGTCAGACACCGAGCAAAGCACCCCAAGAAGATCACCACCTCACATTCAGGCCCCAGCAGGCCAGGCCAGGTCTCACACACACACACACACACACACACACACACACACACACACACACACACACACACAGTGCAGCGCCAAACAGAGCAGGAGAAGCTTCCAAACCAGAGAAGAACCAGTGGGTAGTAAGTAGTACAAGCAAGAAGCAATATATCTATCTACACTTGCAGAGAGACAGAGGGAGAGAGATGCAGGTACAGATATAGAAGTTGCACAGAGCTCTCTCTCCTCTCTCTCTTTTTCTTTGGAATGCGGGTGAGTTTCAGAGGAACGTTGCAAGAGAAGCGCTTGTGTGCTGTGTCATGCAGGTCCTCGTGAGGATGATGGAGGGAAGGAGGGGGGGCTCGTGGATTTAAGAGGCAAGCAGCCTGTGCGTGTGTGACGGGGTTGAAATAAGGGAGCGAGGAGACGGAGGGGGTGCACCGGCACGCCGTGTTGGGGTGGGTCAAGGCGTGTCCCTGGTCCTGCACCCAGGGCCGGTCCTAGGATTTTAAGGGCCCAGGGCGAAACTAGAAATAGGGGCCTTAGGATAACAATCCGCTTCTCTGACAAACTCAAAGATCTCCATAGCAGACATTGGTTTATCTGATAAAGTCAATTGCATAACACTTAACTCAGAAATTAGATCATTTAACTCAACATCAGAGGAACCATCTAGAGAGAAAGTTTCTGCAAATTTTGTACAACATTCTTTTAATTCAGTTCGATGCAATGACTTCAATGTTGTTGAACTCATTAAAAATCCAAATATACTTCCGAATGTTTGGAGTTCTTGAAATCTACTTTTCAATGAATTGATTGCCATATCAACCATAACAAAAAAAATAATTAACTTCAAATTCCTTCTCAGCTTGCAAAACTGCTTCATCACAATCAATTTCATCAAACTGTTTCTTCCTAAGAACACGCCGCTTAACTGGAAATGATGGCTCTACATTCATTTGAGCTGCAATATCTTTGGCAATGATCATACTCAAAGCAAACCCTTCATTTCTATAAGTATTAAAGTATTTAACCATGTCTTCTATTTGTTGCATGTATATACTCTACATAGTATATAGGGGCCCCTGGATTTTAGGGGCCCGGGGCGACCGCCCCTCTCGCCCCCCCTCAGGGCCGGCCCTGCCTGCACCCGCTGCTCCATCGCAAGGCCAGCCATGTGAGGGCCGATCATATCATCGCGGGTGTGGGTGCGCGCGGGCGGGCGGGTACACATGTGACGCCTGTCAGACCCGCAGCTGCGCATAGGACCTTCACGTCATGTTATAATGGTTTTCAATTTTTGGCTCCTAATTTTTAGAAGCCGGAAGCTTTTTTTTAATAAGATAATTTCTTAACGTTTTTTTATATATTATCTGTAGAGATATAATTTTTGAGAGGGGTTTCTATTCTTTTTTAATAATAATTTACATAATTTTTAAAACATGATGAATGGTGAATAGATGTTACTTAATTTTTTATTCATTTCGAGATTAGAGCTACTCTTGTTAGAGAGGAAAATATAGAAACACTGTTTATAATATTTTTTCTTTCTTTTTAATTGAATATCTTAGCTAAAAATTAATAATTGTTACCGTGTCATTTTATTTAAAAGCCATTGGTCGCCTTCGGGGCGGGGGGGGGGGGGGGGGGGGGACTGGCCCGCACCGGCACCTGCCTTCAATTCCTGGCATGCCAGCTCCACCGTGCCAGGCTAGTACCGGCAGTCCGGCATGGCACGCCCATGTACCGTGTCCAGCTTCAGAGTTCGGTACTCCTCGTTCCTGCGCAGCTACTAGCTAGACACGTATGGTTGGGCGGTGAGACGGGGTGAATTCATGGCTCATGATGCTGATGCTGCTGCTGTCGTACGTGTTTGGTCGGCCTGGCTCGATCGACAGCTCATCGGTTGGCGGGCCGGTTCGGTCGGTCCATCGGTTCGTGCTGGTGCTGTGCTGCGCTACGATCTGAAGTTTGGGAGGATGCATGTCAGATCTCCCACCACCCCACAACGGTAGGGCCGGCTCGTCGGCATGGCCGAACCTTGCTAGAATGACGAGAAACACCGGCCGGCTCCTGGTCCGCACGCGTATGACAGCCGTACGCGTACATCGTATTCATACATACATGAGATGTCGCCATGTATGGTCGCATATGGGAGATACGTACGGGTACGACATGCTGCTGCTGCTGCTCACTGCAAGATCTTTTGTGTAAGAACATATAGTGACAGATCTATAGTGATGATGAGTATTTGGTATTATTTATATATTGCTTTCGTTGTTTAAATTTAATTTAAGAATTTGTATTTGTACATGTTGCTTTCAGTAACTAGCAGTTTGACCAGTCCTGGTGTGGCGGTCTAACCGATGTGAGGTAGTGCTGGCCCTTTGTTGGCGGTAGCTATTTTTCAAATAACGTCTTTTAGAATTTTTAGTCTGAAACCTGGTGCGGTAGTACCGGCATTATAAATACTTATGACCGGAGTGGAGTGGTCTGACCAGTCATTGAATGACGGTCTGAACAAAATGGTTTTGACGGTCTCACCGGCTTGGTGGCCACGGTCAAGTCGGCCCTTTGTCATGTTGCTAAGTTGAGTTTATTTTGGGTTATTAGTCATGTGGTTTTCATTCATGTGTGTCATGGTGTGTCTATTTATGTGTTTTACTAATGAGAGTTAAGTGCACGTTATTTGTGCTCGAATCAATTTCTTGTTCTTTGGTGTGTATGTGCTTAGATGATTATTGTGGCGAGCAGCAAAATCGAGGCTTAGTGGCCATGATGTGTCGCATAAGTCCAAGTAAAGCATCATCTCAAGCCAAAAAACACAAGAGAAAGACAATGGTCGTGAAGAGACAGTCTGTGTATGTGGTGTGCCAATTGGACTTGTGCATTTCAAGTTGTGACATTTTTCCGGGTAGGTGTATGATCTTAGCGGCAAGTAATTAGGTATCATGGACTGTGGTGTGATATGGTGTGCCATAGGACTCGAACGTTTCAAGTGAAGACGATCTCGGCGCAAGCGTACGATCTTGGTAACGAGGCATTGGGCATTATGAACTGTGGTGTGATATGGTGTGCCATAGGACTCGAACATTTCAGGTGGGGACAGTCTCGGCGTAAGCGTACGATCTTGGTGACGAGGCATTGGGCATCACATCTTCGTGAAGATCTGTGGATGACAATTAAGAAAATTATCAAATACAGGGTAGATTAGTGATTCGCAAAACTGCGGCGTTGGCTTAAGTGGTTTAGATCATGTCTCTGTGGATGGAATATCTTATCGGGCATGCGGAGTCTTGTGGAAGTAGCACTTTAAAAACATGTAAGTGTGTATAATGTAAAACCAATTTGTGTTAGGTTACCGGGTTTTTCATTTATAAGTGGCGTGATCCATTAAGAATGACTAGTTATTTAGGTTTTGGTGTGAGGTGGTAGCCTCCTTGTGCGTTGAGGAGAGAGAATACTTAGAACTTGAGAGATTAAAGTTATGGTTTCCTTGTGTCAGAGCATTTTGTGTGGATGTGCTCTAGTTTTAGAGTTCTGCTATCCTAAGAGAGTGTATATAAAATATTCCTCTCCAATTGTAATGAATATTCAAAGTTTGTCTAAGTGAGTTGTGCCATAAATTCTTCCTTGTACTTTTGATTTGCTGGGCTTTGTTGTTTGGATTTCTCTTTTCTTGATCTCCCCTAGTGCTAAGGACATGTAAGAGGTGGATATATTTCTTGGAAATCAGATCTCATCCATCTAGATGGCTTCTAAAGCAGGTTCTTGAGTTTGACCGATTTTCCTTAAGAGAAATGTGTTTTTGGATTTTTGCTCTTGTGAGCGGTTTGACTTGAATTTGTGTTATGATCTAGCTTATATAACATATGAGAATCTATTTAAAGTCATCTAGATCATTTAGGACTCTCGAACAAGAGCATATCATTGTTTCTCTCTTTGGCTTAGTTTTGGTGCAACTCTTCTTGTTTTATATAAAGATCAAAGTTTTGATATGGATCTTCACAATTTATGATTGGAATATATTTCTAACATCCGAAATAGGGTTTATGTCAAATTTTACTGTATTTGAATTTTTGATTTGAGAGTTAGATCTTTTTTTTTTGGATCGTGTGCATGATAGTTTGCATTGTTTCTCTGCGAGATGTTAGACCGCAAGGAGTCGAGTGGTCTGACCGAAGTGTGATTGTACCAACATAATTATTTCGGCCAATGGTCAAATCACTTGTAAGCCAACAATTAGACCAGTTTGAGACAGATTTGGTGGGCGTTTGAGTTCAAGTTTCGCTTCGTAGAATTCATACCTGGAAAGATTTCAAAAGAGTAATTCATCTCCCGCTGATTCGCCGTAACCCATCCTACGTCTTGTCATGAACTCTTCACTCAACCCTCTGTATCTGCATGCGTGCGCGCGCTATACCATGCCCATCCTCTGATTCGCCGTACCCCATCCTACATCTTGTCATGGACTCTTCACTCAACTCTGTGTATCTGTATGTGCGCGTGTGACAGTGGGAAGTGCCTATTTACCATGTCCAACTTACATCTTGTCATGGACTCTTCACTCAACTCGTTGTATCTGTGTGTGCGCGCGTGTGACAGTGGGAGTGCCTATTTACCATGCCCATCCGATCTGATGGATAGATTCCTCTTGTAGGGTGGATTAGACATGGTAAATTATCGCTGCGTTTTTGCCATGATGGAAAGGCAGGAGCCTGTCTGTGCTTGCCAGGGAGTCATGCATGTCTAGTGTAGTAGTACTCAGTACCTTACTCTCCATGCACTCTGAACCCCTGATATCTATTACTGCTTCTGCTGCTGATTGCCAATGCAGCCACTGTGAATATGTGGTCTCTTTTACTGCTGCTTGCATTTGGGATCTTGTCTGAATTTAAAGGCTATGGTTAGAGCTTAGCACCTCTAGATTCCCGAAAGAAAATGGATCTAGAGATGGGTGGGTTCTAGGCGGCGCTCCGTCCGGATTCAGAGTTGCGCTTGTGAGTTCGGGTTAAAATTACACTGCAGCAACGGTTAGTTTTTTAAAAAATAAGAAAAAATAGAAAAAAAATTAAAAAACGTTATATCGTCATGGACAATACAAAAGAATAAAGAGAAAAAAATAAAAGAGCAAAAAAAAAAAACAAAATTAGAAGTCGACATATTCTAAGTAGCTTCTGACTTAAATAAACTGAAAGCTAAAAAAAAAATCAAAAGTTGAAGCCGTTTGGAGCAAGACCCTAAACTCTATAGTGTGTGTTGGACAGAACAATTATGAGGCACAGCTACCTTGCTATGTGTAAGCGCATGTACAATAGTGCAGATAACAACTGCCTATAGCACCATTTCATGTTATTCGTAGATAACACTAAAGCCCCGTTTGGCACAGCTCAGCTTCACTAGTGAAGCTGTTTTTTTGTTTCAGCTTCACGAGCAGCTTCACTGATGAAGCTAAATCTGTTTTGGAAAACTGTTTGGCAAAACAGCTTCACCAACAGCTTCATGCATGACTGAGAGATGGCAATTGTCCAAGATGTCCCTGTCTACCTGACTTGTTCTAACATTTGGAGTTGTATATTTGTATATGGTCATATGAATTAAAAAAATAATATATTTGAATGAGTATGAATTAAAAAATTAAAATAATAAATAATAAAAAAATTAAAATCATTAGGAAGCAATATTAGTGCCTTGTTTATGTTTTGTAGTCAAATCATTAGGAGCAGTGAAATTTTGGTGAACGGGATGGACTAGTGGCAAATGCGTGTAATTTTGGTGAACCAGAGGGGCAGTGGGTTCCTAGGACCGCGGGCCTGAGGGAGAGAGCTGTGAAAAGCTACTTTTTTCAGCTTCACCTCTCCCCATTCCTTTGTGAGAGCAGAAAAAAAGGAGCTTTACCCATGAAGCTGTTTGCAAAAAGGGTGTTTGGCAAAAAACAGCTCACAACAGCTCATGAAGCTGTTGGTGAAGCTGTGCCAAACAGAGCCTAAAGATAACTCGTATAATGAATTGTCTTTTTACTTGTCTTTATAGACCACACAATCTTTTAATGCTTGCATGAACCTAATAAATATGGTGAACTCTAATTTTCATCTTTGTGAACTACTTGTGTTGCTTTATTTTTATAGTTTAATTTGGATACATGATTAAAAGAAAATGAATATGATTGAAGTAGATAAATAATGATAATTTATATGAAATGATAATTCAGATACAACAATATGAAAATGGATTTATCGAGAACTAATACATAAAGTGAAATGATAATTTGGATACATTAGTATGGAAATGAATTTGTAGGGAACTAGTAGATAAAGAGGGAGAGAAAAATAAAGTAACTCAAATAGGTCTAAATATTTTACTTGTTTTTATAGCGTTGCCAAATATATTTGACTAAATCTCTCTTTACTTGGATATGTATTAACCGAGCACGAATGGTGGAATTTCTTTGTAGGGTGTCCACGGAGCAAATGTTAAGGCTTTTATTGACTTCTGACGGTAGAACGGAAGATGTCCTTGAAGTTTCATTCAAGTCAATCTAATCTTATTAAAATTTCTTCCTCCCTTCCCTCATGTTCTCTCTCTGGACATTGCTAGAATGAAGAATCCCCCATGCTACATCTAAAAAGAATCCCTATTGCTGTGTTGTCTTCTCTCCTCAATCCTTCACACAAGGAAACAAAAACAACTTATGCATATTATACCACTAGAATCCCCATTGTTCAAGCTTTCCATCCATACTAGTATCATTGGCATGCATGAATATTTCCATGTTTCTTGGAGGGGAGCTAGCAGCACATGGAGGTGGACAATGTAGACATTTGGGCCGACTAGAGCGGCACAGCCTCTCATGAGAAGGTGGCATCGCGGCCAAGCGTGTGCGTAGTGTGCACGGTGGCATGGAGCATGCTCGTGTCGTGATGTCTCAACGTCCCGGCCCGGTCGGGGCACAAACACACGGCAAGCAGGCCGGCGCCGGCAAGTTGCCAACGTCATCTTCATTTCCGCAGCCGCCTGCAACGATAGTGTTAGAAATAATCTTGACTTAGAGTTTAAGTTATGTAGAGTCTGTCTCCGTATGTAATTCAAGTTGAAGTTGTGTCCAACTTGAAATCCGAATACATATGCTAGTAGGAGAGTACTAGCCTATATATCGAGAAGGTTTATAGCCAGTTTTGTAAGAAAAATAAGAAAGACAAGGAGACTAGAAAAATTCTCCTGTGTTTTCTCAGATTATTTGCGATGTGTGCGTTTTCTCCTGGATCAAAGTTCTAACAAGTGGTATCAGAGCCTAGGCAAGAACCAAATCGCTGAAAAAAATCATCTCGGTGATTCTATTTCGCGCTCGTCTCGCTTGGCACTCTTGGCGCACGGCGCTCAGTCCATCAAGAAAGTCAAAGATAGGCAGCAGAGCACCCGTTGCGCGGCTTCGTCCGAGACCATCGTCCAGCAACAAACTCAAGTAAGGTGGAAAAATCAGAACGTTGAGGAGATGTGTCACCGTTCTGTATCAAGTATGAATTTAGTAAGTCGTAGTTGAGACCGACTGCTTCAATGTTTTAGAATCTTTGCATCTCGTGGCTGGTAGTTCATAATGCATTGAGACTAAAACTAGAGTATGTAAAGTCAAGATTAAGGGGGAGATTGTTAGAAATAATCTTGATTTAGAGTTCAAGTCGTAGTAGAATCCGTCTCCGTGTGTAACTCAAGTTGAAGTTGTGTCCCACTTGAAGTTCGAATATATATATGCTAGTAGGAGAGTATTAGCCTGTATATTGAGGAGGCTTGTAGCCAGTTTTGTAAGAAAATTAAGAAAGAAAAAGAGAGTAGAAAAATTCCTCCTGTGTTCTCTCAAATTATTTGCGATGTGTGCATTTTCTCTTAGATCAAAGTTCTAACAGACAGATCTCGTCGGTGCATCCTTGGCCGCTTTGGATCCTAAGTTGCAGAAGCACATAAACAGCCGGGTCTAAGCCGTAGAGGTCCACAGGCTGTCAGATCTAGGCCATGGAGGTCCACCGTGTGGCCGCTGCGTCATCATCTTTGTTGTGTCGCCGCCGTGTCCCAGGTGGCGTGTTTGCGTTCCTCTCCGCCATGACGTACGATGTCTTAGCTTGTGTTGCCATGTCCTGGGTTGCGTGCTCACGTTCTCTCCATCGACCCCATAAAACCTGGTTGATTGTAAGGGCATTCTTATTCTAAAAAGTTGACTTATGAGGTAAGAGACTTCTCTACTTTTAAGTTAGGACTCTTGTTATTCCATAGCCAATGTGCAACTATTCTAACAATCCCTCTCTTCATACATTGGTGTCCCTTAGCTATTCACCACGCTCTTCACTGTACACCAACGGTCCCTCATGATAACGGTTCATTAGATATTCACACACTAGTGTCTATTAGACTAGATGTATTAGAACCGGACTTTGATACTACTTGTTGGATCGTAAGGGACTTCTCATTCCTAAAATCTAACTTGGGATGTGAGAGACTCCTTCACTTTTAAATTAGGTTCTTTACCCTTTCATAATCAACCTGAGACTATTCCAACAAAACGCACCGAGAATCAATGACGCTTTTCACAACGGTGGGTATACAGTCTATTGTCGTCTTGGTTCACGCGAGTAGTCATCATTTGCATGATAGACGGCACAAGCCGTCTCTCACACACTCTATCCTCCACCTCAGCCTTGTTTCGACGTGGCGAGGGGTAAAGAGAAGCCTGAGGTAGAGCGTTGTACATGGTTTACATGCAGGGCCATTGGACTTTAGGCTATGCTTAAAAGTGCTATGGCTTTTGGCTTATTGTGAGAGTAAGGAATACTCACGTTGAAAAACTACTCTATTTAAGACGGCTCCTGCAGTGACTTCTATAAATAATTTGTAGAAACTAACTTGAGAAATTATTATGTTTAAAAGCTAACTTCTAAAATCCATAAGACAGAAAATGTTTAGAATAATGACTTAATACGCTTTAAGAAAAAGCTCACTCAAGTCATTACACAAGCAGGTGTGGTGTTAAACACAGCGCTAACACTGGAGTCACCGCTTAACCTTGTTGACCTTTGGTAAACAGAGACCCAATCCTGGTACGACACTTGTCCCAATAAAAATAAACTTTGCTCCATCGACGGTTCTTCTCCTATGCCATCATGGTGTAAAAAACCTTTCCTTCGGTAAATACTTAAGGTGTAATTTCCATTACTAATTACTATAGTTTTTCTGACTTTGCCATTACTAATTACTGTAGTTTTTCTGACTTTGAGTCACCACTACTGCTACACTACCGACTACTGACTTGCTGCCGCTGTGCAACATGTTCTCGTCATTCAGGAAGGACGGCTGCAACTGTGAGCACTCCCATGGCGGTGGTCCATGTTACTGTCACAAGTCCCAAGGCCACCCACAGATGCAGATGCAGGGGGCAGGGAGACGAGGACGAGGGATTTGGCGACGCAGACGAGAGAGATGCAGGTAGTACAATAAAAAAATTATATTCCTCGCTGACGATGCAGTGTAGTGGTGCCGTTACTTTCTGCAGCAACGAACTCTGCTTCTCTGCAAACGCAAGCGAGTGTAGGTGTAGCGTAGCAGCCTCCGCAGTCTGCACTGCAAGGCTGCGCCCAGCCCTGCTCAGCTGCCCTTTTGCAAAAACTTTACTGGTAACAAACAAAAACACAAACTAGACTAGAGAACGTGCGTATTGAGGCGCCTGTCTGTGTGGTGGAGCCTCGGGACCAGTGTAGTCGGATCTGGAAGCAGAGATGGCTGCTTAGTGCTTAGAGCTTAGCTAGCTGTGTGCTTCGGAGTAGGATTGGACCCCTAGCTAGCTAGCTTCACCCGATATAAGAATAAGACGGATACATAATATCTTCAAATTCGAGCTCATCACATCATATTTTAAAACCTTCACTCCACTGACTATTAAAAGTTAAGAACATCAAATTAGCCTACCAACAAAAAACTCACCAAAACATAGAAGCAAAATAGAGCTCAACACTACAACACCGATCTGATCGCTATTGACAGAGTGGTTGGACAGGCCTAGACGTGGTGGTTCAACAGCCTGGGAGACTAGTCTGACCGACCATCGATCTGACCACTAGCGTGGGGTAGTCTAACTGCTACTCTGATCCAGATTTGAAAATCAACCCGAGCAAAACCCCCAAAATGGCATGATGCTCAAAATATAAGTCTAAGGGTCTGTTTGGTTCATGACCAGAAGTTGCTTAGCCACAAGTTAGGCATGCCACAGTTTTTAGGTAGCTGTTTGGTTCACTGACGCAACTGTGGCATGCCACACTTTCTTAGCACCCGGCCCCACACGTCGTAGACTCAGTTTCTTGCCAAACTTTGCCACAAGTGTGGCTTCGATTTTGTTAGCCACACTTTTTGTGGCAGCCACACATTGCCTAAGCTTAGACAAGGCAAGCTTAGGCACCAACCAAACAGGCCCTAAATAACTTGAGACTTCGTACACACATTGCCAAGGATACCAGAAACCTAATCCATCCAAAAATCGCGTAGATCTTGGCCAAAGTTCTAACTTTTTTCTTAAGACAAGATTGCATTAAAACCGGGCAAATTCAAGAACTTGAGTAATGACTTACCTATGGGTTTGATACGACCTAGATGGCTCTAGATTGGTTCCCACATGTCATAGCAGCAAGAGCACCCAAATATTCGAGATCAAAACCCTAGGAGTATTTAACAAGAATGGCGCCAAATCGAACCAAACCGAACAACCTCTTGCAATCTTGCCACAACTAGTCTCAGGATGAATCAGATATGATCCTCACAAGACATCTCCATTACTCACATGTCCTCTAAACACAACAAGACAAAGAAAGAAGAGAGGAGGTAAAAATACCAACCAAACAAGAGCAAAATCAACAAGATCAATAACACACAATGGATGATGAATAAAATTGATCTATCGCAACTTGTAGATGTTTGATTTACAACCATTCCATCATAGAGGACATGGCTCTCTCACCCAAGACCACTCACCCAAACCCTAGAAAAGAGGAGTGGTTGCTTGTCTCTTTGGCCTCCTTTCTCTCTTGGAAACCCCAGCCACCTCCCTCTCTTATTTAAATAGATGCAACAACCAGCCCACATCTAACCTCAATGGATACTATCCATTAGCACAATCAGGGAAACCCGTTAACCCCACACACACCAGATTTTATACTCACATAAGACTTATGCACTTTTTTCAAAGTCATAAGTCCAAACCTACTAAGGAGCAAGCTTCATCCATTTAGCCTTCTTAGCACCTCCTTAACCTAAATCGCTCCCCAAACGCCCTCCAAGCGCCATGGTTTTGGTCCTTTTGCCATTTTCTGTATTTTGGCTTCCCCACGAAAACACCATCGCCTTAACCATGGATCTCACATCTTCTCTGAGCCTAGTCCATTATCATCTCATCCTTTACAAGCAATCTCCATACTTGCAATGTGTTGGTTTACCAATGGATCACGCATCGGTAAGTCTCTCTGTGTCGGTTCCTCCAACCATGCCTCACTTGCACCGACCGCACCATTCGATGAACCATTGTTCAAATCTTCTCTTTAACATTCTTTGTCTTCTTTTGTGACTCGCTTGAGCCTAACCATCCCACCCAATTTTCTTGACCATACCTTAGCTCATCCCAGAGTCTAGTTCTAGTCTATGCCGTCAACCATGACTACCTCCAAGCACCTACATATCAAAGACCAGAAAGTGTTTTCAGCCACAAGTTCTCCACAATTTGACTCATGTTTGTCCAAACATGCTTTATGCATCATGAATACAATAATCTAGACCCAAAACTCAACCCACGACCAAATTCCCAAAACATCCAGAACCCTCTCAACCAAGAACTGGTCATGGTCGGTCTGACCACCATTGGGTGACTGGTCAAACCATTAGCTCGGTCAGACCACTACCCTCAAGCCGATCTAATTGCCAAGGCAGAGTACCAGAGCAACCCTCTCTGAAAATTCGATAAAATGCTATCTAGTTTTGCTCAAACCTCCAAATGAGGTGACATTCTACATAAGTGTTTGGTGCCCAAGTATCAAAAGACAACATGGCCAGTTTGATCGATTGATCCAAGCTGGTTAGATCACTACCTAGCAAAAATGCCTAAGTGGCACTTGGCCAGTTTGATTGGCTTTGCAGAGTGGTTAGATCGTACCTACGCAACAATAAGACCGCCAGCTAATAGGTAGCACTAAAAAACCACTTGACCCAAGCCGGTCAGAATACCGTCGGCAAAAATGCCTTAGTGGCACTCGGCCGTTCTGACCAGCTCTACAGAGTGGTTAAACCACACCTGCACAGCGTTTAGACCGCCAGCCATCAAGCAGCACTAAAAAACTATAAACTTTCACAAATACAAATTTCAACTCGACACGAGAGCCAATTGCCAATTGTTCAACATAGATAAACCATAGATATTCTTAGCATGGTTCTTCACCATGATCATGTTTCTCTCTGGTAAATCGATCATAAATGCTAAGGTCAAGTGCTTTTAGTAGAAATTTTACAAAAATTTCATTTAAAACAGTTCAGTTCTTGCAAGGATCAGGAAAAATTCCTATTTTGCAAATGAGACCTAAAAGTGGTTTATACCTCCCTCTTCTATGAACCATATGCCTGACTGAATCATGGTTTCCCTATAATAAGCTAATCCAAGATTTCTTAGCCTGTTCCTTCTTGTTTGGTTCTGGGAACCAATGAGATAGTGTATTTGCTATCATGTGGGATAATGATAATTCAGCTAATTTTCACTTGTTTATCGAGCGAAGTTAAATTGAAAGTTGGGATGGTATACAATGCATGAAGATGTAAGGGACTGGGGAGAACTGAGCGTAGCTCGATTGGCTATGACTGCCGTTGAGCGTCTAGCCTGCCCACGTTTGAATCCCAGATTCAACACGTGTGCTCATCTTCACACAAGCGTGTGTGTTCGGTGAGAAAATATATGCCTACGGTCCGTAAGGTACTACATATATCCAAGATTTATCCAACAACCTCCACTCTAACCTAGCGTGTATTTCAATTAGACGCACATAGGTGTGCGCACTTGGCGTATGGTGTGAGTATGGTGTATGTGAATATACGTCCTCTTTTGTAATCTAAAAATGTGTAAAGGACTGGGGAAGAAAAATCTTCTTCCCGGTCACCAAATTTGAAGAGATTTCGGGCACTGTGGTTCCAAAATTATGGAATTCAATGCCGTGGTATTGTTTTGGTAGAGAATCCGTGCGTATTAAAGGAGTTCATTTGATTTCCCATTAGCTACACCTTCCGGTCCTCCGTGTGAAGGGAGGGAGTAGTATCTCTTCCTTCCTGCCAATTTTACCTCCACAAAGGTCTTGATGTTCTAGCCAGAATGGTCAAATTCGAAACAAAATTTGTACTAGCTGTTTATTAAGACAACAACGTTTACTTCGTTCGTTCCAAGGGCATCCGAACTGTTAATTTAATTGAAGAACGCAGAAAATTTCAGCTGGTTTTTTTTTCAATAGTAGCAGTATCTCCCCCATGTTGTGAATTGTGATTCCCTCTAGGATTGTTAGTCTTCTTTTTGGTGGAGTGCCCGAGGGCCAAGTCCCCAAGCATTTCTCATTCTGTTTTTTGGAGATACTAATGATGAAAATGTGTGTGGCTTATGCATCAACACAACTGAAATGCAAACTACACCTAATCCTAAAAAGAATCTTGAAGGATGAGGCCACCAATTTTGTTTCTCACTTTCCGAGGGAATAAAAATTTTTAAATCTCTTAATCATTTGAAAGGGAGAACAAAGACGACAGGGTACCATACTGCGATAAGTACTAGAACTAATAATGCCGGTCAACGGCAGGTACGCCAAGTGCATCAAGCTGATCAAGAGGCCTTTCGGCATGTACATTACTTCAATCCAATTGAATTGGATCCCAACAAAGGCGACAGACACCTCTCAGTGGCAACACATTTGTCGTCCAAAAATCTCTGAAAAAAATTGGTCAAAAAAGCATGTACTCTACAGCATTACTCGCGCGCACATAGAGAGAGAGAGGACATTGCTGCATGAACATTGCATTACTCTCTCCCTCGGTCGGAGTGAAGTGTAAGCTGGCCTGCAGGCATTGAACAGCTGAGAGCGACATGGTTGTGTACTCTTGGTGAGGAGTAATGGAAGTCGCAGACACTTTTTGCAGCACCGTGAGATAAAGAAACATGCACTGGATCGGTGTTGCAGGAACTAGCTAGCTGAAGGAGTGTACGTAAGACCGATATGATAACAGAGAAAAGTGAATGATATCTCTAAAAAAATTCTTAAGTATTTATTAATTATTCACTTCGGTAACTACTGAGCTATAAAAGTTAGAATTAAAAACCAAAACAAAACAAGCAACTCAAGAAATCGAAAGCCGAAGAACTCAAGACATTGGCGGTCAGACCGACTACTAAGGTACAGTTTGACCGCCGGCAACATACCGGTCTAACTGGCCTCTAGTAATCTGACCGGAGAGGGTGGTCTAACCGCTCTCTTGCTCTAGAACAGAAAAATTTAGCCTGAGCCGATGTAACTTTTGGTGCAACTTCCAAAATCCAAATCCAAATGAGATGATATTTCACACACACACACACACACCTTGCTTGAGGCCTTAAGAACCTATTCCATCCAAAAATCACAAGAATCCTCGTCAAAATTCAGACCTTTCTTAAGAACGAGTAAGGTTGCACCAAAACCGGATAAAAACAAAAAAAATGAATATGACTTGCTAATGGGTGGAGGATGGCTAAGATGGCTGTAGATATATTCTCACATGTGACAGTAAGAAAGAGCTCCCGAAGATTTGAGACAAGAACACTTGGATCAAGAAATCTCCCGATAAAATCAAATCCAAGAAAAATCGGTCAACTTCAAGAACTTGTAAGGCATGATGCTTAGATAGATGAGATTGGTCTTCATGAGTCATCTGCATCACTTATACGGTCTTGACACATAACAAGATCAAGAAGAGAATAAAGAAGATCAAAACTAACAAGATCAATAGCAAATCAACCAAAACCAGATGACTCCTTGAAAGATGAACAAAATTGATGTATTGCTACTTAAGAATGAAGATTTATAGCTACTCTATCTGGAGGACAAATGAGCACAACAAAGCACTCACACTTCTCAAACCTAACCTAGGACACTGGGCTAGAATATGGATGGTTAACTAGAAAATATCCATTCCAACCTGCTAAATAGATTAGGCAACCAACCCACATTTAACCCTAACGAATACTATCTAATAACACATATGGGGAACTTACTAACCCACACAATATGAGTTTTACTCACACATTAGACTTATGCACGCTTTTTAAAGTATGTAAACTTGAATCCACTAAGTACTTAGCCTTTAATCCAACTTGATCTTCTCAGCTTTTGCTTGACCTAAACCGCTTTTCTAAGCGCCGTAGTTTTGATCAAAATAGTTTCCGATATTTTAGCCAACTTACCAAAATACTTTTTCTTAACCCAGTCTTCATCTTCCTTGCAAGTCACCATGCTTGGCACGTATAGATGCATCACTGGTTTGTCATGCATGAGCAAATCTCTCCCGTTCCGGTTATACCGTACCACGTCTTACTTGGACGGACTAAACCACAAGGTGCAACCCATCATTCGAACATTTCTTTCGATATTTTTCATCTTTTTTGTACCATGCTTGAGTTTGACCATCTCACTCGGCATTCCCGATCATTCTGGGCCTCGACTCCTCTATGAACATAGCCTCGATCCTCGTTGTTGACCATTGTTAACTCCAAGGCTCACTGTACATCCAAAAACATAGGAAATATTTTCAGGTATACGTTCTTCAGAACTTGACCCACGATAGCTGAAACATTCATCATACAACATACACACACACTAATCTAAGTCAAACCAAATTAATCTATCACAAAAATCCCAAATCTCCAACTTTAACCCAAGCAAACCAGCTGGGGCCAGTCAGACCACTGCCTCCAGCCAGTCTAACCACTGGTGGCTGCCGATCAGACCGTTGGCGCTAGCCGGTCTTAACATCGCTTTTGGCCGGTCAGATCATCATATCTGCAATAAGTCTAGAAAAACTATAAATTTGTAACAAAAATTCTGGACATTCTAATATTATCCTTCAACATACCTTGTGTTTTTTTGTGCTTGTAGAGTGTAGATTCTAGTGCATAAGGGCTTTTAGTAATACGGGGAAAGAGAACCTAGTTTAGGGTTCTAGAAGGATGTGCAAAGTGCAGGGCGTGAAGCAAAGTACGGACTGAATTGTTCAGCAAATGATTTGATGAGCTTTCCACGCATGATTATCGATCGACGTACGCTAGCTAGTGGTAACGTCCAGCAGGTAGAAGTACTTTACCTATCCCCTGAATTTTCTGTAAAAATCTGAAAATTGCATGAATTGGTAGCGTACTGGATACATCACCTTTTTTCTCCTTTTTCTTTTGTTTAGTCACCCCCAAAATTAAAATCTAGGCTGTGTGTATATGATGGCCTAGGATACGAGCTAGAAAGAATGATACACGAATTTATGAATAGTGCAAAAATAAACTGAAGCCAGAAGCTGAAGCCATATTGATCAGGGCCTAGAAAGTGTGTGCTACCGTTAAATTGCAAGAAAGTGTGTGCTATGTGTATAGAATCAAAGAAAAAAAATGCATAGCATAGCATGCGTCGTTAGGAGTGATGCTATTGCTAGCTACTAGTGATTTTCTCCAAAAAAATATTGCTCTATTTATCTTTAGCTACTAGTGACGTATCATTGCGTATTCCTTAAAAGAAAAGGAACAAAATGGCTGCCATGGCACATCTACTTTCTTTCTTCTTCTTTTTTTTTTTGGAGACCACATCTCCTACTACTTCTAGTCTTCTAGACACCAACCAGTGATATCAACTTCTGCATGGTTGAAACTACAAGAAAGGGCACCAACTAATTCTAGAATAAACCTTGTTCTTTACCACGAGATCCCCTCTGATTTTGACAGCGGTTGATAATTAGTGATTAATTACTAACCATCTGTCAGTAGTAGGTGTGCCGACATATACGGACAACGCAAGCTGCTGAAGTAAGCAACCTGCCCTGCAATTGCAAACAAACTAACCTGACATAAATACTCTCTTCAGGTACAAGTTGCAAAATCTTGCAGGTGACAATTTCTTTCCAAAGAATCTAGCAGGTGACAAGCTAGTGCTGCACCCGTAGCCAGCCATAGCTTCGAACTAACACCTGGAACTATGATTTAGAGAAAGACAATTTTTATTCATACATTATTGTTGCTATTTGGATAATGGAAGACGGATATGTGGATCGCTCATTGGGCTGCACGCCTGTACATTTTGGATTAATGATAATCCATCATGTTCCTATCCCTTTTCCTCCGTGTGCATTTCGGTAACCAATTACCTGGAAATTATGCATTATTGCAATTTGCATCACGATCACATGGTAGGTTATGTGGCACTTAGAGCCATAATTTTGGGGAGGCTGCAAAAATAGCCCTGGAATATTGAGCAACACATGTACTTGCACGTACCATCAGCAAAAATAATCCAAAAAGGGACTAAATTAGTTTCTGTTATTTTCCCCCACTTCATGCATGGCTCTGTACAATTGTACTCTGCTTGTACGTATTATCGTATTATGGCGCACAGAAACTAACAAGCCTGCTGCACGGCGCCAGCCGTATATGCGCAATGAGGCCAATTATGCAAGTATGCAAGTTTCAGTATTGGCATACGCTATTATGATTGAGACAACAAGTACACCTTAAACCTCAGGGGTGTGCAACTAGCATAATTGAAGACCCGGATAATGCCTACACACTGTATAATAGATCGAGGAAGTAAGTTTATACAGACATGTCCAAATTTTGAGCCAAAGTATTTCGCAAAAAAAGTTCTAGCTACATGATGTTGATTTTTGTTTTAAAACCAAATCTCTATGCATGTTTGAGCCCAAAACCCACAGATTTACACACAGCCAGTGGCGGAACCAGGATTTAGCTACGCCTCGGGCTAAACTGTAATAACCTAAAACTAACATCAATTTTTATCTACACCACGACATAACAAAAGTACATTACAAATACATTGTTGATATGAAACTTGAGTAACATGAAGGTAACACACATCAGAAAAGTTAGGCTCTATATAAGTTCAGTGAATAAATGTGAGATAATAATAAATGAAATGTAATGCCTGTTTAGACTAATAGCTGAAAGCCTGAAGCCACCATGGGGTAATTCTTCTACATGGAAAGAGATCATATCTGATCTCTCATATTTGTGCTTAATAATAAATAACGGTACAGGCAAGCTGGTTGAACAAGAAAAATTAATTACAATACATAATGTAACACACTTACTGTGCAGAGTAGTGCAAGTGTTTCCTTCCATTCATTTAGTGGCCAAGCACTCACAAAACTCATTAAATCATTGCCCACCATAGCAGAAACAACCTGAGTTTGAACCAACGGAAAGATAAATCATGGTAATATAAGCAGAAATATTGTAGTCAGAAATAATAAAGCTGAGATATTCAATAAACGAGAATACAAGAATACCTTTAGATAGGGTGAGATACTTTTCTTAAGATAATGAATTCTTGTGCTTTCCCATAGAGCAGAACCACCAGCATGGACAATAACCAGAGCATCAAGATTAAGTGTGTCTACCAATGTTTTGCTCAGTTCATCGGTTGAATTCACAGTCGGTTCTTGAGGTGGATAGCCAAGATGAGCAAGAAATTTTGTCCGGGCAAAATCCCCATCCTCGAACATAACCCTTAAGAAGACCCATGTTTCTCTGTCCTCGTCAGATCTATTCAAACATTTGTAGCATAGAGTTAGTTGCAGGCAAAAATTAGGAAATGTTCCACTCACGGGAAAGAACATACAAAGATTCTTGCGATTTTTTGTCACACAGAGCACGCAATGAACTATTGCACGCAGTGAAATAGGTAGAGTGGCTTACCAATTGCTGCATGAAGTAGCCCTTGGTCGACGGGTCGATCTCGGCCTGGAGCCCTAGAGGGCCGAGGGGAGAGCTGCCACTCGGGTTGCCGGGACGGGAGGGGACAGCCGCCGTTTAGGCCGCCGCCCGCCAGGATGCGAGGGGAGAGCCGCCGCTTTGGCCGCCGGGAGAGAGGGGAGAGCCGCCGCCGGGGGAGAGGGGAGAGCCGCCGCTCGGGCTGTGTAGAGACCCGAATATGCAAATCCGGACTCTCCTGTGTATTCTGCACTAGTCCAGGATCACGCTAGTGCACACAGTGTAAACAAAGATAAATATCATCCACACCACGATATTCTAAGGAAAATCCAAATTATATTAATAATCATCAGAGTATGACCTTATGGCCAAGTTTACAATTATTAGCCGGAAGGCTTAAAAGAAACTAGCAGCGGAAATCCAAAAGAAAACGCAGCAGCCAATCGACACGCCTACAGGCTATCGAGTGGAGAACGAAGCCTAATCCGCGAAGACGTCGAAGTACTCTCCTTCTGGAACCTCCTGCTGGTGATACTCCTCCTCCTCAACTGAGCAACAGGGGCATAAAGCCGTGAGTACATTGGTACTCAGCAAGCCGTTTGTAACAAATGGATGCAATATAATATGCAAGGCTTACCAATGGATGGCTGAAAGGTTAATTTGCATAAAACAGCATTTGAAAATACACTAAATAGATTGAAGGCGCATTTGAAGTAAATCAATAATAAACAATAATCAAAGGAATTGAAGTAACCACTTATGGATCTCCCAGCCATAAGCTAAACCAACCACTTAAGGACCTCCCAACCAACAGTGAATTAACCACCCACTGTCCAAAACTTTTTAGAAATAACTATACCTCGTGTGAAATCACCGAGCATTGTCCATGACCGAGGACACGGCTATTCGAATAGTTTTACACTCTGCAGAGGTTGCACAACTGTACCCACACGATGTGATAATCCTCACGTTAAAGATAATCACAACAAGGCTTTTACAATGATCCATCTCAACCCGATCCCACTCGCTAAGGTTTCGCCGTCGAGTAGGGTAACCCCCTAGTCGGTAATTGCCCCCTCTTGCGCCACGACAACATCGGTAGTGAAACCAAAGTTGAGACTTCACAAATTATTATGCCAGGTCTATCCCATACTAGACATGTGGTTTGCACGGTAAAGCTCAGATCAATGGCGCACAAAGTTAAGTCCTTAAATGTTACCCCGGCGAAACATCCACATCCCAATGTGCAACCTGCACCCCCTTTACTGCACGATCATTCGCCCGAGTGAAAACCATTTTGTATAACCAACACCAATGACACTACCCATGTCCTGGCAATCAAATTTTATAAATGTGGCTGACCACCACGTTCCAATATATCATTAAGTCAAGATTAATTAACACATGTGGTGATAGACCCAACGATACTAAAAGCATGATTAAGCATTCTAATCGTGCCATCCCAAATGTGATCGTAACATAGCATCACTACTAAGTTTCCCAACCTATGGTGACAATGGCATCATGGCATTCAAATTTAACAAGGAGGGAATTACTCAATTGAGGTGATAACTACCAATTACAAGGTTTGTATAAAAGTAGCGATGCAATGTAATTTAAAACAAAATATTTAAATAATAGATTGCAAACTGGGTTCAACATGATCAAAGGACACGACTTGCCTTGGCCTTGCTCAGTTGACGGCTCTTGATCTTCAAATCCAACTTCCGCTCCTTCGAACGCGTGATCTAACGAGAGAGAACGCAAATCGAAACACAAAATAAAATCAAATAAAATTCAAATGAACTCCAAAAATTCTCAAACTTGAACCAAAAGATAGAGCTCAATTTTATATGAATTTAGGAAAATAATCGGGTCAATCGGAGCTAGGACGAAGGAGAACGGGCTCTGGGAAGTTTTAATTCAGAGAAAAAGAGACAGACAGGTAGTCGTTACGACCA
Source organism: Dendrocalamus latiflorus (assembly GCA_017311315.1). Classification (NCBI taxonomy): domain Eukaryota; kingdom Viridiplantae; phylum Streptophyta; class Magnoliopsida; order Poales; family Poaceae; genus Dendrocalamus; species Dendrocalamus latiflorus. The sequence goes on along the minus strand of CM029629.1, from coordinate 5,868,078 downwards.
CAAAGGATCCCTACGACCACGCAGAGAAATTTACGACCACGAAGAACTTTACGACTACAACCACAAACCAATCTAAGACTACGAAGCCGCTTACGACCACTTAGGCAGGCTTACGACCACGTAGTCGAGCACATGACTACGATCACTCAGTCGAGATTACGACTACGTAGTCGAACCTACTACTTCGACCACACCGAACAATCCACGACTACGGCCACACGGGCGGCTACGATTGCACAGTGGCTACGACTACTCAGGCAGACTTACGACCATGAAGTCGTTTACGACCACATGATCGAACTTACCGGTGGCTTTACGACTTACGACTAAGACTCTACAACGTAGTCGTAGAACCTTACGACCACACGGATCTACGACACACGGATCTACGACCACGGATGGCGGCGGGACTCACCGGCGACGGCAGAACGACGGCGAGGACGACACGATCTCGGGCTCCGGCACGACCACGGCAGCGGCTACGCGCACGACCACGGCTTTGGCGAGGCGCACGACCCCAGCGGCTCAACTCGGAGGCGAGGCTTGACTTGGGACGAGGGAGACACCAGGGGTTCGGCCCTTTTATACCCGGTCGTAGAGGTGTCCTGGTCGGCCACGAGTACGAGTCCGGGTGGGATACGACCTGAGAGTCCCACTCGCATACGAGTACGACTTGCCAAAAGCGGGCGGCTGCGATGCGGGGCGGGGTTCTGGATGGCTGACACGCGGCGGGGGCGGAAGCGGTTGCGGCTCAACCGACTGGTTTTTCTTTTTCTTTTTCTTTTTCTTTTTCCAGAAATTCAATTAAATCATTTTGAGCTCTAGAAAAAAACAAATAACTCCAGAAAAAATCACATAAAATGCCAGAAAAACTCTTGAGGCTCAGGGAACTCAAATAAAATACTTTTGGCACCATTTAATGTTTAACTTAATCATATTAAATCCTTTTAATTCATAAAACTTTCATTTAAGCTTTAATTAATTCCAGAAAATTCAAATGGTGAATTTTATTTCGAAAGCTTCAAAAAGGCTCTGAAAATCAGGATGTTACAAACCTCCCCCCTTAAACGGAATCTCGACCCCGAGATTCTGGCTCTCTAAGGAATAGGTTTGGAAACTCCGCTCTAAGATCCTTCTCATTCTCCCAGGTTGCTTCCTCCTCGGAATGGTTGCTCCATTGAACCTTGCAAAAGCGAACTGTCCTTCTTCTGGTTACACGCTCTGCCACTTCCAAAATTTTTATAGGATGTTCTTTATAAGACAGATCCTCCTGAAGATCCACCGCCTCTACGGGCACTGCTTCCTCTGGCACTCTCAAGCACTTCTTTAGTTGAGATACATGGAAAACATCATGGATCCCGCTCAAGGTGTTTGGTAATTCCAGCTGGTATGCAACCTCTCCTTTGCGCTTTAAAATTTTAAATGGCCCCACATACCTTGGCGCTAGCTTTCCCTTCATTTGAAATCTCTTAACACCTTTGAAGGGTGTGATCCTGAGATACACATAGTCATTTGGCTCAAAACTTAAATCTCTTCGACGAGTATCAGCATAACTCTTCTGTCTGGCTTGGGCTGCCTTTAGCCTTTCTTGAATCAAACGTACTTTCTCTTCTGCTTCTTGAAGACATTCTGGCCCGAAGATTTGACTCTCCCCCGTCTCTTTCCAATTGAGAGGGGTTCTACATTTTCTGCCATACAGGGCTTCAAACGGTGACATTTGTAGACTAGTCTGGTAACTGTTATTGTGGGAGAACTCCGCAAAAGGTAAACAACTATGCCATTTAGCTCTGTGATCCAATACACAAGCTCTTAACATATCCTCCAGGATTTGATTCACACGCTCCGTCTGACCATCCGTTTGCGGATGATATGCTGTACTGAAGTTCAAGTGAGTACCCATTGCCTCGTGAAAGCTATTCCAAAATCGTGAAGTAAACTGCGACCCACGATCCGATACTATCCTCTTGGGCACCCCATGAAGACTCACAATCCTGGACATGTATAACTCGGCCAATTTATCTCCAGAATAAGTTGTTTTGACCGGAAGAAAGTGAGCGACCTTTGTTAGTCGATCCACAATTACCCATATTGAGTCGTAGCCCTCTTTAGTCTTGGGTAAGCCTGTAATAAAGTCCATTCCCACATCTTCCCACTTCCATTCAGGAATCTTCAAGGGTTGCAGCAAACCTGCTGGTCTTTGATGTTCAGCCTTCACTCTTTGGCACACATCGCAAAGTGCTACATACTCGGCTATCTCGCGCTTCATACATGGCCACCAATATTTGTCTTTAATATCCTGGTACATCTTGGTACTGCCGGGATGGATTGAATATAAGGACTCATGCGCTTCCTTAAGTAATAACTTCTTCAGTTCCCTCTTGTTTGGTACGCACAAACGCGTCTTATACCACATGATTCCCTGATCGTCCTCCACAAAGCCGGGTGCTTTGCCTTCCTTTAAACCTTCTTTGATTCTCTGGATATTTTCATCCCCTGGTTGCTCGTGACGAATCTGACTATCCAGGGTCGGCTGCAAGTCCAAGGTAGCTAACACCCCTTCCTCAACCAACTCCAAACTAAGCTTCTGAAATTCCTCGTGTAGAGCTGGTTGGTTTTCCTTGACCATCACTGTATTGCAATACACCTTTCTACTCAACGCGTCTGCCACTACATTGGCTTTTCCTGGATGATAATGGATTCCGATGTCATAATCCTTTATTAATTCTAACCATCTTCTTTGTCTTAGGTTGAGCTCCGATTGTGTGAAAATATATTTCAGGCTCTTATGATCCGTGTAGATCTCACTTCGGTTACCCATTAAATAGTGACGCCAAATTTTCAGGGCATGCACAACTGCTGCCAACTCCAAGTCATGCGTGGGGTAGTTCTCTTCGTGTGGTCTCAGCTGGCGTGATGCATAAGCCACCACCCTCTTGTCCTGCATCAACACACACCCCAAACCTTTGCGGGATGCATCACAGTAGATCTCAAAGTCCTTCTTGATGTCGGGTAGAATTAGTACTGGCGCTGTTGTCAGACTTTCTTTTAACTTCCGAAAACTCTTTTCGCATTCTGGCGTCCATTCAAATTTCTTTTCCTTCTTTAATAGCTGGGTGAGAGGTCGAGCTACACTGGAGAATCCTTCAATGAATCTACGATAATAACCTACCATTCCCAGGAAGCTTCTGACCTGGGTCACTGACGTGGGTGCCTTCCAAGTAAGCACATCATGTACTTTACCTGCGTCAACGGACACTCCTTTTGCTGTCCACACATGACCCCAAAAGGCAACTTCCTTCATCCAAAATTCGCACTTGCTGAACTTGGCATATAACTTATGTTCCCGCAATCTCTGCAATACCAACCTCAAATGCTCTTCGTGCTCCTCCTCATTCTTGGAGTAGATCAGGATGTCATCGATAAACACAACGACAAACTTGTCCAAGTAATCCATGAACACTTTGTTCATCAGGTACATAAAATAGGCTGGGGCATTGGTTAAGCCAAAGGACATCACGGTGAACTCATACAATCCATAACGAGTTGAGAAGGCTGTCTTGGGTATGTCCTCCGGTCGAATCCTCATTTGGTGATATCCCGACCTCAAATCAATCTTGGAGAACACTCCAGCTCCTTTTAACCGATCAAACAAATCATCAATTCGGGGCAAAGGATACTTGTTCTTGATGGTAACTTCATTGAGAGCTCGGTAATCCACACACATCCGCTGGCTACCATCCTTCTTCTTGACGAACAGTACCGGTGCCCCCCACGGAGAGGTACTAGGTCTGACATATCCTTTATCCAACAATTCTTGTATTTGCTTCTTCAATTCTGCTAACTCATTGGCGGGCATTCGGTAAGGTCTCTTGAAAATCGGTGATGTGCCTGGTGCTAACTCAATTGCGAACTCCACTTCTCTTTTTGGTGGCATCCCAGGGAGATCATCAGGAAAAACATCTGGATATTCTCTGGCAACTGGCACTTCATTTAGGGCAATCCCTTTACTTTGGCATACCATCACTTTTTCTGGCTGCTTCATATCGGCCTCAAATCTCACTTTGCTTCCATCGAGACCGTCCAAGGTGACTGCTCGGCTTCCACATTCCAACACTGCTTGATGTTTCTTGAGCCAATCCATACCCAGAATTACGTCCAAAGACTGGATATTCAGCACAACCAAATCCGCGGAGAACTCTACTCCTTGGATGGCTATCCTAACCTTGGGGCATCCTAGGTTTGTACTCATCTCAGAGCCTGGGGATTGAACCAATAAAATGGAACCAAGTGCAACGACTTCCAACTTATGCTTTAGAGCAAAACTCCGGGAAACAAACGAATGTGAAGCTCCAGAATCGAACAAAACTGTGGCAGGAACCGAGTTTACTTGAAACTTACCGATCACAACATCTGGTGCTGCTTGAGCCTCCTCCATGGTGACATGGTTCACCTGGCCGCGCATCACGGTCTGCGATCCTCTGCTGGGTTGACTTGATGTTTGCGGTGCTCCACGTCCTGACCTTGCTGCGGGAGTCTGATCTGGTGTAGAGCCCAAGTTGAAACGAACTGGTGTCAAGGCTTGATTCTGCGGGCATTTGTTGGCATAATGTCCCGTTTCATGGCATTTGAAACAGGTAACTGCTGTCATGGGCTTGGTGATCCTCTGCTGTTGGCTTCCAACTGGAATTGGCCTTGGTCCTGATGAGAACTGGCGAGGAGCTGGTGCAGGTGTTTTGAATCCGGACTGCTGTGGAACACGAGTGGGCTGAAACGTACTGAAGCGGGTCCTCTGAGCCTGGTGCATCTGTGATCCTTGCTGCATCATCCTCCGCTTGCGAGATTCCTCTAACTCACGACGACTCTCCTCAATGAGCATCGCTTTGTCCACCATGTTTTGAAAGCTGGCGTAGTCATTTCCCACCACTTGAACTTTCAGACTGGGGTTTAGTCCTTTCTTGAACCTCTTTTGACGGGCATCATCTGTAGCGACATCCTCCGGGGCATAACGGGCTAGCTGGGTGAATTTATTGAGATACTCACTCACGGACATGTTCTTCTGCTGTAATTCCCGGAATTCCTCCTTCTTCATCTCAATCACTCCGTCCAAAACATGGGTATGACGAAAAGCTGCGGCGAACTCCGCCCAAGTGATGCTATCTTGATCTTCATGAGCAGCACAGTAGTTTTCCCACCATTCAGCTGCAGCGCCTTCTAGCTGGTGGGCGGCATACAAAACCTTCTCGCGGTCCGTACACTGGGCAAGATTAAGCTTCTTTTCTGTTGAGCGCATCCAGTCATCGGCTTCCAAAGGCTCCGAAGATCGTGAATAAGTGGGTGGCCTTGTCCTCATGAATTCTGCAAATTTAGACTGTTGACGAACTGGTTGGGGCATTGCCATTCCTTGATTCTGCCGATTCATCATTGCGTTCATATTCTGCATCATGGTATTCATTAATTGGGTCTGGGCAGCCATGAACTGACTCAAGGTCGGATCTAAACCAGCCGGATTCGCATGCTGCTCTGGAGTTGCTTGGTTTCCATTACTGCCTTCCGGATCTTGGTTCATTTGACCGCGTCCTGCGGAGCTCCGGGTGTCAACCATTTCTGCTTTGTTCTGAAGGAAAAGACCATTTGTTGAGAACTGACTCTTCAAGGCTCAATAGGTAAGAGGGAAAAGCAAAGGTAAGTGGTAAACTCGTCTGAGGGGGTAACTAATGGCAATCCTAAAACTAAGCAAACACTTAGCCGAAAAGGCTAACAAAAGAAGCAATAAACTCCACAAAAAGACTTTTGACATGACTGCATCATAATGCTAGAAGCAAAACTGCAGCTCACATCACACCCAACGGCAAACAAGAAGCAAAACGTTCTATACGATGCTAAAACTATAACAGGGTTCAAATCTAACGACTCCTAATCTTCATGGAAATCTCCAATCTTGTCTTGACATATTGGGCGCTTCCTTGATCCAAACTTCACAGCACCGCTTGAAGAATTCCACGCCAATCTTCACTTGGGTTAGGGGAGACTCCAGACATCTAAGGACATTATAGGGATAAGAAGTCAACTTGAATTTTGAAAACAATGTTTCAGAGGAGGCAAGGAGTAAGATTCCTAAGAATGATGTAAGAATAAAGAATTACTAGACAATCATTTGGTTGATTTGTTTTAGAAAATAAAATTTGAAAACTTCGCTAATTCGACCAGTCTATCTAGGGCTTCGTCCTGCAGTCGATTTGGCTCTGATACCATCTCTGTAGAGACCCGAATATGCAAATCCGGACTCTCCTGTGTATTCTGCACTAGTCCAGGATCACGCTAGTGCACACAGTGTAAACAAAGATAAATATCATCCACACCACGATATTCTAAGGAAAATCCAAATTATATTAATAATCATCAGAGTATGACCTTATGGTCAAGTTTACAATTATTAGCCGGAAGGCTTAAAAGAAACTAGCAGCGGAAATCCAAAAGAAAACGCAGCAGCCAATCGACACGCCTACAGGCTATCGAGTGGAGAACGAAGCCTAATCCGCGAAGACGTCGAAGTACTCTCCTTCTGGAACCTCCTGCTGGTGATACTCCTCCTCCTCAACTGAGCAACAGGGGCATAAAGCCGTGAGTACATTGGTACTCAGCAAGCCGTTTGTAACAAATGGATGCAATATAATATGCAAGGCTTACCAATGGATGGCTGAAAGGTTAATTTGCATAAAACAGCATTTGAAAATACACTAAATAGATTGAAGGCGCATTTGAAGTAAATCAATAATAAACAATAATCAAAGGAATTGAAGTAACCACTTATGGATCTCCCAGCCATAAGCTAAACCAACCACTTAAGGACCTCCCAACCAACAGTGAATTAACCACCCACTGTCCAAAACTTTTTAGAAATAACTATACCTCGTGTGAAATCACCGAGCATTGTCCATGACCGAGGACACGGCTATTCGAATAGTTTTACACTCTGCAGAGGTTGCACAACTGTACCCACACGATGTGATAATCCTCACGTTAAAGATAATCACAACAAGGCTTTTACAATGATCCATCTCAACCCGATCCCACTCGCTAAGGTTTCGCCGTCGAGTAGGGTAACCCCCTAGTCGGTAATTGCCCCCTCTTGCGCCACGACAACATCGGTAGTGAAACCAAAGTTGAGACTTCACAAATTATTATGCCAGGTCTATCCCATACTAGACATGTGGTTTGCACGGTAAAGCTCAGATCAATGGCGCACAAAGTTAAGTCCTTAAATGTTACCCCGGCGAAACATCCACATCCCAATGTGCAACCTGCACCCCCTTTACTGCACGATCATTCGCCCGAGTGAAAACCATTTTGTATAACCAACACCAATGACACTACCCATGTCCTGGCAATCAAATTTTATAAATGTGGCTGACCACCACGTTCCAATATATCATTAAGTCAAGATTAATTAACACATGTGGTGATAGACCCAACGATACTAAAAGCATGATTAAGCATTCTAATCGTGCCATCCCAAATGTGATCGTAACATAGCATCACTACTAAGTTTCCCAACCTATGGTGACAATGGCATCATGGCATTCAAATTTAACAAGGAGGGAATTACTCAATTGAGGTGATAACTACCAATTACAAGGTTTGTATAAAAGTAGCGATGCAATGTAATTTAAAACAAAATATTTAAATAATAGATTGCAAACTGGGTTCAACATGATCAAAGGACACGACTTGCCTTGGCCTTGCTCAGTTGACGGCTCTTGATCTTCAAATCCAACTTCCGCTCCTTCGAACGCGTGATCTAACGAGAGAGAACGCAAATCGAAACACAAAATAAAATCAAATAAAATTCAAATGAACTCCAAAAATTCTCAAACTTGAACCAAAAGATAGAGCTCAATTTTATATGAATTTAGGAAAAAGAATCGGGTCAATCGGAGCTAGGACGAAGGAGAACGGGCTCTGGGAAGTTTTAATTCAGAGAAAAAGAGACAGACAGGTAGTCGTTACGACCACAAAGGATCCCTACGACCACGCAGAGAAATTTACGACCACGAAGAACTTTACGACTACAACCACAAACCAATCTAAGACTACGAAGCCGCTTACGACCACTTAGGCAGGCTTACGACCACGTAGTCGAGCACATGACTACGATCACTCAGTCGAGATTACGACTACGTAGTCGAACCTACTACTTCGACCACACCGAACAATCCACGACTACGGCCACACGGGCGGCTACGACTGCACAGCGGCTACGACTACTCAGGCAGACTTACGACCATGAAGTCGTTTACGACCACATGATCGAACTTACCGGTGGCTTTACGACTTACGACTAAGACTCTACAACGTAGTCGTAGAACCTTACGACCACACGGATCTACGACACACGGATCTACGACCACGGATGGCGGCGGGACTCACCGGCGACGGCAGAACGACGGCGAGGACGACACGATCTCGGGCTCCGGCACGACCACGGCAGCGGCTACGCGCACGACCACGGCTTTGGCGAGGCGCACGACCCCAGCGGCTCAACTCGGAGGCGAGGCTTGACTTGGGACGAGGGAGACACCAGGGGTTCGGCCCTTTTATACCCGGTCGTAGAGGTGTCCTGGTCGGCCACGAGTACGAGTCCGGGTGGGATACGACCTGAGAGTCCCACTCGCATACGAGTACGACTTGCCAAAAGCGGGCGGCTGCGATGCGGGGCGGGGTTCTGGATGGCTGACACGCGGCGGGGGCGGAAGCGGTTGCGGCTCAACCGACTGGTTTTTCTTTTTCTTTTTCTTTTTCTTTTTCTTTTTCCAGAAATTCAATTAAATCATTTTGAGCTCTAGAAAAAAACAAATAACTCCAGAAAAAATCACATAAAATGCCAGAAAAACTCTTGAGGCTCAGGGAACTCAAATAAAATACTTTTGGCACCATTTAATGTTTAACTTAATCATATTAAATCCTTTTAATTCATAAAACTTTCATTTAAGCTTTAATTAATTCCAGAAAAATTCAAATGGTGAATTTTATTTCGAAAGCTTCAAAAAGGCTCTGAAAATCAGGATGTTACAGGCTGCCGGGAGAGAGCCGATGGGAGATCTGCCACTCGGGCCGCCGGGACGGGAGGGGAGAGCGAGCGGCCACCGGGAGAGAGGGGAGAGCCACCGCGGGAGGAGAGGGGAGAGGCGCCGGGGGGGGGGGGAGAGGGGAGAGCCTCCGCGGGGGCGAGGGGAGAGGCGTCGCGGGGGGAGAAGGGAGATCCGCCGTCGCCATCGGGACGTCTGGACGTGGGAGTTGGGTGGGCGCTAGGGTTTCCATCGTGGGCTGGGCCACTTATGCCGCCTCGGGCTGGGCTGTGATGCCTCGGGCTGAACCTTTAAACAGTGTATTTTTCGGCCTTCTTAAAATTTTTTTGCACTGCTAATTTTGCTGGGCCTCGGGCTACAGCCTACCTAGCCCGAGGCCCAGTTCCGCCCCTGCACACAGCTAAAGTCTAACAAAGCAAACCATAGAGCTCAGAAGTCGACGAGAAGAGGGAGTTAAATAGGAGCCTGACAAATAACAGTTTCTCTAACTTTTTTTTTCAAGATTCTCAGTCTTTCACTCCAATAGCTATGATTAGCTAAAAAATTCGAAGTCTAAACAGCAACAATGAAGTCTCTACAAAAAACTGAGGAAAACATGCCTTGATGTGTTGTGACCGCTTGGACCTGTCTGACCCCTACTTGATAGGTAGTTTCATCTCTGGGCGGTCTGACCTCTAGTTTGTTGGCAGTTTGATCTCTCCTAAGAACATAATAGATTTTTAGCATGATTTCGAATCAAAAAATCAACGAAACTTTTAATCAATAGCTTCAAACTACTTGAAACTTTGCACATACCTAGATTATGATTCTAATCCATCAAGAAATCAAAACAAATCATTGTAAAGATATGACCTTTCTTCATTCTAAGGAAGGTTGCACCAAAATCAGGCAAAATACGAAAACGATGATTGAGATGAGCTCATGGAAGGAATTAAACCAAGATGGCTAAGGATGGTTTCCTACACATCCTAGCATCCTCAAATCACAACAAGAACCAATCCAAATACTCTCAAGATCAAAACTCCCAAAATTACACTTTCTTGAGTCAAAATCGGGCAAATCTAAGAACTTGCAAAGGAGGGTGCTAGATGGATGGAATCTGATCTTCAAGAGATATATTCAATACTTACACATTCTTGGTACAAACCAAGATCAAGAGGGGAGACGAAAATATCAAAAACAAAGACAAATCAAGTTGGGCGACTAGGCTCTGTCACACAACGGTTGGACGATTTGGCCCCCGTTGGGCGACTAGGGGTATAACTCCTTGTCACGCACGGCCGCCCGAGCGCAATGCTCATTTACTTCGGCTACCGAGAGAAAAGAGAGAGGGAGAAGAGAAAGAGAGGAGAGAAGGAGAGGAGGAAAGAAAAGGAGGAGGAGAGAGGAGAGGGAGAGGAGGGAGGAGAGGAGAAAAAAGGAGAAGAGAGGAGAGGAGGATGGATCTGCATATCAATGACGGCTAGTTTTCTATATTTTTTGTATATTTATTTTTCAAACATGGTAGAATAACAACGAAAATAATTAAATTTATAGTTTAGAAAGTAACACCAATTTAGTAATTAATAATTGTATTATTGTTTAGATCGCTCTGTTATGCATTTGAAAGCCCAATTAATTTTGTTAGTCACTTATAAATTGTAGAAATCCTGTAATAAGTTTTCTTAGCTTCTAGAATAATTAATAGCCATCAAAAGATTTAAAACTGTTCATGACAATTAGAATAGCACGTTGATTTAAAATAGTTCGCTATGATTTAAGATTATGCGTAGTAATTAAAATTGTATGCGACGATTTAAATATTATTTGAGTCGTACAAATCCGCAGATGATGAAAATAAAATTTAGAAATCGCACAGGGATGCCTTAGTGTAATTAATTTAAATATTATTTAAGATTTACTTTCTGTTATATCTATAAGTAAATCATCACGTGGTACTAATTACGAAAAAAGAATAGGTAGAAAGAGGGAAGAATTTAGTACGTGAGCCTGAGATGTAAAATTATTTAGATAGGTAGATAAATGCGTATGCACCAATGAGAAATTAAATAGGCATAATAGCATACGTAAAATCGGCTAGACATGATTTGAAGAATTTCCGAAGCTATGCTATTAATAATTGAACCAATAATTGTGTCATAATTGCTAACTTCAAATTTATTTGCAAACATGGCTCACGACCTTGGTGGTTTGGACTAGCCTTTTGGCCTGCTGGACCTGCATGTCGATGCGCAACACCGCGCGAGCTGTTGTGTCCCGCATCCTGAGGGCGGGGACGACCAGACCCAGTTAGGGGTGGCCCGTACGCAGACACCCCGATAGGCTTAGAGACTAGACCCACGCTGGAGAGATAGGTTTACGTACAAAGTATGGCATGTCTTTTTACGATATTTGTGCTATGTACTTACTTATTCATGCTTTGTATAGGCTGAACGGTGCATAGGGTGATGCGCCAGTTTGGCCTTTGCCATTTTGTTCCTGTCCCCGTAGGGCGTCGGGTGCCTGACTTGACCCACACGTGAGTTACACACAACATATTTCCCTATAGTTTTTTCTCAATTTTATTATGATGCCTTCTAATTGCAGTTGTACGTTTCGCGGGTACAATAAGAGGGGTGGTAGCGGGACGAGCTGGGCCGCGAAGATGGCGCCGTGGGTGGTGGAGTGGGCGGAGGCACTCCAGGACTTTGTGCAGGAGAGCACCGTGTATGACCCTAGCACATATGATGAGTACCTACACCGGTATGGTTCACAGACACGTACCGGCTGGTACTTGATGTTGACCCTCCCCCGCTCACGTACCAGCACCGATCAACACGTACCCCGTGCACTAAGCGCGGAACATCGCCCTCGCGGTACGTACTCTCGTGTTCGAAAGTTTCAGGGTATGGTTACCACAATTACTATTTTGACACTTTTATATACTTCTTGCAGACGGACATCACCGCCTAGATCGTGGGGGACACCAGGTCGAGGTGACGTGTGACGAGCTGCTACACCTTGTCCATCAGGTCTACGAGAGGGCGAGGGTGCCCTCACCCTCTCATCGTGCAGGACGCTCCCGGATGTGGCTGTATCGATGTGCACACCGAGGCTGCCACATCCTGCAGCTCAAGTAGGAGGCTCTAGAGGGTCACGTGACTACCCCGGGCACTACCACCATCGCCGCTGGGCTAGGCCAGAGGGTCAACGTGGGCACGCACCTGCACACTACCACCGTCGTCATCTGTGGACCGCTACCTGCCATTGGCAAGGCAGCACACATTGTTTGGCCAGGGCCGGTCCGACGGGTATGACGGTTGGCTCCATGCCATGGCCCACACGAAAGGTATGTCTTGTCTCTTAATGTTTTTTCACGTTGATATATTGCATGAATAAACAATACATGTCTTGTAGATACGACGCATCGGGCAGGAGTTCGGCTATCCCCTACGAGGATCTCCTGGTGGATGTGAGTGACTTTCTAGCAGACGACCCAACAGAGGTCCTTTTTGGGTCGCAGCTCAGCAATGTGCCAGTTCCCATGCAGCCACATGTGCAATCCACCCCTGAGGCATTGGGAGCATGGGTCAGCAAGCCTTCTAATCGCCTCACACAGTCAGCGCGCTGACACCCCGTGCTGAGAAAGGCTAAGCGGGCCCGTACGGGCAAGCACCGACCGAGGGTGGGACATGGCGACGACCGAGGAGGTGCTGTGGGGGTGTAGCTGGTGGCGAGTAGTGGGCCTTCCTCCTATTTTGTGTATTTTTTTTGTTGAGTGCATATTTTTCTTTGTCTTACTCCATGTATGAATTCTCTATTGCATCCCAATATCACTTACTTTTGTACTTACTAATCGTTGCTATCTTAATCGTCCTCACAAAATTCTGTAGAAAATTTATCACATTATAGCAACATACAACGATCACAAAATGTTATTGCGAGTCTAACAGATTTTGTACCATTTGCAATCTATGAAAATCACACAGACGGATCGACTCACATTATCTGCCCTTTTATTTCAAAAAAGAAACAACTTACAAACAAGATTTACTAAATGTATTACCTATAACAATTTTCATTTACTAAATGTCGTCACGTTTTCCCGTATTCAGTCTCCCCCAAACTATCTCTAGGTGCATTGGCCTCATCAGTTGGCTTACCATATGCACCAACTTGCCTTTCCACGATCCTATCTTCTCTATGCTCCCACTTGAGTCATGTAGTCTCACTTAGACTTATATAACACTCTAGACCTCAGCTCCCCTCTAGTCCTGGTCCAATGCCGCTAACTACTACGTCCTCCAAGTAACCTACACATCCAAAGGTCAAGTAACCATGTCGAGCACAAGTTTTATACAGTTGACTCATGTTAGTCAAAACAATATATCTTGCAACATATATGCAACAAATCCAAAGTATTTGGCCAATCCCCAACTCATACCAAACTAAACTCTGCTGAATCCTACTTGGTCGATCAGACCGTCAACCATTGGTTAGTCTGACCACGCCAATCTACTCTAGTCAAACCCTGGTAATAGGAGAGCCAATCTAACCGTTGGACCAACGTTGGTCAGACCGGCCTATGGTCGACGATCATACCTCTTAAGAGCACCAGAAAACACCCTTTCTAAAATTTTGGTTAAACTCTATCTAGTTTCAATTCAGAACTCCAGATTAAGTGACACCCAGTGCAAAGACATCCCCAACACACATTCACAAGTGTTTAGTGTCTATTCTCTAAAAGGCCATATAGTCTGTCAACCGCTCTAAAGTCGTTGGTCGAACAACCAAAACCAGACTAGTCAGACTATCATTACTGGACTGATCAGACCACTTAACTCCTGACAGTAACTCTAAAAACTGAAAAGGTTCAAAACCAAACTCAAACTTCGATAGAATTTACATATCAAAATCAAATGCTCATCATACACGTGGGGTGACCTCCATATGTTCTCACCATAACATTCAAGTTACTACTATACGAAGGAAACACATGCAATCATATAGCATATACATAGCTCGAGGCTAAAGCTACAAACTAACGAGAAAACGTAAGCGTATATATGAATCTAAGCCGTTACAATCAGAACGAACCAGACAAACAAATCAGATCAATCATTTCTCCTCCTACTGACGTTGCAATTCTGCCCCCAATCAACGTTGTTGGGTGTGCATTAACCCTGCACGGACATGTGTGAGATGCCCGCATGCACCTACCTAGCCACAGGTTGCCGCGCGCAGTGGGTCAGCCAGAGGAAGAAGCTGGAGGATAAGGTCGGGGAGGACGAGGGAGCAAGGGAGCAGTCCCACGTGCGTGCCACATCCCACGTGGTGCGCGCGTGTGCGCCACCATGGCTTGCAGGGTCGCGGCAGGCAGGCAGGCAGAGGCAGAATCCTCAAAACCTGGCGACTCTCGAACTCTACTGGATTCTTAATTTGCAGGCGTATGTTCTCGTTATCTCGTAGAGGTTTGCACGTAGTTGTACCTAGCTACCCAACGCACCCAAGACAGATCTGTTTAGAACGGGGAAATTAAAATGTCATGAAGGTCCCGTACGAGTGTCGAAAGATTAGCTTTAATTTGTGTGAAATTATTTCGCTTCAAACGGGGCCTTTGATCTCATCTCTTCGCTGGACGGCGCCAATATATAGTGCAATAATTTAACTCCGCTGAAAACCTAGGATGCAATGCATGAGTGCTGAGCTAGACGAAAAGGCAAAGGTGCTTCTGTACAACCCCGAGTGGCACATGACATGCTACGCCATGCATCACCGGCCAGCCGGCCATTTCCTCCATGCATTGGCTTCATCGATCGCTCCCATTTGTGATCATCCCGGGTCAGCATGTGCCCTCTGGCCTGTTCGCTGGTAGGCTTGTAAACTTGCCGTTCTGATCACGACGGCTCAATGATACGTCGATGCCATCTCATCTAACTAACCGACCGATGTCGTATATGCATATACATGTGATCGATCAGTGGCGGACCTAGTAAGACTCCAGCAGTGAGGGCACAGCTCCACTTAAAATTTAATCTATATCTATATTAATTAAAATTTTATTATTTGTGCTCCGCTGGCCCAGTAAAAGTGCTTCTATTAAGCTTAAAATTAAGGGGAAAAAAAGCAGAAATCTAATATCAAAGTCATCTTTGCCCCCACTCAATTTTTATGCTGGTCCGCTCCGGCATATAATGTGGTTAAACGAGCCCAAACAAAGTTGTGTTTTGGCCATGTGAGATGATGGATATATGCAGGGGCCCAATCTATGCATGGTGCATGCATTCATGGAGTGTGTAGTGTAGGCTCATCATGCAAGTTGGGGTGTTAGTTTTGAGATGGGACATGTCGATGGCTGGCAGGTTGTGCAATGGGGGGCTTTCGATTCATTCACTTTGCTGTGAAAGTGTTGTCATGGAACTGCTGGTTGCTTGATGGAGATCACTTTGTGGGGGTGCCTGCTTTAGTTTGTGTGCACCCTGGGTGTTTCACACCGTGCTGAAAAAACTACCGATAGTTGGATGAGCTGACAAGACTGCTTTATTTGGCTTTCTCTGAAGAATGAAAGCCGGGTGTTTGCTAAGCGCAGTACTTATTAGTTTATGCATCGTTTTAAGGGTATGATTGTACCGTTAGCATAAAATGAAAACACTACTGCTCGAACATTTTGAAGTTTGCAATAGAGAGCGTTGTGCAAACATAGCATATCTTGTTGGGCATGGGAAAATACTTGATTGGAACAGGTGGCCTGTCAAGATTGGACATGAGAGTTGAGGCCAAAACTTCCCTGTGCCTGCCTTGCTACAACGAATACAGCTTCCCTGTCCCCTTTTCTGTGTTCCCATATACGTGGCAGCAGTCTAAGAGGAGTGGGTGTTGTTGCAGGTCCACAAAAAGTAAAGTAAAATGAATAGAGTATTGATACGTGTAAGGGAACAGGGACGGAAATAAGGAAAGGGAAGGAAGCTGCATTCTGCTACAACATCCAACTAGCTTTTCTAGGTAGGAGGTTCCCTGTCCTTGGTGTAGGGCACAGACAGGTGGGGCCGTCCATAGGTGAGAGAAGCGAAGAGGAGGATGAAGGGTGGCCCCACATGCCATGAGTCGGCAGGGGGTACATGGCAATTAGTGGCCTAAACCAGCAAGGCAAGCTAGCACAGCTGGAAAATTATTGAGCTGCTTTCCTCATGCCCAACAACAGTAGAGAGCAGTAATCATGGGTTCATGATGATGCTTTTCTTCGGAAGTTGCACGCTATTTTGACAGTTCAAGGGAACTAGTCGTAAATAACTAATCCCGTGCAATTGTGTGTTAATATAATCTAGATATATGTCTTTCATCTGCGCTTTTGGCTTTTGATCTTTCGGTATCAGTATTATTAGAGCATAGTTAATCTCAATATATTACAGATTAGAGCCATTTGAGAATTAAGTTAATATGATGGGCAATGGTCAAAGCCAAGCGTATTGCTAGTATTCAAGTGTACATTAGGTAGGGTTTAACTATTTTCCTCTCTCTTATAAGGGCGTCCGCAATGGTAATAGCTAGTACTAGCTATATAGTCAGCTGACGTGTAGGTGAGAGACAAAAGCAAAGACTATTTTATACTGTTGGACCCACATGCTCCTCTCTCATGTTCTTGAACTACGTGAAATAGATCAGCTATTTGCTCGTCGCTAGTGACTACTCTCTCTCCTACTTTTTCCTTGCCACATCAGATCTAGCTAACTAAATAGCCAGCTGTTGGAGACGCCCTAACAAGTGTCAATTGGGTAGCATCCAGGGCGGAGCAGTAAAGACTCATAGGGGGCGCAGACTCCACTTAATTTTTAGCTTGATATCTATATCAGTTAAAATTTTATCATTAATTTGTGCTTCTACTACCTAACAAAAATGCTCTTATTGGACCTAAAATTAGTCCCAAAAACTGAAATCCAAATCCAAAGTTATTTGTGTCCCCTCAATTTTTATTCTGGATCCATCGCAGTAGCTTCGGTTGGAGACTTGGAGGTATGGATGTAGACTTCTTTAGTTAAAAGCAACCGACTTCAAAGTCAAGATCAGCATGATTCTTCCGATCTACTACTTCGGAAGTTTTCGAGTTTTTTTTAATACGGAGTAAAGTGAACACGACCTGCAAGTTGTTAAATTCTTAACGTGCCACACACATGCATGCAATGACAGCCAAGTATCTAGCTAGCTAACCCTGCCATGATTAATTACGTTGATCTTGAGATCTCTACAGTTATTGACAAAACTAAAGGCTAATCGTGCATTAGCAATGCGATCACAGTAATTTCGCAAAAAAAAACACTTTAAACTCCTACATGAATCTAAGAAAATGTCTGCATTGCATTTCAAACAGTGCCTTAGCATCTACAAAACAGTTAAGCCGTCTAAATAGTAAACAGTACTCCCTAGACTATAGGTGGATCTCCCTAGCTAGCTAGATTGTGTTTGAGAATGAGATTTGAGATCCACCATAAATTAGCCATTAACTAACTAACTAATCTCCCTTGTGGCTACTGTTTGTATTGACTGGCGTACATAGTTTACATACTTGGCAGTAAGGGGCCGGGGAGCACATGCCTGTCATGTGGCACAGGTACTCTCATACTCTCATAAGAAGGGCAGCCGTGCATGCATGTGTGCAAGTACACATGCAGCTAGCCCCAAATTGACATTTGACAAAAGCTTGTGTGCTAAGCTAACCATAGTATACTGATTGGGAATTTGCTAAGCAATGACTTCTGAGGATGAGGGCATGTGGGTGTTTGGTTTAGGCAGAGCGAAGCAAGCAAAGTTTCTGAATGTTCTTCTTAGCAAGTTGTTTTCAGGAACCGGATCTGAACTTGCGGTCTAGAATGTAAATGGAATATGGACACAGAGAGAGCGTTTTTTTTCTTTTCATATTGTTGGATAGATGTAATCACTTCACAGGCTGCCGATTCTCTAGTATGTTCTAACTTATATGACATCTTCTTTACCAATAAGTAGTTAGTTGAGCTTCAGGTAAGCTGTAGGGTTAAGAGTTTCCAGAGAGAAGCTCGACCGTCTCTCTACTTGGTTTGGCTGTCGTCTGATGACAAATGAACTGTTGAGTGAGAAGGTTTTCTTTTGATTTTGTCCTGAACTCGACGTTTGCCCGGTCAGCCGAGTGAGTCCAAACTCTGAAGTAAGCTCTAAGCCTCTGAGGAAGTAAAAATGTAAGGCTCTGCTTTGTTTTGTTTTTTTTTTAGTTTTGACTTCTCTCAAAATTGAAATAAACGGGACAATTTCTTGAAACAGATCCTCCAAATGGTTTTTTGAGCCTAAAACTATATACACCATCTATATTCATGTCTCTATCGTTCGTTATCGTTTTGAAAAATATATACAAAAATTATTAACCCCAGACAAAAACCATGAGGGAGAGGGATCTTAACTGAGCGGCCGAAGACTATAGCCCATTCAAGTGTTACGTGTGCGGCGGCCCGTTTTAACTCAAATTGGACCAGACATTATTATATGAGCACGTTGGGCCAGGCCTGACTTGGGCTCACACATAAGGTCATAAGGAGGAGGAGAAAGGATCAGTGCACATTGTTGCTCTTTTAGATGATCTGACAACAAGAAGAAGATGTTGATGATGAAGAAAGGATCAGTGCACATTGTTCTTCTCTTTTAGATGATCTGATGCTCCCGATCGCGCTGAGAAGCTTATGGTTTGATAACTACAGCCTCTCCCGTGCGTGCCCACTTGGCACTTGCATGTGGTTGCTCCTCCTGACAAATTTGATACGTACGTATCATATCGCTATATCAGGGATATCAGATGCTTTTTTATTTTTTGAAAAGGAAAGATCAGATGCTTTTTTTATTTTTTCGATCGATCGATCACTTTAGCCACCTTAACTCTAGAACTAAAAATATAAAGAAGAAGAAGAAGAAGAAGAAGAAGAAGAAGAAGAAGAAGAAGAAAGTTAAATCAGCAGAAGAAGAAAGTAAGTTAATCAGCAGGCCGGATGCCCCTGTGCACAAGTCCATGACGTGCTAGCTAGTAGCAGATTAACGGTTCAATGTCCGCTGCACGCATGATTGATCAGTTGCTTTCAATTCGGAGTGGCAGACGCCTCTGAGCGCTCGAGGACAGGAGACCTGAGTCAAAAGTTCGCAGGTGTGCTTCAGAATTCAGCTGATGATTACGATCATGCTCCAAACAGGTCTGGTCTCCAGCTTTCGGTTTCCTTTTAAATGAGAGATCATTTAGAATACACGGACTTTTAATTTTAGCTTTTTTGTTTTTGCTTTTTTCTTTTTTTATAATCTGTAAAGATAAAATAGTGTTTTCAATTTTTCTTATTTTTCTTTATTATCTTTTAATAAAATAATTTAAAAAACTAATAATTATTCAGTCAACTGCTGAAAACCAGTCACAGGTATGGTCCCGCTCGGTTGGGCTGAAAAGCTGTGGCTTATGGCTGAAATTTCACTGTAGCTGAAGGTGGCTTATTTAACGTAATTAAATTTTAAAAAAATAAAAAAATAGAAAAAATATGCTAGCTCATCACGGACAATGCAAACGAATATGGGGAAAAATCGGCAAAAAAGCTTTAAAAAGTTAAAAGTTCAGAAAAAAATAAAATTTATAAACGATGAAAAATAAGACAGAAGTCAGTAGTTGAAACCAAAACGAACAGGTCTAAGTGCGGCCCCGACCTTGTGGTCCTGCAGTGTTGATGTGCTATATATTTGTACGTGATGCAATCTGCTAGCATATCTTAAGGGTTTTGCTTCTTTAATTCCTTTGTGAAAGGGGGAGCACGGGGTACTGTGTTTTAATCAGCTAGTACTTTCGGTTTCAGTGTGCCAACTGCCAAAAGTGCTTGCCGCATGCTCATTCTCCTATGCTTTGAACATGTCATGTCATGCCTCATGACCACCAGATATTATATATTTCTGATGTCCGGTGAGTACAGCATTGAAAATAAACGTGCATGAAGGTCTCTCAAGCCAGGGCGGCAAATACGAGGAATTCTTCTAACAATTAACCTACGAACGTCCAATCCTAGCAGGAGCGTAGATAAAGTCTTAGGCCCTGTTTGGAATGCGGAAATTTTTCTCGATTTCTGCGGGAATTGAACTGTTTTCTGTAAAATTCCTGTGAAATTCCTCTGTTCCAAACAGGCCCTTAAGTGTCTATAACCACGAAATGATCGGACGAACATCGGGTCGGATGTGTCGTGCAAAGTCATGATCACGCAGTAATCATCCGACAATTGAAACCGGTGTACATCGCACACAAAAGCCAACTCCCTGGTGCCGCGATGGCGACGACGAGAGGCGCCCCTCCCCCCGGCCTGTGCTGGTGCGATATGGCAACCGTCAATAACATCCAGCACGGTAGACTACCACCGACGGCAACATCACTTTTGTAAACCAGTAGTCCCTCTCTAGCGCCTTCCCTTGCGTAGCTTCTTTCGCGAGTCCTCAGGGACGACGCCAATTGTTGTAGCATGACTACAACAATGGGTACAATGTACTCTTCTCCATAGGAGACATAGCCAAGAGAACTAGAGACAGAGCTGGTGATAAAATGAGTGGATTTACCCTCCTCATACCCCTTTTGGGGGTTTATATGTATGAGTGGGGTAGGATGGGAAATTTCAATACTACCTCTTAATCTCTACCCCTAAAATCCACCAGTTCAATTCTTTCCTACGCCTACCCCAAATTATGCCCCCAGCAGTCATGAGTTTTCCTGCGTCCACACCAATTCGTGTCCTCAGGAAAACCAACCAGTGAAATCAACGATCAAGGATCAATTCCCACCTTTCTCTCTCCTTACCCACTCATATCCAATGATCCAAATCTATCCTATTCTATAATACTCATATCCCACCTTTCGTCCTCCTCTCCCCCTCCTCGCCGCGCCCCAGCCTCCACGCCAACCCTAGCCCCGCCTCCCCCACCGCTTCGTTCCTCGCCTCCCTCGACCACTTCCTCTCCTCCCCGCGCCCCACCGCTTCCTCCGCCGCCCCCGGCGACCTCGACGCCGCGATCCGGAGGGAGGAAGAGTCGCGGCTCTACGGAGACCCCATCCACATCTCCTCCACCCCGCATCGCCTCCTCCTCCCCATCCCTGTCCCGCCGCCGCTTTCACTGGATGAGGAGGTCGCCCCTGCGTCGCTTGCCCCAACCTCCTAGGAACCCGGTGGGCGCATCCACCATGATGAGGTCCCACTCGAGCTCGTGGAACATGGGGGGCAGGCCGCGGAGCGCGAGCCGGCAGGAGGCCTCGGCGGCGGCGGCCCCAGATCCCCATCCCACCCGACACCCGTCTCGCTCGGTCGTGTCCAAACCCCAAACCCTCGCGCGCCGCGAAGCAACACCGCCCCCCCACCCCTCCGACGGCGGCGATGGATCTCCGCCGCCCGCCGCGGTCGTCGTCAGGCGGCGTCGAGCCCAAGATCCGCCAGGTAGGCTTCGTCACCCCCGACGCCTCGGCCCCATCTGAGCCCCCCCGCCGTCGCCGCGCCGCCGGCGTCGGACCTCTCCCCGAGCTCGCTCTCCCCCGTCATGATCCCGCTGCCGCGCCACGCCGACCTCCTCGCCCCCGGCTCCCCCTCTCCCGCGGCGTCCGGTGCCCTTCTCGCCTCCTCGGCGCCCCTGCCTTCCTCAGCGCGCTTCGACGCCGCGTCCGAGCTCGGCGAGGAAGACACGTGGTCCCGGCCCCCTTCTGCCGCGGAGCTAGGTATGCCTCCCCTATCCGATTGCAGTAATTTTATCCCGCAGTCCTGTACATAGTCCTAGAAATATTGATGCAGAGATGTACTCATGGTTCTTAATTGATGCACATAGCAGCGAATTGGTCTTTTCCCCTTTCAGCATGAACAATGCTCAAATGCTCATCATTCTTACAATTTCCTTGCAATATATGCATGGTAATATGGTATCGGATTCGATCAGGCGCGCTCATGATTCCTAATCGAGGAAGATGAATTGGCATGTTGTGGATACATGTGTAATCACTAGGGTGTTGTTTGGGATTTAAGGCATGAGAAATTGCCTCGAGTTGTTCGGCGAGAAATATATCCGGGGTGCTTGAGGCCAAGCTTTTGGGTGCATTGGCACAACGATTGGGATGGGAATGTCCTGCTGCCGGATTATAGGTGTTGCAATGCAGGGAACGAAAACTATGAGTTGTGTTAAAAGGCCTCTTTTTGCTCGAGCACGAAGCAACGTCACACCTGGGATCCCAATTTTATTTGGAACCTTTGCCATTTCGAGGGGCTTGGCACGTTTCTCAAAGCATGAGCCTAACACTAGCCCTTTTTTTCACAGAATTTTCATGGCTTAGAGACCTTCAAGGCAGGGTAGAATAGATGCCACAATCTGAGTTTGAACTACTGTTGTATTTTCTTCATATGTACATCTCCAATAGATGTGTCGTTCCTGATGAATGATGACTGTTGTTACGCTGTGATGTATGGTTGTGAGAGCAATGATGGTGTTCTGATGCTTTTTTTTGACACACTTCGTGGAAGTAAAAGAAGAAATGTTTGTTTTTTAATAATAAAATATTTCTCGGTTAATTGCCTTCTTACGTTTTGTTCATTTGAAACAGGCTACAATTGGTATTGACTTTCTGTCGAAGACAATGTACCTTGAAGACAGAACTGTGAGACTACAACTCTGGTATGGTAACATCTTGTACTGCATCTCTGGCAAGTTGGTCTGTCCGTTGGAGTACTGCTGAGTGCTGACCTTTATCATCTGTATTTTCGTACTTTACTTTTCAGGGATACAGCTGGTCAGGAAAGATTCAGGAGTTTAATTCCAAGCTACATCAGAGATTCTTCAGTTGCTGTTATTGTATAATGATGTTGCAAGTATGCTCCCTCTCTGTCTCCGCATTTTTTCATGAGCTATTTGTAAACCCAAACATGCTGCACAGAAAGAAATTCTTAAGCAAATTTTGATGTTAGACGTGCAAAAGCTGCAATTTTGACTAGCAACTTCTTTTTTTAGTTAAATTCAGATTACATTTCCTTTTTCCCTTATTTTTTCGTTCATGCTGTAGGCAGGCAGTCTTTCTTAAACACTTCAAAGTGGATAGAGGAAGTCCGTACTGAGAGGGGCAGTGATGTTATCATTGTGCTTGTTGCGAACAAAACTGACCTTGTTGACAAGAGGTTACTGTGGTTCGCATTGTTATCTATTTCATGTAGCTTTTATTGGTTCTATCGGTTGGGTGCTAATGATTGCACATACCCTTTGGTTCTTTTTTATGGCAGATGCAGTTCTCCAGATGTCTTCTGTGTTGTTAGCCCTATGTGTGCCAAAATTTGCAGTTTGATTGTCGTATATAGGACAGAACCGCATGATGCCTTATGACTTATACTGATACACATTTTTTTCTACCATCATTGAATATTAGAGTAATTCAATACAAAAATCATGTCAAGCAAAATTAACTAGCATTATTCGGTTTGTTTTACTTTGGAATTTTAGTTGGATGCCACCCCAAAACTTGTGATAAAAACGTTATGAGTATGACAAGTGGGAGCTCGGTCCACATGTCAAATTTTTTAAGAGTTGCTTTTTTGTTTATGTCACATTTTGGTGTGAATTTTTGGAATGAGGTGCATATCGGCAGAACCTCAGATTTCATAACTACAGTTTATGTGCTCTATCTCCTTTTCCATGATAGGTTAAATTGACCATTGGGGTATTTGAATCTTGTGTCTTGACTGTCTTTAATCGAAGATTTGCATGGTCGTAAATCATATGCTATTGCTTAGTATTTATGCTCAGTAACTTGTAACATGAACTAAAGTATAACATATATTGATATTTTGATGCTTTTGAGTTTTGAGCCTTTTCTTACTTGAGTCATTTGATTGTGGTTATTTTCTGCTTAGCTACATTAGCCAAATTACCAATGATCTTCTTCCTCCTTAAGGTCCTAATGTGATCTGTGGAAATGTTTTCTTCGCATATCTTTGCTGAAATTCTGTTGGTTCTCATGCAACAGGCAAGTCTCCATAGAGGAAGGGGAAGCCAAGGCAAAAGATCTCGGTGTGATGTTTATTGAAACCAGTGCTAAAGCTGATTTTAACATTAAGGTATGCTTCACAAATAGATATTTCTTCTGTATTTCATTTAGTACAAGTTGACTTCATGTTGGATAAGATGCTTATAGAGTAGGCTAATTTTTCTGGAAGTTTGAAGCAGTGTGGTTTTCTTTTAGGAATGTTGAATTATGGCTTGTGTAATGAATGGGTCACAATTCATTCCTTTTTTCTGGCAAGTTGATTAACCTTCTTGTTTGTTTTGTATTAACCACCACAAACTTGTGACCACTGACCAGGCACTGTTCCGTAAGATTGCGGCTACACTCCCTAGAATGGAGACCCTTTCATCAGCAAAGCAGGATGGTTGACGTGAACTTGAAGTCTAGCAACGCGAATTCATCCCAGTCGCAGGCGCAGTCTGGGGGATGCAGTTGTTAGCTCCACTCTAACACTGGCTACTCTTGATGTCAAGACCCCATGCCATCAGACAGCCCTAATGCTTCTCTCAGGAGGGTCCAGTGAATCCATCCAAGTCTTGATTCAATGAACGAATCATTTGCATTGGAAAGATACGTTTTATGAGTTTTTAGTATTTTGTCAGTGGCCTAAGCTAGCAACAGTGTATAGTTGGGTTGGCACTGCAAACTCCTATGGCTTGAGCTGAGTATTAGAGTTAGTGATTGGTTTATGTTCAACCTATATTTTCATCTCCCATCTTATTGCAGTTAGCCCGAGTCATGTTTTCTATGGTGTACTGAACATATATTGGAATTTTTGCAAGCTACAATAATGCTTACATGGCAATAGCCACATGTTATCCCAGATATTTGAGCATTGGAAAGTTCGGTTTTACAGAATGGTTGGACAGAATCCCAGATAGCCATATGCTCTATGTGCCATCATAGGAAACCTTCGAGGATGATACTCCGTTTAGCTACAGTTGGCTAGGTTTGGAATGCGAGAGTTCTGTAACGATCCTTCCCTACGGAATTCATACGAAATTCACGCGTTCCGACGTGCCAGTGGTGGGGCTAAATCAATAGCCAACCAAAAGTGGAGATCTGTTCCTGTGTTTTCCACCGTACTCAATCTACACTGTTGATGCTTGGTCCGGTCTACACGGTCTTTACAATCCTAAAGCATCCTCCCCTCCCTCCCACCCCGCGACACCGTCGCCTCCTCCTCCCCCCACCCAGCGCCGCCGCCGCCTCCTCCTCCTCCCCACCCCGCGCCGCCACCTCCTCCCCCCTTGCTCCTCCGCGGCGCCGCTGAGTCCTCTTCCCCCGTTCTCCGCGCCGCCACTCTCCCCTCACCCGTCTCTCCCCCTCCCACTCGACCATGGCAACAAAAATGGGCGTGGGTTGTGGTGTGCACCAGTTGAGAGCAAGGTGGAGCCAGAGCAGCTGCAGCCTCGGCGGTTACAAAGTGAGGAGTTCTATGGGCGAACGTGGCATAAGAATCGGCGGTTGCAAGCGTGGACGTGAATCTTAATGAATCTGATTGTTCGTTTTATTTTTTACAAATTTTATCTTGTTTTGTATTTTACCGTAGCGTTAGCACGGGCACACTACCTCTTAATAATTATAAAAGGTACGGGTACATTCCTCTATAACATTGGGTTTATTACATATTGGGCCAGTTGCAAGGCCTAGTCAAGGGGGGTTGAGCCACCCCTACAACAACGATGTTCCGTGATCTAAATGTCTGATCAAAAAATGATGAAGTCAAAATACCATGATTGGATTGCCGTGGTCGAAGCTTGATGTGAACAAAGTCAGACGTGGTTGTAGTCAATGTGGTCAAAGCCATACGTGGTTGAAGTCTGCTGATCGGACAAAACCGTTTGGACCACCCAACACAGGGTTGTTCGGACCAACGATACAAGACCATTCGGACCACCGACTACCAAACATGGTCGCTTTGCCACCTTAAAACTCAAGCACAGAAGCGCATCGAATAGAATTTGCACAAAAGTAAATTTTAATAAAACCAAATATTAATTATTTATCATGGACAACATGCAAAACTATCACATGATCTCATAGATTAGTTATTAGTACCGTATCACTGTCACTACCGTGATAAAAGGAGAAAAGTAAAACAGATGAAGGGATTCATGATATTGTAGCCCTATTGCCACGGAATGGAAGCAATGATGCTCCTCATCTCGCTTCTCTGAAGAAACTTCCAGTTCAGCTTTCTGTGGGGAACGTGTGAGCAACGTGCTGGGGGTGAGCTGGTTTTGATCTGTGTAAAGATCAAATGAAATCTATTTTTATTCTTTCTATACTGGTGCTTGTCAATAAAGTTGAGAAAAGGACAGAAGAAATGGAAGTTGGTAACTACGGGTGGAAGAATTAGACGTAAATAAAAGCTGCCTATTGTGATGCTTTTCTTTTTCCGACTGTGAAGCAAGTGAGTTTTCAGAAAAACAAAGAAAAATTAATTATGCAGCAAATGGTCTGCCACATGTGGTGACTGGTGAGTGAATGGCAATCGAGAAGAATTTTATGCATGGAATTCACAAAATTAGTGAAGCTAACTGGGATCCTTTAATAAGTTGCAAATCTTAATATTCTCTGTTGAAGCTTTGCTCATAGGTGCTGACTGCTAATTGATAGATTAATCTTTGGACCACCCAAGTTTCCAGTGTTACGAACATGTAGTTTGGAGTGCACAAGCTCAAAATTTATAAAAAAAAATCCTTTCCAAAACCGTTTATAATTGTCATCACATGTGAACCAATCATGCACAGTATTTCTAATTAGCAGGCCAGCAACCATAATTTGGTGACCCTTCACAGATGCCTTGCTTTATACGCGCACCCAAAAGGGTAATTTTTTTTGTTCTAATAAAGTTCGAAAAAATTTGTATCTTCAGAAAGCCCGCACATACAGAGAACTATGATGCATGACATGAAACCACTTGGCATCAGGCCGCATTATCATAGAGGCATCTTCGCGTATTTGTATTAACACATCTGATCTTCTTTTGAAATCAAGGTTTCGATCGCGGAAAAACTGCTCCCATCATCCCTATCTCTCCACGGTGGTTAATCCAAATGCGAACATATACACAAAGTAAAATTGACTGCATGACGGCAAAATGGTGGTGCTTGCTCTGAATCCTCTGAGGAGACATTTTTTCCCCATGGGCGGTAGGTGTTTGGCATGGCACCCAAGGCATTGACAAGCAAGATTACCTAAAACCTGCACAACCGCGCGATGAGGGTGCATGCGAGTTTGTGGAGCCCCGAATTGCTACTCTTTTTGTGCTAGTTGGGCTTTGTTCTGAAACTTTTCTGGTTTTTAGGAGTTTGTTTTTCAACGAATTGGTTTCTCAGTTTTTATGAATCGTTTATAAGAATCACTGTAAGAGCCGTTTTGAACGGAATGACTTCTTAATACGAGTATCTTTTACTCTTTTAATTTCTTTTACAATCAACCAAAAACTAAAACCCATAACTAAAAAGATAAAGTACTTTTAAATATGGGTTTTTATGTGATCCTTCCGCGATCAACAGTGACCGCAATGAGCCGTATGTATCGCCGTGCATCCCATCGATGGCATTTATTATTAGATGTTCATAAGATATTAAGATATGATGGGATGCTTGCCCTTGGCCAATCATGGCAGCAACAACCTTTGACAGGTCTAGCAAATGTACTTAAGGCAAAATGTACGCTAGACTGGGCTCGAACCGAGTTGTATCCTCCTTTTGTTTTGTCATGTGAAATACTAGCAACTAGTTTATCTTTAGAGTCCAATCTTGAATTCTTACGCTATGATCAAGAATTTTCTAGTTTTGTCGCTGACATCCGTATATGCTAAGCCTCAGCGGGCAAGCGCAAATTGGTAGGACGATTGGGCCGGAATTGTTGGGTTAATTATGTCGATCGCATATGCAACACTATAGTATTTTTTTTCTTCCTCTACAAATCTAACCTTTTTGATGTACAAAATTTTAATTTTAGACTGCTCTATAATTGCAGAAGCAGCGACAATTAACACATATCATCTACTAAGTTCCCACATCGTTGCAAGTGGAGGCCTGTCGCACTAGGCAGGCTTAAGAGCACCTAGCACACTAGACGACCACGGTAGGAGGTGTAAGTATGCTTAAGTACTATTAGTGTAAGATGGTTGTCGAGCTTAGATAACTCGATAGTACCATCTGTCGAGCTCACCTAACTTAGCAGACGGTATCTATCGTGACATGAGAACTCAGTAAGTAACATATATTATATGCTGCTGCTTCCACTGTCCTAGAGGAAACCAAAATTGACAATTCATATGTTGGTCTCCGATATTTTTTAAAAAATACTACAGTGCCACGTGTACGATCAACTCGGGTTAATCACGCATACTCCCCCATATTACGAGCGGGAGAATGCGCGCGCGGAGAGGCCATCCACGTCGGCGTTTTGCCTCCGCGCGCTCGCTCCGTTCGCCGCGTGTCTGGCCGAATTTCGGTACGGTCGGGAGACCGTTTTTGCAAAAAAATCCCTGCGTTTTTCCATAATTACGTAAAGATCCTTGATCCTCGCGAAAAGGTCAATGCCAGTTTTTTTTAAAACACTTTTTTTGAAAACAACCCTCCACTTCACCGAAATTTTGTATACTTTGCAGGATAGCGCCCCGCGGTTTTCTAAATTACGTACGGGTCCTCGTTTAGTTACATACAGGTCCTCAATTTTTTACGAAAAAGACCTTTGACTTTTTTGAAAATACACATGTACCCTCGATTTTTTTTAAAAAAACTCCTCACGAATTATCGCATCTTTTACTTCGATACACACGGTGGCTGACGCGACGTGGCGCTGCGCCTATGAGGCTAGTTCGCCCTATCTAATTTCTCCCGGGGAAAAAGAGTGGCAGAGTTAGTCGGTGTGCCATGTTGCCACGAATACGATTATCCCCAAAACAGCACCCCACTCGAACCATCCGTCCGATTAACTTATGGCTTCTACCCATCCATTTATGATTTCTGATCTGAACACCAGCAGTACGAGTCGTATTCGTGCGTGCTTGCTGTGGATCGGGCCGCTGGTCAAGCACGTTTTCCTGCCGTTCTCGTGCAGGACATCCACAATTCCACATGCCAGTCTAATCAAGCATGCCGCGCGAGTACCACACTCGTTACAACGTCAGCTTTTTTTGTTTCCGATTTTTAATTTGCTGTTTCTTTATTTCATCTTTTTTAGATTTTTAATTTTTTTACTTTTCTTCTTTTTTCCGTATTTCTTCGTATTATTCATGATAGACTAATCTGTTTTTTATTTTAAAATTTTTTAAATTTTAGTTACGCCAAATAAACCACCATCAGTTATAACAAAAAATAAATCAACTGTAATGAAAAAAACCATAAACCATCATTAAATTGAGCACCACCTAAATAACTCAGAAATGATTTCTGCTTGACTCAAGCAGCCAGTTGCTTAACTTACTTATCCCCGCTCGTTTTGACAATGGTTTCTGACTTTTAATTTATTATTCCTTAATTTTACTTTTTTCTGGTTTTTTAGCTTTTTGCGTTTTTTTTGCCTTTTTGTATTCTTTTATATTGTCTATGATCGGCTAATGTGTTTTTTAATTTTAATTATATCAAATAAGTTATTTTAGTTACAGTAAAAATTAAACTAGCTATAAAAAAAATCGTAAGCCGTTGTCAATCTGATCGTCCGATCCTTACTCGGAAATAATTGTTGGCTCGTTGCCATAGCTCCTCTCTTCCGTGTGCGTCCGTGGCCAGGCCATTTGGCACATTTTTTAGGAACGGACAAGATATCTTTCCTCTTTTTTCCTCCTTAAAGAGGAATTGGCCAAGATATCTACTACGTGGACTCATCTAGCTTCTACTAGGTGCCACATCAATCAAGGGCCATGAGGCTATCGCACGAACACGGAGAGACATATATATACACCGTAAACATTCATCTCTCTTTATCCTAGCTATTGAAGGTGTGCATGCGGAGCAAAATTGTGGGTCACTGGTCGATTTCCTTGCAAGGATGATGTGTGCTAGAGGTGTACTCATATGTATGGGGAGATTCAATTTTTTGCCACTCTTAAGATTGACCAATTCACTCTGTCACTTACATATGGGGTTACCTGAGTCACTGACAATGGGCCAGGGTGGCAAATCTGTTGCCACTGGACTCATAAGAGTGGCAAATGATTAAATTTTCCTATATGTATGTGGTGGTGTGCGAGCGCGTGAATCCGACGTCCTAATATGCGAGAAGGATGCACCCATAGACTCCAAGGCCCCCTGGTCTCTAAACTTGACAGTTATGTTGCGTGCTGCGTTGTTTTGAACAATACTCTTCGATCATAAATATGTCATTTTGAATATCGATATAGTCCCAAAAATGTCATTTTGCCCACTAATTTATATTGCTACTCCTGCCAATCATAAATACATATTGTTTTGGACATTGTCATAGTTTCTACAACGAAACTTTAACCACTAATTTATATTGTAATATATTTATAAAATCTAATATAGATATACTATTCAGTGACTAAGCGTAGAATAAACGCGCGCTCCCTACCGACGTGACCCGAACCTAATCAACCAATCACAATCACGCCACCCCCTTTCAGTCGGTCCCACGAACGGTTGGAGGTCGTGTTGTTGGTAGACCAAAAAATTTACTTGCAGTTACGCATAAAGTTATCATCTATATGCAATGAAGTTACCATCCGCAGGGTAAAGTTATCATCCACACGGTAAAGTTACTGTATCCTGCACAACAAGTTAGCATATATAATACATGAGGTTACTTACAGTTATCACGTGCATTAAAATTGTACTCCCGGGTCCTATGTGCCGTTTTTTCAGGATTTAGTGGGGTATGAAATTTGGACGGTTTTTAAGCTCACCCGAGAATCTCTCTTCGTCTTCCCCGATTCGATCTCTCCCCGTCTCTCCATCTCTCTCACAAGAGCGCCTCCCTAATCCGATGACCTCGCCACCTCGTCATCAGCCGCACGTCCCAATTCGATATCCTCTCTCGCCACCTCATTGTCGGCCGCACGTACTAATCTGGTATCTTCTCTCGTCGCCACTTTGACTGTGCGCCGTTAGTCGTCGCCGTTGACCTCACCCGGCTATACCTAGGGTTAGCGATTAGGTTAGATGTTCATTATATTCTGGCTGTAGTGCGGCCGATTCGTCGTTATGATGTTGTTCCTGTATTTTATACCTAATCTCCATTATCGCCGAAAATTCTGTGTTAGGAGAGCAAATGAAGACGATGGAGAAGGCACCATCCAAGGCAAGCAAAATCACAATTACAGATAGCCAGAATGCTTTGGAGATCACTCTCGACCTTACCCAAGCAGAACCCACCATTGTGAAATCCGTCAGAAATGCTCACAGCGCGAAGAGGAAGAGGGGCCGTTGTGCTAATTTTAATTGCTTTCGTTGGATGTAGAGTTCATTGCAATTCATGTCTTTGTGCCAATTATTGGTGGCATCCATGTATCATTAATCATTGGTGATTTATTCGATGATCTGTAGTCTACTACGTGTTACTGTGACAAGATCTGCACATGTAGAACCTAAAGCAGAGTTGTAGGTTTTTCAACCAAATGAGTTAATTTGGGCTACGCTTAATGAGAAGACTTTGAAAAAATCAATGTCAGCTGTGGGGACAACTGAAATTGGTATTTTAATTACCGTTTGGATATGTTGCAATTTGGGTCGTTTATGCAACTGTTGGGGGAATGGCCTCTACCTTGGCCCAGTCGGCTCATTACACCAAGAGACCCAATAATCATGTGACTACGTAGCTGACCCAAGAGGGCCGTCACAAAGGAAATGACGTGAACCCCCTACAATACTAGACCAATATAGGGTTGTTTATATAAGTGTGCCAGACGTGGCACTGAGCAGTGTAGGCATCAAGCCATGTCAGACGTGACACCGGCCGGCGCATTTGACTCTGATTCGGTTTTCTTCTCCGTTAGAAACTCTTGTTTCTTAGTCTATATATATATACCCTGT
The DNA here is from genome assembly GCA_017311315.1 of Dendrocalamus latiflorus. Classification (NCBI taxonomy): domain Eukaryota; kingdom Viridiplantae; phylum Streptophyta; class Magnoliopsida; order Poales; family Poaceae; genus Dendrocalamus; species Dendrocalamus latiflorus. The sequence goes on along the minus strand of CM029629.1, from coordinate 5,835,946 downwards.
AGTCACACTATTATGCCGAAGTTACCTATACTTGTAATTATCTTTATATAGTGAATTTTATCTTCATGCATCTGTAGTTTTTCCCATTAGAGTTTTTCACGTTAAATTCTTATCTCCGCTCCAATCGATCATCTATTTTTGCCGTGTGTTTTATAACATGGCAGAATAATTTGTGTGCTCACTGATGCATCGACTTCATATTTGTTGGAAAGTTTTCAGTGGTGCTGATACTGATATTTTAAAGCATCATAGAATTTTTTCCAAGAGTTTTTTACGGTTGAGCTCAAGTGTACATCAGGGTCCCTGTTCTATGTGATTCTTGTTATTCCTAGCATCTTTCTTTCTCCCAAGCAATACACATTTTTGATATTTTTTTTGTTATTACGCAGGTGATTTTGGTTGGACATGATTTTGGTGGTGCTTGTATATCCTATGCAATGGAGATGTTTCCTTTGAAAGTTGCCAAGGCTGACATAATGCTCTTGATATGTTTCAACAACAGGTTGATCTATGACTCTATCACAGCATCTTTAGAATCTAAAAGATAAAACAAAAAGCACTGAAATGTTGCCTTGCATTCGAATTGGTATATCTTTCAATGATTCTGCCCTGATGTCTGGCAATTCTACTCCACACAATGCGCAGATGGATACAAATGGTACGCTCCAAAAGGCGCAGGTATTTGTGTACTCGAACGGCAAGGACCGGCCTCCCACCGCTATCAATATCGACAAGGCTTTGCTAAGAGATTTATTATTCAACCAAATTCCTTCCAGGGTATATGCTATACGGAGTCATCTCCAATCATATTACCGAGAATGCCAGTTTCAAAATTGAGTTCTCACTCCCCCTCCTTTTGTTCTTGAAGGATGTATCCTTGGCTTCAGTGTCCATGAGACCTATCCCCTTCGCTCCCGTACCGGAGAAACTCGCCCTAACAGAAGAGAAGGTTTTGCTGTTGAAAGGGTCGGACCACGCCCCTTTCTTCTCAAAGCCGCAAGCACTGCACAAAACCCTGGTAGAGATAGCAACTACGCCACCAGTACAGGCATCGTGAGAGCACGTTTTCCGTCATGTTCTCCAGCCGGTGAGCTTGATTGCCATGATTGTTCCATGGCTGCTGTATATGTTGAGGATGGGAGTATGCTTGAGGCCAGCGGCGGATCCAGCGCGGGGGGCTCGAGCCCTCCTACCGCTACCGGATCCTTGGAGCCCCTCTTAAATTTTTAGCCATGGATGTATAATGTAGAAGGGGCTGAGGTCGAGCTGAAGGTACTTCAGCCCCTCCAAAATTTTTTCCTAGATCCGCCACTGCTTGAGGCCGACAAATGTTATGGTTTGGAAGCCGTTATACAGGGTGTTGTCACAGTGTAGCGGCAGAGTAGGAGCTCTGAATTTCACCCTCATCTCGACGACGACATCCTCCCCGTGTCCGCTGACATGTTAGATGCAGCTTTTTGTTGTGGACATCTGATGCTATTATTAACTATTGAATGCTGCAGCCAAAACGAAAGAAGAAGAAAGGGAAACACTGCTAGTTGATCCCCCCCCCCCCGGCGGCCCGCCCCCTATGGATGTGAATGATCACATAATCAATGCTACAACTGCTATTGTGGTTGGGCAAAAGCACATTTTCAAGAAATTAATCTGGACCCGTGTTTTATGCACGGGAGATTGAATGCTCTTCGAATTAGCCTTGATCCCGCCCTTGATGCAGACATAGGCCCTTTTTTATTGGTTTCTGATTCTGACTTCTATTTAAAAAAAGCTAATATGAACACCTGATTTCTCGAAGCAGTTTCTCTACTTCTTTCGCTACCGTCTCGCTCGGGGATAAGGTAGGGGCTACGGTTGCATCACTTATGCTACTCCTCTCGCTCCCGTCACATGCAGTATCTCTCTATCACTTTTTGTACCGCTTATTCTCTCTTTTTAAATGGCACTTCTTTTAGACACTACTATTTATTTTCAGCTAAAAGTCATAATCACAGCTAAAAGACATCGGCAAAAGTCAATACGAGCACCCCCTAAGCAAACTAGGTACTCATCAAGGCTGCAGGGGCGGGCAAGGGGCACTGCAGTTTCATCTTGTTTGAGGTAGTAGGAGCGGTTGACGGGCGCTTTTCTTCCATCCTCCAGGCCAAACTCAAGCGGCGGCTCAACCTTATTGTCCTTCAGGTAGAGAAGTCACAAGGAGTGGAGCAGTGGCTATTCACCTCGAGATACAAGGCATTGCTACCCACGAAAGGGAAACTCTTGGCGGAGACTAGAGGGAGACACAAGCCTCGTCCCCGACGAACACCGCGCGGCGGCCGATGTCCACCGCCGGGACAAGCCTCTTCCAGGTGATATCCACCTTGAACACTTGAGTCTGGTGCTAGTTTGTTACGGCCCTGGTTGTTGCCGATGAAGGACAGGGCAAATTAGCAGCATTCAGCTTAGAAGCTTCCGAAGACCAAGATCAAGAACCCTGTGAACCAGGCGAGTTAACATTTTGATCATTTTGAACCTATGATTTTGCAAAGTTAATTTCTTTTAAATTATCAACATGCATGCTGTTATTTTATGTGGTAAAATATGTCCATTTCCAGAAATGGTAGTTATACACCTAATATAATACTTGCTAATAATGATCCGTTCAAATGCTTGGACATGTGAACCTTGTCGCCTTAGCAAAATTTATATTATCATAACTTTTACCAGTAAGTCCAAATAAATATTGCGGTGCTTAGTATTGCTAGATAAAACGGGGGTACACAGCTGTCCCAAAAACAACACTTGCAAAGTATGATACGTTTTGGGAACAGTCATGGATGGAATGACTGTAGTAAGTGGACACAATATTTCTACCTCTGAAAAATCCTAAAATTGTTTAAATACCTGGATGGATGGTTTGGGGGCTGGTATGTGGTGCAGTGGATGCACAAAATGTGAAATGTGGTAGAACCATCCGGGTAACCTTAAGGACTGAATCTTGTCATGTCAACCCGTGTAAAACAGTACAACCACAAGTTTTGCAAAGTGCATCTTGGCTAAGTAGATTTATCGACTCCCCGGACTCATCTCACCAGGAGAGGTTAGAAGTGGAATAGCAAGGGCATTAGTAGGCCAAAAGGGACACCAAGGAAAGGGTGAAGTTTTCCAGTCGTACTAGCGTTGAGGGAGGGAAGCCCGAATAACGCTAGTAACCGTGGGAAACATCCCGTGCATCGTATGGGACCCACCGCAAGTGGGAATGGCCCATAGGGTTAGATGACAAAAGGGACTAGATAGTTTGAAAAGTCACTGTGATGGTCTGCTCAACCACATGTCTAAGGCATCATGTGGGGCAACGAGTTGACTGTCTCTTGTGGTGAAAGTGTACAAACTCTGCAGAGTCAAAACTATTCGAATAACCGTGCCCACGGTCAAGGCCAGACATGGAAACTTAACTAGATATAGTTCTATTTCGAAAATCTTGGCGGGTGATAATGGAAATGTGTAGGACTGCTGATGGTCCTGGTTTGGAATTGTCATGGGTGTCGTCCCAGTGGTAAGTTAAACGGCTATAACGCTGAAATATGTATAAGATACAGATGCCATGTAATGGTGGATGGAATCTGTGTCAATTATAAGATCAACTTACCTTACAAATAAAGGTCTTGTGTTTAAAATTGCTAGGTCATAAGGACTTTTATATAATTGTATTCAAAAGCACTCTTCGCAAAATAAAATAAACCCGAGCCATCCTTTGACTAGCCATACATGTTATATATTGCATTTGGTGTGTTGGCTCGCGGAGCACGGGGTTGGAGTGCTCACACTCGCTTTTGTGACAAAATTCAGAAACAAGAACTCAAGGACATTACGCCTATGAGGAGGCCCCTACCAACGTTGGCGGAAGCAAAGGCGATAACTAAGACGTAGGCCACGATGGTTAGACATAGACAAGTGGACCCTTGGCTTTGTGTACACATATGTTACTAGATCTCCGGTGACATATACTGTACACATTACCCTACTGGTCGCTTGCCTGTGGATTTTGGGTTTACTTTTGCTACTATTTCTGCTGCATTTATGTAATGGAGACATTTGGCCAAAGCGGCCCTTTTGTAAACATTCACCCGATGTGGTGTATTTCAGACTCTGTAATATTATTATGCGATGTATGTCATGATTCAGCAATGTACCTGTGTGCACTAACTACTGATCCAGAGATTAGTGCAGTGAAACACAGTAGATTCCAGATTGAAAAATCTGGGTCTGACATCAGCTCCACCTTGTCGTTCCCATCTCCGACAAGCAGTCCACGACCATGTGTATCAGAGTCCACAGCCAAAGCGTGCATTTGAGAGAGTTAGGGCGAACAGGTTACGACCATTAAGAGCGGTGCTTCAAGTAGTCGAAACACACCACTCCCAATACCTGGTGTAGTCATAAACGCATTTACGACTACTGAGATATGTGTTCTGAGTGATCGTATCCCCCATAGAAGCGACTGTCCAGGGCGCCACCCTTGAGTGGGTCAGCGGTGTGGGTCAGCGGTGCACTCCCTCCACACTCTGCACGCGGCGCGGAGGAGGAGGTACTCGGCCACGTTGTGGCGGAGCAGCCGGCCGGCGATGTTGTCGTTGAGCTCGGACAGCAGGCTGGCCCAATCGCTCCTCCATCCGTGGTGGACGAGGTCGTGCGCGTTTCGGCATCTTTCATGTGCTCTGAAGCATCTGCGGCGGCAATGGTGTTCATTTGCGTTGCACTAAAACGTCGACAGCTGAAATGGGCCAGAAGCCCAGGGACATAATCAGGCCGGCCAAAATGTACTTAAATGATTTGGCCGTCTATTTAAAAATGGTTCATTTTTTAATTTTTGCTAAGGGAATTTTTTTGTTCATTTTAGGGGGTTAAACAGGCCGGGCTTATGCCCTATTGTTCATAAACATGTTTAACATGTTGGCTTCTCGATATGATTTTATTATTATCTATAGAAATATAATGATATTTTTTATTTTTTATTTGAGTACATTATGAAAAACTTAGGGTGTGTTTGGTTTGCTGAATATGGACGGTCGGATCCCAGCTGCACCGTATATTGCGAAAAAATCAGGTGTTTGGTTGGATGAATTCACTGTAGCAGCCTGTATCCGCGCGTCCCGCATACGGTCTGGATCCGGGACCGGCAGTGAAGGGCATTTCGGCCGAAGCTAGCAGTCCAGGACCGAGGGATTCCAGAAGGGCGGGCTAGGGTTACCTCTCGCGCGCTCCCCTCCGCGTCGGCAGCAGGTGATCTCCCTCTCCTCCCTCCTCCGAATCCGGCGAAGGCCTTCGAGAGGCGGCGCGCGGCGGCACCGGCGGCAAGTGACGGATGCGGGTGAGGCGCGTGGAGGCGCCACGCAGGGGTTCCCCCTCGGCCGGATCCGGGCGCGGTGGCCTCGGCCGGTGGAGTCGCCGCCGCTCCCGCGGTTGGAGTTGCCGCCGCTCCCGCGGTGCCTCCTCTCCCGCGCCGCCGCTGTGACTGGAGGACCGGAGGAGAGAAGAGAGAGGGCCGAGTGAAATGGGGAAGGGGAGGAGATGAAGTAGGCGTTGGCGATGGTGAGGGGAAAGAAATGAGGAGGCGTCGGCCGAAGTCAGGAGAAGGGGGATCGGGTGGAAGAAAAGAAAAAGAAAGAAAAAGAGAAAGAAGGAAGAGAAAGAAAAAGGGGAAAGAACATTTAGAAATGTGAAAGAGTAGAATTGTTAAGGTTAAAAATGTTCATGTTGTAGGGGTGGCCCCCACCTAAGCCCAGTAGGCCTGTTAGGTCCGAAACAGGACATGTGTAATGACATAAGAGCCCCCAAGGGAAATACTCATGTGCAAGGGCATAACTGTACAAACACTCCCCAAATGAATATATATGTGGCATAGGCCACAGGAAAGAGGGCTCAAGCCATTCATTTGACTCAACCCTCCACTACCACACACACTCTCTCTGTTTGGTCTGTAACCACAACAGTTGGCGCCGTCCGTGGGGAGGACAAGAGCAAGCCTCCAGATCCGAAGGAGGATGGCACCAAAGAAAGCGTCACCGTCGGCAGCGAGGAAGAAGAAGGTGGAGGCGGCGAAGTCTCGCGCCAGCACAAGGGCTTCGGCTTTAGCAGCCGCAGGTACGAGCAACGGTGTAGGTGCGACGACCAACCCCGCCACCGACGCGACGACCAACCCCGCCACCGACGTGACGACCGACCCCACCAGAACCACCCCGACGACCACCCCCGGCGGTGGCAACGCAGGCGCATCCATTTCTCCACCCAGCGCGAAAGCGGTGAACGGCTCCAGAGTACTCCGCGACAACACGGCGGGCGACCTGGGAGCGCAGGCCGTCACCACCGCTGTACCAGTAGCGCCGCCAAGCGCACCGACGGCCCGGCTGCGCCCGCAGCAGAATCGGCCCTGCTGGCGGCCCTCGGCGCGTTTCAACAGGAGCTAACAGACCTCCGCGGAGCTGTGCGGGACATGCAAGAGGCTTGGAGCCAACCTCCCTCCCCGGCGGTGGCGGCCGAACCCCCTATGTCTAGCCGCGTCCCATCGTGGCGAATAGATCCGGAGTCCCCGCTCTCCGCGAGTTTGCAGCAGGCGGCTTGGCCCGCGGGCTTCAAGTTCCCGAACGTCATCAAGGCATACGAGGGTGACTCCGACCCGCGAGGCTTCGTGCGCGTGTACGAGGCCGCCATCGAAGCTGCTGGCGGAGACGACACCATGAAAGCAAGAGGGCTCCCCCTCGCGTTACAAGGCGTGGCGCTGTCCTGGTTCGTCTCCATCTCGCCACAATCCATCCATGCGTGGGAGCAGATTCGCGGTCAACTCTGCAGCAACTTCCAGGGAAACTACGTCGAGTGTGTCGATGCGGACCAGCTCTTCGCACTCAAGCAAAAACCTGACGAAAGGCTTCGGGATTACTTCAAGCGCTTCGCAAAAGTGCGTTGCCAGGTCAGGGACGCCAATGAAACGACCGTCATCAACGCAGCCACACAAGGTCTCCGCCCGGGACAACTCGCTGAGTACAACGCGCGGAAACCGCTCAAGTCGGAGGCAGAGCTCTTCGACAAAGTGGAAGCGTACGCTCGAGCCGAAGAGGACGTGCGGAGGCGCCACGACAACGACTCCGACGCTAGGCGACCAGAGGGCTTGTCACACAGAGGTAGCGCAACCAGCGACGACCCCAAAGGGCCCGCCACATCCTGGCCGCGCAGGGTGCTCCCCGGGGAGCCGTCTCAGCCTCGCGTATCGCAGGAGAACGCCAAGCAGGCGGCGATGCCAAGCCGCGCGCGGAGCAGGAAATCCTCGAATACGGTAGATGGTGCGAGGTGCACGGCTACGGGAGCCACTTCACGCGGGCATGCACCGAAGTTGCGGCAGTACGGCAGGCGGCGGCCCATCCCTCCCGCGCTAGATCCCCCGAAGAGACCCAGTACTGCGGCATTAATGTCATCGGGGGAGGCTCTTCGTCAAGCGCTTCCTCGGCACAACTACCTCGGCGAGCATCCCCTTGTAGTATCACTTTCACGTCAGCCGATGCCCAGGGCGTAGAATTCCCCCATCAAGATCCCTTGGTCATCCGGGCCGACATAGCGGGATGCGACGTCAGGCGTATTCTCGTGGACGGAGGGAGCTCCGCCAACATTTTGTTCGCGGAGGCCCTCGATCGTATCGGAATACCTCGGAGCCTATTAAAAGCCTCGGAAGCCCCACTCCAAGGCCTCGGAGGGCAACCTCTGAAGGCTCTGGGTCAGGTTTGCCTCCGAGTCTCCTTGTGCCAGGCCGATAACGCCAGGACCGAAGAAGTCGTCTTCGACGTCGTGGACGTCTCATATCCATACAACGCCATACTGGGCCGGCCCGCCATCAACTCCTTCGAGGCCGTCCCACACTTCGCATTCCTATGCATGAAGATTCTGGGGCGGCGGGGCGTTATCACCATCTTCGGCGATCAGGACATGGCTCGGAGCATCGAAACCGAAGCTGGACGTTTGCACCGCAAGGTGCACGCCTTCAACAAATCCCGGGCGGACACAACGCCATCCGCCCCAGGTTGGACGCCTAAGCGCCACCCGGAGGGCAGAGTGAAGAGGGTGCCGCTCCGCGCAGGACAGTTCGTATCCATAGGCGAAGACCTTTCTCCGCAAGTAGAGCAAGACTTGCTCCAAGTCCTCCAGGACAATATCGACGTCTTCGCATGGTCCCTGGAGGATATCCAAGGAGTGGACCGCGCCCTCATCGAGCATAACCTCGCGATCCGCCCCGACGCCAAACCCGTCAAGCAAAAACTTCGTCGTATGTCCGCAGACCGGCAGCAAGCAGCCAAGGTGGAGGTGGCGAAGCTCCTTCGAGCGGGGGTTATCCGCGAGGTCCAACACCCAGGCTGACTTGCCAACCCGGTGTTGGTTAAAAAGGCCAGTGGCGCCTGGCGCATGTGCATCGACTTCACCGCCCTCAACAAGGCATGCCCGAAGGACAATCACCCTCTACCACGTATAGACCAGCTGGTCGACGCAACCGCCAGGTGCGAACTCATGAGCTTCCTGGACGCCTATTCCGGCTACCACCAGGTCTACATGGCCAAGGACGACAAGGAGAAAACCAGCTTCATTACACCGGTGGGAACATTCTGCTTTGTGAGGATGCCCTTCGGCTTGAAGAACGCGGGCGCAACTTTCACCCGCCTCGTCGCGCTAGCCCTGGCCGTCCAGCTAGGGAGAAATGTGGAGGCTTACGTGGACGATGTGGTAGTAAAAACCCGGCAGCTCGCTTCACACGGCCGGGATCTTCAGGAGACTTTTGACAACCTCCGGAGAGCGGGCATCAAGCTCAATCCGGACAAATGTGTCTTCGACGTACAGGCGGGCAAGCTACTGGGCTTCCTCGTATCCGGGCGAGGCATCCAGGCGAACCCCGACAAGGTTGACGCTATCCTGGGCATGGAACCCCCCAAGACGACGCGGGAGGTCCAGAGGCTGGCAGGACGCATGGCGGCCTTGAGCCGTTTCCTCTCTAAAGCTGCAGAGAGGGGCTTGCCATTTTTCAAGACCCGCCGCGGCTGCGACGGGTTTCATTGGGACGACGACTGCGCCAAGGCCTTTGACGACCTCAAGAAGCACCTCGCAACCCTCCCCACTCTGGTGGCCCCGGCACCAGAGGCTCCCCTCCTACTCTACCTCGCTGCCTCGGCAACGGCGGTCAGCGCCGTTCTCGTCCTGGAAGAGGGCGCGCTTCAGCGGCCAGTGTATTTCGTCTCTGAAGCCCTTCAGGGCGCCAAAATGCGATATACCGAGCTCGAGAAGCTTGCTTACGCGCTGGTCATGGCATCAAGGAAACTCCGACATTACTTCCTGGCCCACCCGATAACGGTGCCATCATCGTTCCCTCTGGCAGAGATGCTCCACAACAAGGAGTCCACGGGGCGAATTGGGAAATGGGCGGCAGAGCTGGCCCCGTTCTCCCTAATGTACGCCTCTCGGACGGCAATCAAGTCCCAAGTTCTGGCGGACTTCCTCGCGGAATGGACAGCTCAGCCCACTCTCCAACTCGAAGACCCGGTGTGGACACTTAATACCGACGGAGCGTACGGTGTGTGGGCGCAGGGGTGGCCGCCGTTATCATCACCCCAGAGGGGCAACGCCTTTCTTACTCGGCGCGCCTAGCGTTTCCGGCTACGAACAACATGGCCGAATACGAGGCGCTACTCTTCGGCCTCGGGAAGCTCAAAGCGATGGGAGCAAGGCGAGTCCTCGTCCGCACTGACTCCCGGCTAGTGGTGGGCCATGTGGACAAGTCATATCAAGCCAAGGACCCGGAGCTAGCCAAGTGTCTAGCAGCCGTACGAGCGAGGGAACGACACTTTTTGGGTGTCACGGTGAAGGCCATCCCTCGAGCGGATAACGAGCAAGCTGACGTCCTGGCCAAGGCTGCCAGTCAGCAGCTTCCAATTCCCGAAGGGGCGTTTTACGAAACCCTACCGGCGGCGGCCATAGCACAAGATAACTGGGACGCGACCCTTGTCCACCAGATCACCCAGCAGGGCGACTGGCGGGAACCCCTCCTCGCCTTTTTGCAAGGCATTGCGGAACCGGATGACTCCTCCGAGCTCCGGCGTTTGCAACACCGCGCTAGGTCCTTCCAGGTGCTCGACGGGGCGCTTTACAAGAAGTGGGTCTGCGCACCGCTCCTGCGGTGCCTCCCGCGCAAAGAAGGCAAACACCTCCTCGCGGAAATTCACACGGGTCTCTGCGGCTCGCACCTCCAACCAAGGTCTCTGGTGGGCAAGGCATTCAGACAGGGTTTTTATTTGCCAACAGCCGTTGCGGACGCCCAGGACCTCATGCGCCGTTGTCAAGATTGCCAATGGATGGGAAGAGCTATCCACAGGCCCCCGACAAGCCTCCACCCCATACCCCCGGTGTGGCCGCTGGCGAGGTGGGGCATCGACGTCGTGGCACCACTTCCCAGGGCCCCAGGGGACCTGCGGTTCGTCGCAGTTGCTCTGGAGTACTTTTCCAGGTGGCCGGAGGCGGTAGCCCTGGCCAAGATTATCTCGGCAGCTCTGCAGCGCTTCCTCTGTCAAAACATCATATGCCGGTTCGGCGTGCCCAGGGAGATCACCGTCGACAACGGTCTGCAGTTCGATGCAGCCCCATTCAAAGAATTCTGCGGCAGCATGGGCATCACTCTTCGGTTCGCCTCGGTCGGCCACCCACAGTCCAACGGGGCGGTGGAGCGGGCAAACGACGTCATCTCTGCCGCAATCAAAAAGCGCCTCGTTGGGTCACCAAAAGGGAAGTGGCCGGGCGAGCTCCACAGCGTCCTCTGGTCCTTTCGCACAACGGTCACACGCCCAACGGGGTTCACGCCCTTCAAGCTCCTCTTCGGCGACGAGGCGGTCACACCGGAAGAAATAAAGGCGGGCTCGCGGCGGGTCCTTGTCCAAGCACCAGACGAGGAGCGCCAATTGTCCGTGGATCTCCTTGACGGAGACCGGGCCAGCGCAACACAGCACGTCATCAAATACGCGCGGTAGATGGTGCGCGGTCGCAATCGTTCGCTGTACAAACGCGAATTCAGACCGGGTGACCTCGTCCTCAAGATGGCACTCCACGCGGAGACGGTAGGCAAACTCGAGTCCAAATGGGAAGGCCCGTACATCGTCGCGGAGGCCCTGCAGAAGGGAGCGTATCGCTTAGCCACCCTGGAAGGGCACACGCTCCGACACACGTGGAATGCGGACAGGCTACGGCGGTATTACGCCTGAGTCAAGCACATAAGGCCAAGGGCCTTCCCCGGCTTCGCCAGACGTAAGCGGCTAACGGTTAGTGCCTTAACCCTTGTAACCGCTCACCCGCGCAAACGGGAATTTAATAAAGTGCATTGTTCATGCAAGTTCTCCCGTTTTCGTGTTAAAAGCGTGCGAAGAGTCACCCTCGTGTGCACTACGCACAAGCAGGAATAAAAGACGCGTGGGGGGATGCCTCCGCGCGCAGTCTGCGGACTCTAAATAAGACGTAGCATCGAGGTCCGCCTCCGCACGCACTCCACGGAGTATAAATAAGACGTAGCGTCGAGGTCCGCCTCCGCACGCAGTCTACGGACTCTAAATAAGACGTAGCGCGAGGTCCGCCTCCTTACGCACTCCACGGAGTATAAATAGGACGTAGCGTCGAGGTCCGCCTCCGCACGCAATTTCACCGCCCGCAACGCGCGGAGGTTCACCTCCGCACGCAGTCAACGGACTCTAAATAAGACGTAGCGCGAGGTCCACCTCCGCACGCACTCCACGGAGTATAAATAAGACGTAGCGTCGAGGTCCGCCTCCGCACGCAATTTCACCGCCCGCAACGCGCGGAGGTTCGCCTCCGCGCGCAGTCTACGAACTCTAAATAAGACGTAGCGCGAGGTCCGCCTCCGCACGCACTCCACGGAGTATAAATAAGACGTAGCGTCGAGGTCCGCCTCCGCACGCAATTTCACCGCCCGCAACGCGCGGAGGCTCGCCTCCACGCGCAGTCCACGGACTCTAAATAAGACGTAGCGTCGAGGTCCGCCTCCGCACGCACTCCTCCGGAGTATAAAGAAGACGCGGATGCTATCCCTGCGCACTCTACGGAGTTTAAACAAGACGCGAACCCCGCGCACGCATGGGCGTCGCCCCAGTGCGTACTCCTCGGAGTATAAATAAGACGTGGATGTATATCCCACGCACTCCTCCGGAGTATAAAGAAGACGCGGATGCTATCACTGCGCACTCTACGGAGTATAAACAAGACGCGAACCCCGCGCATGCATGGGCGTCGCCCCAGTGCGTACTCCTCGGAGTATAAATAAGACGTGGATGTATATCCCACGCACTCCTCCGGAGTATAAAGAAGACGCAGATGCTATTCCTGCGCACTCTACGGAGTATAAACAAGACGCAAATCTCGTGCACGCATGGGCGTCGCCCCAGTGCGTACTCCTCCGAACTATAAACACGACGTGGATGCTGATCCCACGCATCCTCTACCAACGCGGGCGCGTCTACTACGATACCCGTGCCTTGCACGACCCGCCGGCTCGCAGCATGTTACATAACAACAAGTACATGGGAAGATCGTTGTTTGGCCCCAACAAGACAGTTACATTCCAGGAGCGGACAGTTACATTCCAGAAGCGAACACACGCGTGGCATGGAATGCGCCAACACCTAACTATTCCTATGAGTCCGCGCCATCCTCGCCGCGCCGAGCGCCCGCGTCGCCTGCGCCGCGCCGAGGGACCTCTTCGAGCCAGCGAAGCACGTCCCCCTCGTTCCGCAGTGTGCGCCGCAAAGCAACCGCGGCGGTCCCCTCCCCGACATAATTCCAAACCCGGTCATGAAAGTTTCGGGTCGCGGGCTCGGTGGCACGAACGGCATCAGATATCACTCCGGGCTCGGTAGGCAAGTCGAGCTGAGGGTTCGCCAGCTCATCGACATGCTCGCACCCACCAGCGTGCAGCAGGGCGAGCGCAAGCCCAGCACTCATATAGCCGCAGTGCATGCCGAAAGCCTTGGCGCCAGGAAGGGCAACGCTCGAGCCCTCTTCGATCCGCCCAAGTGTCTCCATCAGGTCTTGGCGGCCATGGGTGGCGTCCTCCACGTGCACACACAGCCCCCGGAGGGCCCGCTCCAAGGATTTCATCGCATTCCACGCGGAAGAACACGCGTTATCCCAACATAGCGCCCTCTCCGCAACGGAGGCGGCAAGCTGTTCATTCTCTGCCTCCAGCATGGAGATTTGCTGAAGAAGGGCGGTCCGCTCCTCCGTCGCGGTGCGCTGGGCCGCCTCCATCGCAAGGTGTGCGGCTACTGCCGCGTTCTTCGCGTTCCTGCCCACCAACTGTGCGTCGGCAACAGCCTCGTCCCGCTCCGCCATCAGCACTCGAATGACCTCGTCCTTGGTGGCGTTGGCGTCGTCCGCCACACGCAGCTGGTCCTCCAGTACCCTCCGCTCGCGAGCGCGAACCTCTTCAAGGGCTTTGCTAATGGCAAGCGTCTACATGGCGTATAGCAGGGGTTACCTATCAGATAAGCAAGGGGTATGCAGCGAGAGCGGAGACCATTACCCTCATCTCGGAGGCCCCCAACGCGAGCGCCAAGAGGTCGCTCCCGCAGGAGTGCAGCGCCTGTCGATCTAGGCGGGCGCCAGCGTACTCTGCTACCTCGTTCCAGGCGCGAAGCGCTTCCCACCGAGGTACGAAGTTGGAGACGTCAGGCCCTCCAGCCCCCGCCCCAGTGTCTTCCGGAGCAGTTGGGGCGCACACAGGCCCCGGCTCAATCAGGCCGGCGACATCGCGGGGCCTCCCATTGCTCGATTCTTGCCCTCGTTTGGGAGACCCTGTCTCGCCTGGCGTCGACAGAATAAGTGAGCAAATCGGGGAGATTTTCGCGAAGTCGCGCGACGAAAACGAACTACGCCTACCTCCGGTCACCTCCGCCGCGACCTCCACCTGGGTTAGGAGCGCCCCACTGGCCTGAGGCACGACAACCCTCCCGGCTTCAGAAGCATCCCCGCTAGTCGTCAGGGCCGCAGTCACTGGGCCCGCCACACTGAATCGGCCCCGGGAAGATGGCGGCGATTGCACCCGAGGCCGTTTTGCCTTAGGCATCGTAGGTGAAGCCTCCGTGGCTACCTCGGCAGCCGCGGAAGCCGCCGTCAACAACAGCGCGGCGGCTGCCGCGGGAGGCGACGAGGCGTCATCTTCAAGAACGGCGGCGCGCATGCTCGTCGCCTGGCCACCATATACGGCCTCGTCGGGAGTTACGCGACCCCCCGAACCGGTCGGTCTGAGCCCAGCGCCCGTCTCGCCCCCCCATCCTCACGTCCTCGACCGGCGGTGAGCTAAGGGCAATAACCTCCGACGGGACCCCGCTCCGAGAAGATGGCGCGGCCACCGTCGCACCGCTCGGTGATCCCGCAGGCACTGAGCGCTGCCGCACGGGGATTTCCAAGGTCTCGCACACCCGATTAATCCGCCCCTGCTTCGCCAAGAAAGTCACGGACTCGCGGGCCTTGTGCTCCTCCGCCGTGTACGGCCCAAGTATCGCAGCTACGGCGCACTCCGCATCTTCCAAACGGCGTACTGCAGGCACAAGCGGAGGGTCATATCTAGGGGTTCGCAACCACCCATGCGGCACTTGGCATATCGCAGGTACACTTACAGGGCGCGGAGGGCCTATGAAGCGAAGACACCCCCAGGTGGATGCCGTCCTTCCGATCGGGCCCTCGCCACTCATATTTCCAGTTGCAAGCAAGCGGGGATATCCCGTACATGGTGAACTCCTCCGCGAGGTCACGCATGTTGAACTGGAGTGCGAACCCAGCAAGCCTCCGCGCCTCCTGCTCGTCGCCAGGCCGAGGCGTCACATTCGGACACCCGTCGAACGATATCGGCTCTCCACAGCTCCGGAGGCCGCTCGTGCTCGCCACGGTGTAATAGAACCACCGCCGTGTCCAGCCGGTCTCCCACTTTTCCCGCATAGCCAACGCGGGAAACAGGTGCGCGCATTCCGACCTCAGCACGAAGTCCACGCCGCCGAAGTTCGAGTAAGCCCCCCTTCTACTCTTCTCGGGTGGCACCGCGCGTCGTGCAGAATGGCGAACAGCTCGGCGCGAGGGCAAGTACCCTCCGTCCGCATCGCCCACGTGAAGATGGCCAACCGTACGATCGCGGTCGGAGTTAGCTGCGCCAGCTCCAACCCGTATGCTCGCAGCACTTCACGAACAAGGTGTGTCGCGGGGATCCGGAGCCCAGCGTCGAAGAATGCCACGAAGACGATCGCCTCTGACTCCCGCAGGTTCGGCTCCGCTTCGTCACGCCCGGGTAGGCGAGCCCCGGCACGCTCCTTCAATTTCTTCTCTTGCAGAAGGGTCCGGAGGGTCTCCTTCGTGACGCGGCTCCGCCCCAGCATGCGGGAGCAGCGACCTTTGGACCTTTTCACGGCATCCCAGTGCTGGGGAGTTTGCTTCCTGTCACGCGGAACCAGGCGGTACTCCGCCGGTGGTGGCGTCAGGCACCGCTGGCTAGACGAGGCGCTCTCGCTAAGGCGACGCGCAGGGTCGTCAAGGGCAGCACCCGTGCTAACTAGGAGGTCGTCGCGCGCAGCCATCTCTCTCACGGTGGCGGGCGGGAGCGGAGGCAAGATTACCAGCAGGGGGTGCAAGAGGAATAACAAGGAACGCACAAGCAATCAAGCAGCCAAGGGGAACGACTGCATGCCCACAGGGGCGGATTATAAAGCCCCTCGCCTCCCCTACAGGCAGAAGATCGAGCGACAGAATGACAGCGGTTCGGCTACCCACGATCGGGCAGTGCAACCGCTGGAAACTGCGGCAGGTGGCGGCAGGTGGCTGCTCCGCGCCCAATGCACCGATACACTCCCGCCGCGTGGCCGCTTTTCCTGGGGAAAAGGCGAACGGCTGTGGTCGTGGGAACGCTGGCACCCCACGACGCTCCAATTACAGCCGGCCACGTGTCCACATCCGCTGCGGGGAAGGCGAGGCAGCCGGGCCAGCCTACCCCTGACAAAGGCCGGCGCGATTCCAGGTGTTATTAAAGCGCACTCCCGGACCAAGCAACCGTCTTCCCGCGCTGGCACCACATCGCGCGAACGCATTTCCCGAGACTCGGCCGCCAAGGGCAGCCGACCAAGTCGGCTTCGCCCGTAAATGTCTGGGGTGCGAGGTAGGGCATGCCCGAACCCCGGCCCGGTCGAAGCCCTCGGCCTACTCGGCGTCTTCGGCCTCGAAGCCGCGCCCGCCCAGGGTGCGGGCGACGGGCCTTGCGCAAGCACGACCTCGGCCCCGTCGAAGCCTTCGGACTTCCCAGCGCCTTCGGCCTCGAGGCCGCGCGAGCTTCGGGACCCGAAGTGACATGCGAACTATCCAGGTCATCACAGGCCGATGGGACGGAGGGGGCCAAAGGACTCAGCGGCATGGCTTCGGCCCGTGAAGCCCTTCACCATGAGAGGCTCCTGTTGTAGGGGTGGCCCCCACCTAAGCCCAGTAGGCCTGTTAGGTCCGAAACAGGACATGTGTAATGACATAAGAGCCCCAAAGGAAAATATTCATGTGCAAGGGTATAACTGTATAAACACTCCCCATATGAATATATATGTGGCATAGGCCACAGGAAAGAGGGCTCAAGCCATTCATTTGACTCAACTCTCCACTACCACACACACTCTCTCTGTTTGGTCTGTAACCACAACAGTTCATAATTAAGAAATAATAATATGTCATTGGGTAAAGAAATTACTATTAGGAATAACTTAGTTTGTGCAAAAAAAATGAAAAAACATGTGAAGGAGGTAATCACACCACCTCTCACATTCGAGGGTCACTATACCCCATTATACAGCCAACCAAACACCTTCTCAGCCTGTATCCGCTCATACAGCCTCATATACAGCCTACCAATCACAGACTCATTCAGCCTGTATCCACAGATACATCGAACCAAACACTTTTTTTTTCAAAATACGGCTCTCCTCATCCAGCTTCCCCTTATCTAGGATATATGATTCCACTACCCAAAAGCAACCAAACACAAGTATGGTACTTTGGAACAGGATCTTGTCCTGTTGCAGTCAAATCATTGTGATGGACCATATTTTGATTTGATTTGATTTTATTTTATGTGAAACTCTGAGGAAGGCAGGTCGATGAACGAAAGCGAGTAGCCATGCTTATCTGGCGTGGTTGTTGTGTTGCTGTCACCGGGGCCCACAGGTCACATGCACACCCGGATAGGGCGCACGGAAGAAGACGTGCACCACCGAATTCTACTCTGCACGAGATCTCCACCGTCCAGATCGCGACGAACGGCTCGTGGCACCTACTTGTACTGTTTTTCTTATGCGGGAGGGAGGGACTTGAATGCCTCGCCCACCACCGCCCATGTGCTCTCTATGCGGGCCGCCGCTCGGTTGTAGTCAACAGGGTACGAAGTGGTTTCGTTGTCAAGTTCCTTTCGTCTTTTTGGCTCAAATTGTTTTGTTTGGCCTTTTTGTATATGTGTCCTTGCAATGCTGAGGAATTGATGATTTTCTTTGAAGACATCATGGTGGTACTGCAACTAGCCTTTGTCTTGTGACTGAAATTATACTGCAGCGACGGATAGCTGTTCCTGAGAAAAAATAAAAAATAGAAAAAATGAAAAGAAAATTGTTATATTGTCACAGACAATAAAAATGAATAAAAGGCAAAAAAGGCAAAAAAAACTAAACTAGAAACCGACACGTTCTAAATAGTTTTTAATTTAAATAAATCAAAAATACTAAAAACTAAACTCATTTAGAGCGGAGTCCATGCTAAGCCTCAACCCTGTCCACCGCTAAAGCCCAAGGCCGGTGGGGCTCTTGCACCTAGAGCTGGGCATTCAGTTTTTTCGGTCTATTCGGTTCGGTCTATTCGGTCTTTGAAAAATTCGGGTTCTAAAAAATGAGGACCAAATTTATCAGAAAAAAAGCAAGGACCGAACCCAAATAGACCGAATTTTTTGTTCGGTCTATTCAGTCCACCGAATTGACCGAAATAAGATGGGGATCCTTGTCACCCCTCAAAATCTTTGTAAATTGTAATGAGCTAAACAAAACAAATAATATTCATGCATAAAGCAATGAGTAGCCAGCCAGTAAATAGATGATAGACATATCAAATAAGTACATACATCACATATTAAGTTCATGAATTCAAGAGATAAGAGACATATCAAATAATTCGGGTTATTTGGTCTATTCGGGTTTTGTAAGCCAAAGACCGAACCCGAACCCGAAGACCGAACTAAATCAAAATATTGACCGAACCCGAACCCCGAAACCCGAATAGACCGAGAATTCGATCTATCCGGATTCGGTTCGGTTCGGTGTTCGGTTCTCGGGTTTAAAGTGCCCACCCCTACTTGCACCAGTAGTGTTAAGAGTTGGAGAAAGCTTGCGTCCCTCGGAGCTATTGTCAGAGGGCTTGGTGAATCCAAAAGTATAAAACCTAACTCTATGGGCCTGTTTTTTTTGCTGTGGCTTGTGACTTTTGGACTGTTCGTGCGAGAGATTACAGAGTAGCAAAACTAACCTACGGTTTTTGTCGATATAAATGAAGTCAGTACAGTATGTACTACAATTAACTAGTAGACTCTATCTTAAAAAGATACTTCGTTTAAAAGCTAATTACTATAAAAAGTCCAAAAATAATTTTTAGAAGCTGAAAAGAACAGGCTTTGTAGCTCGCCGTCTTCTGAAAGGAATAGTTCACCAGGTGGAATGGGCAAGAACTCACTAGTAAGATTGATTTTGTCGTTTTCTCCTGATCTCAAATCTGGTTTCTCATTTACCGTGTAGCTGAAGGCCGATTTGAAATCCAATAATTTCTACTTTTACTTGATTTGAAAAATGTGCAGTGGATAGTTATTTTGTGGGCATCGCTAGATAGCACTTCTCTTTTGTTAGCCTTTCTACGATCTCTGCGTAGGATATCATTTTTTTATTTCTTACCTTAAATGTAAGATTACACCTTCCCTAAAATACGTGGGACACATGCTTTCTCCAGCTATTTCATTAGACTTTTTCTTTAATAGTCCATCATCTAGTCAAACAATTAAATCAAGGAAACACATGGTACCAATTAAATCGAGATTATATATGGGTGTTCATATTGACTATTGCTTATAGTTTTTAGATGAAAATAAATAGTTGTGTTTAAAAGAAGTGACTTTTAATAGAAGGAGACGAGCAGTGTGAAAGTGAGTGAGAGATGCATATGCGAGACGGGAGCGAGAAGAATAGGATGAATGATGTACCTATAACCCTTTGTCTTATCCTTAGAGCGAAGAAGTGGAAAAGTCCTTTCAAGAAACTAGCTGTTTATATAGGTTTTCTCTTTGTTTAATTGCAAACTTTAACGAGCATGAAATTACAAAAGAGCCATCCTTACCTGCAAACGCTCCGCTGTATTATAAGGAATCCAATCCCCCACCACTCACACGGCCACACCGCTCACCGCTCCGAGCGACGCCGCCTCTCTCGCGCCCGTCCCGTTGTCGGCGCCCGATCTGAGGTATCGAATCCCCTCCCTTTCCCTCGGATCCCTCTCATCTAGTCCTCGCGATATCTTTCCGGCGATCCGCACGACGGATCTCCCGTGTTCTTGATTTTTTGGTAGGTTTTTAGTTCCGGATCTGGTCCAGTTCTCTCGGTTGAGACGGATCGTGTGTTCTTGGTCCGTGGATCCTGCTTATGCTCGTATTGTTTTGGATTCGTGGATCTATGTTGTGTAGGTATCGGGATTGCGCCTATTTATTTTTGTCGGTGGTTGTTTTGGTGGAGGATTTGTGGTAATGCCGGTCATTTTGCTTGTAGTGATGATAGATTCGTACGCATCAGGCTTTTAGTTGGGGAAATTGGGAGGAAAGAGTATGTGCTCGCAGTTTTTTCTTGAAGGGCTACCTTGTACATAGATATGAAGATTCTAGGGTGTGTCGTGCGTAATCGTATGCAATATCAGTGCAGTTTCATGTTCAATAGCTTGGGAATTAACTCGAGTTGTGATGGAGATCTGGTTTTGCGAAAAGAAGGTTGAACTATGGTAGCTATTATAATAACTACTAGGGAAGTCCTGGTGAATTGTGATTTGGTTTTTAGAGGTGCTTGATCCTTTTGTGATGAAAAGGTGGCACATGGGTTCAGAAAATGCTGTTCAGAATTTTGGAAGCAGCCCATGTGCATGTTTCTCTGCAACGTTTCAGGTGCAGGCCCAATTCCTTGTTGGAAAAGAATAACAGAATGGCAAATGAATTCTTTGTAGTTGCCGTAGGTGGCGTGTCAAGATTGGTCTAACACCTGAGATAGTGCAGGGACCTTGCATTTGGCCTGTTCGATAGATTTGTGTGGTGCTAATGGATGCGGTCTGTTCTTATTTTTTGTCTTATTTTTTAACTGAAGCTACTGTCCTGATCTTTTGGGTGTTGCGTACTGGGTGCTGGTTACAGTGCTGGGCTGCACGCTGCAACAAGAATCCTGTGCAATTTGGTTTCCAAATGTACCTATCCAATTGAAAAATCAATCCTGGGATTGCATGCTATCAAGCAAAATAAATTTATATTTCGATTTCTTAGCTAGTTTGACTGATCTTGAGTGTTGAATTTTTTTGTTGGAAGGTCTATATGAATGTGTAGTGCACTACTTCACTGCATTTTGAACTGTACTTTGCATTGTGGAGCCTACTGTTCTGTTCTTTTTGCCATGTCAACCCAAAGAAACTGATAAATCTTTGTACTAGTGGTTTCTTTGACTAAAAGGTTTTGTCGGTAATGTACTCTTCTATCCAGTTACCAATAATAGTCTCCCTAACTTGTAAGTAGATATCCGGGTGATATACTGTTGGACTGAGAACAGCGACTAGGGGTTTTGAATAGGAACCCAAATTAAATCCGAGGCTTTCCAAAATCCTTCCCAAGGTGAAAGCCAAGCTCTTCACTCCAACAACTATGAGAAGCTATGAAGATCGGATACAAATCACCCACAAAGAAAGCTCCAAGAAAAACCGAACCAAATGGACCTATTCTTGCCCAGGCGGTTTGACTGCAGTGCTCAGGCCGATCTGACCAGTAGGGACGGTATGACCCGAGGTCAGGGCGCTCTGACGATGCCTTGTGCGGTCTGACTGGTCCAAGGGTGGTATGGCTGGCTCCTCTGGACAGAGCTGAAAATAAGCATGATTTGAAACCAAAAGATGATGTAACTTTTGATCCATAGCTCCAAATGATCTAACACTTGGTATACACCTACTCTAGAATATCAGGAACCTATTACAATCAATAATCAAGGAAATTGTTGTTAAAGTTCTGACTTTTATTCCATTGGAGCAAGATGACACCAAAACCGGACAAAACTTAAGAATTTGAGACAGGACCTGCTCGTGGGTACTTGATGGTCAAGATGACATTGGATCTACTCCCACATATCCTAGCAAGCCTAAATACAGCAAGATTCCAAGACAAAAGCCCTAGATCTAAAGAACCCCAAAATCACCCTTCTTTGAGCTAAAACCGAGCAATCACAAGAACTGGCTATGGAAGGTGCCTAGATGGATGAGATTTGGTCTCCAAAAGATATCGTCATCACGTACATGTTCTTAGCACACAACAAGATCAAGAGGAGATGAGAAAATACAAAAATTCAAGCGAAATCAAGATTTCAGCACTTGAGCAAATAGGAGAAAGACTTAGACGAATTTTGAACTCTATTGATACTTAGAGATGAATGTTTACAACCACTCCCTAGCCACTTCACAAGTCTAAGAATAACAACAAACTCACAAAGAGCCACAACCTATCTCCCAAATGTTCTCTCCAAGAGTCTTAACTCCTCTCTAAGGCTTGGCCTAAACTCTCCCAAAGCTTAGCACCCAAGCAACCTTTCTCTCCCACCTTATATTTGGAGACTCATAATGAAAACCTTAACCAACACTTCTAGTTATGTTTCATCTACTTATATAGGCTAACCTGTTAACCTAACACTATACCAAGTTTTATACTCACATACATGCTTCTCAAAGCGCACAAACCTATTAACCCATTAGTGAATAACACTTGATCCACATAATATTTTCAGCACATCCTTGGCCTAAACCACCTCTGTTGCTCCTCCTCGCGCCGTGGTTTGATCAAGCCTTCAACTTCCCGGTTTGGTGCAAAAAGACCGTTTTGCCCCCAAACCACCTTTCACGAAGCTTCGCGCTTTCTTTGCTTTGAAGCAACCCCACGCTTCATCTTCAACTCCATGCGACCTCAATGACTTGCCATCAAGCCTCTCACGTGTCCGAATCCCACTTAATTGTCCTCACTTGCGAACGGGTCTAAGTCACTTAGCGTGCCACATGTCTTTCCTCGCACCATAACGGCACGCGGACTTACCTGACCGCACAGACCTCAGTTCCTCCCTGAGTTTAGTCCTGGTCCCTTGCCGTTGCCTGTTATGTCCACCACCGGTAACTCCTGCTCTGGCTTCTTGTCTTCCCGACATGTAACCACTCCACCTCAATCATCTTTAGGCGGAACCTTGATCGATTTGGACCTCAGCTCCTCCTGAGCCTAGTCCTAGTCCTTTGACTGCTTGTCACGTTGCACCGCACCATACAAACATCGTCAATTCACCCAATTGATTACACAAGAACACCCCATGTGTCGGTCAAACCGCTTTCAGCCGGTCAGACTGGCAATCGAAAAATGCAAATTCCCAAACACTAAACTCAAGCTTCACAACCTCTCTCAACCAAAAGTCAATTACTCATCACAACAAAGAGATGACCTCCACGCGGTCTTACATATACAATTGTAGGTTTGTGTAAAAAAAAAACTATTGTAGGTATCAAGTGAAAACATTTGTTCAAGACTTCAAGCTGTTATTTTCTTTATTGGGTCAAGACTTCACGCTGTTATTTTCTTTACTTTGGAATTTGGATAATCTTCAATGATGTCCAGTCAATTCATATGTTTTTTCCTAACGCACCATTGTTGATGTCTACTGTTTGGTGGTGATTGGTGGCTGTGGATTGACTGGTCCCCACCTTGATCCATGGTCATGATCTCCACAAGCACACCTCATCTGAAGGTTCCAAATTTAGTGAGGCCTGTTGCTGTTTTTTTCCAACAGTTGTGATTCAAACAGTGTGATCCCACTTGATTGTTCACGAGGGATTTCTACATTGGCTGTATAGTGTATACCACTGATGATGATCTGAACCCTTTCTTCTAAGCTCCTGTTGGAGAAGTAATTGTTAGAACTTCTCCCGCTGTTTGCCTCAAACCATATTTGTTTATGTTTGCACTTTGCAAAGTATCTGTCTTTTTGTGAAGTTGATCTTATCTAATCTGTTCAAATTATATATTGTATTTGACCAATATATTTGCGGTAATATTCATCTCTTAACTTGTTGACTTCATTCAATGTAAGCAATATTGATTTCTCAAGCTTACCAAGTATTCATGATTGAAGGCTTGGCTCAACATCCATGCTTTGGATGTCTTTCTTTGAAGGGATCTCTGTACCTAAATTACCTGGATATGTTTTCTTTTAACATTGTTTTGGAAATGCCACCACTTACATTTTTTTATTAATGACTATTGATCCAAAATGATCTAATATCTATGTATGATATCTCGGTTGACTTAGTATAATTTTGCATCTGAGACATCTGAAACTTATTGGCAGCTTTTTAACTCTTGGTTTGTTTGCTGTTTTGACAATGTACACAATTGTTTTCTATAGATTGTGGCAATCCTGCTGAACTTGTTCACCAATTTGTTGCAGTTTGCCTTTTTCGGACAATCAAGATGAGCCGTGGTGGGAGTGCTGGTGGTGGTAAAAGTTCCCTGGGTTACCTATTTGGAGATGGCGAACCCCCAAAGCCTGCTGCAGCACCAGCTGTGAAGGCTCCTCCACCTGCTGAGAAACCAGCGTCTATACCTGCTGATGTAGCCAAGCAGATTCCAGCTGGCATTCAGGGTAGCCAAGCTAATAACTACTCCCGAGCAGATGGCCAGAACACCGGCAACTTCATCACGGTACGCCTTTTTTCCATTGTAATGAATCTGAATTTGGTGCACCTGTTTCTTATAAAAAAGTCACAGAACTGTTTATACAATGTGCATATGTCTGTTAAAGGCTTACATTGACAGCAGTTAAATCACTTTTAGCTGCTCCTTTATTTTTGTTTTTGCTAGTACCATGATGGTCTACATAGTACATACTGTGCAATTTTCACAGACTACCAAAGTGAGTGTGATGCTCATTCTGAGGTTGCAAAGTTAGAAGTACTAAACATGATGTGTGTGCCATTTTAATCATCAATAACTAGCATAATCCTTCTCACTGTTTCCTTTTGTTCTCTGTTATAGCACTTTATAGCATATTCACTTTGCATATCTAGACGTAACAATTAAGCATTTTTTTAGCAAGCAAATGAATTGATGAAACGGGTCATCTAGCCTACTATCTATTCATTTGCAAATGATTGTGGTCACAGTGGGAAATTCAGATGACCTGATTATGAGTAGGGACTGCTTAGATGTTTTGACTTTTGAGTTAATGAAATTCATGGCATTGACTATTTTAAAGATATTAAAACATAATTTTTCTGACCCAAAATCTGTTTTAATTCAAACATCATTTTTCTGACCCAAATTTTCTGTTTTAACTTGCATTTTGTTATATGTACCCAGAGATATGGCCCTTCTGCCTATCTTTTTATTACCTTACGATATTGAGCACGATTTGTGGTTTAATTCTGTTGACATTTGCAGGGCCGTAATTCAATTAATGTTCAGGCTGCTCCTGGCGGTGGCTCGTCCCTGGGCTACTTGTTTGGTGGAAAGTGATGTTAATCAGGATGCTTAATGCAGGATGAATTGGTTTCTATCTCTGTTACCCATATGGGAAAAACTCAGTGTTTAATTTCAGCAAATTACCCCTTTTATTGATGTGCCATATGGCTCTATGTTTGGGGAACCTCCTGCTTGGAAGTCTATCTTGTGCAAAACCTGTCGCTCTAAAGACGAATCATGTTGATCGCCAAATTTGGTGTTTTTAGTTCCTTGTTTGCCCACTGTTGTGCCAATTGATGCCCTCCATCGGTTCGTTAATGTTGTGCTGTGTTACTGGCGATCTGATTGCATGCTCCAACTCTTTGCTGTGAGGTAATACTGTGTGGTGAGCTTATGGCAGGTTTCAGTATTTGCAACACAGGTACAGGCTGCTATGTTATTATATTGCCCTTGTTAATTTCTTCATCAACATTCGGAGGGACTAGAATCTGATCGGGCCATAAGGTCGGATGTGCCGATCTGGCCGTGTTGGGCTAGGGCCAGTCAAGCTCAGGTGGGTCAAGCAAGCAGGCCAGGTCAGGAGTGAAACAAACCTTAACTTACGTTTCCTTCATTTTTCCATAATTGTTTAAGGGCCTGTTTGGAACAGAGGAATTTCACAGGAATTTTGCAGGAAACAGTTCAATTCCCGCAGGAATCGGGAAAAATTCCCGCATTCCAAACAGGGCCTTAACCCTTGAAGCTTCTGGAGACTACATTATTGATAGTATTTACCGGTGCTCACCTATGCATATATTCCTCCTATGACTAACTATCATGCATGACATCATGACATGTAGCCTAAGCTTAGGGTTGACGTCCGTACTTGACATCTCGATTTTCTTTGATATTTTTCTTTCGCCGTACTGCCTGCAATACAGATCGTGTAGGCAGTGGGCACCATTGCTTGCAAAACTTGTTCTCAGGGTCAACTTCTCAGTTGCATGCAACATTCGAGCTTGCTCACTTGTAGACGTGGCTGCCCTAGTCTACACGTGTTGCAGTTTCATTTCCACACGGTATGGGGGTAGTGGGGTGCTGTGCGTGCAGCTATGTACGTGTACGATTTCGATGTGTATGTAACTATGATAACCCTCAGAACTGCTTAACTAAATGCATACAATTAAGAAGTAATTAATATCTTAATATGTGAATTAACACTTAATAATACATGAATCAAAATGAATGAAGTGTTATTATACAAAAGTCCGATTACATAAAAACTTATTTACCAAAATGAATTTCACATACATTTAATTACAATACTACAAATCCAATATACAAAAATACAATATCAAGAATTACAAAGAATGAAGTCCTACAAGTAAATGTTACAAAATTACAATTTCATAAATTTACAAGAACAAGACTATGCAAGTGCATTACACATATATACAACTACTGTACACAAATTCTTCACGATCGACCCAAATTGAAACATCTGTAAGTCACTTTATTCAAAACCACAACTAGAAAAGCTAAAGCAAATATAATAAACAAATTGACGTCAGAACTTGGTTTCAAATAAAATTGCACAAGGGCAATCGCTCATTGAGATAACAGATTGTCCGGAGCCAATCGGCACCTCCCGCATAATGGGTTTTCATCAACTGGTAGTAATTCCCATTCTTACCTTTACCATTCCTGGTAAGTCACCATTTCTCCATCCATGCATAGGACACGTTGCAAACCACTGATCAAAACCAAAGCCATTGAGGGTCATAAAATAGAGCCAATAGAGAGAAGGAAGAAAGCAACAACACCACCGCCCATAGCCACTAGTGAGGCGAGCTCATTGCCACAACACATAGACAGGAAGCCAGCCAGCACTCGTCACTACTCACAAGAGCCACCATAGGCAATCACTGCCACACTAAAGCACTGCACCACCATACCACAGCATAGAAGCATTCATGAGCCACCACCGGTATTCCGACAACCGAAGAGAGGTAAAACTCTCCCATTTAAACCCCACACAAGAGCCCTAAGCTCAACCGAGAGAGGGAAGTGAAGGGAAGAAGCCAAGATCGAAGGACACTAGAGGAAGGGAGTACCACGACCAGAGGATGACAACCACAAGCCACCACAAAGCACTAGCCATATCAGGAAGCCACAACCACGTGAGAGCAAGTACATCACAAAACTAACCTAAATCAATTCTGACGACGCCAATAAGGTACGACTATGTATGGCTCATACTAGTCCATTTTTGCCAACTCTAGAAGTCCAAGAACCTGACCAACATAGCCACGGTGGAGCACCGCCCCCGGCTCACGGCACTAGCAGAAAAGGCCTAGGTGGTCATCCATGAGTTCCTGGGACCATTGCTAATGCTCCTCGGCGCATGCCAAGACCCCAACACCCATATGGTTGCTCACGCACAAGCCCCAAACCCTTAAACACCATTGCAGTTACTCATGTAGCCATGAACCACATTCCACAACTAGCCGAAGATAAAATGAACAACAACAAAATAAAACTAGAAGGGAATGTGGTAATGCAGGAGTACGGGAGAAGATAGAACTAGGAAAATCAAAGAACTAGGGCCATGGCGTCAGCGGCATATAGCCATCGGGATGTAAGGCACTAAAGAAGAGTAGCTAAAGGATGGGCTAACGGTGTACTGGAGCACATCGCTAGCGGCGTGTAGCTACTAGGACGCTATGCGTTGACGGCATACAGTTGCCGTGACACGCAACTTCAACGGAGGTGAAGGACCGACATGGCAGAAGGACGTCGACGGGGCTTTAGTTCCACCGAGGTGCAAGGCGATGGTGAGGTGGAGGCACCGGCGAACGGTCGGTAGGGTGCATGTCAGCAAGGCAAGAAAGCCCTGGCAAAAATGCGTAGCACCGAGGAAGACTGGAGGAGGCACGATAGACCGATGACAGATCCAGTGGGAGGAACATTGAGATAACTCACCTTGGGACAAGATTCGGTGAAGCCAATCCCCAAATTACCGTGGGGTAGCCGCATTCGAGATCAGCGTCAAGGGAGGGGGCAAGAATAGTGAGGCGGAACTCGGAACACTGGCAATGCTAGAGAAGGAGAGAAGCCAAGGGGAGGCGTGGCATAGTATGAGGGGCAGCGTGAGGAGGCGCGCCATTGATGGCGCCATGGCCGGCAAAGCTAAGGCCAGTGGCGGAGTTGGAAGAGAGGAGGCAAAAAGGGGGAATCGAAGCATCATATGATGCGGGTGAGCAACGGGAAGAGAGGAGAGAGAGAGATGAGATAAGGGAGGGAGAGTCAATGAATTGGGCCAGTGGGCCAGCAACTAAACAAGATTAAGTCCAAATCAACATTAGGAAGACAATAGGAATTGATAAATACCCTCATGTAAATAATACATACCCAAAAACCTAATAAAAATAACCCTAATAAATATTGCTAAGAAAAGCAATAAAACATAACTTCACGAATAATAGAAAGGACTCTAAAAATAAGTGTAAAAAAATTTCAACAAGGGTTGTTTCTTTATCTAAAATATAATAAAAAACCCTAAATAATTTTGACCTCAAATAATTCAGGGGGAAGAACTGGTCCAAGGGGAAGAGACCAGTCAGACCACCACTAAGATAGCTACCCTACATTCAGGCAAGTAGAGTAGGCTTTTTAAGTATGTTGTGGTGCATGGATTACTTTGATACAATTATTTTCTATGATCACTTTGCATCAAATTAATTGTAAAAGAAAAGAGGAATGATTAGAAGAAAGGAAACATGATAAGAAAGAAAGAGAGTAGAAGGAAACATGATAAGAAAGAAAGAGAGCAGAACCATTAAAGGAGCAGTTGCTTGCAAAGGTAAATAGTAAATGAGGGTAGAGGGTGCTCTGGTAGGGATTCAAGGGCAGGTGAGACCCTCTACATATGAATATAATATAATGACTAAAAACAATCTTCATTCTAGAATGAGCTATAAAACAGTATCAACCATATTTCCCATCTGAGATGGGTAGAACGGATTATTCTTTTGTTGCTATCATATCCATAACGAGTAAGTAGTATAAGACTAGGGGAGGAACTTAGAACCGGTATATGGCCCGAAAGGGATCTAAGGCGCATATATTAGCACGGTGGAGTGTCAAGTATTTAGACCCACTCGACCAACAGCTATAATATAGTCAGATGGAGATGTAGTGATAAAAGTCAAGAAAATATTTTGTATTATGAATTTGGGATCACATCAAAGGAAATGCGAAAGACTCAGTGTCCATAAGATTTCAGAATAGCTATGTGTAAAGTGATACAAGTCTATGCAGTACTTAATAAATCAAGAATTCATGCCAGTCTCTTGGATAAGAGTCTACGGAAACCAACTGGGCCTTTTTCTTCTCTAGAATAATTGTTACAACAATTTCAGATAGTAAATACTTGCAAAACTCTTCAAAATGATAAAAATGGATTTCGATTGAAAGATCAGGTAAAGAGCTTCAGAAATATGAGAACAAATGTGCATCATTATTTAAAAAATTGCTGAGTACTTCATACTCACTCTTGCTATCAAATCTCCCCCTTTCAGAGCCATATTCAGCTGGGTTGTACTTGGAATTTGACGAGGGTGAGGTGGATACTGAAGGCACTTAGGGGTACAAGGTTGAGAAGAGACTGACTAGGAGTTCAACGAGGCAGAGGCCATATACGATAGCTGGAAGGAGTAGGCGACCTGTAGGTCGTCGTCTTGGGTCAGACGAGTATTATGTTATATACTTTTCTTTTATTTAGAGTACCCTGTATAATTAATGGTGGAAAATAGTTACTATTGTAATATTATTGGACTATTGTGTGCCCAAGACCTTAAGCACTACGTGGCTTGGAGTTATAATAATAATAATAATAATAATAATATACATAGTCTTTAATTATTATTTTGCTGCAACTACTATGATGGGCTTATTATTTGTTGGAGTGGTGTTCTACCGAATAAACGAATAATAATCCGTTGACTAGTGTTATTACTCCTCGATAATGACACGGGTCGCCACAGCAATTGAATTTCATCTTGTGGCTAAGAATACATTGTACTACCCTTTTTTTTTGGAGTGGAGAGAATACATTTTGGGTGGGTTCTTTTTGGCTGAGACTGATAGCTTTTGGTTCTAGTGTAAACGTTTTGTGCGAATGAACCGAATCTTTACTATATAAAAAAAGGAGTTGGTGGTTGGTGCGGCCTCCCCACCCTTCTCATGAAAAAAATTATACTGACTGACGTGTGGCCCCCTACCCCGAAACCTGCGCTGCCTCCCCACTGAATCCCGTGCGGCTGCTCCCCGCCTCTTTCTTCCGCCCTCCCCTCCCTCCTCCGTCGCTCCTCCCCTCCCTCCGCCGCCGCGCCGCCCTCGCCTCCTCCTCCCCACCCCGCGTCGCCGCCGCCTCCTCCTCCCCACTCCGCGCCGCCGCCGCCGCCTCCCCTCCTCCTCCCCACTCCGCGACGCCGTCTCCTCCCCTCCCTCCCACCCCGCGCCGCAGCCTCCTCCCCTCCCTCTGTCAGACCCAGATTTTTCAATCTGAATCTTACTGTGTTTCACTGCACTAATCCCTGGATCAGTAGTTAGTGCACACAGGTACATTGCTGAATCATTTCATACATCGCATAATCAACCATTATATTACATAAACTGAAATACACCACGTCGGGTGATAGTTTACAAAAGGGGCCGACTAGGCCAAATGTCATTATTACAAATAAGCACAGCGGAAATACAGCAAAAGCAAACCCAAATCCACAGGCAAGCGACTGGAAGGTAATGTGTGCATTATATGTCACCAGCTAACTAGTAACATACGTGCGCACAACGCCATATGTCTACTTGTCCATGACTAAACAACGAAGCCTACGCCTTAGTTTTCTTCGTCATTCTTCTCCTCCGTAGCGGGAGCTTCCTCGTAGGCGTAGTGGTCTTGTGCTCCGGTCTCTGGATTTTTGCCGCAAAGCGAGCGTGAGCACTCCGACCCCGTGCTCAGCGAGTCAACACACAAAATGCAGTATATATATAACATGTATGGCTAATCAAGGATGACTTAAGTTTATTTTCTTTTGTGAAGAGTGCTTTTGAATACAATTATATAAAAATTCCTTAAGACCTAGCATTTTGAACACACGTATATGTTGAATGCAGTAATAATAGTGATTCAGATTCCATCCACCATTACATGGCATCTGCACCATATAGCAATTCTTCAGCGTTATAGCCGCTTAACTTACCACTGGGACGACACCCAGGACAATTCCAAACTAGGGCCTTACACTGCCCTTCACTTTTCCATTCCCATCCACAAAGCATTTTGAAATAGAACTATATCTGGTTAAGTTCCCATGTCTGCCCATGACCGTGGGCACGGCTATTCGAATAGTTTTGACTCTGCAGAGTTTGTACACTTTCACCACAAGAGATAATCAACTCATTGCCCCACATGATACCTTAAACATGTGGTCGAGCAGACCATCACAGTGACTTTTCAAAATACCTCGCCCCTTCCATCATTTCACCCTATGGGTCGTTCCCACTTGCGGTGGGTCCCATACGTTGTGCGGGATGTCCTCCTTCTGAACGTCTAGCAGCTGGCTCCCTACCCCTGCTAGCCCGCCACAGCAGAACTTCACCTTCCACTGGTGTCCCATTCAAGCCGTCACACAGACTGCCGCTTGCACATCCTCACACCGCCTCCTGGAAGGATGACTTTCAGGGTCCGATAATTCTACTAAGCCAAGTTGTAATTTACAGACTTGTGGTTGTACTGTTTTACACGGGTTGACATGACAAGATTCAGTCCTTAGTGGTATCTGGACGGTTCTACCACAAACCACACTCTCGTGCACACCTGCACCACACCCCCGAACCATCCGCCCAGATATTTAAGCATGTTGGGGGTTTTTGGAGACATAAAATAATCATATCCAACATTTATCAGTCATTACCACCATGACTGCCCAAACAGTTCTCATAATTAAACATGTTGATGATGTTTTTGGGGCGTTTTCAGCGCCCCCTGTATATCAATGCAGTACTAAGCGTAGCATATTATTAGGGACTTATTTTCGAAATGTTATAATTATAATTTTTGCTAGGGCGACAAGGTTCATTCATTCAAACATTCCAACAGAGGGTGTAATATTATTCAAGGTAACAGTGGCATTTAACTAGAATATTAAATTTAGCATGTCTTTGCATATAAATAACAGCATGCACTTTGTTAATTTAAAACAAAGTAATTTGCAGAAATGTAGGCTCAATATGATCAAAGTATTGACTCGCCTTGGTCACAGTGGGTGGATTCGGGGTTGTCGGAAGCTTCTAGTGCTGCTGCCTCGGCTTCCTCCTCTTGTGCCTCGTACGCTATTTTTAACGTGCGCGAAAATTTGGATAAATAGACAAGGCAATCAGCAATCCAAATAAACATTTACCAGAAAATCCAAATAACTCCAACATCAGATTTTTGTTTCATTGTGTAGACACGGGTTTTTAGACAATGTTAGAGATTTACTTTATTTGCTTTTGATGCCTGAATAATCCCCTTTCAATTAGCTAAAGTTTAATCACATCCATTTTTATTTAATACATTCTCTAATTATATTTGGGTGTCATATCCTAGGTTATTGATAATATCTTATAGCCTATCTTGCTAATGGTTAATTTTTACACCCTTTGTTTAATGGGTCATTATTGCACAAGGTTTCTTGGGATATTTGATACTACATGTGCCATTTTAGATTATGTTTATTCATTAATTAAATTTACTTGCTAAAGACTTGGAAAGGGTTATCCATTATATATATACACATATATACACACATGGATATGTGTATGTATATATGCAACATTTTATGGCACATGCTAACTATCCATGCCAAAAGAGTTACTATATACTCCTATACACCATTTCTCACTCTCTGTACAGTCTTGTGCGCAACAAAAATAAAAGCCAAAAATCACACCCCAGCGCTGCGGAGGCGCGGCTCGAACACGAGCGGCCAATGGTGGATTTTTAGCGCCAGCGCAGCTAGCCAGGAGTTCTCGCGGGCGTTGCTTACCAGTGAGGGGCGCTTTATTCTCCTAACCCGAGCGGCAACAGGGAGCCCGAACAGAGGAAGGCTGGGGCGGAGGAGGTGGCGGTGCGGTCGACGGTGGGTCGCCGGAGGGTTGGGGGTGACGGGTGAAATGGAACACCGGTGTCACGTGGAAGCCGTCGGTGGGGCCGGCAGCGGACGGAAGGCGCCGGAGGTAGGTCGGCCGCGTGCGGCGGCGGCGGGCTCGGGATAAGGTCGTCGCCGGCGAGCTACAGGTCCGGGGAGGCTCGGCCGAGGGTGGATTCGGTCTCACGGTGTCCGGAAGATGGTGTGGGCGCAAGTAATTTGACTATGGTGCAGTGGGGGCGGCGGCGGCTGGATGACCGACCGTGGGGAACAGGACGGCGCCGGCGAGCAACGGAGGCACTAGAGCTCAATTGCTCTCTGGGAGAGGAAGTGGAGAGTGTTGCGGCGCGGATGGAGGCCTTGGCCGGGGTTTTATAGAAGGCGAATCGCGCGGGCGCCGAGGAGGGCTGTTGGCCGGTCATGGACGGCGGTGCTGGATCGGCATGGCTACAGAGCCAACCGACCGACTGGACCTCCCGTTTCACTGCTGCAGTGGTCAGCTGTGGATGACGATAGCCAAGGATGGGGAGACGTACAGCAGGGAATGAACACATCACGGCTTCCTCGGCGGAGACCGCGCGGGAAAAGGGGGAGTAGACGGGAGCGGTTGCGACAGAGGAAGACGCGGCGCCGGAGCCTGGGCGAGGAGTGGTGACCGGGCGGCGTGCGACGTGCTGCAGCTGCCAAGCGTGTCGGCCGGCTTTTTGACCGAGCGAGGAGATGAGAGGGGCGACGTGGAGATTGCTCTGCCACGGAAGAAGAAAGGAGGAAGAGACAAGAGGAGGAGCAGGCGCTCGGGGAGGAAGAGAGGAAAGGAGGGGAGGCGCTGGCATTCGGGACCCGCGGGGCAGTGGGGAGAAAAGAAGAGTAGGCAGGGGCGCGGTGGAGCTGGGCTGGGCCAATTTGGCCGGCCTGGCTTCATTGTTTTTTTTTGTTGATGTATTGCATGTATATACCTAGGTGTATACAGGTATATACATATATGCTCATATATATATTGTTTATTCTATTTTTGTATAGGTTTTATATTTATTTTACTTACATATATATATGTTCACATATTTACATTTTTATTTATTTGTCCATTCATATACATGTATATATATTTCCTTCACGCCTATTTATTTTTGTATCATTATATTTTATGTCTTGCTCATATTGCTAGGCCTTTTGCATGTAGTTTATATACTTATTTTTATTTGCTAACTTTTAACAGGCTCCTTCTTGCACCATGTATATATATACACATACATACCTATATGCGTTTGTATTTTTATTCATGTACTTTACTGCTATCCATGCCATTATTTTCAAAAGGATATTTTATTTTTTTTAACGTAGGCTTCTCTCTCCTTATACTGGATCATCTTTTCAGATTCGTATTTAAAACTTTAGTTTTCTATTATTTGCATATTCCCTTTTTGGTATTACTAATGTTTGTCTTTGTCTTCTATGAATCTCTTAAATTTTTGGAAGCTCCAACAATTCTTGTAAACACCATAAAATCCAAATTCCAATAGAATCTATTGCAAAAACAACTCAAGAAACTCATATTTTCAAATTCAGATTTTTCAGGATGTTACACCCTCCCACCGCACGCCACCGCCGCCTCCTCCTCCCCCACTCCTCCGAGCCGCCGCCGAGTCGTCTCCTTCGCCTCCTGCCTAACCATCGCGCACATCGTCTTTCTCCTCCTGAAATCCCAATCCTCACCGCCTCATACCGACACCGAACCCTCTTCTCCCAACCTCCACCATCCTCCCCACGATCTCCCTCTAACCTCCTATTACAACCGATCTCCTCTTCCCCCCTCTGATATTCCCATCTCCTGCTCCTTTTTCTCGCATGTCACGACTCCGATCCGACACCGCGCACTCCACCCGCCAATGCGCCCACCTGCCCTCCATCGCATCCTCGCCGTGGTTCCCTCCTACACTCGCCGTCGCGCCCTCCCCCAACGCCGAGGATCCCTCGCAGTCGCCATCGCGCCCTCCTGCCACACCGAGGCTCCCTTGCCATCACCGTCGCCCCACCTGCCATGCCCTCCTTCCATCTCCGTCACGTGTGACTTCGTCTACAAGCGCCCCACGCTGCTTCGCATCCCCTATTGTCCTGTCACTCGCCAGGCACTTCCTTTTTTCCTCCGCCACGCCTCACGCCCGAGAAGATGGGGAAGCAGTGGAACCCCCTCTGCCGCGCTGCATGCCCGAGAAGACGGGGAAGCGGTGGATCCCCCTCAAGGCCAACCCCGACATTATGAACCAGGTGAGCGCACCTCTCCTCCTGCAGTGCTAGGGTTTTGTTCCCTTCCCGTTCGGGTCGATTTGGTGAGTGGCTCTCCTATCCCTGTGCTTCGTTCTGCCTTTCCCTTTCCAATTTCTCAGTTCTAGGTTATTGGGTAATGCTACTCCTTGCTTTTGATCTGTGGAATAATTTTGAATCAGAGTAGATGTATTTAATCGGATTGGACCCATTATTTAGCAAATCTTGCGTGACCTGGGTCTTTTCTTTCTAGCCTGCATTCACAATTTGGTATTGATGCGCTTGCGGGGTTCCAATTGTTTGGTTATTGTATTGTTGCTGTAGAGAAATGCTGCTAGGTGGTCCTATTCTTCACTAAATATTCGACCTGGATGTCTTTAGGAACATAGTAATGCATACACACATTTTTCCTGTTAATCTATATCACTCTGCAGTTTTCAGTGTCTAATTTTGTTTGATATCAAGTGGGTTCAGAGATTTACAAAATTTGTTATCTTTTCAGCGGAGGAAAAAGATTAAGCAGACCATCAGTCTTTAGCATATTGCTCTCAATGTTTTAGGATAGAAAATAAAAATATTTATGCCAGGTCAGTTGCTGTTGTGGATAGCAATGGTTGCTTTAGGTTTTGTTTTGCAGCCTCCTTCAGTGTTAAATCTCCATACATGATCCCTAAAGATTATAGTATATAATAGTTATTATGCTGATGAGGAGAAATGAATGTACTAGGTGATGAAACTGCCGATTCTATTTGCAGTTGCACCAACTAAAGAAGGTGTGGATTTTCTCAAAAGATAAAAAATGTGGGTTTATTTTTATATATGATATAGTAACTGTTCACGTGCACTACTTCTGTTACCATTGTACGTGCTTTCATGAAGACTACATTACTTTGTATACCTTATTTCATTGCATTAGACTATTTACTCTGGTTGCACTGCGATTGTCAGTGGGGGATGAAAGGACTAATCACCAATACTTCTTCAAGAGTCCTGTGTTGGTGTTTTTAGTTACCTCAGTTGAGTGACATACTATTCACTTTGTCAAGACTAATCTCAAGTACTAATTTTGCGCATTGCATTCTCGTATAGAAAACCAAAAATCAAACATGAATGCACATAGTGTTGGTTTTCCAATGGTCAGATTTGCCTTTTCTTTTTGTGATATTAGTATGCTCAATGCTGAATGCCTAATGGTGCCTGAGCTAATTGAGTTACACTGGGACAGTCAAGAATTCATTGTTTGGAGAAGCCATTGCGCAATCACCCCTACAGCTCAAGCCTTTTTGGCAATTGGAAAAAGGCATGGTTTGTGAACAAGAACCTCTTTTGATATTTTAGAAAGTAAACTAAAATGCTGATAACATAATCAATATACATATATGGTAGCTAGATATATACATATTTAACATAATCAATATACATATATACATACACGGTTGTGGGATTGCAAAAAATGGAGATTACTAGATATGCTATAGATTGCAATTAAATGCAATATGTTAAATTTCTTTTGGAACTTATTTGTGTTATCAATTATTTGAGATCCGTTGCTAGCTGTTTCTGCCATGGTGTTTAGATGAATTAATTTATAGGTTGTGATTAATTTGGATCAGCTTCTTTGATGTCATGTTGAATTATTTGGAGCATGGTCTTTGGGCTGGGCCTTCAGATAATACTTTGTAATTTGGTGTGTACTACTGTTTGCTTCTTGATTGAGAAGTGTTGATCTATTTTTTTGGTTTGCAAATTGCTCATTATTTTGAAGGGAAGGCTAACAGCTAACAACACTTTATCCCTGTCACTATAGTTTGTTTTGTCTACTTAGTTCTTACCATGTCGTATTATTTTGGCAGTATGGGAGGTTTAAAAGGAGGATAGCTGTAGAAGATTTGAACAAAAGATGGAAGCATCTTATATTGAACACAACAATATGTTCTGTTCCTTTACTTAATGTCTGCTTCTCTTTAAAAGAATTGGATTGCTGGTAATATTTTCTAACTGCGGAGCATCTGGTTCTTCTTTCTAAAAAAACCTTAAACAACAAAGTTACATATTTATTTCCTATGCTGAACTACTACACTGTAATACTGTATGTTCTTAATAAGCCGACCTTTACTAATCATGCAGGTACAAGAAGCTCTTGCAGACAATGATCTTAGAAAGGACTTCTTTGTTAGCCGCTCATACCATATCATGAGAAGTCTCCGGAATAATTTCAATGATCCACAGGAGTGGATGGGGCCTATATGACACAACGTTTGTATGGAATGAATTTCTAACATGAGAGATTCGTGACATTCTGAAGAGTACCATCTGGACTGTTGCATTAGTATATGATTTTTTTAAACAGGTATATATACCCCTATGAAATTGATCTCTTGTAGTTCTGTTATGTTACCAAAGAGAATTTGTGAATATGGTAGATTGCAACCATAAAATGGATTCCTCCTGTCCACATGGTCTTATGGATGTTGGGCCATTAATTATTCTCCCTGTTTATTTTCTTGATTTATTTTACTCTTTAGTTTACTACAGTCATGAGTTTTCTTGAGCTAGACAAGTGATAGTACTAGGTTCTTCAACCTTGCTTTCCACACTATTTAAAAATTGTCAAAATCATGCGATACTTATGGAAAGATAAGACTAATATTTCTCGAAGCAAGATAGAAGGAAAATGGCATCTCGTGAGGACCCAACTCCTCACAGGAAACTTCCATGTGCAATGCATCTCTCTGTGAATTCTAGACATGTTTTATTGTCATGGGCTATGATTTGTATATTTATTGTGCTTACTAAGTTTCAATATATATTTGTAGGTATGGCACCTTGAAACAGAGATTGAGAAATTATCCATCCGTGTCAGTCCTCTCGGAAAAGATAGACACTATAATAGGTATTAGCTTTTCAGGCATGAAGGCTTTTTGTTGAAAGTGCAGATTCCAGAGATTGGGGATACTACAGCACAAAGAAGAGGTGATTGCTATGCTCTGATCACTTTTATCTGGTTTTCCGTTGCAACGCACGGGCACCTTACTAGTATCAATAAATTGATAAGTCGCTACAGTGCAATTTCAACCATAAGCCACAGCTTTTCTGCCCAACCGAGCGGAGCCTAAAAGTGTTATATCTTTTTATTGATTGTACGAGAGATTGAGGAAGTAAGTGACACTCGTATTAAAAAACTACTTTGTTTAAAGCGGCTTCTGCAGTAATTCCTATAAATAAAAACTACATTGAGAAACAACTTTATTTAAAAATCAGCTTCTAAAAATTAAAACTAGAAGTTGTTTAGAATATGCTGCGCTACACGCTGCATGCTAGGGCGTCCGCCTGCAGCTACCCTTATTTTTTGCGTGTCCATGATGGGGGAGGCTGCATGCATGAGATCGACCGAAAAATTAACTGGCAATGCCTAAAAAGAATAGAAAGGGACACAAAGGCAGAGCGGTTTCACTTTGTAACCGATGTGAATTGATGGCATGCTTTGGTTTCGGTTCGTGCTTAAAGCCTTAAACCCAAAATCTCTGGCAGCAACTGATGATTGTTGAGGTATAGTCGCTAACGATCCAATCGATTTCTCTGCTACGCAAAAAACAGATTAATTATAGAAGATGCAAATAGTAGATTGAAACATATAAATAGAAAGAACTCATGTCTTTATTTTATTGCTTTCTCTTTCTTTTTTGTATACAAAATAGCTAATAATACTCTCTATTTATAGTTTAGTGGTGAGGTGTCCACCATGGGCCAAGCCTTCAAGCCCAGGCCCAGATTTCCTAACACTCCCCCTTGGGCACTCATCCGATATGTTCATGCCTCATCAAAACTCCATAAAAACGCAGTAGTAAAAATTTGGAGAAAAAGTACATGATACATGTTATGATGTGTTGTACGAATTACCTCATTAAAAACATTGACTGAGAAACTTCAGAAAAACTCGTCAAGGAAAAAGAGTACAATCCACCCAATTTCATTTAATCTTCAGAATTTATTATTTGGGTACTTGATCTTTGCGATCAAGTTTTAATAACGAGCTTGAGAAAAATCTTCCCCTAGATTCTGCACTTCTTTAAGTCTCATCATTCCAATTCCTTGTACGCATCTTTCAAAACTAGATGCTGCGAGTGACTTAGTGAATAGGTTTATGGCAAATACAATGTCCGGTCTAGTGCAGTTCGCTAAATACATAAGTGCTCCTAATGCACTTAAGTATGAGAATTCCGGTCCCAGGACTTCCTCCCCCCCTTTCCTAGGTCAGTACGGATCTTTTTCTTGCTGTAAAGATCTCCTAATCATCGGTATTTTTGATGGGTATGCCTTCTCAAAGCCGAACCTTTCTAACACTTTCTGGGCGTAGGCTGACTGATATACTAATATTCCTTCATGGACATGCTCGAGCTGCAGGCCTAAGCAATATTTGATTTTACCTAAATCTTTCATTTCAAATTCTGACTCCAGGTAAGAACTTGCTTCTTTTATGTCTTCCATGGTCTTGATTATATTCAGATTATCTACATATACTGATATTATACAAAATCTATTCTGGGATCGTCATATAAATACACAGGGATAAATACACAGGTAGCCTTTCTTGCATAGAAAGTCGCTTAAGCGATTATACCACATCCTGCCTGATTGATTGAGTTCGTACAGTGATTTTCTGAATTTCACATTGTACAGATTTCTATTTGCTTTGTCTTGGTTTGGGATAGGGATACCTTCAGGTACCTTCATATAAATTTTCAAATCCAAGTTTCCAAAAAGGTATGCAGTTACCACATCCATCAATTTCATTTCTAAGTTCAGGTTTACTACCATTGAGATTAAGTATCTAAAGATGATTCCACTTATGATTGGGGAGTAGGTTTCTTCATAATCAACTTCTGGACGTTGAGTGAAACCTTGTGCAACAAGTCTTGTTTTATATCTTACAACTTCATTTCTTTCATTTGTCTTTCGAGCAAATACTCACTTATGCTTTACAGAGTGCATATGGAGAGGTGTGTGACTTATGAGCCCAAACACTTCTCTTTTGTTCAGAGATAATAATTTAGCTTCTATTGCCTTTTTCCAATCTTCCCAATCTGATCTTTTCTTACATTCAGCGAGCGATGCAGGCTCTGGATCAAGATCGATGATTGTGGCAATTTTCTTTGCAAAGTAGATATCAACATTGGCTGTTGTCCTATTCATAGATTCTCCTGTGTGCACATAGTTTATAGCTATTTCATCATGAGTTACTTTTTCTTGTGCTTCTACTTGCTCATCGCTTCTTCCAGTTGCGGAAGTCCCTTTAGTTTTTCAGCTCCGATGTGTGTGCACACATCCATGCTGATTTCTCTCTCCATGGGAATGTTCAGATCTGGTATGCCCTTTTTCTGAAGGTGTCATACTGGTGTCAGGTTTCAACTGGCTCCCCTTCTAGTTTTGGGGAACTTCAGTGATCACCTGTGTCAATTCCTTCTTATCCTTTTTCACCAGGTGTCCCCGGTTACTTAGAGTTCGAGGGGCGAGAGTTCTCGTTCTTTTATTCTGAGGCCTCTAGATGGGATTAAGGACACTTTAAAATTTCTTTGATATTTCAACCCTTTCTGGTGCATTGCGTGTAAGCACATGCGACTTGGTTACGCCTTTCAAATCATTAAAGTGGTCATGCAGTTGATTTACTAATGTTTGCAAATCAATGATCTTCTGAACTTCTCTATTTATTTCACTAGTGCGCGGGTCATGTGCATGGATTCTCGTGGCTTGCCATGTAATTTTCCGATATTTTTTATCAAGGGGTTGATTTCGTCCCCCTAATGTTGAAAAAATTATCCTCATCAAATATGCAATCAGTGAAATGAGCAATATGCAAATCTCCTGTCATGGGTTCTAAATACATGATTATGGATGCTGTCTCATAACCAACGTATATCCTAGTCTTTCGGAGAGGACCCATTGCAGTACGCTTTGGAGGGGGTATAGGTATATAAACCTTGCATCCAAACATCCGAAGATGAGAAACTGTTGGTGCTGACCCTTGCCCTAGTTGCATAAGTGAATGGATGTTGTAGGCCGATGGTGTAAAGTTGATGAGAGTTGCTGCATGCAAGACTGCGTGTCCCCAACATGTAGCTGGTAAATTACAATTCTACAAAAGTGGCGGTGGGCTTGGCTTCCTCTGCAAACCACCGGTGCTCCAGACAGTCTAGTAGTCGACAGCACACCCACACGACACACACAGACGGGAGATGAGGGGAGATGAGGGGCTCAGCTGTGCACACACCTGGAAGCAGCTGGCTGCGCCCGATGGAGAAGAGCAGAGGCGCGCAAATCTGAGTGACGACGTGCAGATCCCGGCGGTCGAGGCACTGCTTGGCCGAGTAGCACATCGGAGGCTCCAAGCGCAAGGGCAGGCTTGCGGTGCATTCCGCCGAGCTGAGGGTGGGGCACGCGGCCGTGCCGATTGACGAGGGTGGGAATTGCTAGCGTCTCGATGGGGGAATTGCCGTCATCAGCGAGCAAGACACTGAGACCCGAGAGAGACGAGTAGACAACAGTGGGGAGTGGAGTGGAGAGACGCCGGTCCCGGTCGAGATGGGAGCCGGTCGTTGGAACAATGAGGTAGCCGACGAGTGGCTCAATAATTTAATAGTGTGCTATAATGAATAAGAGATATTTAAAAGTATTGATGATGATAAGTCATAAGACTATTTCAAAGCATAAAATCTCGTAGAATAAATTTGCCTCGTGATTTAATCTTTTATGCTAATTATATGTTATGTTTTTCTCTAATGTTCATAATCATTTACTAGTAGTAATTGTATCACTAATTTTATTGTTTTTGATATGCAAATGACTGATCTCCACTCACTGAAAGCATATTTGTATATTTTCTGGATGTGCTTTCTATTAATGAGATACTTTTGTTGTATTTATCTATTTTTTGCTTTGTTTCTTTTCTATTCATATATGAATTTGAATTGAATAAGAATAAAATATTGTGTTCATGGCAATCTAATTTAGCGTCTTAGCCCACCCTAAATTTGGTTCTCGGCTTCGCCACTGCTACTTTGTGGACGACATCCCTGCATTACTGCAAGTACTTCGCATTCGGCAGGTGCATGAACTTCATATTCCACATTGATCACATCACCGGATACAAGATTGAAGAACCTGAAAGAGTAACTTGTTTCTGCCAACATGGCCTCCACAAGAGCATTGGGCTAAGCACACTTTGGCCATTAGGCGTGACCTCCATGAGCACCGTCGAGCCCAACAAAGATCCACTCGCATTGGCTAAGTGTGGTTTTGCTCTCTGTACTCCGACTCTATTGGAGGCTATCCATACTAGCGCTGCTCCTCATGAGAGGGCCAACGATACAGACGAGTAGGAGTTTGTGGTAGTGATGAGATGGTGTTGTGGTTGACTATTGTCTCTTCCTCTATTCTTGTGTCAATTGTTGGCTTATTGCAATAGTTAAATCGAGTTGTTGCATACGTTTTCTTTGAATATTTGTAGACTTGTGTGCCTCTTTTAAAATAGTTGTTGCAAGCAGATTTACTATTTTGTTGTAACTGTGTTTTTTGCTTTGTTGCAACAATTGTATTTTTATTGCATCAATTGTTGATTTGTTGCATAAGAATTTTATTTTGGTGCAATAGAAATTTATTGATGTTACATCGGAGTTCTTGTGTGTTGCATCATGATTTTCTTTTAATTGTAGTTAGCTGTTAGTTTGTTATACCATTTTTGTTTGTGATTGGTTGTCGCAATCGTGGGGAATGCTATTGTACGTTCATCGGATCGATGCTGCGCCTTATTGAAAATTTGTTGCAAGCGTCCTATGGAGGATTGATTGTTGTAGTTCACAAATTGTTGTTTCTCTCCCTCCCTGCATCTCCTCTGTGGAAGCAGCCGGCGATTACCAACTCCATAAGTCTAGTCTAGCCACCGGCATCTCAAGCCCCAATGACAACCGCTGGTATGAGGTTACCACCGTTCGTGCTCGAGGGAGATCGTCTGCCGCAGCCTCCTCCTCCTCCAAAATGCTGGAGCTCCGGTGAGCCAGCTGTCAGAGATGAGCTTCTTATGAATTTTTGTTGTTCCAAATTAAACAATCCAAAATCAATCTAACTGAGATCTAACGGCGGAAAAAGCGTACGATAGAAAAGACTACTATCGTACATCCAAGCGCTAGTTGCACCCTAAGTTTTCCCCTGGTCATTACACGACATACTTGTCACAGGACATGAATATTACATGAAAATCGTGTGTGCACAGTTCTGTAAACTACTGGCCTGGCTGATGCGAAGTCTGGTGCTGGTTACCGACGTAGTGTCGAATTGTTCATTAGGTAAGCATTTGCTACTGCTCTTGTACACTGCCATCGTGCCGTGTAAGCGAACGCTGGGCTATACTAAACTGACAGCACAGTCTGAACAAACCACAGTAGAAGATTCTGGACTGCCCTAGTTAAGTAGGATGGAAGGGATGGCCAAGATCACAACATATATCAACATGGAAAGCAGAACATCTTTTGTACGACACTAGAACTTCCTGGCGAGTGTAAAAACGCTGAACCAAGCAAGCTACCTAAAGGCTCTTCTAAGCCAACCTATATTGCACAGATTAACCGGTAATTTGACCTGAACTGAGATTATGACGGAACACCTTTCGGTTTTTGGGACGGAAATCTGACATGGAAATGTTATTACAGAGAAATCGAAAATAGAATTCGTCATTCCGATGGCATGAAACGCCCACATCCATGTCCCCGTCCCAAAAGTCAAAACTGTCAGACAAAGCGTCCTAGAACCTGACCGAATTGAAAGAACATGAACCATTTGCCCATCAGCCAACGACTAACCTGAAAGTCCAAGGATCGATCGATCAAATATGTTCATCGAGTCAAACTAATTTGTTGTAGTATTCTCGTGAGGGAGGTTCAGAGTCCAGACCCCACTGCGAGTGTCCACGAGTCTAATACTTCTTTTCAGTTTCTAAAAATTATTTTTATAGTAATTAGCTTTCAAATAAGTATTTTTTAAAACAGAATTAATAAATTAATTGTGATACACACTATAGCGACTTCATTTATATCGCTCAATCGTACACGAGTATCCCTCCGCATCCTCTCATACAAACAATCAAAAGCCACAGTCTAAAATAACAGACCTAATCCATGTGGTAAGTGCTCGATGTTTATCTTAGGGGTGCTACCATAAACTGGGAAGCTTT
The DNA here is from genome assembly GCA_017311315.1 of Dendrocalamus latiflorus. Taxonomy (NCBI): domain Eukaryota; kingdom Viridiplantae; phylum Streptophyta; class Magnoliopsida; order Poales; family Poaceae; genus Dendrocalamus; species Dendrocalamus latiflorus. The sequence continues at coordinate 5,791,452 of CM029629.1, read as the reverse complement.
TTTTAAGGGGCTTGTATGGGTGGATCCGTTGGATGGAGATCTAATGTCTTAGATCGATCTGACTGTTTATTGTTAGACCATGTGGCTAGGTTTAAAATATTTTGGTGATGAATAATTGACAATGGTTAATTAGTTATGATGAATAATTGGTGATTTTGTTTAGCGGTGTTATGCGAGTTGTGTTGCGTGTGTATGGACTGATGTTGGTCAAGTTGAGACGAACTTGTGCCGGAAGAATGTTCTTTGGTCTTTGCATGTGCAGGTTGAGCATGGAGGCGATCATGGTCGGTGACGAGGTGGACCGGAACTAGGATGGGGAGATCCGAGGTTCAGACGGTCAAGGAGGTCACGAGATGATTGGGCTCATGCTTGGGGCGCATGGAGATCAAAGGTGGATGATACGTGGAGAAGCTACAGGAGGTGCGGTCCTGGAGGCTTCGACACGTGACGCGTTAGAAAAGTCGTGAGTGTGAAAACCCGTGTTAAGAAGGGTTTCGGGTCCCTTGAAAATTAGTGGGCCAAAAGTCTAGTTAGAGTTGGATTAGGATTCTAAGTCCTAATTGGAGTTGGATTAGGATTCTAAGTCCTAGTTGGAGTTGGATTAGGATTATAAGTCCTAGTTGGAGTTGGATTAGGATTCTAAGGCCTAGTCGGTGTTGGATTAGGATTTTAAGGCCTAGTTGGAGTTGGGTTGTGTGTGTATATATATGCATGCGGCGGCATGGCAAGAGGTGTACCGAGGAGCGGCGTGGAGAAGAAAAATACGCGTGAGGAAAAGGCGCGGAAGTCGACCGAATCGGTGATTGGAAAAAAGACGCGTTGTTTTGGAGCGGCCACTGCATGTGCATGGATGGATGAATAGTATACATGTTTTTGAATAAAGTTTGTGAGTTTTTTTATTTCGCATCTATTATCTTTTTTCTTAGTTTTTTGATTCCTATAAATTCTCGATTCACTGATCTATGTCTAGATATTTTTGTTGCTTGTATACATGAATTATTTTTAATTAAAAAATTAATTAGAAAATTGAGAAAAAAACGAGCACGTTGGCTGATGGATTCGATCTCGTTATATAGTCGCTGCTACATTACTTTTTGCTACAGTGTCGCTACAGTATTTTGATACAGTACCTTGCTACAGTAATTGCTACAGTAAAATCAGAAAAAAAAATTTATGTTCTGTTGTTTCTGGTTTTTGCGTATTAAAAGGTACAAAATTAAAAAAAAGGTTTCCGCTGTGCGCTGCAATCATTCACCCCCCTCTGATTGCTATCAACGATCCTACAAGTGGTATCAGAGCAGGTTTATTTTTCTAATTGATCTTAACCGGTGATTTGAAAACATGTCGACGGATAGGTATTCCACAAAACCTTGTGTTTTCGATGGTGTTGATTTTCAGTATTGGAAAGCGAAGATGGAGGCATATATTCAAGCTCAAGGCTTTGCAATATGGGAGATGGTCTACAAGCCTTATCAAGTGCCCGAGAACGATGATGTGACAGCGGCGAACATGGCACAAGTGGAGACAAATAGCAAGGCAATGAACCTGATAATTCAAGGACTAGGAAGGAGTGATTTTGATCGTGTTGTGCATCTTAAATCCGCATATGAGGTATGGAAAGCATTGTGTGATTATCATGAGGGTTCATCTACTATTAAAGAGGTACGTCAAGACATGTACAAAAAGGATTACATGCGTTTTGAGATGAAACCTGGTGAATCAATAGATGATCTCTTTGCCCGCTTTAATAAAATTCTTAGTAACCTACGTGCTGTTAATGTTACTTATACTGATGCTGAAAATGCACGTCAATTACTTGGAGCATTAGATATGTCGATATGGGAGATGAATGTTACATCCATTAGAGAATCTACTGTCATGAGTACACTTACATTAGATGTACTTTATTCTAAATTGAAAACTCATGAATTAGATGTTTTTGCTAGAAAAAATAATGGTAATAAATCAATTGCTTTAGCTTCACAATCTAGCAAGTCTAATGGTGATAATTCTTCTACTAGCTATGCTTTGTCTTCTTTGTCTTCACTAACCGATGAACAGCTAGAGCAACTCCCGGAAGATGTTTTGGAACTCCTCTCTACACGCTTTACAAGAGCCTTACAGAATGTGAGATCAAGAAAGAGAGGAAATTTTGGCCCTCAAAGGTGCTATGAGTGTGGTGATCTCAATCATATTTGTCCTAAATGTCCAAAGTTTCTAGCAAATTTTGTAAGGGAAGAAAATGAGAAGGAAGAAGAGATGGAGAAAGAAAAAAGAAAGAACAAAAAGAAGAGCTATATAAATCGCAAGGTGGTGCATCGTGTTCTTGCGGCTCTTGAGCAAATTAATTTGAGTGATGTGGACACGGACAGCGAGGATGATACTCCCAAAGGCAAGAAAGATTTAACTGGGTTGTGTCTAATGGCAAGTAGTAAAAGCTCCACCGACAATGATGATCTTGACAGCGACAACTACAATGAGGTAGAACCTTCTTATGATGATTTAGCTAAAGCTGTTGCTAAACTTGGTACTTTGCTAGAAAAAAAAGATAAAAAGATTAAGAAATACGATACACTGATTGAATCTCTAAATTCTGAAATTGCAAGACTTAGAGTTTTAATTCCAGATGATGAATCTTGTGAGTCTTGTCAAATTTTACATTCTGAATTAGAGAATGCTAGGTCACTTAATGCTTTAAATATGGATCAACTTAGAGATGTAACAGCTAAATTTGATGAACTAAAATTAGAACATGACTCTTGTGATGAAAAATTGAAATGTGCTAATGATGAAATTGGAAAGTTGAAGTTTAGTTCTTCTTCATGTTTAGAATCAAGTATTTTAAATGCTCAATCTAAAGCTTGCTCTAAATGTGATTTGCTAGTAGCTAGACTTAGTTCATCTCAGGAAACAATTCAACAGATGCTTTATCATGAGATATCTTCTTGCTCTAACTGTCCTAAGCTAAACACTGAAATAGAAGTTTTAACTAGACAACTTAATGATTTTGCTGAAAAAAAAAGATTGGCTCAATCTAGTGCTTCTAAAAATTTTGTGAATGAACCTGTTAAATGCACAACTTGTCCTACAATAGCTAAAGAGAATGAGTACTTGAAAGACACTTTAGAGAGATTTTATTTTGGCAAGAAAAATTTAAATATGATTCTAGACAAGTCAAAAACAAGTGTGAAAAATCGTGGTCTAGGATTTAATTCTGTTGAGCATGCCAAGAATAATCCTCCTAAGGTTGTTAAGCTTCTTGAACCTGGAAAGATTGAAGTGAAACTTGAACCAAAACAAACTGTGTTTAAATCTGTTGGCTTTGTGCAAAATTCATCAAAATATAATATAGGTGCTAGCTCATGATCTCAAAAGATTAGTGGTTATGTTAAATTTCATTGCACCTATTGTGGAAGAGATGGACACTTGAATGAATTTTGCTTTAGACGTGTCAAGAAAGAGAGAAAGGAAAGATTGAATGCTTTGAGACAAAAACATGCAATGTCTTTTGTTCCTAGAACTAATGTGAAAGCTATGTTTTTTGAGAACTTTCATGATGGCTTTAAATCTGCTTCACATGCTAGATTGGGATTTAATTCAAATGATTCACGTTCTTTTCGGCATTCTAATCATCCACATGCACATGATTTTGGTTCTAGCTTTGTTGCTCCTATTCGTCGTGTGTCACAGTACTGGATTCCTAAATCTTATTTGACTAACCCTAATACTGTGAGACCGATGTTTTCTGTCATGTAAGAACAGCTGATAAGGATGGAGAACATGAGCTAAATTGGGTTTCCTTTTTTTATCATCGCTTGATTGGAACACTTGATGATTCTTCACTCCTTTGATGGTTTGCAAGAGATTTCACTTTTTGAAAGACCATGTGAAAAAGGTGATGTTGTCTTACATCTTGTTAAATTCTCAAGTTGCTAATTTGCACATGAAATCGTTTGATACTTCTCATTTTCCTCAATTGCGGAGTGAGTTGGGAGTATTACATCTTATGAGATTATTCTGAGGGGGAGCTTGTTGTTTAAAAATTTCGGAAGCTTTGTTTATTATCCTTGTCAAATAACTCATCAAATCCAAGTCATTGAAATCAATTGAGTAGTAGAGCTCTCTTTATCATATCTATTCATATGTTGTGTAGCTTTGATCAGGACTGTTTATAATTAAACTGCTACATTTGAATTAAAAGCATGACATGGCGGAATACTTTGACTAGATTAATTATAGTTATTACTTTGCGATGTCCATCGAAAAGGATTAGCTTGATTGTGAGTCTTATTTTAACTCTTGGTTATGAGGCTCGCATGTTTCATGTTCCAATTCTTATGATCACTCAATTTGGCATGTTATTAAAAAAAGAGTATATAAAGAAAAAATTGAAAAGATGTATGCTTCAAGCATGCCATGGTGAACAAAAAAAGGCACAAAAGTGCGCAAAATGAAAAGAAGTATGATTCAAGCATGCCACCATCACAAAAAAATGTCATTATGAAAAAGAAGTATGCTACAAGCATGCCACATGCCTAAGAATTGAGTGTGGAGCAATAAGTTGTTACATGAGACTGCTAGTCCGTCTAGAGTTAAAATTTGCTTCACTTTTAGGCTTTGACGTTTCGTTGTGATATCTCATTGTGCTCTTTATAATTGGTTTGATCATTGTTGAGATGCCTGTCATTGATATAAATTGCTTAATCATATTGAAAACTTGTTTTGACATTGCTATATGATATATGGCTTTATATGATCTAGATAGCTCTACTAAAAAATATGACTTGGTTGTGATATTAAACAAATGCAACGTGACTTGGATAATCTACAAAGCTTCTAGATTTTTATTATCATTGCTCTTTCTTAGAATTATTCATTCTTTAAATTTTCTTGATGATTACATTGCCAAAGGGGGAGAGATTTGGTATGCTTTGCGAGAAATTAAAGAGAATTTAGGGAGAATAAAATTGTCTCTCTTGTGTTGAGGGGGAGAGATTTGAGACTTATGGTTTAAAATATTTTTTCGGCTTCAGTTCTTCACTTATATCTATTTGAAGCTAATTCATCATACAATTTTGTGGTGTTGTCAATGTATTCATCAAGGGGGAGATTGTTAGACAATGTGGCTAGGTTTAGAATATTTTGGTGATGAATAATTGACAATGGTTAATTAGTTATGATGAATAATTGGTGATTTTGTTTAGCGGTGTTATGCGAGTTGTGTTGCGTGTGTATGGACTGATGTTGGTCAAGTTGAGACGAACTTGTGCCGGAAGAATGTTCTTTGGTCTTTGCATGTGCAGGTTGAGCATGGAGGCGATCATGGTCGGTGACGAGGTGGACCGGAACTAGGATGGGGAGATCCGAGGTTCAGACGGTCAAGGAGGTCACGAGATGATTGGGCTCATGCTTGGGGCGCATGGGGATCAAAGGTGGATGATACGTGGAGAAGCTACAGGAGGTGCGGTCCTGGAGGCTTCGACACGTGACGCGTTAGAAAAGTCGTGAGTGTGAAAACCCGTGTTAAGAAGGGTTTCGGGTCCCTTGAAAATTAGTGGGCCAAAAGTCTAGTTAGAGTTGGATTAGGATTCTAAGTCCTAATTGGAGTTGGATTAGGATTCTAAGTCCTAGTTGGAGTTGGATTAGGATTATAAGTCCTAGTTGGAGTTGGATTAGGATTCTAAGGCCTAGTCGGTGTTGGATTAGGATTTTAAGGCCTAGTTGGAGTTGGGTTGTGTGTGTATATATGTAACGCCCCCGTTTCCAGGGGCGCGTACGGACACGGCACCCCGCAACTATTCATTCATGAACCGTTATGGAGTGTCGCGCAAGAGTATACCATTGCATGCTTACAAAAGTCCAGCATATATTTCATATACGGAATAACATCCATTTTGACAGCGGGGCGTGCAAGCCCAAAGTATAATTACATTACAGAAGCTCCAAGATCCGCTTGAGCGCGGCGAAGACCTAAAGCCACGAATCCTCGACGAAGAAGAGATCCTTCGGGACGTCCTCGACGGGGAGACCTTCTTAACACGGAGTCTTGAATTGCCTTCTTTTCTTCTGGTATCTGTGGCATTTTGCAAGCCTGAGTACTCCGACCCCGTACTCAGCAAATCACAAGGGAAACCCTACTTTACTATATGCACGGATTAACAAAGGAAGGGAGTATACTTGGTTTATTAACTTTGAGTGGATGCAGTTTTATTTGCAAACATTTTTCTAAAACCGACCCAAAACTACTCCTCAACATCTTAGGGGTTTTCAACAAAAGTTAATTAACCAACTGAACAAGTTAAAGCATGTACAAAACTACTTAAGCTTCGCGGCTGGAATCACCCAAGTGACACAGCTCCAATAACCGGGAGCACGGCGTATTCGAATACCATTTATTTGACTCTGCAGAGTTTGCTCAGCTTTACCCACACGATTCCTTAACTCCCGCGACAGAGTTAAGGAAGCCAGGTCGTTTCACTGCTCAATTCTTTATATAGGCTCTACCCGGTAGAATTCACTCGGGTCTGGACTTCACACACACACGCCACAAAGAAAGAAAACCAGTGTCCGCTTCGAGTGAACTCTACCGTTGTTAGGCACCCGCAGCACGGCCTGCCTAACCACGTTACCCAAACACCTACTTCTCACCACCTGTAGAGTTTCAATCGAGTTGAGCAGCTACTAAACCAGTGTTGACAAGTCAACTCCTGTGGTTGAGCGGTCACCATGTCATTTGCTCAGCGTAAGGGTCTGGTCCTTATATTTTTCCCCCGGAGTCCGCAACCCCGGCCAGGTCCGCAACCTGCAACCCAGGGTAAGAGGCGGGCGAAAACCGTCTCGCGGCGCACCACAGCCCCCCTTACCCTATCTTACATGTCGACATACTTCGCCCTAGGGCACGGCATCCCATACTACCCTGCCCTAGAGTCGGGTTTTCCAAAGTCTATTGGCCCGCAGCCACAACCTTATTAGTGTAAGACTTTGAGTGATAATAATAATCTACAGTTATCTAGATTAACAGATAATTATTTCTAGGGTTACAAAGGCATGGTTACAAGTTTAACATGGCTTTTGTCGGTGGTAGGTTTAACTACATAACATGTCATTCTGAACCATTTTATTTTACTTTGAACTAACTTTTCAGAACTAGCTCAATGCAAATAATATAATAACATATTTAAATATTATGGGATACAACATGGTCAAAGGATTTGGGACTTGCCGTTGATTTGGACGATCTCGGCTAGCTCGAACGAAGAAACGCCTGGATCCTGAGCTTGCACTTGAACTTTCGGAATCTCCGAAACTAGCGCAAACACGTAAAATAATAAGGTCCAGCTTGAGACTAATCAAAGCGAGGAAAAATAAACTAATTAAAAAGGAGTAAAATGCATAAATCCGCAAATGGGGAATTTTAGGAATTTAACTGGGATGAATTTGGGAAAGTGGAGGTCACAAATCGGTCCAGAATAATATTTGGAGCAAAGTGGTGAAATTTGGGAATTTTTGGGATTTTCTGTGATTTTCTAGGATTTATTTGGATTTTTCTGGATTTTGGAAATTGGAAATTCACTGGAAAATTGATATGAACAGTGTTGGGCTGGCCCGAGCTAAAGTGCAGCCCGGCCGGGGAACAGCCCGCGCGGCCGAGGCCAGCGCGGCCCACAGACGCGCGCGCACGGGCAATGGGGCAGGCCGGGGTTCGGCCCACCTCAGCGCGCGCCCGTGTCGTTCGGGAGTCCAACGCGTCGCTCGGACGGATGGCCCAGATGAGGCGGGAGTGGACGGCTTGGATTTGCGCGGGCGGAGATCGGACGACAGCGATGAAAGGAGAGCGAGCGAAGCGGTACGGAAAATCCAACGGCTGAGGTTAGAAGGTGAGGGTAGGATTCGACGGCGGAGGAGGGGCCACGTCGTCGTCTTCCTCCTCCGGCTGAGCGCGTGCAGCCGAGCGGCAGAGACAAGAGCGCCTCCGCTCATCGGCGACGGCGAGGGGTTCCGGCGGCAGGGGAAGGTACCACCGGGTGCGGCTCAACACGGGGAGTTCATTCCAGGGCTCAGGGAAGTGAGGGTAGAAGAGGGTGACTCGGGTTTGCGGTGGCGGAGGGGGTTACCGGCGGTGAGGTAACCCAAACAGTGGCGGCCACACGGACAGGGGGTCCTGGGGCTCACCTTGGCGGTGTTGGTTTCGGCGGGGAGGCTCCGGAGTGGACTGGCCACGGGAGGGGTGTGGCGGCCGGAGGGGAGCTTTGACGCCAGAGCTCCTCGGGGCTTCTCCTGGCCAGCGACGAGCACCAGTGTGTTCAAGGGGAAGTAGAGAAGCTCTGAGCGAACGCAATTGGAAAACGGAGGGAGAGAGAGGGAGATTGGGGAGTGAGGGGGAAGTGAGCGGGGTGGAGGAGGAGCTCGGGGAGGGGGGGTTTTATACCCGGGAGGAGGGGGATGAACCCGTGGGGAAGGGGCACGGGCGGCCAAGGGGGAAGAACCAAGCGGCCAAGGGGGGAAGAACCGAGCGGCGAGGGAAGAGGGAAGGGGGAGGCTGCAGGTGGGGCTGAGCGGAGGAGCTGCGACGCGCGGCGACGGTGCTGGCGTCAGGCGGGCGGCGTCAGCACGGCGAGGGGGGACGAATCCACTGGCGCGAATCCGGGGCGCGATTCGGTCGTGGGCGCGTCTCCACGTGCGGCGCGCGTGCGGAGAGGAAGGCGGGGAGGGAGGAGGGCGCGAGCGAAGGGGAGGGAGCAGGCGGTGCCAGGGGAGGAAGAAAGCGGGGAGGGGGAAACGGCGCCAATCGGGAAGAAAGAACGGGGAGCCGTCGGGATCGGGAGGAAGCGGGGAATGGCGGGGCGCCGGAGGAGAGGGAAGGCGCCTCGGCCAGAAAAGGAAAGCGGCCAAGAGGGAGACTTTCCCAAAAGGGAAAGTTTCCAAAATTCCCCCAAAAATCAGCAAAAATTCACAGAAAATTTGGGTTGAAATTTTAGGGCTTTTCAATATATATGCATGCGGCGGCATGGCAAGAAGTGTACCGAGGAGCGGCGTGGAGAAGAAAAATACGCGTGAGGAAAAGGCGCGGAAGTCGACCGAATCGGTGATTGGAAAAAAGACGCGTTGTTTTGGAGCGGCCACTGCATGTGCATGGATGGATGAATAGTATCCATGTTTTTGAATAAAGTTTGTGAGTTTTTTTATTTCGCATCTATTACCTTTTTTCTTAGTTTTTTGATTCCTATAAATTCTCGATTCACTGATCTATGTCTAGATATTTTTGTTGCTTGTATACATGAATTATTTTTAATTAAAAAATTAATTAGAAAATTGAGAAAAAAACGAGCACGTTGGCTGATGGATTCGATCTCGATAATATAGTCGCTGCTACATTACTTTTTGCTACAGTGTCGCTACAGTATTTTGATACAGTACCTTGCTACAGTAATTGCTACAGTAAAATCAGAAAAAAATATTTTTTTTATGTTCTGTTATTTCTGGTTTTTGCGTATTAAAAGGTACAAAATTAAAAAAAAGGTTTCCGCTGTGCGCTGCAATCATTCACCCCCCTCTGATTGCTATCAACGATCCTACAGTTTTTGTTCTAAAAAACAGTCGAATGTTGTATAGCAATACTCATAAATAAAACCTGTTCATTACTAAAACACAAGGAAAGATTTGTGTGCATTGGTTGCAGCTACACACGCATAGTTCTAGCCCTCAACGAGCATGCGTGTTACATCCAGCGGCATGTGTGCCGCCGCAATGCAATCGCGCGCGAACAGCCGCCGCGTGCGCACCTCGCACACTTGAAAGATGTTCAGGTGTTCGACCGTCGTGGTCAGCGGCCGGAGCGCGGCCGTTGGAGTGGCCATTAGCCCTCGTCTTTAGACTCCCATCGCTCGCGCGTCCCTTTCCTTGCATTCCTACTCCCACTCCCAGTGATCACCAACCACGTTGCTTCGGCGGAGAGGAACTAGACTGTAAGCAACCCAAGAAGAAGCAGGAGCTAGCCACCGGTAGAAAGATACACGTCTCGGATCCGAGCCGTCGCTGCGCGCGTACGCGTCATGCGTGTACGTACAGGACTGGATCGGAGCCGGTCGAGTTACAGCGAAGGAACCCAACCAACAGCAGAGGTTGGTGGCGCTTTGCCCTCTCGGTCGCCGCCGGTGTCTAGATGGCTAGCTTCCTGCCGAATTCACCGATCATGCAAACCTGCGCTTTCTTTGCCTTAAAGCCACGCCACGCCTCGCTCGCTTCTCCTCACCCAATGCACGTTCTAGTGTAGCCGTGTAGGTGTACACGCTGTTCTTGCGATTCGTTGCAGGCATTGCAAGGAAATGGAGCTGCTCAACTCCGTGCTCGTCCTGATCCTTGCCGCCACGTTTTCCGTTGCAGGTTCCTCTTCTCGACCATCGATCTGTCCTTTAATTTTCTGCTTTCGATCGAGTTTGTTCTTTGGTGTTGATTCTGTCGAGTGTCAATTCGTTTGCAGAGGCTTATGATCCGCTTGATCCGAACGGGAACATTACCATCAAATGGGACGTCATGTCGTGGACACCTGATGGATATGTCGTGAGTACTTGCGTATATTGGTTGCTTCTGTTTCTTCGTGTCCATGCTTCTTGTTATGCTAAAATTGGACATGATCGAGTGATCATGTCAAGAATAACAACGTGAAGTTGTCGAGTAACTGATCGATCGCCGGCGGCGCGGTGGAGATGCAGGCGATGGTGACGATCAACAACTACCAGATGTACCGGCACATCATGGCGCCGGGGTGGACGGTGGGGTGGACGTGGGCGAAGCGGGAGGTGATCTGGTCCATGGTGGGGGCGCAGGCGACGGAGCAGGGCGACTGCTCCCGGTTCAAGGGCAACATCCCGCACAGCTGCAAGAAGACGCCAGCCGTCGTGGACCTGCTCCCCGGCGTGCCCTACAACCAGCAGATAGGCAACTGCTGCAAGGGCGGCGTCATCCCCGCCTACAGCCAGGACCCCGCCGCCGCCCTCGCCGCCTTCCAGGTCAGCGTCGGGCAGGCCGGCACCACCAACCGCACCGTCAAGCTCCCCAAGAACTTCACCCTCCTCGGCCCAGGCCCCGGTTACACCTGCGGCCCCGCCAAAATCGTCCCCTCCACCGTCTTCTTCACCCCCGACCACCGCCGCAAGACCCAAGCCCTCAGTGAGTTCGACCTTCTCATTCTGATCGTGGCGGCGCGCGTCCATGGACTTTCCACAGACACGACATAGCTACATATATCTGAACGTGCCATGCATGCAGTGACGTGGAACGTGACGTGCACGTACTCGCAGCACCTGGCGTCCAAGTACCCGTCGTGCTGCGTCTCCTTCTCCTCCTTCTACAACGACACCATCATCCCCTGCGCCAGGTGCGCGTGCGGCTGCGAGCACAAGAGCTGCGTCCAGTACGTACCAGCACTTACTACTACTCAGCCCAGCCGCCGTCGAACACGCACGTACGACGACGCGAATTGCGCCGTGCGATCGAGCAAACTGACGAGCGTGCTTGCGGCGTTTTTTTTTCCTCAGGAGCGAGAGGGACTCGAAGCGGCTGTCGGTGTCGGGGAAGAACGAGCACGCGCACGCTCGGGGGCACAGGGGGGAGCGGGAGAGCGCGGCGCCGCTGCTGCAGTGCACGACGCACATGTGCCCCGTGCGCGTGCACTGGCACGTCAAGCTCAACTACAAGGAGTACTGGCGCGCAAAGATCGCCATCAACAACTTCAACTACCGCATGAACTACACCGGCTGGACGCTCGTCGCCCAGCACCCCAACCTCGACAACATCACCGAGGTCTTCAGCTTCGACTACAAGCCCGTCGTCACCTACGGCTCCATCAGTAAGTTAGCCCTCCAATTCGTCACCATTGATCTTGTAGGATCGATACCGATAATCAGAAAGGATGAATAATTGATCAAACTTTTTTTTAATGAAATTCAAAATCTTTACTTAAGTGACTATAAAATTACCAAAGTTAGATTACACCAACTATACTTTATAAAATAAGGCTAGAAAATTAAACCAATAAAACCAACAACCTTCAGTCTAAAATGGGCTAGATTGCCACGGCTAATCTGACCATAGGCACAAGGTTGGTTTGACCGGTGAGGTTGGACTAAAATAAAGAGAATCAAATCTAGGTTACAAGAATAGCAAAAACTCTAAAACTCAAGTTACTTTTTGCTCATGAGGATCTAAGACATAAGGTCTTTTAGATCTATTTCTCACTTCTTCTTTGCACCTCCCAGCGTTGTGGTTTTGATCAAGATACCAACCTGAATTTAGCTACTACCAAAATACATCGACGAAACTTTCGAGCACCTTCCCTTGACTCCATCTTCACTTTCACTTCAAAGCATCTCCGCATGCTTTGACATGTAGCCCGTCGTGCCTAATGACTAGCTGTTACATCTTCACGTATTTGATCTCTTTCAAATCGTCTTTATGTGCATGGTCTCATCACTTTACGCATCATGCGCACCAACTCGCTTCTTCACAATTCTTTCTTCTTTGTGCTTCCCGTTTGAGTCATGTGCACCTCACCTGGATTTACATGACCGTTCAGACTTTAGCTCCCCGTCTAGTCTCAGTCCATTGCCATCACCCACTAACACTCTCTAAACTACATACACATCCAAAGATCAAGCAACTATCTCAAGCACAAATTTCATGTAATTAACTCACGTTAGTCAAAATCATACATTATGCAACACCACACAACCAACCAATGACACCTATGCCGTGCATACATTCATCTAACTCAAAATCTATTTCCACTATTCTCTGACCGTACCCACGAATCTGATCTCACTCCCCATGCAATCAGATCGTCGGCCATTCACCGGTCTGACCACTTAAGTCCACTAGAAAACACATTAGTATCAGTTAAACTTTCTCTAGTTTTAGCTCAAGTTTTCAATTTCAGTGGTACCAAGTGTAAATTCATCCCTAAACAAACCTTCACAGATGTTTAGTGTTCATTTCCCCAAAAGTTTATGGTCAGTTTGGTTGCTCGCTCCATGGCGGTCAAATCGCCAGCCATCAACTGGTTTGACCACCAATTATCAGTCGATTAAACCGCCTGAACTCTGATATCATAATTTCAAAATCTGATTTTTCTAAATTTTTTGTAAAAATCAAATTTAACTTAACTAGAGTGCTAATTATTTATCGTAAATATATTCTAGACTTTCAAGTCTCTTAGATCTCTTCCATGCAAGAATGCTTAGCCAAGAACTGGACATTGGATGCTAATGGCGCGCTATGATTTTTTTTTCGTGCAGATGACACGGCGATGTTCTACGGGCTCAAGTACTTCAACGACCAGCTGATGGAGGCGGGGCCGTACGGGAACGTGCAGTCGGAGGTGCTGATGCGCAAGGACGCCAGCACCTTCACGTTCAAGCAGGGGTGGGCGTTCCCGCGAAAGGTCTACTTCAACGGCGATGAGTGCCAGATGCCGCCGCCGGACTCGTACCCCTACCTGCCCAATGCCGCGCCGGTGGCCGCCTCGGCGTCACTGATGGGCTCCGCGGTAGCGGCCGCCGTGGCTTTCTTGGTGCTGCTCATGGCATAAGCATGAGGAGAGAGCATAGTGCTAGAACTTGAAAGAAAAGTTGGTGTTATTCTTGTATATAGAATATTCCGGATTTCAAGATTGAGCTTGGTGTTCTAAACATAACTGAACGCAAGTTTTTTTTGGTTTAAATGGAAGGGACATTAGCATTATTTTGAGTAAGAGATCTGTAAAACACAGTCAGGTTGGAATCAAGAGACAGCGATACTCTGCAGTTCACATGATCTGACTGAAGTGATAGCACTATCTCTTGTTCACCAATGTTGCCTCTGCAATCCACAGTTAGTTTCTATATTGAAGAAATCAAATAACTTAACTTTGCATAGACATGCCTACTTGAAATCAAATGTGTGTGTTTTCATAGCCACAAAGGATAAATTTTGCTATATAGGTACAGTGTATGCGTCTCGTCTGAGCTAAAGTGTACAGCAAGTACGAATGTACAATTATCAATGGAACTCAGGGGATCAAGGTAGCCAATGCCCAATCGGGTGAAAACCTTAGTGAAATTTGCATATATTCACCAGCCCTTCCCTACCCATAAACCAGCAAGAATGTCAACGCTGTCCAAATGGTAATGAATGGAAGGAGAAGTGAAGCTGACAGTCGTGGTGAAGCATTCGGAAGCCTTGGGTATGCATCTGGAGGTGGCATCACACAGTTGTCACCATTGAAGTACACTCGTCTTGGGAAGGCCCAGCCCTTCTGGAAGGTGAATGTCGACGGCTCCTTCCGAAATAGAAGCTCAGACTGAACATTTCCATCTGGTCCAGGTCCAGCAGTCATGAGCAAATCATTGTAGTACTTGATGCCCCATAACATCGCGGTGTCATCTGCTACGGAGATTTTGTCAATAGCTGAAAAAAATGTGCTTACAGAATATGAATGTGTTCAGGGGATCAAGTGTTCACTTATTACTCCGTAAGGGTTCAAAGTTATGTAGGTGAAGCTGAAAATAGTAGCAGTCAGGTTGTCAAAATTAGGGTGCTAACTGCTGAGCAACTAGGTTCCACTGCGAGTAGTTCATCCGGTAGTTGAAGTTTGTCACCGTGATCTTGATCCTCCAGTACTCCTTGTAGTTAACTTTGACATGCCAATGCACTCTTATTGGGCACATATGAGAAGTACATACGACCAGAGGTGCCAAGCTGTTCTTGTTAGGACCATTCACGACAGAAGCCAAATAAGGTGGATTGACCCTGTCAAAGAGTAACTGTATACCCAAAAATTTTGGCAAAAATTCATTATATATAATATGTAATATATACATATACTAGTAAATATGCTTAATTTATCTCATTTCCATCTCTAGGCTCAACCTGGTGGCTCCGCACACGCTGGACCGACCGTCTCCCCTCCCGACTGCCGACTGGGCCAGTGGTCGGCCCACGCCCCATGGTGTGCTTGGCCCAGCCGCTCAAGTGTCTCACGTCTGGGCCTCACACGACTCAGCGACCTGGACTCTCCTACTGACCTGCTCTCTAGCTCTCCTCTCCCTGGCGGCGCACGGGCGATCACCGCCTCGCCGGTCGGGCGCTGGGCGCAGATTCCTCCTCCCTTCGACTCCGAGACTCCGCGTTGGTCAGCAGCCCAGCGGCCAGCGCCCCAACCTCAGCTTCCCATCTCTGGTCTCTCCCAGATCGGATCCCACGGGTTCCTGCCGTGACGGCGAACGGCGTCCGGCACTCCGGCGAGGCGGCAGGCGGTGACCTCATCTTCACCCCCCGACGGCCTGGGACAGTGGGGAGGTACTTTCTCAGTTTCTCTATGCCATATTGCCAAATCTGATTCGCATTCGGTGATTCGCACTATTTTCAGTTTGTCATCACCAGGCCGCTGCTGCTCTCCGGCTGCCGTCGGTACCCAGCGTGTCGCCGGCGGAGGGCCCTTTCTACCACTGCCCGTAAGGTTTGCCCGCCGTCCCCCGCACTCAGTGAATCACTAGTCGAACTAATACTAGAACTGCCATTGCGTATATCTGCCCTGTGTGATTCGTGCCAATTAGTGATCATGTGCATGTCGACCAATCAATCAATCAATCAATCAATCATGTCGTTGATTTCCCCAACGCCGGATCTAGATTTGTTATTTTCCCGGGGTTCCTCACCATATCTAGAAATATAGAACTCCCTCTTCGCATCCTCCACATTAACGAATTGCTTGTTGGGCTAGTTTGAGGCTGCTGGCTTGAGATCCTCGGGCGTTGGGGGAGGAATTAGGCGGGTCGGAGAATTACTTCATTCAGTCTTGCACTCTTGCTGCTATGTTGCGTTGTTATTTGTTGTGGTAGATTAATGTAGAAGATCTATTACGTTACATAGATACAACAGAAACGCCTTGGTATTCGATGGGAGATATCATCAGTGCAGGAAAGTAATGCCGCTCCCTTAGTCTACATATCATTTATATATACTTGTATGTCTTGGTAGTTCAACGAAGATTGGATTTCCCATTGATATACCTGTACGTCTGGTGTAATCCCTGTATGGTGTAATTTTGAGATACCTTAGAAAATTAGAAATGTACCATTTGTTAGGATCGATAGGCAATTAAATTAAGTTACAACTATGAGTAGAAATGTGCAAATAATAATTGAATTGCCTGCTAGCAAGATTTCAACTAAATTAAGTTACAACTATGAGTAGAAATGTGCAAATAATAACTGAATTGCCTGCTAGCAAGATTTCAACGGCCGATCTTAATCTGGGCATACTATGATTTATGATATATTTGTTCCTCCATCACTTCCCACGAGACATAAAAGGACTCCAAGACAACATTATTAGCAACAGGTTGAATAAATATTTTACACTAGTTATTGCCATCTCAGCTTCCTTTGTCTCATTATTGAATTGGAGGGTGAACAGAAAGACAGTTCTATTCTAAGGATACAATATCCTTGTTAAGCTCCCCCATGAATCATCTCCATGAGCAGCTTCTAAATGCGTGGTTGATGATTTATTTTCTGAGTACTACTTATTTTTTGTGCCCTACTGGCTTCTAAATGTCATTTTATCTGATTATCTCTTTTGTTGTTTGATTTTCTATGTTCATGTTTGATTAGAATTTTGCTTTAGGATATATGATTCCCCAGTATTCTTCAAACGAGTTGGATGAATCCAGCTGTAAGGCCTCAAGGGTTTGATGAACGACTGATTAAACTCTGACTGTGCAGCACAATCCAAGAGCTGTGCAGAAGCACCACAGCTGCCAACTTGAAAGACACACCACAGCAAAGATTGCATCCCGTGACCAGTACTCTTCATAGAAAATGCACACACTGGGATCAAATCGTGTAGGAAGATTCCATTCCTTGCAGGAAAGAAGAAATGTGTGAGTACAAGATAACTCTAGAAAATTTATACAAGCGCAAGAATGCCGTCATCAACTGCCAAATGCAGTGAGCATTCTAACAATGGACACATTTACACTAATTGGATGGAGTTGAGTATCCCAGAAAGATTTGGATTGGAAGATTTTATCGCTCACAGTCACAAATTGGGTCAAATGAAATCAATCCAACAAAGTTAGGACCGGCTTACCAACAAAAGAAATCAGTACATATGGATCACCTCTACAGTCCACTCCACTCCATGCCACGCCAACCCTGACTGTGCAGCACAATCTTCTCTCCTGAGGCCTTACAGCTGGATTCGTCCAGTTGGGGTGCGTGTTTGTATTGGAGATACTAGTTGTGTTCATTTCTTTCGTTTGTGATCCTGTGTTACTAATTTGTCGTTGTCATGTTTATCGGATCGATTTCTTGATGTGCAGAGTCCGATCATTTCCCATGATGGTGTTCATGCCTCTGATTTTTGTGTGAAGGCTTTGGCAATTAGAGGCTTCTCTTGAGGAGGAAAGTTTCAGCTCTCCTGCGGTTGAGCCCCCCTCACGCATTAAGTTCAAGAGGCCTGACAAGACAGCCAGGCACGCTGAATGTAAACCTGGTGTTATTTGTTGCACTCATATGTCATACAGTAACAGTAATATTAGAACAAACACTTAAATCAGCTTAACATATTCACTATTTGAGTTTGCACATCTTAAACAAAGAGGCAATCGAAAAGGTCTGTACGGAAAGAGAGATTCCTGGTGTACAGCCTGGATGTATTGTTCAAATGAGAGTGGTAAGTCATTTGCATTCTCGCTTTAGTGATATTCATTCATGTTTGCAGTTCTGATTTCATGTATAAACAGCAAGTTCCTGAGAACAAGCGGCGTGAGTCTACATTGAAAGGCATTGCCATAGCAAGGCGCAATGCTGGGATCAATACAATCTTCAGACTGCGTAGACTAGTAGCTGGCGTGGGAATTGTCTGACTTTCCACTGTAAGTGACCCCAAATATGTGCTTTTCTTTTCCATTTTTATGTGTGTACTACTTTGTTTTGGGACTTTCCATGTAGAGACCAAATTACTTCTTTGTTCTGTACTATATTGCTGTGAGAATAAGTAGTTGTTTATTCAAATCTTACTATCATTGAACATACTGTAAACTTTGTGGTTTGAGTGGGCCATTTCTTCCAATTCTTTAGCTTCACAGACATGATGGTCATATTCTTTGGTTGTCCATAAACTTATAGCTAGTTATACATGAATTAAATTATAGGTGCGCCCCTCTTGTATTAGAAGCGTAGTTGGCTTGGATTGATGCGATGAGGAGCTTGCTCCGGGG
This sequence comes from Dendrocalamus latiflorus, assembly GCA_017311315.1. NCBI lineage: Eukaryota > Viridiplantae > Streptophyta > Magnoliopsida > Poales > Poaceae > Dendrocalamus > Dendrocalamus latiflorus. The sequence continues at coordinate 5,773,193 of CM029629.1, read as the reverse complement.
TTTCCACCATTGCCACGGCCTCGCGTTGGTTTATTGCGCTGCCGAAGCTGCCCTCACTGTAAGAACACTACTCGGTTAAACAATTTGAGGAATACTTGTGCATAATTATCTTGCTTTTAGTTAAGTAAAATTTAAGATGCCCACTTGTGCACTTGTTTTAGGCCAATAGCTATAGGTCATGGAGGAGGCAATGCGTTCTAGCTGCACAGTATTTTTCCACGAGCACAAGTTCCGGTAGGGTTCTGCCATGGGAGGCACCGTCTCGCGAAACTCTGTTGAGGACGATCGATGTTGCTCTCAAGGATGGCGATGTCGATGAAGCGCTGCAAACATTTGGCAATTACAAAAGCCTGCACGGTCTTCCTGAGCCGCGGGTACTGAATGGCATGATATTGTCGCTGTCCTACACATCTAGTCGGAGGTGGCTTCAGAGAGCATATGACATGGTTCTGTCGGTTTATCAGCATAATGGCAACCTTCTCAACTGTAGCTTGCTGATGAGGCTAGCTCTGGCACTTGCCAGAGATCAGATGCCTGTTCCGGCCTCCACAGTTCTGAGGATCATATTGGAGAGTGGCAAACTTCCTGATGTTGATATGCTGAGCATGGTATTTTTGCATATGTTGAAGACACAAGTAGGATCCTATCTTTCTGCTGATGTTCTGGCTGAGACTTGCAAGTGCTTCTTGGGCCAAGTTCAAGATAGAAGGCAACTGAAAAAATTGGATCCAATAAAGAACAATGTCACCTTGTTCAATATGGTTTTGGAATCTTGTGTTAACTTCAAATGCATGATCAAGGCCCAGAAAATAATGGAGCTGATGTCATTGGTTGGGGTTGTGGCTGATGTAAATACAATGGTGATTGCTAGTCGTGTCTTTGAGATGGTTGGGCAACGAGATGTGTTGATGGACATGAAAAGAAGTGTTGATTCTTTCATGCCTTTGCCATTCTTTCAGCACTATCAACATTTTTATGACAGTCTATTGAGCTTGCATTTCAAATATAATGACATGGATGCTGCTGCAAAATTTTTAATCGATCTGCATCGACGACAAAAGCCTGTTGTTTTCTTCAGCAATGGTTTACAGAAACAAGGTATGATACAAATTGGCTCTGGCAACCTAAAAACGGGATATAGAATAATGTTTGACCCCACAAAAGTGGACAAAGGTTTCGTTTTTGACAAAGAAAGTCATTCTGGCCTTCTTGTTGTTATTGATGGAAAGCTTCTTCCTAGTGAAAAGGCTCTGGCTAAACTTACTATAGGCTGTGTGAAAGCAAAGAAAGTGAGTATATTGTTTAGATTTTTTATTACATTGCATAAGGAAGATCTAAAGGGAATTTCTCCTTCAGATGTGATTAATGCATGCATTCAGATGGGATGGTTACATGCTGCTCATGACATCCTGGATGATTTGGAATCAGCTGGGATTCCTATGGGGATCGGTACTTACATGTCTCTTTTGAGAGCATATGAGAAGGATAATAAACCAGAAGAATTCAATGGACTTCTCCAACAGATACAAAAATTAGCATTTAACATGGCTGACAATCATTCTAATTCATCCTTTACTATAAAGGGTATTGCCGAAATAGTTAAGGATGAAATGCCCCTGACTAATTTATCTTTACTTGCCATTTTGGTTGAAGAAATAGAACATTATAACCCTCGAGGCCACTTAAGTTATGAGTTCAATAATTCAATTCTATTCTTCTGCAAGGCAAAAATGATGGAAGATGCTCTGAGCACATATAAGCGCATGAGAGAGCAAAATATTATACCCACTTTGCATACTTTTTGCCATATAGTGTGCGGATATTCCTCATTAAACATGCATAGGGAGATCACCATACTGTGGGGAGAAATAAAGCGCAGACTCGAATATGGAGAGTTTGTTGTGGATAGGGACTTGCTTGACTGCTTGATTTTGAATTTCCTCAAAGGCGGCTATTTTGCGAGGGTGATGGAGGTTATAAGTTACATGTCAAACCATAAAATTCACTGTGACAAGTGGAAGTACAGACAATTCTTTCTGAAGCTACACAAGAATCTATATAGGAACTTGAATTCATTGCATGACAAAACAGAAGCTCAGACCAAAAGGATTGAAGATGTCCAAGCTTTCAGGTCATGGGCAGGCATTAAATAGACAAACTGAGAGCAACGCTGTAATTCTTTTGCTTTTCAGAAACACTTTCTATAGCATGTACAAGTTTGTGGCATATCTACCATAATTCAAAGAGGCACTTGAAGCAGGTGTTTGAAAGCTCTACGAATTTTGGCAATGCTTTGAGCCATTGTCTCTTTTGACTGTGAGGATGAGATGTGGTTCTTGTCAGCATGGGAAAAGCTACTTGAGAAACATGACATCGGTGAGTGTGAGTGGCTCAGCAGATTTTTCCTAGAGAAAGAAAAATGGGCTTTGCCTTATGGGAGAACCATGTTTTCTGCTGATATACTCACCACTCTTAGGAAGGATAATATGATTAATGAGCTGAAACGGGAGCTCAGTGAGCAAGAAGATATTCTGCAGTTCTTCAAGCGTTATAAGACCATGCTGGAAGAGCATCGGTCAAAGAAATTGCATGCTGATGTTGATGGCAGCCAGGTGACTTTGCCAATCCCGTCCTTGTGAATGTTAAAACAAGCCTCAAATGCATACACACCTGAAGCTTTCAAGATGTTCCAGAGTGAGTTTGAGGCTTACATGAATTGCACGTCCTTCCCCTGCGGTGTGGTTGGCACTATCTCAGAGTACAAAATAACACTTGATGAGAAGCCATCAGAGAGCATTGTGAAATTTGATGCACTAGATGTCTCAGCCACTTGCAACTGCAGGAAGTTTCAATCTGTTGGAATTCAATGCTGTCATGTACTAAAGGTGCTTGATCTCAAGAATATCAAGGAGCTCCCAGAACAATACATTTTGAAGAGATGGAGGAAAGATGCCCGTTCTGTTAGAATGGGGGAAGAACCTACCTGTGGATCTGCGGTCAGCCTCAGAAGTTAGCTTCAGTAACATGTGCCGTTTTGTTAGCTTGATAGCTTCAAGGGCTGCCAAATCTGAGGAGGCAATGTCATACATTGAAAGTCAATCAAGTGTTCTTCTTAAACATCTAGATGATATTCTACAAACAGGCTATCCTGAGATTGGAAATCATGCTGTTTCTTCAAGTAGTCAAGCAATCTCTTTTGTAGGAAACCAACATCCTGACCACACATTGCAAGCAAGAGCAGTTGCACGGACAACAAATGGTATACTGTTTTAACATTTCCAACATATCATCATTTATTATTGTTTTTAACAAGATTACATTGTAGGTCTGATGGGGGTTTGATGGCACAATTGCAATCCAGACCATGCTGGCAAGCATGGTAAGTGGCTTTATTAATGCATCCAAGATATGGGGGAATGCTACTTTCCATCACTTACCATAACATTATTGCACTGTGTGGCTATCTATACACACCTTGAACTGTGAACTTACATGACATGCTTCATTAGTATATGATTCCCATCCTCACTCTAGAGCCAGTTATGGAAATGCAAAACCTTAAAAGAGTTTGGAGTAGGCACTAGAATTGTATAGTTTTTTTAATCTAGTCTGATGCCCCGTGTCCAATTAGTACCATTTGGAAATTTCCCAGTTTTCTAAAAATGCGTGTATAATAGACTAAATCACTAAATCAGGAAAAAAACAAAAAACATGACGATGTGTGTCCTTAATGCCTGCAACCACCTACATGCGCCATGTTAAAGTGTGGGTGGGCAGTCAGATGTTTGATGTGTAGAGTAATGCTATTTACTGAAGTTTTTCCTTTTAGTTGAACATAGTTGCTGCATCAACTGTTCTACAAGAAGAAATAATAAACCCTATTAATTTCAACAGTTTTTAGACTCAGGCCAAACAGTTGCTCTGTCATTGGTATAACACGATATGTTCATGGAATGGGCTGAGTTCATCTAATTGCTTTACTGCTAACCGGATTTTCTGAACACATTGTGATTCCCTTCTTTATATTTGCTTGCCCCTTTACTTCCAGTTAGAATTGGTTTAAAGTTTAAAGTTTAAATTGTTGTTTTTTGTGACTTCTGAAACTACTGAGTCTTCAGGGCTCAGGCTATTACGATTGACATTGCATGCGCAAACTAATGTTTAAGTTTTCATGTGTTAATTGCTACCTTTTTGTTGAGTTTATTATTTTGAGTAGTAGAGATTCTTTGAAAGGTTACTGACAATCGGTTTGTTCCTTTGACAAAACTTCAGGACTGACATCCTTGTTGGGGATTTCTGCTTGTCTTGGAACTTTTATAATCCAGTGGACAATTGAACGTGTCAGCCTGTTTGAAATTTGAGTTGAATCTAGGTTTCAAGCAATGGCTATGTACAGTACTTATATGTTACCATGATGCAAGCAAGTGGATCCTGTAGACCTTGTCATTCCCAACTTGGTAACTGTGATGCTAATCATAAACAGTTCTGATGAGCCTATGCCTTCTCTGAATCCATGAGCATTATACCATGCATTTTGGTGATTGTTCAATGGTCTGTGCCTAGCAACTAATGTAATTGAAAAGGCCAAGGGGGAGGAGAGCTGCTAAATTGCTCCTGCAAACTTGTTTATTCTTCCATGTGAATTTTATTGATACACAGCCTCTACGGGCAAGCTCAACCATCACAAATTACAACAAACACATGATCAGAGAACGGGAAAAATTAAGCATTATATCTATATTCCGCTGCATCTATGTTCTTCGTAGATTACTGCAGCTGCACTTGGACCCCGGAATCATACACGGCCCCTGCCGTCCAGTTCTGCGGTATTGTGCTCGTCGGAACTAGCCACTTCTGGTCACCACCACGGGGAGCTCCGCCGCTAAACAGCATCCTTATGGACAGAGGGCCACTTGGCGGGGAGACGGCGGCCCATACTGCGCCATGCGTCCGGCTCAGAAGCTGGCATGTCAGGTTCACGGTCTGCATCAAGCAATCAACAGGTATTTAGCACTCTAAATTTTTTACTTTACATTCCTAAGTATGGAAAGTTTTCCGTAAAATTGATATTAATCATTCATGAATGGTCATGGAAGCCCTGTCTGTTTTGTGCATGGTTTACGCTGCTTGGTTACTGTTACCTCACAAAGCTGGACTGCAATTATGTCCTGGTTGCCCTGTTGGTACCAGATCTCGAATTCAAGGTAGTAGGGGAAATGGCTGCTCTCAGCGATCTTGAAGACGATGTTCTTATTTCGGTAGATGCAAGAAACCCTGTGGTAGGGAGAAACAAAGACAATTGCAGTGCAACATGTCAGTTCTGTCGTCAACTCATTGTGCAAGATGCCAAGATCATTTCTGGTGTAGTTCTTCGCTTTCTTTACCATCTGAAGAAAAAGCAACTAGGTGTATGGTTGAAGCGAGAGTTTTCTTAGCCGGGTTTATTATATTCACTCACCTCCTGTACTCAATTCCGACATGGCCGAGGTTGAGCAGCGCTGCACCGGCGTCCGTGTTCTGCCCCATCCCGGCGAAGGCATGCTGGCTGAGGATGAAATCGGTGCCGTCGCTCGCGCCCGAGTCGGTGATCACGATCGTCACGCCATTTGGGGAGCAGTAGTAAGGATCTGTGCACCTGACCTGTTGGCAATTTGACATTGTTAGCGGGGAGGGAATGGAAGACGAATGATGTTTCACGACGCAGTCCACACAACCTGCTGGCACTGATGGATTTTACCTGGTAGCAGGCGCCGCAGCCTACCCCGTTCCTGTAGAGGCTTGCTGACGCTGAAACATCGCCGTTGTTGAGCGTTGCCCCGAATGCGCCATACTCACATGCTCCATCTGAAAGTCTTCGTCAGAAACAAGGTTTTTCCCTTTTGACAGAAGTATCTGGTTGGCTTACAGATTTAGGCCACGTTCCATAGCGATGTCTTCTGGCTTTTAAAGCCAAAAGTCGATTGGAACACGTTGTCTTCTTAACACGGTATTTTCCTTTTTTTTCCTTTTCTGTGTAGATATAACTGTGTTTTCTATTTTCTCTACCTTTTAATTGAATATCTCAGAAAAAACTTACGCGGATAGTTCTATTTCAGTCAAACGTAGTGGCCCAGTAGCTTGATGATCTTTCGGTAGTAAACATAGCTTAGTTTTTTTTTTCTGGCACATGTGAGCTACAGAATTCGAATGACATATCTGATACAATATCATGTACTTACTTTCGGTCCCTTTTGTATCAGAGTTGGGGTAATATGCCGCTTTCGACACGGTGAAGCTTGCATCTGCAGTAGCCCTAGGGAGGCACACGAGGAGAGAAAGCAAGGCTGGGAGATGGCGATGAAGTGGCTGAGCCACTGGCACGATGAAGTACGGAGATGTAGCAGCAAAGCCTAAATAAAAGGTGGTGCATGCAAGAGGGGGAGTGCAGCCGGTACTTATAGCGTTCGTCTTTGTGTTGCTGCTTGCTACCCTTTCAGGTTGTTCATAAGAGTTACGGGTTGGAACTTGGAAACTTTTTGGTTCTGAATGGATGGGAATGCCAATGCCGTTGTTGACAGTGCTGCTCTGGTGTATCTGTGCACCCAAGCTCAGCTCTCGTATTTTTTCGCTTTCTCACGCGAGCAGGTGCTGTACAGTACTTTGTGAAAATTTAAGGAAAGAGGCAAAGCTGTTTCGTGGCAGGTCGAATCGTGCTTTCGCGTTGCAAAAAAGACTCAGGTCCCATTTAGATCTTGGGAATCTAGCCTTTTTTTTTTCTAGGAACTGGAGATTTAGTAAGATTCCTATGGGAATTGATCGGCTCCCTACGGAATTCAAGTGTTTCAGACAGTTCCTCAGAATCAGCACAACTATGGTTTGAACGACCAATGGCCCTCGTGTTTTTTGTCTGTCGGGTAGAATGGTTATTCAATGACTGAAACTGGCACGCCAGCTCAAAAGGGGTACCATTTGACATTTGTTCAAGTGAACCTATAAAGAATTACAGAGGCTAGTCGTAACTCTCAGAATTTTGGACATATTTGGACCCCTAAATACCCGAAATTCCATTTTTGGCCCTCTAATCAAAAAAATTCTAAATCTGGACCCCTCCCGAGCGCACGTTCAACTGGAAGCTGGCACGTGTCCGGTCGTGCGGTCAAAAGCCGAGTCATGCGGTCAAAAAATCGGTCGTGCGGTCAAAAAAATCGGTCGTGCACTCAAAAAACTGAGTCGTGCGGTCAAAAAAATCGGTCGTGCGGTGTGGCGCGGAGGGCGAGGCGGTCGTGCGGTGTGGTACCGCACGACCCATGCTACAGTGCGGTTGTGCGGTACCACACCGCACGACCGGACACGTGTCGGCTTCCAGTTGAACGTGCGCTCAGGAGGGGTCCAGATTTGGAATTTTTTTTATTAGGGGGTCAAAAATGGAATTTCGGATATTTAGGGGTCCAAATATGTCCAAATTTCTAACTCTCAGATCCTAAAGTACAGAAATCAAGTCTTTTTGTCTTGTCATTACCATCGGCAGTTTGTGTTATTAATTTATTACGAGCACTTGACCGTTCGAAGCGAGCATCACAATTAGACTAGCCACAAATACACGAGTGCCTGAGTAATCCAACCCCTCAGGACTTGACCCAATTGTTATAGGGCAATCAAGCGTGCAGAAGATGAGCAAAATTACCGCAAAATCGCATCTCGCAGTCGCAGTCGCTTATGATAAAGAGAAGACGGAGGCTTCAAACGGAGGAAGAACATTGACCAAGATTGGAGAACTGAAGGAACTAAATAGCAAATCGTCGAAGCCATCTCTCCCTTTCTGGAAAGGCTAAGTGCTTTCCTACCAACAAGATGTTGAAAGATACTACAAGAGGCGAACCTTTTCTGCACACTGTTCAAGTCAAGACATTAACAAGCAATATCCAATGCAATCACAGATAGGATGTAGTATCAACCTTGCCCTCTCCAAAGGAAAATTATATGAATGGGTATGTGAAAGGAAACCGATTATCAAGGCTTAAATCTCATAATCATTTAGAGATGAACAACAGCCTTCATCTAATTTCTAGTCTATGTTGATCTTCGTACTTTGTAGTTCGAAATGAGGATGATAAATTAACGTGCATCGTCTTCAGATGAGCAAATGAACGATGGTCATAAGCGTAAGGCTCCTAGTATGAACCTGATCAAAATCTTGACATGTGCACAATGATGATATGATCAACTGAGGTAGGCAAGAAGAAACCGGGGTGGCTGCTGCCGGAGACCACGCTACCAGAAAGGAATGCCCAACTGGACCACAAGGGTTTCTTCATCCTGATCACAGCATAGCTGACATGGATAGCACCAACTTTCAGCTTTCCAGGAGCCAAACGGCAATATGTAGAAGAGTATCTCATATAGTAAGAAACAGTAACATTATGATGCCTTACCCTTTATAGTGGAGACCTGGAACAATAGTGGAGACCTGGAACAATTTCTATCTCAAGAGGTAAGGATTTGACAAAGTAACGTACTTGAAATGTGTACCCGTTGCTCACGCCATCGGTTGCGCAGATGAATTTCCACGAACAGGACAGCAACAATGGCCAGCACTAAAACGATGTCTTCATTCACCATTGACAAGGATGGCCACTGTGCAGTGTGGACAGCAGCAGCTAAGCCATAGCTGAAAATTGCAGATACTTGAAGAGACAAGGATAGTTATATTGCTGGAGTCCTTCAGTCCTTGGTATCGTATCCTCAAATTTCAATAATAATAACCATAAGCAGTATTCGCATACAAAAAAAAAGAACAGTGATGAATTTTCAAAAAAAAAATCATCAAGAAGGGATAACCATTATATGATGTTAGATAAGTAGGCAGCCAGAACATATTGCTCTGGACTCTGGATTACTTATGGCTTTCATTATTTGATATGTGTTCACACATACACACACAAAGGTAATAACATTTGTAGAAAATTGGCATTCACAGTTATATTGCACACAAGATACTTAAATTACAAAATGTACAGCAAATTCAAATGTGACATACTGGGAGCCTATCTAGCACTCCCAAGTGTACCTTTAACAGTATTACATTCAATTAAAACTGAGACAAATGTTGTGTTCTATCATGTGGTGGATGCATGAAAACAATCGAAGCTGGATACTTATAACGAAAGTGGCTATATTTCTAAAGATCCAAATCACAGCCTAAGGTAAATTGTACATGCTCAATGAATATACGTTATACAGCTAAAGTAGAGCTCTAGTCTTTCTTGTACACTATTGTTGTATAGACTGGACTCCACATGTTGTTCTTGACATAATCAACGGTTTATTCCTGTATCATAAAGAGTTCCAAGGTTAATGAAGTAAAGAAGAATAAAACCATAATAATAAGCCTGTCTTGGATGGTGAAGAGATTAACCACCTCACTGAGTCTTGCAAGTTCACGTGTATCCATGTCGCGATATCCCTCAGCTAGATCCTCTGCAACAGCTTCCCTCACAACTGCTGCTGTCACCTCCTTAGTGATGTCACGTATTCTGCATGTATTATAATATATCAAAAGACATAACATACATAAAAAAACTGGAACATCGGTTTTAGAATTATATAACCTGGAGATCGGAGGGTAAATTATCCCTTGGAGAACCTCTTCTTTCATGTATGATGCCAAGCTAAACAATTTTTCCTGGTTAAGAAAGTAGAAAAAAGATTAAATAAGTATTTCAGTTGTCTTAAAAGATCTAATAATTGAGGTTAAGGTAGTCACCACTCAGCCGCAGCCTGGAGCATTCCATCATAGATAACTCGTACACTAGACAAAGGGCCTGTTCTTTTTCGCTGAGGCTTATGGCTTTTGCCTGCGATTTGTGGTTTTTGGGCTGTTCATGCAAGAGATTACAGAGTAATAGAAACTTACGTGCGATTTTTGCCGATATAAATGAAGTCGATATAGTATGTACTACAATTAACTAGTAAACCTAATCTTGAAAAGACGCCCCGTTTAAAAGCTAGTTACTGTAGAAAAGTCAAAAGTAGAAGCCAAAAGCTGAAAAAGAATAGGGCCAAAAGGGTTCCATTCTCTATTCTGCATTGCGATGAAGCAAAGCAAATGAAATCATAATTTGCACAAGAACAAAGTCCAACAGCATAGTGTACAATCGAACACAATATAACTACACCCATCGTACTCGGGTTCACCAAGGATGGTTCCTAACCGTTGCCTACTTCATCTGACCTCCACACATGGTCAAGACCCATGTTTTTTTTGCCTTCTTGAGTGTTCCAGGGGACAGTAGAGAGAGGTGACTTTTTCTCTCCCAAATTCCACTGCCAAAAACTGTGAATCTGGGATGGGATTTAAACCTACAGATGATTGATCTGATCGTGCTACTCTAGCTCTGCGTCTCAGTGGCTTGTAGATGTTCAAGATTCAAGGAATTGAGAGTTCGGCTTGGTGCTAGGGAAGAGGCGCCGCTCGTCTTAGCATGAAGCTTCTACTGGAGTTGATTTCATTTCTAATTTGGGCTCTTGGCTCTGAAGATTCAAGGAACCAGTTTCGTTTTATACTTGATTTCTCTTCTAGAAGTGCTCTGTGTTGTTGCGATTCAGGGTGATTAAGGGGAAACTCTAACGTTTCTACCCGCCCTTGGTTGCGCTATGAGAACACTCTAGGAGGAGAATAATTTGTCAAATGGCAAATGAGATTGTTAGTCCCACCCGATTGACAAAGGAGAATACAGTGGAGATTGGAAAGAATTTTAACAACGAGAATGAAGGAGTTGCTAATCTTCTAAGCCGGTTAAAGCTTGCCTAAGAGGAAACGGAGTTTGTTCTGGAAGATGGAGAGGATATTGACAAAACTGCTTCAGAATGGGCAATAATAGGTAAAGTTCTAGCTCCAGCAGTCTTGCATCTTAATACAGTAATGGCAGCAATGAGGCCAGCCATGGGGCAATCCTCATGGTCTCTCCATGAGATCAGCTAGAGATAACTGTTTTATTATGGATTTATATCGAAGGCTGACAAGGAAAGAGTTTTAGAAGGTTCTCCATGGATGGTGGGCAAGCATGATGTGGTTCTTTAGCAGTATAATGCTACTCTTCGCCCTTCAGATGTAAAGTTTCTTAAGCTAGCTATTTGGATTCATATTCTTAATCTCCCATTCAGTTGGATGAATGAAAAATGGGGAAGAAGAATTGCAAGCATTGTGGGAAATGTCCAGAAAGTGGATGCAGATGAGAGTGGTAAGGCAAGTGGCCCGTTTCTTTGAGCAAGGGTGGAAATTTATATTGGAAGACCTTTGCGTCGTGGCATTTATCTTCGGTCAAAAAGGCAGGATCAGAAAAGTTGGTATGATGTGCAATATGAAAAATTGCCTTTCTTTTGCTTCTCGTGTGGTATCATTGGACACTCAGAGCTAGATTGCCCAAATCTAGCAGATCGAGATGGGCAAGATAGGCTCCCATATAGTAGCAAAATTCAAGCTCCAGATATGGACAGGAAGAAGGTGGCTGGTCTGAACCAATCAGCTAACTCTTCTTCCTTCCAGAAGTGGAGGATCATCGGAGAAGGGGGTTCCACCTTAGTGAAATCAAGGACGAGGATAGCTGATGACCCTTCTTCCAAGGGAGAACAAAATCGGGTTGATGAAGGAGGGGTTGAAATTAGTGAGGAGGAAGTTTCACCTCTGGCACAAACTGAAAAAAGGGCGACTCCAAGTGGACATGGGAAGGTTGAGATGCAGAATAAAGTTGTTGTGTGTCAACTCTTTCCTGAAGATTGTGTGGTATCACAGCTAGCATCAAAGAAGAGGAAACATATTCGTGCTAACAACAAGATTAAAAATGTGTTAGCTTTGATGCCAGTGGAGCATATGGAGGGTGCTAGTGACTTGACAAAAGCGGCATCCTCACATATGCTTATGGACTATATAGAAGGGGATTTAACTGATGGTACTATTGGGGGTACTGGTATACAAGGTAAAGAGTTGTTGAAGAAACAAAGAAAAAACGTGGGCTACCAATGCAATCCCACAGGCTAAGATGAAGATCATAAGCTGGAATTGCCGAGGACTCAGGAACCAACTGGCAGTTCATGGGCTTCTAAATATGCAAAAGCAGGAGGATCCCGACATCCTTTTCCTCTGTGAAACCAAGCTATCGCAGGGAAGGATGGAAAATTTTAGATGGTTATTGGGTTTAACAAATATGATTGTGAGGAATCTTGATGGAAGAAGTGGAGGGATTGCCCTGTTTTGGCACAAGGACATAAAACTTGATCTTAGAAGCATGTCGAAGTTTCACATAGATGCTGAGGTCAGGGAAGAAGATGGTTTCAGTTGGTGTTTGACCAGTGTTTATGGTGTTCCAAGACAAGATGAAAAGGTCAAAACATGAAGTCTACTGAGGATTTTGTAGAACCAGATTGATAGCCCATGGTTGTGCATAGGTGACTTCAACGAAATCCTATTCAATTATGAGAAGGAGGGTGGTGTGGCTTCGGCACAAAAGGTTATGGATGACTTTAAGGTGGCTCTGAATCTCTGTTATCTCTCAGATTTGGGGTTTGAGGGGGATCCTTTTACTTGGAGAAATAATTTCCATCTGGCTACAGGCTATATCCAAGAACGTCTTGATAGAGCTATTGCAAATCAAGGCTGGTGCTACAGATTTCCATTTACTAGAGTCATCCATGGTGAGCCTCGCCATTTAGATCATAGTCCTGTTGTGGTCTTGGCAAATAGAGAGGAGGTTCGTCAACCAAGGATTCATCAAGGCCAACAATTTAGGTTTGAAGCCCATTGGTTGGAGGAGGCTGATTGCCAAGAGGTAGTGGAAATGGCCTGGACGTCGGCTTGCAAGAGCCAAACTCCATGAGTGATATACTAAGCTATATGGCAAATGAGCTAAAAGTTTAGAGCAAAAACGTTCTAGGTGACCTAGAGATATACTAAGTTATATGGCAAATGGGCTAAAAGTTTGGAGCAAAAACGTTCTAGGCGACCTAGAGAAGCGTATTAGAAAGACAAAGAAGGATTTGGAACATTGTAGAAAGGAACCAATATCGCAACAAAGAATAGATAAAGAGCATGTTCTACGGTTTAAACTGAACCGCCTAGAGGATCAAAAGGATACCTATTGGAGACAAGATCCCATGTAAATTGGCTGTAGAAAGGTGACAGGAACATAAATTTTTTTCATGCCTATGCTTCAGACCAAAGGAGAATAAATGCTATCAAGAAATTGTTGAAGGCAGATGAGTGTTGGGTGGAAGGCGACAAATCATTGAAACAACATGTGCATGAATACTATTCACATCTTTTTACCTCTAATGTAGGACTCAATCCACATAGCATTATTGAAAATGTTCAACCGAAGGTGATGCATGCAATGAATAATAGGTTGATGGATAAATTTACTCCCAAGGAAATTGAAGATGTTCTAAACCATGTTGGGTAATCAAAGGCACTACGCCCGGATGGTATGCCAGCTCTATTTTTTAAAAGATTATAGGATATTATAGGAGTCCGGGTGAAATCTGAGAAGACCGAATATGTGAAGATATGATAGCTAGTTATTAGGAACTACGGGCTACATGTCAAAGTATGCAGAGATGCTTTGAGGTGAAGGTGAAGACAAGAGTCAAGAAAAGGTACCTGGAAACTTCGTCGGAGCTATTTTGGTAGTTAGCCAAATACCAGATTACTGTATTGATCAAAACCGTGATATGGGGAGGCATAAAGAAGAAGTGGTTTAAGTCAAGAAGAGCTAAAAATTGCTAAGTGAATCAATCGCTAAGATGTTAGTGGGTTGAGTCTTGTAAATGTTTTAAGAAGCGTACATGAGTGTTAAACCTGTGTTAGTTGGGTTAATGGGCTTCCCCGATATGCATAATGGGTTGGACCTATTAGGGCTTGTTGCTGGTTATTAAAGGGAATGAGAGGACGTATTAGATACAAGGAATATAGGCTTTAGGTTTTTGTTCTACCACCTTGTCGCCTTCTATGATTGTGTGAGAGAGAACTTGAGAGAGAAAACAGTGGTGTGTGGCTGCACCTTGTAATCATCCATAAGCACATAAAATTCATCATCTACTAGAAATAGATCAAAAGTTTGTCTCAATCATGTTCTTATTTGTATTTTTACTTGGTTTTGTTTGTTCTTAAGTTAGATTTGTGATTTCTTGTTCATGGGAGTTCTAAACCAAACTCTTGCTCAAATTACCTTGCTGGGACATGTGAGAATAGATCTAAAAAGCACCATACCTTAGATCTTCATGAGCAATAAGTAATTTGAGTTTTTAGGGTTTTGGTGTTCTTGCAACCTAGTTTTGATTCTCTTCAATTTAGTGAACCCAACCCTAGAGGTGGCCAAATGGGTCATGTCTGCCGGGCTGGCCCATAGCCTGGTACTATAGACATGACCTAAGGTACACCACGACATGAGGAGCTAGGCCACCACCTCGGCTCAGCGTGCCAGCACGGCACAGGCATGGTCCAGCACGACACGTCCCATTAGGCTCGTTCATTTTTTAATATTTATATATTTATATATTTTATTTTTTGAATTTCATATAGTTAATTTTATAAGTATAAATAATTTTATTGTGTATTTTTAAAAATTTTATATGTTCTCTAGGATTTTCTTATATTTTTTAAAAATTTTATAGCAAATAGGCTAGATGGGCCTCCTTTGCCCGTCCAGCTAAACAGGCCTAGGCTGACATGGCACAACCTGTTAACTCACTAGGCTGTGCTTGGGCCACCCCCTCAGCCCACGGGCCGACACAGCATGGCCCGTTCAGGCTGACGGGCTAAACGAGTCATGCCTAATGGGCTCGTGCCGTGTCGCCAATTTAGACAGGTCTATCTAAGCCTAAGAACTTTGTGATTATTGACTAGTTTAGGTTTTCAACCACAAGAACTTTGTGATTCTTGACTGGTTTAGGTTCGTAATGTCTTGAACAAGTCTCATACAAAATTTGAAAGCGTTTGGATAAAAATTGAGCAAGTTCTTGAGATTTGAGTTTTGTTCTGAGAGGCTTTCAGACCTACGAACAAGGGAAAGGTTAGATTGGCCCTAAATCTACGGTCACACTGACCCCACCAGTCATATCGGCCCTATATATGTGGTCAAACCAACCCATCCTTGGTGGTCAGATCAGCCATGGGCTGAAGGTTGCTGATTTTGCTGGTTTAGGTTTTTAGCCTTATTTTGTGAAGCTTAATTGATGCAACTTGAACTTGGTGACTATCATAGTCACTTGAGTAAAAATTTTGAATACCATTAGAGAAAAATATTTGAACAACCATTAACCACCTTCTGATTGCCAGCATTGACTCTACATGTACACTCTCAAGATCAGACAACTCCTTCACACTTTACAACCCCTTTTGTACAATTCCACAGTTTTACCAACAATGAATGCATCCTCATCTTCGGCTGGATCGAGCTCCGCCACTGCCATGCGCTCCGCCACCAGCTGACGGCATCGCCACGAGCTCCAGCTCCATCATGGCCCAGGCGTCCTCCTCCTCCGCCCGTCGTCATCCTTCTCTACGTTGGCCTCCTGCACTAAATCCGATGACCTTCACATTGGATCCGGCGAGGGCGAGGCCAAATCCGTCATCCCAACGGCCTAGGAACCCGTAGAGAGCACGCACTAGGTGGCAATACAACGACATTTGCTATGAATTTTTATTTCTTTTCGCAACTTGTTGAAATAGGGGCATAATCTAGCTAGCTTAGGCAAAAGCCAAAAGCTCCAACTTGTGGGGAGGTTTCAACTGTTTCAAATGCCCACAAGCTCGAAGCTGCACGTAGTTACCGTAACAAGCACCAAGCAGCCACGAAGGAGGCAAGGACCACCGCACTGTTCCCTTCCTTTTTTTTGAACTCCAATGTTCCCTTCCTGGGCAAGGAAAAAAAGCGGCACCACCAGCCCAGCCTGCCGAGGCTGGCTCATCCGCCGCGCCGGCCCCGCTCGTGCGTCCCTCCCCCTCGCTCGCTCGTTTTATTTTTTTATAGGGAAAATTGCTCTAATGCCACAAAGTTATGCACCATCATTCCTTTTGCCACATAGTTAACTATCTTTGTTATTATGCCACAAACTTAATGGTTTATTTCTTGCTTTTGCCATTTCCCCTACTTAAAGTCTATTTTCATTTCATTTTGCCTTTTCCTAACATGAAGTGACCGTTTTGCCCTCTCACTCCATACCCCACCCCCGCACAGATCAGATCGATCAGATCGATCGATCGATCTCCCCTCCCCTCACGCGCGCACAGGAGCGGAGATGGAGCCGGCCACCCTTCCCGTCGCCGGCGACCCGCGACCCGGTGTCCTCCGGCGACCCTCTCCCGACGGCGGCACCGACGACCCCGGCCTCCTCCGCGGCGGCGCCCCCGACCCCGACCTCCTCCGCGGCGGCGCCCCCGACCCCGGGCTCCTCTGGCATGGCGGCGGCGCCCCCGACCCCGGCCTCCTCCGGCATGGCGGCGGCGCCCCCGACCCCGGCCTCCTCCGTTGGCGCCCACTGCCCTGGCGTCTCATCTCCCGACGGCGGCGCCCACGACCCTTGCCTCGGCCTCCTCTCCTGGCGTCTCATCTCCACACAGTTAAATTCAGAAATGTAGTGATGAAGTGATTGTAATTGAGAAATGTAATTGCAATGCTGAAAATTTTTGTTCACACACATCCACACAGTTAAATTTGGTAGATCCTTGTGCAAGGCTGTAAGCTAAAACTCTAGATGATGGATATGTCACATAAATGCAATCTGTCTACTTGTATCTCTTGAAACTGTGAGCATACAGCGTGATGATATCTTTACAGCTAGTTCCTGGTTATTCCTGAGCAATTGATGCAGCAGCAATCGGATGTTCATCAAATTCCTGGAATCTGATACTCACATATTCCAGGAAATTAACTGCCTAATCAACAAAAAATTGGTTGAGGGTGTTATATAAAGTCAGTGCAATCATATGTTAAATCAAAGGGCATGTCCATCGTAAAAGAAAATACATTATGGCATGCTAACTCTGATGAAATCATGAAACTATATGGGCATCAGAACATTTGCATTATGCAACATGGTTTCCATGAAAGAATGAGGTGAGGTGGAAAACTCTAGCTATCTGACTGGTATCCTTCTAAAGTAAAATACTGCTTGTATTTACTAAATACAAGGCATAGAAAAATTGAAATTGTTTCAAGGAAGCTGATGACACATATTCATAGCCATACATAAACAAAAGGTGCATTAGTTCTTGATGACAAATACAGTGCAGCAAAAGCCCTGATTACCAGTGCATTAGTTCTTACAAAAATATAGCAATATGACACATATTCATAGCCCATACATAAACAAAAGGTAATACTTCCAAGCATTCATAAAGAGAGCGGTTCCATCCCATATTCATTACTTTCATCTAAAATAACAGAATTACACTAAAATTCTACTTCTTTTTCTTCCTCGGAGATATCTTCTTTGCCTTCACTGGAGAAGATGTCATTGCAGGCTGTGATGGCCCTTCTCCCATTGCTTGTGCAAGCATCCTTCTTGTCATCACCCCTGGACTATCAATGATTTGTTGAGGAATGGAAACATTTGCTCTAGTAGGTGTGCTTGCTTGAGAAGTAGAAGTGTTCCTTTTTGTAGGCTTTTTTTCATGTTACAGAATAACAGTCAAATGAATTGCATAAAATGGAAACAGTAAATTGGATGACTACATTTTAATTACCTCTTCTTGGTGCCATTAAGAGGACATGTTGCCTGTCTATGTCCTAGCACCCCACACCTCTTGCATTTGTTTTTACCCTTTCCGCCATTCTCTAAGCAGCCCTTGATTCTTAATTTTCGAGGCCTCCCAGAAGACCTTTTTGCAAGTGGTGGTAGAAGGACAAAATCTAGATTAACCTTAGGCCATTGAGACTTGTCCGTCAAAGGTTCTATTTGTCCCTGGTATGCAGCCCTGAATTTGTGCACAGAGTAGTATTCATGTATGTATCTATCCATTTCCACATTTCGTTGTGTAGTAAGAAATGCAAGTGCATGTTGACACGGTTTTCCTGTATGCTGCCACTCTTGGCATGTGCACTCCATTTCAAGTGTCTTCACAACATGTCTCAAATCACCTTTATTTGTATCTCTCACCTCTGCACTCCAATCAGCAGACCTATTCACTTTTAAGTGCCCAAGGCCCCTAGACCTTGCATTGGTCTGAAGAATAACAGCTGGTAGTATATACCCTTCTAGCTTCTGACCAATCCTCCTCCTCTTATCAAATAGCTCCATGACCATTCCCCTAATTTTGTCTGCTAGCTCCACCACAGGAAGATCCTTTATGCCCTTCACCCAGCTATTGAAACACTCAGCCAAATTGTTGTTAACGTAATCACACTTAATGTCAGGATTGAACATGCATCTCATCCACAACATGTTATGGTACTTTCCAAGATATTCAGCTACTTGAGGGCATTTTTGAAGTACCAAATCCATGTGGTAGTCAAATACATCACTCTTGTATGCTCTTGCCGCCGGCCACATGTTATTAGGGATGTCACCATGAAATTTCTTAACAAAATTTTCCATGAGGTGTCTAAAGCACTCCCTTTGTTCTGCTTGTGGAAACACACTCTTGATAGCATTTTCTAAACCTTTACATGCATCTGTACAAAGTGCAAGAAGAGGAGGTTCACCTATTGCCCTTTTGAGCTGACTCATAAACCAAGTCCAATTATCATTTCACTCTGCTTGTATCAAGCCAAAAGCAACCGAAAACATCCAATTATGCCCATCCAATGCAGTTACAGCAGCCAAATGTCCATTCCATTTGCCATTCAAAGTAGTTGAATCTATACTAACGTATGGTCTACTTCCTTCCCAACTTCCATAAATCTCATTCAATGCTCTTTCTCTCCCCCTCCAAACTGTATCATATCCAATGGTGACATTATGGTCATCCTGCAACATCTCTTGCATCTTTTTTGTACCCATGTTAGGATTGGTCCTCAAAATACTTACTGCCTTTGACGCAACCCATCGACAATTGGCCATAGAAGATCTGATCCTGCTTGTAGAAGAGCAGTCATGTTCTTCAACAAGTCGGTTGACCTACAAAAGTATTATGAAAAGAAATTAGTAACAATGTCATGTAAAGTATGGGTTAGTTAGTGCAAGTTAGTACCCTTATTGCTGTCCCGTCTGGTGTCACCCGAGCTAAAATTCTCCAGGGGCATCCATCACCTTTACAATATCCCATGAATCTTGAACGGTCAGACTTCTTGATGCCCAACTCAAACTCCTCGTTTATTGCATATTGCCTAATCGCTAACCTAAACTAATCCATCGTGGGATACATGGTGCCAATGGTTATCTCTTGATGGTCCATATCATAA
Organism: Dendrocalamus latiflorus; assembly: GCA_017311315.1. Lineage (NCBI taxonomy): Eukaryota > Viridiplantae > Streptophyta > Magnoliopsida > Poales > Poaceae > Dendrocalamus > Dendrocalamus latiflorus. The sequence goes on along the minus strand of CM029629.1, from coordinate 5,753,820 downwards.
GAAAAGTGACGTTCCTCAGGTATTACATCGTCAACAGGAATAGCAGCCCCCTCAACGTCTGGCAGCACATTGTTCCTCTCGTGTTCAATACCTACGTTACGCCTTTCATTAGCTCTATCATCTTCAGCTCTAAGACCCAAAAACACAAACATCTCATCTTCTTCCATTGGTACATCTCTCCCTTCCTCATCACGACCCTGTACTATCTGCAGACTTGCCCAGTCCACTCGTTTTATTCCAGCGTCTATGTTGAATACGCAGTTAGGATCGCTTGTTCTAGATATGAAAAAAAATTAGTACCAAATAGACATTTAACCCTAATCAGTATTGAACATACGACGAAACATACCCGGGATACCCAATGTCTATCGTGCGCTCGTCCATCCCATTGACATTAGCGCTATTTAATCCAACAACCTATGGTTCCATTCAACAAAATTAAATGCAATTACAGATCAAAAAGACAAACGATGACAGGACTTTACGTCATCCTCGCTGTCATGGTTGGCTGCCATTGACGAGGCTGGAGCATCGGCGACTCAAGAGAGGAGGCCGAGGCAAGGGTCGTCGCTGGCTGGGAGGAGGCCGGGGTCGGGGGCGCCGCCGCCATGCCGGAGGAGCCCGGGGTCGGGGATGCCGCCGCCATGCCGGAGGAGCCCGGGGTCGGGGACGCTGCCGCGGAGGAGCCCGGGGTCGGGGGCGCCGCCGCGGAGGAGGCTGGGGTCGTCGGCGCCGCCGTCGGGAGAGGGTCACCGGAGGACGCCGGGTCGCGGGTCGCCGGCGACGGGAAGGGTGGCCGGCTCCATCTCCGCTCCTGTGCGCGCGTCTCCGCTCCTGTGCGCGCGTGAGGGGAGGGGAGATCGATCGATCTGATCTGTGCGGGGGTGGGGTATGGAGTGAGAGGGCAAAACGGCCACTTCAGGTTAGGAAAAGGCAAAATGAAATGAAAATAGACTTTAAGTAGGGGAAATGGCAAAAGCAAGAAATAAACCATTAAGTTTGTAGCATAATAACAAAGATAGTTAACTATGTGGCAAAAGAAATGATGGTGCATAACTTTGTGGCATTAGAGCAATTTTCCCTCTTTTATACCCCTTCCGTTTCCCTCCCCAGTCTCCACCCCGACCACCTCCCTCCCCTCAGTCCCCTCCCTCCTCGAGCCCCGCGCTAGCCGCCTGCCGCAATGGCCGCCGCCGCTCCGTCGACGCCGCTGCTCAAGGACGAGCTGGACATCGTCATCCCGACGATCCGCAACCTCGATTTCCTCGAGATGTGGCGGCCCTTCTTCCAGCCCTACCACCTCATCATCGTCCAGGACGGCGACCCCAGCAAGACCATCCGGGTGCCCGAGGGCTTCGACTACGAGCTCTACAACCGCAACGACATCAACCGCATCCTCGGCCCCAAGGCCCGCTGCATCTCCTTCAAGGACTCGGCCTGCCGCTGCTTCGGCTACATGGTCTCCAAGAAGAAGTACATCTACACCATCGACGACGACTGCTTCGTGAGTGTGCTCCCGCCCCTCCCCCCGCTCCCCTGTGATGCGAGATCTGTCTGTGTGTTGGTGTGTTTTGGTGCGGAACAGGCTGGATCTTGGTCTAATTTGCTCGAATGATCTCCTGTCTTGGTGAGTTGTCGCGGGGAGGTGAGATCTTGTCTAGATTTTTTAGGGTAAAGGTGAAATCTCTGGTTTGTTTTCTTCGTGGAGATGTCTTGTGGGACGATTTGAGTTGTGAGGTTTGGGTTAGTTATGCACTTAGACTATGATTTGGGATGTGAAGTTTACTTTGTTGTTACTCCTGTTACGTTCGTGCCGTGATCTGGGTTGGTAGATTGCAATTTTCACGTGTCTGAGATTACATTGATCTATCGAGTTGAGTGCTTAATCCGTGGAGTCATGCATATAGTTGCAGCTATCAGATCTAATCATGTCAGTTAAATTTTGGGCTGAATTTTTGACCTGTTGCGGTGCAAAGGAGTGTCAAACATTTTAGAATCTGTTTTCCCCCGAAAAATGAACATTTTAGAATCTGTTTTTCCCCCGAAAAATGAACATTTTAGAATCTGTTTTTTCCCCGAAAAATGAACATTTTAGAGTCTAGCCACACTGCCTTGGTCCTATAATGCTTGGAGTTGGAAGGGACATGAGGCTATGAGCTGCAATAACCACCGGATCTGTGGTACCCCACAATGGTTGTAGCCTGTAGGATTCAGATATTTACGATGCAACAATGCAACTTGTATATATCGCCTTGCCGCCTTAGTTTGTCTGTTGCGCAGGTACATACATTTGTTTATGCTTGAGGGTCATGATCAGTAGCCTTACCTAGGGAACAAAACAATGCTTATTAAACAATATCAAAACAGAAAAAAGGGTACCTTGATTGCACCTTGCATGGATTATTCTGAAGACTAAACTTATAATATGTTTGGACTGAATGATATGTCCACTTTGCCTTTGGACCATACTGTTTTTTTATTGGCTATACGTCATTTTTTTTGGATTCATCTTTAGTTAACATGTAAATCATGCTTTTACACGAGAATGTAAATGTAATGCTAAGGAGCAACCACCCCTCTGAAATCAGCACATCTGATGGACCATCCCTTTATTAAGCCTTGATCATTAGTAAGACTCGATGGGCAGTGGAAAAATTCTTGTAGTGGTTAACATAGAGGCATTAGAAAGGTTCTCATAGGACCTAACATCTTAACAGTGTTCCACCTAGGCACATACTGAAGTACCTTCTATTATATATGTGCTAACGCTCAGCAAAATTACTGGCAAACACGCTCACTGGTTGCATTGCAGTTTTTCCCTGAAAAGCAAGTAGTATGTGTATTCAAGTGAGGTTCCACCTGATTGCTATATAATTTAACTTTTATTGGATCATTGTGCTGGCTTATGATGCAGAGATAATAGAAGAAAACTTTGAACTGTAAAGATCAAGCTCTGCTCTGTAATGATCATTTGTTTACAGTTAGAAAAATAGTATGCCCTGTTCTATTTCATGGCATTACCTGCATTCAAGAAAGATCTACAGAATAGTTTTCTAGATTAGTTGACAGCCAATGCTGGCACATGCATAGCATATGCCTTGCACTAAAAAATTATAGCTTTGGAATGTGATGCCATTATTTAACTTCTCTGATCTGTTTTGTTAAATACACTTGGGGTAATGCTAACACATGCCAGATCTTGCCCTACCGTTTTTTATTGGCTTATTGCTGACCTATTATTTTTGCAACATCTCAGGTTGCTAAGGATCCATCAGGAAAGGACATCAATGCACTTGAGCAGCACATCAAGAACCTTCTGAGCCCTTCTACTCCATTTTTCTTCAATACCTTGTACGATCCATACCGTGATGGTTCTGATTTTGTTCGAGGGTACCCATTCAGCCTTCGTGAGGGTGTCCCAACTGCTGTTTCTCATGGGCTTTGGCTCAACATTCCAGACTATGATGCCCCTACTCAGCTTGTGAAGCCCCTTGAGAGAAATAGCAGGTAAGGATGTTACATTTCAGCATATATATTTCATCTTTTAAGCAATCTCTTTTTGCTAATCTGATGTTTTCCTTCTTGAAATCAGGTATGTGGATGCTATTCTTACAATCCCGAAGGGCACCTTGTTCCCGATGTGTGGAATGAACCTTGCGTTTGACCGTGAGCTCATTGGTCCTGCGATGTACTTTGGTCTTATGGGTGATGGCCAGCCTATTGGTCGTTACGACGATATGTGGGCAGGATGGTGCACCAAGGTATATTCTGTTATTATTAAGAGTTGCATTGTTGCTATGCCTTTGAATGCAATTGAACAATCCAATGGTCATGCACAATTGGATATGTCCAGTGCGTTGTGCAAGCTAATAACCATTACTGATCCATGCTTCATGATACTATGCATTGCTCGGTTCAGTTCTATATTGGTGCAGTTGTCTTTGTACTGAGTAAATCATATCAATGTCTCCTATGCTGGAACATAGGTTATTACGGATCATTTGGGCTTGGGTGTGAAGACTGGCCTGCCCTACATCTGGCACAGCAAAGCAAGCAATCCGTTTGTGAACTTGAAGAAGGAATACAACGGCATCTTCTGGCAAGAGGAGCTGATCCCCTTCTTCCAGTCTGTGGCCCTCCCAAAGGAGGCCACCACTGTCCAGAAGTGTTACCTTGAGCTGGCCAAGCAAGTGAGGGCAAAGCTCAGCAAGGTGGATGGCTACTTCAACAAGCTAGCTGACTCCATGGTCACTTGGATCGAGGCTTGGGATGAGCTTAACCCACCAAAAGGTGCAATTGCTACCACAAATGGCGCTGCACCCAAGAGCAAGTGAGAGGCAGTAGCATACACTTCGTTTGTTCATGTGAACTATTCATACTGAAATACTGTTGTTTTGGTTAGTGCTGATGAACTGAGATCACTTCGTTGTAACTCAATTTTCACTTCCCTGCACGACTGTCCTGGCGGTTTTAGGGTATTTACATTTTGTCCCGTGTGATGGAACAGTTGTAATGTCAGAATTGGATTACCTTCAAATTATAATAAAGTTACTGTTTATGTTCTTGAGCACTGCCTGGAAATTACTTAGTTTGATGAGAGTTGTTCTTAAAAATGTTTCTGGATGCACAGTTTCTTTGGTTTGTATTAAGGTACTCTGTCTGTTTCTTGAGAGCACAAGTAACATGATTGGCAATTGATATCAGCAATCATTTTTAGCGAAGAAATTAGCGGATGCTTGTGTCATACAGAAGTTCCAAAACTTAGTGTTTTTTATTTAGTAAAATGTGTTTTTTCAGCTACAAGCGCATTTCTGATTTCGCACTCGGTTTATGGTCACTCCCTCATTTTCTTTTTGTTCCTTTATCATTTGATTGGTAGAGGTACCTTCGCTTCGTTTTCCAGCGGTTCCAAAACATAGTAGTGTTTGAGCAACTCTTCAGATATATTTATCTGAACAAACTAAGAACAGACCGTTTGAAGTTTACACTCCTGCTATTCTATGCGGCAGAGGTGCATATGAGAAAGAAAAAACTTGGAAACGATTGCTGTGTTTTTATTATTCTAGAAAACGCTCGCCAATTCGCATGCAGCTATCTGCTATTCGCGTTAAGAAGAAAAGAAGCAAACTCGACCAAAACAAGTCTTAAAAAAAATGAAGTAAAACGCTGGCCAATTCGAATGCAGCAATCTGCTATTCGCGTTAAGAAGAAAAGAAGCAAACTCGACCAAAACAAGTCTTCAAAAAAAAAGAAGTAAAACGCTGGCCAATTCGGATGCAGCCATCTGCTATTCGCGTTAAGAAGAAAAGAAGCGAACTGAACCAAAACAAGTCTTCAAGAGAAGTTGACCCCCCACAAAAAGAGCAACGTTGCCGGGGATAGAACCCGGGTCGCCCGGGAATACTCACCACTATACTACGACCATCTCGCTTATTACGAATTTTTTGTACGGATAATCCCTTTTTTATTCGAAAATACATAAATATACCCGCGAGAAATTTTTTTACAAAAATAGTCTCCAGTCGCCGCCCCATTGGGCGACTTTTGCCTTTCGCCCAACCGGGAGGCGACATTTAGAGAATGTTTGAAGCGTTGGGCGACTTATGCAGTCGCGCTACGATTGAGCGACTGTAATTTCAGTCGCTGTACGGTTGAGCGACTGAAATTGCAGTCGCCCAACCGTAGGGCGATAGGGGTGGATATCCAGTTATTCCACCGACTGCCGCCCACTACCAACCATTTTTCCCTCATTTCCCTCATTCTGCGCAGAGAGCCAGAGAGAAGAAGAGAGGAGGAAGAGGAAGAAAAGAAGGGGAGAAAAGAGGGAGGAGGGGAAGAAAAGGAGGAGAGGGGAGAAGAGAAGGAGAGGAGGACAGGTTTGAAGCAGCCATCAAGCGTCAGGAGGAAGAGCTTGAAGCTCGTGAGGCAGCTCTCAAGTCCAAGAATGACAGGAAAAAGGATGCAGCGGAGCCATCTTCAAGGCGCGATAAAAAGGGGAAACAATCACGCTACACCCAGTAGACAAAATGTTACGAGCAGTTGGGTGGGTTAGTCGCATATCATGCTATATGTTATGCATGTAATAAAATTGTACGCGGCATGTTATGAAGTTTATTTCTATTCACATAAGGTTATTATCTCGTGTGTTCGCATTCAATGATTCAGATAGCAAGTCATTTAACAATATTAACATACTCTTGGTACACTAATTCTTAGTAACATAAAAATATCACTTACCAATGTATATATCAAACGTTCTACAGTCAATTGTTCTTAAAAAAAATTTCTCAAAATTTTTAATGCACCTACAACATACAATAAACATAACCTTTTATTACAACTATACCATATTTTTTCCAGTTTAAAACTACAAAATTGACAAAACTCTAAAAAATCACGGGGATTGACTAAAGTCGCCCGTCCATTGGGCGACTGCGTTTATAAGTCGCCCATCCATTGGGCGACTGCTATGCAGTCGCCTAACAGGAAAGCGACTACTTGAAGTCGCTCAATCACCGAGCGACAGATATTTTGTCGCCTCCCGGTTGGGCGAAAGGCAGAAGTCGCCCAATGGGGCGACGACTGGAGACTATTTTTGTAAAAAAATTTCTCGCGGATATATTTATGTATTTTCAAATAAAAAAGGGATTATCCGTACAAAAAATTCCGCTTATTACAGCCAGTTACAGGAAAGAAAATGGCTAGGTCACTTCGCAACCGCTGAATTGAGAGCGTGCATCCTAACGTTTTGGTTCATCCTATTTAAAATTAAACACGACGCAAATAGTTACAAATTTATTTGATTTTTTTAGATAAGTATTGATGAAATCAAGTATCCTACAAAAATTTAACCGAAAACATGGCGTATATTAGGAGAGAAAAAACAAATTTCAGTAAATAGTAGCTCTATTTTTTATTTTATTTTCTGATTTCATTTTCAGCAGGATTTTCCTTTTTTTTTGTTTCTCCAAGTGTAGATTGAATTTACATTTAAGATTGTGTGGTACGATAGATTGATTTTGTGTCAATGTTATAAAAAAAATTTCAGAATTTTTCATGACCATTGGTATCATTGAAGAGGATGGCCGCATATTTGGTGCATGTTAAGATAGTGCATTTTAACAATTTTCAAAAGGTTACTGGCCGCGCGACGCTTTAGCTGTCCCCTTCCTTCTCCTTATAGCCGAGGCGCCATAGACGGCATGCTTCGATGCCTCGCGCGCTTCGCTTTCTTGGCTAAACCAGCATGGAAAGGAGATGGAAATGGGGTCAGTGTCGTTTAGTACCACTACTACTAGGAGGAGGAGGGTGTGCACGTGCGCAGAGGAGGAGGACGCGTCGTGGTGGATGTCATGTAGGGAGGTGGTGGTAACGACCGGAGGGTGCCGGCGAGGGAGAGACGGGAGGCGGTGGTTGACCCGTTTCTACGCGTTCGTCTCTCTCCTTCCTCGCTGCTGCCCGCGTTGGGGAGTCCAAGACGCCGACCGCGGCTAGGGCCGTTCACCCGTGCATGCGTCATACGCCATTTTGCAGCTAGTACCAGTGATCTCCACAAGTAGTGGTGGAGCCAAAATGTAGTTACGTCTCAGGCTCAGTGATAGAATAATTTAGACTATCTGGACTGAACCATAAAAATATTAACTAGACTATGCTAAATTTATCCGAGTTATACATTAGATATTTTTTTATACCCTGAACTGAAACTCACACTACTCAGAGTGTGGCTCCCTCCCTGTCCACAAGGCGTACCGGGCGGGTGATTTTTCATGCTAAGCGAAAGCCAGCGAGCTGCAGCGCAGATCGGCCGGGGCTGCACCGGGTCTTATCTCGCGGATGTACGTGGTCGGGCTGTCCAGCGAATCCCTTGCATTTATTCTGGACCGTTCGACGCGCGTCAGTCGTCAGGCCGTCCCTCTTTTCTCTGGCAGTTTCATATATAGAAATCTCCATGCGTGTATAAATTTCACCATCCGTCAACACACGCGAGTAGTCTTCCGTTTTTTGGCCCCCTCTTCAACTGAAGTACGATGGATGTCCCCTGAAAAGGCTTACACTCAATCAAAAGTTTATAGAGGCAAACAGAAACGGCCTATACATCCAACGTTTACAAGGGAGCTCAAAACAGACGGACGAATAAAGAAGGAACTTAACCATCGCGCGTTGCTACATATCGAATCTTGTTTCTCCATGCTGCACTTTTTGCTCCATTCTCTCGGCGATATTTAGCTCGGGACAGTCACAATCTCGCGAAGCTGCAGGGGCCTGATATGATGCCTTGAGCACCCAGACGGATAATTTATTAAGGGGCAATTGAGGATGTGCTACGTACGTACTACATAAAATGACGTTTTAGAGTGTGTCACTATGTAGATGATAACTAAGGATTTGTTACTCTATACAAAATACAATTCATACTTTGCAATTTTCGTATTTTCCTGCCATTTCCCCTATTTTAGTCCACCTGAAATGACCCTTTTACTCCTGTGGCCAGCTGCTGTGTCCAAAGCCCCTTATACACATAAACTAGTTATGTACCCGTGCGTTGCAACGGAACTCATTGGATATATAGAGAATCATTCTATAGAAGAGAGTTACTTTGATCAGTTAGAAAGTGGAGAATAATAAGAAGTTGAGTGAATAGAGTCGTTGGAGGAGAATGGACTAACCACCAACTCCTTCTTTTATAATAGTAATAGATGGTGTATTTGCCATGTCCCTTTAAGCTATTTGAATGAGCTAACAGATAACACACTATGTGCACGAATGGGAGTCAGTAAATTAGCTAAACTCAAACACTATCTCACAGAACTTGCATAAGAGAATCACTCAAAAAAGAATAACAGATAATTCACACTCTCGTTGAGTTCAAATATGCCATTACACTGATTTCCTTGCATAACACAGTTCAAACCTAACAACTACCAACTGCCTCATGATACCAACTGCCCTATCAGCAGTCTAAGCCTGTGATGCCATACTTGATTTAATCCTGTTGGTAGATACACACTTGTGATCATCTACCATCTTGCTGACCTACAAACAAACATAGATGATTTAGTATTATTGGTTAGTAAATTTAAATAAAAGTTGTTAGTAAAAAAAGGTAAGTACCATAACAGTTCTTTTATCCCGCATCAGTAAAGCCACTATTCTCGAAGGGCATCTTTCCACTTTGCATGATCCCCTAAACTTTGATCGGTCTGATTTTCCCTGTGTTGATGTCAAATTCTTCATTTATAGCATACTGCCTCACAACCACCCTAATCTTTCATGATAGGGAATGTGCAGCTGATAGCCATCCTTGGCCTATTCCTATCATACACACAGTGATGCTCCTTAGGTATAGTGTCATCCACTGGAATTGCTAGCTGCTCCAGCAGGATTATTAGTTGCCGGCTGACACCTAATAGCTCTCTCGTCCTCATCTCTTAATCCCACCAGCTGATACATCTCTTCCTCTCCCATTGCCACATCTCTGTCATCCTCATCAAGACCTTGATCAATCTGTACAGATGACCAATCAACCCTGACATTTGATGCCCACACATTGCTAGGTGCTTGTCCTATATCTTCTTCAGTGGAGGTGCCTACTGCATTGGAGTTGCTTGCTGCATCGGGAGATTCAAGTTGTGACTGTTTAGATGACTTGTCAATGATTTCAGCATAGAAACAAACTCATTTCACCCTCCATTGATTAAGAAAGGCATCACACATTTAAAATGCGTTCTAAATTAAAATCCACTCTCTAGTGTCTTTGAAACACCTCTAAAAGTTCAAAATGAATTTGAATTTCTGATTGTTTACTTGAGTTTGGATTTTTACCAAATTGGGAAGTCTCTCTCTTTTGCGCTTTCTTCTTTTGGCTCCCCGTCTCCTAGCCTGGCTGGCGCCCTCCCTCTCTTCGTCTTCTCTTTGTGTCAACCGGCTGAGCTGGCTGACCCCGCCGCAAGCCCCCTCTCCGTTCACACCGTACCTCCCCTCTAAGTCCTGCTAGCTTGAATCGAGCATTTAATTCCCGCCATGCCTATGTTGGCGTCACCCGCCTCGTCCCGTGTGCTCGCCATTGACCCAATTTTGTTGGGTTGATCTCGGCTAACAACCTCCGAGATCTCAGGGAGGTCACGACCTCTACTTCGCGCCCTGATCGGGGGCGCAACCAACTGTGACGTGGTTTCGGTCCCGGTCACCTAGCGCCAAATAAAAAGGTGGTTTTGGCAAGGTTTCAGATATGAGTCGCTTAAGGCCTTACAAACCCTAATAGACCCGATCTACTAACGTGCGCTACGGTGAACGAAGGCTAACGCCCTACTCTGTCCCCGGCGACCACCGCAACTCCGGCGACCTCCTCCCCTACCGTCGGCCACCTCAGCATCACCGAGCACCGAGCAAACTCATGGTGTTATCCAGTTCGAGTATGTATCTTACGCTTCCGCTATAAGGATCTATTGTAGGTGTTCATGCCTTGATCTAGGGTTAATGTTAATGCTTCATGATTAGACTTAAATCAGATCTTACATTTGGTATCAGAGCATCCCTAGGATCAGCATGAACCCTAATCAAACCCTAACCGAACTCGGATTTATGTTTAAAGGCTCGGATCTAAAGTTTAAGGCTCGGTTTTAATGCTTAATGGCTCGGTTTTAGAAATTAGAAGGAGGTGAATCACAACTTTCGCAAAAACCCTAAAGAAATCCCCAAATCAAACGAACTTTTTTCGGATCGGCGGTGGGAAGAACAAGAACAAAAAAAAGGGGGACTTACGGCTTTCGGGGCCACCGCCGACGCTGCCTTGCTCCGCTCGGGGCCGCCGCCGACGCCGCCTTGCTCCGCGCAGGGCCGTCGCCGTGCCTCCCGAGTACAGCCGTTGCGCGGGGGCCGTCACCGGTGCCGCCCAAATGCCGCCGCCGATGCCTCCTGATGTTGCGGGCGCCACCGCCGTTGCCGTCGTCGCCGTGCGCCGCCGCTCCCCCAGCGCGCCACCGATGACGCCGCTTCGGGGGGACGCCACCGCTCGCCGCCGCCTTCCTCTTGCCGACGCCGCCTCCGCTCCGCTCGGGGCTGCCGCCGATGCTGCTCCTCACGAGCGCGCGTGCCGCAGCCGTCGCTCCGCTCGAGTGCCGCCGCCGTTGCCGCACTGCCGCTCCGCGCACCCGCGCCTTGCCCATCCGGATTTTTTGCATGGAGGCGGGCGCAAATGGGATTAGGGTTAGGGGATTTTGTTCCGCCCGCAGCACACGCTCGGCCGTTCGATTGCATCGGACGGTCATCTTTTAGTGGGCCGCAACAAGTTTGGGCCGTCTGTTATTCTCGGCCGTTGGATCAAAATCCGAAGGCGCGCGCAAGAAGCGATTTTTGGGCTGTGCGCGTTGCTTTTTTTTTTGTGTCGGCTGCACCGCGTGCGCGCGTGATTGATGGACCGTGCGCGTTTTCGGGCCGCGAGCGCGCCTGCGTGAGCGCTTTTGGGCCGAGCGGCGTGCCTGAGAGTTGGTGGGCCGCGCGCGGGATTTTTGGCCTGTGCGGGATTTTCTCCCGTGCGGGAGTCTTGTGGGCCGCGCGTGTGTAAAGATGGCCGTGTGCAATTTTTTGTAGGCCGAATGCTTTTGTTTTGGGACCGGCTGAAGTGATGCTTTTTCCTTTTTATAGTGCATTTTCTTATGATTTATGTCTACTTTTGTGCACTGTCTTTTAATTATTTTCAGTGGCCCAAAATTATGATGTATCATTACCATTTTGTTATGTATAGTCTCTGATTAAAATTGAACCAACGGGATATTTTAATTTTGAGATTTTATGACTAATTTTGGCATTATGTATACATATGGTTATATTCTGACCAACGTTGTTTATAATCATATGTCGCCATATTATTATGTTTTGTCTCTAATAAAAATTGAACCAACGAGATATTTTAATTGGAGATTTTTATGTTTTTGGCATTATGTATGCATATGATTACATTCTGACCAACGTTGTTTGTAATCATGTGTCGCCATATAAAATTATTAAGTTCTTTTTCATTTCTGCCCAACGGTGATATGAATTAGAACTGTAGTTTGCATGTTATTAATCAGACCAACGTAGGGTTAATTACATGCAATATATATTTATGATTTTTGCCCTGTATTTTGAAATTCAGTACTTAATGCATCAAACGTTGCCGCCATAATTGATAACATTAAGTAACTCACGAGGAGCATTTTTTCCCACGTGGAAAGAACGAATTCATATTGTTCTTGACGTTTTGGACCTTGACTATACCTTAAGGGTAGCCGTTCCCATTCCTCCCACCAAAGGCGAGGAGAATTATGATGAGAAAAAGAAAATTGTGAGGCTTATGCTGAAAAATGGGATCGATCTAACCGCTTATTACTAATGATTATGAATACCTCTATTTCAGTCGGGATTAGGGGAGCAATCCCCGATTCCGAAAATGCTAAGGAGTACTTGGTTTTAATTAAGGAGAAATTTTAAGGCTCCACTAAAGTTTATGCCAGTACTTTGATTCAGAGGCTCTTAACCACTAAATATGATGGGTCCGGCAGCATAAGAGAGCATATTATGATGATGACCGATATGGCTGAAAAACTCAAGGGCATGGACATGGCAATATATGATGGTTTCCTTGTCCATTCTTTTATGACCTCTCTTCCTTCTGAGTACACGGTTTTTAAGATTAATTACAATCACTACAACAAAATGAACATATTAAGACGTTTTGTTTAAGACGCTTTGAATCATGTCTCTCTTTTTAGAACGACAATTGAAATAGAGACGCAGTTTGAGACGCTCTAAAGGGTTGCACGCTATTAAATTCTATTAAAACGGCTGCTGAGACGTTTTGGAGTACGTCTCATGTATAGAGACGAAATTTTAGATGTCTTATTTATCATTTGAGACGTCTTATCTATTATCTCCATATAAGAATATTAAAAAAACAAAATGGTATAAGTAACGGTATATATATATATAAAACATAAAAAAATATCAATCTCAAAGTTCGAACTCACAACCTGAGACTTTTCTTTTGCTTTTGTCCAGTGGCTGAAAACATAAAAAATATCAATCCCAGGGTTCGAACTCTCAACCTAAGGTTTAGAATGTTCACGCATTAATAGGGGCGGAATTGGCCCCTGGGAAGGTGGGCTTTAGCCCGGGGCAGGGGCGGATCTACAGTGATTCAAGGGTATTCAGCTGAATACCCAAATTTTTTGACAAAAAACTAATATATACAAGGTATAACACATATATATATACACTTAGTTGGGTCGAATTTAATGTTTTCAGCCGAAATAACCCATCCCGAAAGAACTTGGGCTGGTCGCCACTGTGCATTATTTGCCCACGGGTATAAAAATGGGGAGAAATCTCTGCCCATTGGGTAAACGGGTACGGGTATAGGTTAGCTCTACCCGTACCCGTCTCACCCGTTTACCCGTGAAATACACTGACATGTGGGCCATCCTAAAATAATAAACCTAACTCCCCTGCCCGCCCAGATACTCTTCGCCCGCCGCCCCCCCTCGGTCCCCCTCTCATCTCCGCCCTCCTCTCGCACTTTCCTCCTTCATCCGTCAATTCTGCCGGCGCCTCCGCCCCCCAGCCGGCCGCCGGCGCCTCCGCCCCCCAGATCCGCCGCCTCCTCCTCCTCCGCCCCCAACTCGCGCACTCGCTTCATCCTCCACCGCCTCCGGCTCGAGCCCCCCACCCGGCCAGATCCGGCTCCGCCCCCCTCTCGCTTCATCCGCCGCCTCCGCCCCCCTCTCGCTTCATGCGCCGCCTCCGCCCCCAGCCCCCCACCCGGCCAAATCCGGCTCTGCCCCCCTCTCGCTTCATGCGCCGCCTCTGCCCCCAGCCCCCACCGGCCAGATCCGGCTCCGCCCCCAATCCCACTCGCTCACGAGGACGAAGATGAGGGAGATCCTGCACATCGTCCCGCTCGCCGTTCTCATGGACCTCGAGCCCGGCACCATGGACTCGGTGCGCTCCGGCCCCTACGGCCACATCTTCCGCCCCGACAACTTCGTCTTCGGCCAGTCCAGCGTCGGCAACAACTGGGCCAAGGGGCACTACACCGAGGGCACCGAGCTCATCGACTCCATCCTCGACGTCGTCCGCAAGGAGGCTGAAAACTGCGACTGCCTCCAAGGTCAGTGTGCCTCTACTTTCTTCATCTACCCCTCGATGGATCTGGATCTGGAAAACACACACACAGTATTTGTACCTCTTCCATTTGTAATAGAGTACCATAGCAATGTTCATGGTTTTGGAACATAGTATTTGTGTTCAATAATTGATTCAATAGAAACATAGAAGTTCTCATATTTGTGTTCAATTCAACATAGAACTTCAATTCTCATATTTGTGACTTTGATTCTCAACATTAATATTGTATTGGTGTTCCAACCAGTTACTTCCGGTGGTACTTAGCCAATGCACATATGACCAGTACCCCTTTGTATTTGCTGATGGCCCTTGTTACTTATAGAGCATGCTGAGCTATTAACATCTCTTCTGAAGTGATTGTTTCCTTCTTGTCTTCATGGATGCAGGCATCAATGGATGTTAGTCCATTCAATAAAGGCAGAGAAAGCATTGTTTGGGATGTTTCACTCATTCTTGGTTATCTTGGGTACAACTTCTGCTTGTCTGCTACATATTTCCACGCTGAAGAAAATAACCAACAATGTTTAAACTTATGAGGCAGCTCATGATATCCTGCAATGGCTCAGCTTTGTGAAATTTTATGATTTCACAGCTCTATGTGACATGCAAACTGCTTTTATTTGCCCTCACAATATCACTCTGTTCTCTTCCAAATGTATTAATGTTGGCATGCTAGATCTATACTTTATTCCTTATATACGTACCAAATACATGTATTGATATGAAGCATGTATTCCTTATATCTATTGCTTCAGGTAAAAAAGCCTAAACGTTCTACTCGCTAGGTATGCCACTTCTAGTTTAATTAACTGAACTTGTACCGTAAGATTTTTCATGATTGCTCATATCTGATATTTTGTTGTTAATATTGCTATGTTTGCAGGATATGGAGGACTATGAAAAGAAATGCAGAGTGGAAGACCTGATGCACAATTTTTTGATTGAAGAAATAGACCTGATGATTTATTATAGCAGTTTAAAAAAAGATGTGTGTCAAATTGGAGGATGTTTTACCGACATGTGTTTATCGCATATTAGATTTTTATTTAGTTGTGAACTCTGTTGATTTAAATGGATGCTATAATTATTTGTAAACCTCTCTTATGTAAACTTCTTTGGGGTTTGGAGGTTGCAATGGTGACGAATTTGTCAATTGCCAATGGTTTGCCCGGGGTGTGGCTTGGTTCCAGTTGTAGTTGGTTTGCTTTTCTTATAACAATATATCTGTTGTGCTACGCCCATTCCTTATATTTTATAAAATATGTACTGAATATTATGGTGCTGCCTATAAAATTATTATATATACATGTATATATAATAAATATTTGGAATACTATATTCTCATACGGATACGTATTTGTGTGTATAGAAGAAAATATATATCAATCAAAATAAAAATACATACTACATAGGACATCTTGAGACGGCACATAACGTCTCAACGCACATGCCTATATTAATTGAGACGTGGTGCAACCGTTTTTATAAAAGCGTCTCTAACTTAGAGACGTGGTGCAACAGTGCAGATGTTTCTAATGAACGTCTCAAATAATATAGGCACGCCTTAGAGGAGTTTTTTGCTATTATGGTACCCTCTAAGTTGGGCTTCGCTGAAACGGTACTCATACCGTGGGCTTCTCCCAAATAGTACCCTTGTACTTAAGACTTCTCTCAAATAGTATTCTCAGGGATTTTAACTCAAATAATTTGATTTTCGAATTCGTACTCCCCCAATTGACTGAATTGCCCCTGCTCATTTTGTTTAACCCTAATCACTTTTATTTTCTTATTTTCACATCGTTTGGGTTTCATTGGCGACGGCGGCACGCCAACTAGCCGATCGGAATACTCGGCGCGGCGCCGTCAACGCTAGGCGAGAGCGCGGCAAGGATCGCACGGGAGCGCGCGCACCCCAGGCCACGGACGATCGTACGCCAGCCAGGGACGGTCGCACGTCGGCAGGGGCAACCGGACCACGTACGCGGCAGGTGTGATCGGACCACACGCCAAGGGCAAGACCCTGGCTTCACTATCAAAATTTTCTGCTTTATTACTACTTGATCATAAGAAATGGAAGAGTTCGTTCGTGCTACTGGAACTGGAAGAAACAAAATGAGCAGGGGCAGTTTAGTCATATGAAGGAGTTAAAATTCAAAAATCAAATGAAAATTAGTTTAAATCCCTGATAATACTATTTTGGAGAGGTGTTAACAACAAGGGTACTATTTGGGAGAAGTCCACGGTATAAGTACCGTTTCAGCGAAGCCCAACTTAGAGGGTACCATAATAGCAAAAAACTCCGCCTTAGAGAGCGTCTCTATATTTTTGAGACGCTTCATGTAGAGACGTTTCTATGACGCTTTATAAAAGCGCCTCAGTTGTCTGTGGGAGACGAAACAAAACGTCTCCAACATACAAATATGATGTCTCCCCACGGATGTTTTGTTGTAGTGAATACTCAGAAATAAAAAAAGGTGGAGCATGAGCGATTTAATCGCCATGTGTGTCCAGGAGGAAAAGAGAATAAGACTAGAAAAGAAGGATTTTGCTCTTCATGTTGGTGGCTATAACAAAAGGAAGTTCCAAAGAGACTTCAAATCTAAGAAAAGCTGCAGTTTTCCCCTAACGCAGACAAGTCAGGGCCTAAAGTGCACAATGCACCTAAGGCTCATGTTGCTCCCGGCGGAGCATCTAAAGGGGGGAATATTTTTTCTGCAAGCAGCCAGGGCATTTCAGAAAGATTGTGTGTGATGCTAAGCGTAAAAATAATGATGAGACTTCTTCGAAACTGTGGCTCTGTTGTTTAGGCCACATTTCGAGGGGGAGAATGAATGGAGCATCTCATTAAAGAAGAAATTCTCCACCCATTAGATTTCTCTGACTTAGACCACTGCATTGATTGCATTAAAGAAAAATGTGTTAAGCAAATAAAGAAGGGAGCTACTCGCAGCACAGGACTTTTCCTGTGACATCAGTGGATGGTTTTGATACATTTATCACATTCACTAATGATTTCTCCCGTTATGGTTATATCTTTCCCATTAAAGATCGATCTGAATCACTTGACAAAATTAAGGCTGAAGTTGAAAATCAGCACAACTTAAGAATTAAAGTGGTAAGATCGGATTGTGGGGGAGAATATTATGGAAGACATGCCTCTTATGGGAAAATTCCTGACCCTTTCGCTAAGTTCCTTCAAGAAAATGGCATCGTTGCCCAGTATTCTATGCCGGGCGAACCTCAGCAGAATGGTGTAGCTGAAAGACGCAACTGTACACTTATGGATATGGTACGGAGCATGCTTAGCCATTCTAGTTTACCAATTGGCTTGTGAATGGAAGCACTAAAGACAGCCGCACAAATTATTAATCGGGTTCCCAGTAAATCAGTGCCTAAAGCACCTTATGAATTATGGACTGGGAGGAAACCGAGTATGAAATACTTACGAGTGTGGGGTTGTTGTACTGAAGCTAAGTTTTTTAATCCACACATTGAAAAATTAGACCCTAAGGCAGTAAGTTGCCATTTTATTGGGTACCCCGAGAGCTCCAAAGGGTATCATTTTTTTATTGTCCTGATAGGATAACTAAGTTTGTAAAAACAAGGCACGCTGTGTTCTTAGAAAATAACGAGAACTTAGAGCTCAGGAAAATAGATCTTGAGGAGAAGTGGGTTTATGTTTTTACACCGCTCATCCCAGAGACTTTCTATTCCTGTGCCTCAGGCGGTTGCACCTCCAGTAGAGAATACTGTTGTTGCGCCTACTGTTGAGGTCTCTAAAATTCCTGATGTTATACCTAATGAAGAGCCTCAGCAGTCTCTTGAAATAACTGATGAATCTCTTAAAAGATCACAGCGGGAGAGAAGATCTGCCATCCCAAATGATAATGTTGTTTATATAAATGAGGATGTTAATGATATAGGGAAGGTAGATGATCCCACCTCTTATAAAGAGGCCATAATGAGTGAACATTCTTCTAAATGGTTGAAGCCATGGAGGATGAACTAAAGTCTATGAGCACTAATGATGTATGAGACTTAGTAGAAAGTCCTGACAGAGTCAAAGCAGTAGGCTGTAAATGGGTCTACAAAACTAAGCGTGACTCTAAGGGAAATGTCGAAAGGTTCAAAGCAAGGCTCGTAGCAGAAGGCTTCTCACAAAGAGAGAGGATTGACTATAATGACACCTTTTCTCCTGTCTCAACTAAAGATTCATTCAGAATTGATATGGCACTTGTAGCTCATTATGATTTAAAGCTGCATCAGATTGATGTTATGATGGAATTTCTTAATGGCGACTTGCAAGAGAATGTTACATGGCTCAACCGGAAGGTTTTGTCGTGGAAGGCAAGGTGCATATGGGATGTCGACTTAAGAAATCAATTTATGGCTTAAATCAAGCATCGAGGCAGTGGTACCTCAAATTCGATAAGATCATAAGGAGTTTTGTTTTTAAGGAAAATGAAGTTCATAACTGCATATATGTTAAGTTCAAGGGGAGTAAATTCTCCATCTTAGTACTTTATGTGGATGATATCTTATTGGCCAGCAGCAATAAGGACATGCTGTTTGAGACCAAGAGATTTCTTTCATCTACTTTTGATATTAAGGATCTCGGTGATGCCTCTTATGTTCTTGGCATTGAAATTCACCGAGAAAGGTCCGAAGGAATATTAAGTTTATCTCAGAAGGCATACATTGACAGAGTACTGAAGGGATACAATATGCATAAGTGCTCTGGCTCGCCTGCTCCTATTGTTAAGGGCAATAAGTTTGGGACATTTCAATGTCCAAGGAACCAATATAAAACTGATCAGATGAAGTCGGTTCCTTATGCTTCAGCTGTCGGAAGCATTATGTATGCTCATGTATGTACGCGTCCTGATTTAGCTTTTTTAACCAGGATACTTGGCAGATATCAGTCAAATCCAGGACCGGACCACTGGAAAGTTGTTAACAAAGCTTTGCGCTATATGCAAGCTACTAAGCATTTCATGCTCACATTTAAGTTTTCTGATAACCTTGAAGTTATTGGTTATTCAGATTCAGATTTTGCGGAATGTGTTGATACTAAGGAATCCACGTCAGGTTATATCTTCACACTCGCTGGAGGAGCTATCTCGTGGAATAGCTCCAAACAAACCCTTATGGCATCTTCAACGATGCAAGCTGAGTTTGTGGCATGTTATGAGGCTACCGGGCAGGCTGTATGGCTTAAGAACTTTATCCCGGGACTTAGAGTGGTAGACAGCATTTCTAAACCACTCACCTTATACTGCGATAATGAACTCTCAGTCTTTTATGCAAATAACAACAAGTCAAGTGCTGCTGCCAAACACATTGACATTAAGTATCATGTTGTGAAAGATAGAATCCAGGATCAAACCATAAGTATCAAGCATATTAAGTATTAAGTTAATGCTTGCGGATCCGCTTACTAAAGGCTTACCACCCAATATTTTTCATGATCATGTTGCCGACATGGGTTTATTGGAAAGCCTCTGATTCTGAATAAAAGGACCTTAAAGCAAACCAACTCCCATTAAGTATAACGAATATCCATTTCGAGGTAAGATAGTACACTATAGGTACTGGGGTTGTATGACACTTCATTGGCTATGCAACACATTGCCTTGGTATGCTGTTTTATCGAGAATGGGCTTATGATGTTAGCCTTACGATCAAAGGGGAGAATGTTGGGTTGATCTCGGCTAACAACCTCCGAGATCTCAGGGAGGTCACGACCTCTACTTTGCGCCCTGATCGGGGGCGCAACCAACTGTGACGTGGTTTCGGTCCCGGTCACCTAGCGCCAAATAAAAAGGTGGTTTTGGCAAGGTTTCAGATATGAGTCGCTTAAGGCCTTACAAACCCTAATAGACCCGATCTACTAACGTGCGCTACAGTGAACGAAGGCCGACGCCCTACTCCGTCCCCGGCGACCACCGCAACTCCGGCGACCTCCTCCCCTACCGTCGGCCACCTCAGCATCACCGAGCACCGAGCAAACTCATGGTGTTATCCAGTTCGGGTATGTATCTTACGCTTCCGCTATAAGGATCTATTGTAGGTGTTCATGCCTTGATCTAGGGTTAATGTTAATGCTTCATGATTAGACTTAAATCAGATCTTACAAATTTCTCCCCACCGCAATCCTCTGCGCCTCTCGGCCGACGTGCGCATCCTCCCATACCGCTTCCGTCACACCTCTGCAAGTCCTGCCAGATTGTAGTACTACCCATGGACACGTCGCCTGCAACCTTGCCTTACCGAGTGTGCCCCTCTCTATCTCACCTCTCTATGCGCTGGCAGCACCTAAACCGCCCTACTGCTCCCATCGCATCTCCTCGCCCTTATAGTCCATTTGCCTTCAGAGAGAGCTGCAGCAGCACTGTTCACTACTGTAGCAGTATTGTTCATCCAAAACCCTAAATTCAAAAATACCACCATTTAAATCGTTTCGACAACGTGATTTCATTTCCAGCCTTCGTTCCATCAGTCCAAGCTCCAATAAAATCCAAACCAACCCAATTTGGTTTTTATTACATTTTACTCCCTTTTATTTTATTTATTTTCCTAGCTTGATTAATTTCGAGCATGGACTTTATATTATTTTATGTATTTACGTTAGCTCCCAAGTATTCTAAGGCAACCATGCAAGGACCAGAATTGGGCATTGAAGTGTACGAGATAGTATAGTTCGTAGAACAACAAGGCAAGTTGCAAGTTTTTGATTATATTAAATCTCATGGAATTTATATTATTTAATTACAGTATTTGCATTATTGTTATTTAATTAAAATAAATAGTTAGAATGATATGTAAATTAGTTATGTCCTACCACTGAAAAATACCCTATTTAATTTGATGTCATATTCACCTTGACAACCTTAGCAATATTTAATTATTGTATAAATAATTGTAGATTGACTCACTCAAAATTTTTTACTACTAAGTGACTTAGCATTTGGCCGGTAGAATTATTTTAATGGTTCTAGGGTAAGGGTGGCTCGTGGAAAGCCACTAGATAGTTGGAGTCCACAACATTACCCTAGGGTGGAGGCTTAAGTAGTTGGGTGGTAGTGCCGTCGAGCACTAGGGATCTAGGTGTGGTTGGCAGCCTCAAAGTGAAAAGTAAAGACTGAAACCTTATGCTGAGTAAATGACATAGTAATTGCTCAACCACAAGTATTGACTTGTCAATCCTGATCTAGTAGCTGCTCAACTTGATTGAATATCTATATGAGGCAGGAGTATAGATGAAGGGGGCATTGGTATGGGAGCGGTGTAACCATACCTAATAATGGTAGGTACCACTCAGGATGGGCAGAAGTGTTTATGCCTAGTCAGCAGATACCCGGGTCTAAGTGGGGATCTACCAGTAGAGGCTATATAAAGAATTGAGCAGTGAAAAGCATTGTTTTCTCAACTCAGTCGCACGCTAGCTGGAGCGTGTCTATAGTTTAACATTGAGAGTTTGAGATATCTTGTGGGTAAAACTGGGTAACTCTGCAGAGTGAAATAAATGGTATTCAAATACACCGTGCTTCCGGTAAATGAAGCTGTATTTATTGGGTAATTCCAACAGTAAGACATAAGTAGATTTTTTATGTTTTAATATGAGTAAGATGAGTAATCAACTGTTGAACCCCCCCCCCCCTTTATCATACGGAGATACTATTTTATGGCTTCATGTTTAAAAATGATTACAAATAAAAGTGCATCCACTCTCATTAATAGAACTAGTATATTTCCTTCCATTGAATATCCTTGCAAGTAGATAAGTTAGGACTTACTCTTGTGATTTGTCAAGTACGGTTGTACTCATTACTTGCTAAATAACAAACAGAAGATCAATGGGACAATAATGAACAAGCTATTAATAAAGTTCCTGAAGAACTCTACTACATTAACGACGAATGGTTTTAGGTCTTAGTCATGCTTAAGCTTGCTTGTCGAGTCTTTCTTTTGTAATGTAAGATAACTTTGAGCTTGCATGTCCGTTGCGTCAAAACTTGGTTGTTAAACTATACTTCTGTAATAAAGTTTAGCTTTTTTGTTGTGAACATGTGTTGTTATGATGTTCACTCATGTGCAGTATTCTGCAACTGAATAGTCCTGGGCAGTTACGGGGATTACAAGTGTCTCCAGAAATGGGGGTGTTACAGTCTCTGTCTATGCACCATAACTGTACCTCTTGAGAGCTACCCCATATCACCCTCTCGGCTAACTGTGTTGAGAACTTTTCAACTGTATACTCATAAGGATCGACAACCCATCCAAGATCCTAATGCTAAAAGTTTGTCATGCTACCATCGACATGTCGCACAACATAGGGACCAACTACAATTGCTAATCTAAACGCTCTTTCTAGATCAATCCTACTCAAATGGAAAAAAAAGAATTTTTGTGTTAGGGGTGGTGCTAATTCGTTCGTCCTCACAACTAATCCCAAATCAAGATAGAAAGGACAACAAAGATAGGGTGGGAGCAACTAACCCGATGGGGATGGACTTCGGATCTATGACACGTTCCTTGGAAAGCTATGACACTGCAACTGCTGCTGGAGTTGAAGGTGAACACGGAGTCACCTCCGATCTAGATTCGAATGGGGAGCTCCGTTGGACTTGGGGGTGAACATGGAGTTGCCTCCGGTCTGGATTTGAATGGGGAGCTTCGCCGCCATGGCCACCGCCGGAGTTGGGGGTGAACGCGGAGTCACCTCCAGTCTGCATTCGAATGGGAACAAAACCCTTCAATCCCTAGCTCTAGACTGGAATGACCCGATCAAACTTGTGGACATAGCAGCTGGCCACAGGGGTAAAAGGGTCATTTCAAGTGAAAATAGGAGAAATACCAGGAAAATGCAAAATTGGTGAAGTATGAATTGCATTTTGTATAGTGACAAATCCTTAATTGTAATCTATGTTAGAAATAATATTGACCTGGAGTTCAAGACATGGTAGAGTCCGTCTCCATGTGTAACTCAAGTTGAAGCCGTGTCTAAATTAAAGTCCGAATACATATACTAGTAGGAGATTATTAGTCTTTATATTGAGGAGACTTGTACCCAGTTTTGTAAGAGAAAAAGAAAAGCAAGAAAAAGAGGGGGAGCAAATAAGAGAATAGAGAAATTCAGAAATTCTCCTGTATTCTCTCCGTTTATTTGCGATGTGTGGGTTTTCTCCTGGATCAAAATTTTAACAAGTGGTATCAGAGCCTAGGTGAGAACTGAGTCGCTGAAAAATCGTCTCGACGATTTCGTTTCGCGCTCGTCTCACGCGGCGCTCCCGACGCACGGCGCTCGGTCCGTCAAGAAAGTCAAAGAACGCAGTAGGCTTGGCCTCGTTCTTGTGTCGTTCCGTCCCGAGAAGAATTGCTTTCACGAGCAAGGACAACAGAGAGAGGGACGTTGAGAAGATGTGTTGCCGTCCAAACTCAAGTAAGGTCAAATCGAAACGTTGAGAAGATGTATCACCGTTCTGTGTCAAGTATGAGTTTAGTAGTCGTAGTTGAGTCCGACTGCCTCAATGTTTTAGAATCTTTGCATCCGGATGAACCTGTACCAGCTAAGTTGAGTTCCTACATGTAGCTTGTATGTAGAACACTTCATATGGAGGCGTGGTTGGTAGTTCATAATGCATTGAAACTAAAACTAGAGTATGTCAAGTCAAGATTAAGGGGGGAGATTGTTAGAAATAATTTTGACTTAGAGTTCAAGACGTAGTAGAATCTGTCTCCATGTATAACTCAAGTTGAAATTGTGTTCAACTTAAGTCCGAATACATATACTAGTAGAAAATTATTAGCCTTTATATTGAGGATGCTTGTACCCAATTTTATAAACAAAAGCAAAGTAAGAAAAAGGGGAGTAAGTAAGAGAATAGAGAAATTCAGAAATTCTCCTATGTTCTCTCAGTTTATTTGCGATGTGTGTGTTTTCTCCTGGATCAAAGTTGTAACAATCTACATAGTAGCAAACTCCAAGACACTATTCTATAGAGTAGCATATCCTGAATTTTCCCATTAATTAATGGTTATCGAACCTAACCGGGAAGTCCTTTAACTTTCACCTAAAACAAACTCTTGTTTCTTAAGAACAAGAGTTCTTTCTATGCAATTGAATGATATGACATAAACACATTTTTTTTTTGCAAGGGATCTTCAGATAATGCCTTGCCCACAGCACGAACATTTTCAGTCAGCGCAGTTCTCAAGTTGCTATCGACCTAACAAGGCCACCAGAGAGGAAGATAGAGGAATTCCATCACCCTAGTTTGCTCTAGGTTTTTTATAAACGTACAAATTACTCATCAATAACTAACACCGTTAAGCTAAAATAATTTACTGATAACTACTAATTCAAACCACTAGTAACAGCTAATTCAAACCAAATAATGGTAATTAAATAGTCTTACGACCAGTTAAAGAGAGAGAGAAACACAATTTAGCAAAATATGTGAACTCGGTTCCTGGCAAGACTACATCATAACACAGGCACAGTTGTGAGTCACGTCACAAGTCACACGATTTTCACATAAAAATACATGAATACGCGTGCACGTGTGTTTAGCCAAACCCCTTCTCATGCCACCTTATGTCATGTGTCATAACTTTTATATGGTGACTAGGACTTTATCTTATATATTGTTTTTTTCTTACTTACCAAGTAATATGAAACTAAGCCATGCCATGCTTTGAAATTTAGGAGCTAATGCGCCTTTATATCATGCGTCCAACTCTAACCGTTTGTCTGCCAAACGCAACTGCGACATGACTGAACCGCCAATCAGTGTGGATATCTTGAAGCTATACACAGCGAGGAAGAAAGGAACACCTGCCAATCGAAGCATATCTTTGGCCTCAATTAGCACAACCTTCCGCTTTCAAGACACCTTTGTTTTTGTCTGAAGCATCAAGGGTATATGGTTTGCACAAAGCTGGTCAAGCAGCAGCAGTTGCAGGGAAGGCGATCGAGCCCGTTCTATCATCAGGGCCCCATCCATGGGCGCAACCACACCACTGTAACACTGTCCCCCCCGCTATGATGAGTGCTCCCTGTCCTGGTAATCCGAAGAGACCAAAGCTACTGACCATTGTTGCAGATGACTTTCTTGCAGCTGCCCTGTCTCTGCATGCATGCAGAGTTGCACAGTAGCAATACTTGCGTTGGCCATGGACGGCGACGATGACGGTATGATATCGTGGTGGGCCGGGGACGGTGGTCGGGTGGTGGTGGCGATGCAACCACGTTCGGGAGTCCGACGTTGGCGTCGTCCTAGGATTCCTCATCCGCTTTATGTGTGGCTCGCGCGCGTGGAGGGGTCGCCGGCCAGGGCGGGCGGCATGGGGCCTGATCCCCTGACGGGTGACTGACATCGATCTGATTGATTGGGAGGGAAGAATATACAAGGCCGAAAGACTAACGTTTGAAAGATGTTTGCTACAGTCTCTTGGATTCTCCGTGCTCCCGCCATCCCCCAAGTTCTCACCTCATCTTTAATTTGCTGGAACAACACATTGTGCGGTATGTGCTGATTTTCAAAGATTCTACAGACCACAGTTTCTTTCCTTCCAGATTTCCCAGACAATCAACCCGAAAAGGGTATTGATAAACATCATCCGAATGTTTTCTTTCTAACTATCATCTAGATTTGTGACCGTTGGATTAGAGATCTAAGGGCCACAAATTCTCCCCACCCCCTCCAAAAAAAAATTCACTCCCCTCCAAAAAAATTCTCCCCCCTCCAAAAAAGGAGACCATTGGATCTCTAATCCAACGGTCCACAATTTGGATGATTGTTGGGAAGAAAACATCCGGGTGATATCTATACACACCCACATAAAAATTGAGCTGATGGCAGACTTTAGGTCTCCACTGTAGTTGGAGACCATGTGTTCCCATAACTCAAGCGCGTCGCTAAATTGGGCAGATTGCTGCAGGAACCGGAATCCTGTCCAACTTGCAGTTGAACTCCAAAATATCGGTTTGGAACGGCTTCTGCTTCAGTTTATGCTTCAGTAACTAGCTTTTAAACGACGAGTCTTTGAAAAACAAGGTCTACAGATAGATTATAATAGACACTGTATCGAAATCATATGCGACTGTTTTTGTCTGCGTACTATTTCTCACGAACAGATAAAATTCAAAACTATAAACCAAAAAACAAAACCACATAGAAAAAAAACACACACACCTAAAAACCCATTAGCCATTGCGTATATCAGCAATGGAACAACAAATGCATAGCGGTCTCCTGACAGACCCCACGTTGGGGGCACCAGTAATTGGACCAGTTCTTTTTGGCTGAGGCTTATGGTTTTTGGTTGCGGCTTATGACTTTTGGGCTGTTTGTGCGAGAGATTAAACTCACATTTTTGCTGATATAAATGAAATTGGTAAAGTATGTACTATAATTAACTAGTAGACCCCATCTTAAAAAGAAACTCCATTTAAAAGTTAGTTACTGTGGAAAAGTCAAAAGCAAAAGCTAAAAGCTAAAAAAGAACAAGGCCATTATCGTGGCTATTAATATATGCCTTAGGGCGTCATGGAAGACAGAGTTATCTTTTTCAGACAAATCTAGATAGCATAGACTTTTATTCTTGTCTCCATGATTTTGAAAAGCTTCGGATAGTCTTTTTGTGATTTCTCTATATCTTTTTATTTACTGTTTAATATATAAATATAACACGATCAAATATTCGTCACTTTCGTGTAATCTCACGTGGGTCATAGGGGGCAGAGCAACTTCCGATACATTGGTTTTGGGTGCTCTGCGGATGTGGTTGGAAATGCGTGGACAGAGGTGTACCAAAAATGTGTGTGGCGCTTGATGCTGTCCCCGCGGCCGGGGATGTTTTTCTCTTTCTTTCATCTTTACTATGACAGCGGCAGACAGTTACGGATCTAGGCCTAAGCTGTTTGGTTTTGAACTCTAGATTTAACATCAAAAGTTCATTATAAAACTTAAAAAGTATATAAAATTTAAAATGTATCTTATATATAGTGAATATCATCTATAATGTACTGTCTAGTTTAGGGTATTGCTCCAATCAAGGTTCACCCCTAGGCAGACAAGTTGATGACTCACGTCTATAACCGATTTCTAGTTCTAATATAATTATTTATATAAATAAAATAATTATTGTTAAATTGAAAAAATTTAAAAAACCCGTCATGATAAATCGTTTTAGAAATATAGCAAAAAAGACGTACTATTTATTTTTTTAGAAAAAAATTATAAACCATGAGCTAAATAAAATACCATGCTAGGGTCAAGTCCACTGTGCATATTTGGTCTCGTCGAGTCCTTATCCATGTAGAACTGTAGAAGATATTGCACGCAGTTACATCTGTGGCGCCTTCGATCAAGAAGGATCGTGATTTGTACGCCACCGCGACCCTGTGCGTTTTTCCTTTTCTCCATATGTACCGTATTCAGACGATAGAAGCTTCGTATACTGCTTGGCATGGCCGTGTATATAGGACGTTTGTAATGCCCTCGTTTCCAGAGACACTAGGATCCGGCATCCTGTAACTACTTAAGCCAGACCAGTTACGGAGCGTCAAGCAAGAGATTATCACAACTAAATATGCTTACAGCAAAAAAAACCAACTTATATTACAACATAGAGTTTACCAACCAGTTTTACTATGGCGGGCGAGCAAGCCCGAAATATATTACACCACACAAAACACCAGGAAGCTCGTGCGCTAACGAGACCTAGAACCATGAATTCTCACTGAAGAACTGTTCTTCTAGGGTGTCCTCGACTGCCAAGCCTTCATCAGCTTTTTGATACTATGAAGGGATTTAGCAAGCCGCGAGCACAACAGCTCAACAAGTCACAAGGGAAAACTCTAATTTTAGCTATTTGCACGGATCACCAAAGGATGGGAGTATACTTGTTTTATTAATTTGAGTGGATGCACTTTTATTTGTAAACAATTTTGAAAACCCAAAACCAAAGACTACTCTTTAAGATTAAGGGGGGTTTCTTTCAAAGTTGATTATTCAACTACTCAATTTAAAACACTTGTAAAAACTATTTATGCCTCGCTGTTGAAATCACCCAATAGACACAGCTCCATTAACCAGGAGCACGGCATATTCGAATACCATTTAATTTACTCTGCAGAGTTGCCTACCTTTACCCACAAGCATTCTTGACCCTCATGACTGAGTTAAAGAATCATGTCATTTCACTGCTAAATCCTTTTTATACACTCTACCCGATAGGTTAGGGACCCACACAACTTTGGGTATTCGCTGGCCAACACGGAACGCTGAGCCCGAGTTGTGGAGACCTATCGTTATTAAGTATGGGCTTTCCGAACCACATACTAACTCTCGATATCTTATTGCCTGTAGAGTTTCAATCGAGTTGAGTAGCTACTAAACCAAAGTTGACAAGTCAATACCTGTGGTTGAGCGATCATTATGTCACTTCTTCGGCGTAAGGGTCTAATCCTTACATTTTCCACGAGGCAACCAACCACATACCACACTGTGCATGACGGCACTACCACCCTCTCCTCACTAGCCTCCACCCTAGGGTAAGGTGGTGGGCGAAGACCGTCTTGCGGTGCCCCACAGCTCCTCTACCCTAGTTCCAAGTTTTCCAAATCTACCGGCCCGCGGCCACAGCCTTAGTAATATAAAACTTTGCATGAAATATACTACAATTATTTATACAATATTTTAATTATTTCTAGAGCTATCAAGGGTATAGCTACAATTTAACATGGCATTTATCGGTGGTGGGAATTATCTAATTATCAAGTCATTCTAAATATTTTATTTTAAGCAATTAACAATTCACAAATAATAGTAATACAAATACCATAAATACATAATTTAAACGACATGGGATTCTAGTATGATCAAGGATTTGCAACTTGCCTAGATGTTCTATGAGTTCGGCGATTTCGTAAACCTCGGTACCTTGGTCCTGCCCTTGCACTGTCGCCTCCGAAAACTCCGGTGCTAGCGCAAATACAAAAATAATATAAGCCTGTCTTGAGCCTAATCAAGCGAGGAAAAATAATCTAATTAAAAAGGAGTAAAATGCAATAAAACTCAAAAGAGAGGATTTTGAATTTTTCTGGAGAAGAATTTGGTAGATTGGAGGGCAGAAATGGGTTCGTGGCATCGAAACGATCAAGATAGTGTATTTTGGGAATTTTTGGGATTTTCTGTAATTTTTTGCGATTTTCTTTGATTTTCTGGATTTTTGGAAAATGAAAAATCTCTGGAAATTCTTTGGAACAGTGTTGGGCCGGCTCACCGCAACAGTGCGGCCCCCAGGCGTGCGAACAGCTTGCGCAGCCGAGCGGGCCGCGCAGCCTTGGCCCAACGTGCTCGCGGCCGAAGGTCCAACGCGCCTTCCCGCGCTGGATGGCCGACGTATGGCCAGCACGGGCGGTGGCGATGCGGTGCGAGCGAGCACTCTGGATTGAAAGCGCTAAGTAAGATCGGACGGCCACAGAGGAAGAACATCCGATGGTTGAGGTTAGATGGCAACGAAAAGGTGGATGGCTATGATGTGCCCACGTCGTCGTCAACCTCTTGCCTGTCGTTCTCGCCGAGAGGCAGAGAGCGATGGCGTGAGCGGAATGGCACCGGCGGTGCCTTCCGGCGGAATCCAGAGGTAGCACGAGGTGCCTTAGGAGATGGGAAACCCATTTGGGGCTATGGGACGGACGGTGTGGCTCGACGGTGGCGAACGGCAGAAGAGAAGCCGACGACGACTTTAAGGCACCAGAGGCCATTAGCGGCTGAAGAGAATTCAAAAATGAAATTTTTCAGGGCATTTCAACGTTTATGTTGAAACTAATTTTATTGTGTTGTTGTTAGTGGTCGTATGTCGAGTACTCAGTGTATTCGAGTACTACGTAGTCGTGTTGAGTACTCGTATGTTGAGTACTATGTGGTCGTACTCGTGTGTTAAGTACTGTGTTGTTGTAGTCGTAAATCGAACTGCGCAGTGATCGTAGTCGTAAGTCGAACTGTGTAGTGGTCATAGTTGTAAGTCGAACTACGCAGTGGTCGTAGTCGTCAGTCAATGCAGTTGATACTTGGAGGAGTACTGTAGCAGTAGTCGTGCTACAATAGTCATAGCACAGTACTCATAGAAGTCGTAGTCGTAAGTCGAGCTACATTATGGTCGATGGTCGGTACTCATATGCAACAGTATCTCGATCATGCTCGAAGACCGATAGTACCGTCTATGTGAGCGGTACTATCGGAGATGTTGGTCAACAAGTCGTGGTCGGTGAAGCGGTTGAACACAGTGTGGTCGAAGATGTGGTCGACAAGATGTGGTCGGTGAGGGCAGTCGAAGGCATCGTGATCGAAGGCACTATGGTCAAAGCAGCCGTGGTCGTAAGAGATGGTCGAGAAGGAGTCGAGGGAGAACAGCTGTGGTCGAATGACTAACTAGTCATACCTTTGCCTTAGGTCATCGTCTTGATATGCACTAACTCATGATGCATCTTTTTCTTCAACTCCATCAACACATGATGATCTTCACTTGACTTGATGATCAACACATGATTATCTCCTCTTAGATATGCATCACCTCATGATGCATCTTACTCTTAATGGCCTTCAACACATGAAACCATCTTCCATCTAGACTTGATGATTTTCAACACATGAAGTAATTCCAAGTCATCCTTATTTGTGGAACCTAACCTATTCATCCAACTCATGGAAAATGTTAGTGCACAAATAAATTATCATTAATTACCAAATTTCACCTTTAACATATAATAGAGGGACTAGATTCTACAATCTTCTCTTTTTGGTAACCCATAACAATCTCAATAAACAATGAGATAAAGATTGATTTTTGAGTATACAACATGTACACAACAAATGTATACTCTAAGGTAAGCTTTTTAAGCAAAGCTTACTTATCTGATTGTTATTGATAATCTAACCATTAACATATAATGGAGAAGTGAGACGACAACCCGATTGCAAATGAGTATGTATAAACTACATAAGCTATATATATATATACTCAAATGATGTATTTCAAGGTAAAGATCCTAAATATGCATATTAAAAGAAGTATGTATCAATACTTATGAAACCTCAAAATATAGAGTGAGCTCCCCTAAATGTGTGCATACAAGTATGTATAATGAGGACATATGCACATATTTATTTTGGACTATTTGTAGAGTTCAATCTATATTTTGGACCCAAGGAATGCACTAATATATGAGAATGTAATTTCAAATGCATACCTCAATTATTTGACCTTTTTATCCATGTGAGACTAAGTAATATCATAATCAATAAACATGGTTAGTCTCACAAATGCATTTGTCATTATTACCAAAATCTTATAATAGTATTTGTCATTATCATCAAAACCAACTTAAATGGAGCTTGATTTTTCACTAGTTTTGTTGTGATGTTGTTAGTGCTCGTATGTCGAATACTTGGTGTGTTCAAGTACTGCGTAGTCATGTCGAGTACTTGTGTGTTGAGTACTGTATGGTTGTACTCGTGTGTTGAGTAGTGCATTGTCGTAGTCGTAAGTCGAGCTGCGTAGTGGTTGTAGTCATAAGTCGAACTGCACAGTGATCATAGTCGTAAGTTGATGCAGTCAGTACTCATCGGAGTACTGTAGCAATAGTGTGTTACAGTGGTCGTAGTACAGTAGTCATAGAAGTCGCAATTATAAGTCAAGTTGTATTGTGGTCGATGGCCGATACTTGTATGCTACAGTATTTTGGTCGTGCTCGAAAATCTATAGTACCGTCTGTGTGAGCGGTACTACCGGAGATACTGATCAACAAGTTGTGATCGGTGAAGTGATCGAAGGCAACATGGTCGAAGATGTAGTCGATAAGCCGTGGTCGGTGAAGCGGTCGAAAGCACCGTGGTCGAAGGCGCTATGGTCAAAGCAGCCGTGGTCATGAGGCATGGTCGAGAAGGAGTCGAGAGAGAACAGTCGTGGTCGAAGGACTTGTCAATGCACCTGTAGCAGAACCCAAAGGATTGTGTGCGGTCGTAGACCAGGCCAGATAGCAGTTAATCCGCATATAACTGATCGTGTCCACTAAACTGAGTGTGATGGTTAGTGGGGCAAGTCGCATGGGTTATGTGGATTGTGCGAGTCATGGAGATCATGGTCGGAAGAGTCGGGTAGTTTTAGCCTTTACACTTGTAATCAGAGTCTATAAATAGATAAGAAAATGGAAAGTGGTAGCGGATTGACGCAGCATAAATCTTTAGTGTGTCTTAAGTTGAGCAGAGGTGTTTGTGTGAGTTTTGACTACCGTATATATACATCTAGTTTTGTCCCTGGACCAATAGTTTATGGCCTATGCTTCTTTATCAAATTGCATCACACTCCTTTTATGCAACCCGACACATCTTCTCTTTGCACACACGCATCACAGCACCTTTAGGATATCCAGAGAGCTTGGATAGGTGGGATTAGAATCTCTTCGGATTTGTAGAATATAATGTGAAACTGGAACACGGTGAAATAGAAAATGAACCAGTAGTTCTTTCATTGATCATTGATATGTATTTATACATGCCGTACGGACGCCATGGAAGTAAGAGGAGATAACCACCCCATGGAGCCGTTGGTTCGGGTGAAGAAGAAAAGTGGAATACAGACGGTTCAGTGGATGAGATCATCTGCGTAACTTCTCAAGTCGTAACACTCCCCCTTGATCGAATCCATCTTTGAGATCAATGAATAGTATTAATCCTCCAAAAAATCCTGTAGGATAAAAACGAGGAGAATCTGATAGAGTAGATATGCCATGAAAAACTCCTTTAAAACCCAGTGGGAAAATTTTAAGGAGAAAAATGATATGGCATATATTTGATTATATCTCCTAAAAAAACCCCTGTGGGGAAAAGAGATATATTTATAATTACGTTGTCATATTGCCTCATTAAAAACCTTGATGAGAAACCTTAGAGGGAAAACTCATAAAGGAAAAGAGTACAATATTTGTATTGAACGGGTTAAGTTTTAGGAGATTTCTCCCCCTGATATATGCAAATCACGTAGTCTTTGTATACCAATTCCATGAACACATTTTTGGAATGTGGAAGTAGGTAACGACTTGGTGAATAAGTCTGCGAGATTATCACAAGACTTAGTTTGCAGAATATTAATTTCCCCACTCTCTTGTAATTCATGTGGGTAAAATAATTTAGGTGCAATATGTTTTGTGATATTGCTCTTTATGTAACCCGTTTGCATTTGAACAACGCAAGCAGCATTATCTTCGTAGATAATGGTAGGTGATGCGATAGCACCTATACCACATGATTGTTGTATGTGGTTAATCATTCTACGAAGCCATGCACATTCACGTGATGCTTCATATAATGCAATTATTTCAGAATGATTAGTGGATGTAGCCACTAGAGTCTGTTTCGAAGACTTCCAAGAGATGGCTGTTCCACCATGTAAAAATACAAAGCCTGTTTGAGATCTGACATTATGGGGATCTGATAAATAGCCAGCATCTGTATATCCTATTAAATCCACATTGTTATTCTTCTGAAAGAATAGACCGAGATCTTTAGTGCCTTGAAGATATCTAAGGATATTCTTCACTCCTACCCAATGTCTTTTGGTTGGAGCAGCGCTATATCTAGCAAGTAGATTGTAGGACCGAAATGGCGACAGAGGGGGGGTGAATGTCGATCTCTAAAAATCGCCCCCAACAAATATCTTCTTCTTCAATAGCTATGGGAGCTATGAAGGTAGAAGACAAGTACTTACAGGAAGAACAACATCAGGGAAAACCAGATCCAAACAGAAGCAGTCAAGAAAAAATAAAATCAGAGCAAGTCTGACTGCAAGCGGTAGTACCGCTGAGACGAGCGGTAGTACCTCTGAGCGGTAGTACCTCTGAGCGGTAGTACCTCTCACGGAGCGGTAGTACCGCACGACGATCGGACTTGTCCGAACGTTTCTTCGCTGCCGATCGGACTGGTCCGAACAAAACCGGTAGTACCGCTAGGACGAGCGGTAGTACCTCTGAGCGGTAGTACCTCTCGGGGAGCGGTAGTACCTCTCGAGAAAAACAGCAAACTGAAATTTCAGAAAAACTGAGAAAATCGCAAGATTCTTGGATTCTTGGCTTGGGAAACTTTGAGGTAAGCTAGGGAACACTCCCAGAAGACTAAGCCAAGAGCCAATAACAAGAAATCCACTCCAAGAATCAAGAATTTCAGATTTGGGTAAAGATCTGAAATCTTGCAAGAACCGAGCCAAAAACCAAATAACTTCCCAACCGTTGATCCTTTGGCTATGAAATTGAGGGAAGCTAATTAATAGCCTCTGGACTCTTCATACCAAATTTCAAGCCATCTTAACAAGAGAATCAAAATCTGGACCAAAACCAAGAAATGAAGAACAAGAACAGAGGAGGCCAAAACTGAAATATGAGAATCAAACTCGGTTTGCTCTTGGGATTAAATAGCCAAATGGCTTTTGAGCATCACCCATGTCATAGCAACCCATTTTGGCACTCTCCAGCAAGCAAGAACTCAGAACCACGAAAATTAAGAAATCTTGCAAAGAGGAAACTGAAGAACAGAAGCTACGAACAGGGAAAACCAAACTTCAGATTTCATTTCTTGAATCACAGGGAATACAGAGGAGTTCCGATACCCCGACTTGATACAAAAGGAAAGATTACAAACTCCTCAATCCATCCTCTCCCTCTCTACTCAAGAACACCACTCAAGAACACATGAGGGAGGAAGAACACACCTCTGTTCTATCACCTAGAACACATCGTAGGGGACAGAGGGAGCACCAGACTCTGCCTCTCCAACCACTAAAGACTAAAGGAAAACCAACTCCTAAAGCCTCTTTTGACTAGAGCTAACCCTAATTCCCTCCAAAATGCTCAAGGAGGGCATGCAGCCCCTCCTCTCCTTTTATAGCGCCTGGCTAACGGGTCTCCGCCCCGTTACGCCCGCTACGTCCAACGGAGCCCGCTCCCGGTTGTGCAGCCTTGCGAATTTCCCGATTCGCCCCTTCTGCACCTTCCGGGAAGCTTCCGCGCTCCTTGCCTCGCACGCCTCGCAACCACCTCGAGTCCACGTCGTCTTCGACACATCCCGACCGTTCTGACCTCAGCGCCACCTGCGCCTAGTCCGGTCCACCGTGTCTCGCCACGACTCCAACTCGACGTCCTGCAGTCACACAGACAAGAAACACGTCACATAGCACCGCTCGACACATGAAAGCGTAAATACCATCACACTTACCACAGACGAAGTCCAAACCTGTCGAAACATTAGAATATACATCCTAAACCCAAATGACCAAGTTTGACCAAAGTTCGACCGAGCCCGATTGCGCCACGCAACGGCTCAACTCCGAACCACTCAAACCAAACTCGACTATCCTAAACCTTTGTCAATTACTCATCATTCACATGGAGTCACGACCACCTGGTCTCTCATAGATTTACTGCAAATGCAATATCCGGCCGGGTGCAATTTGCAAGGTACATAAGCGCTCCTATGACACTGAGATATGGAACCTCGGGTCCCAATAACTCTTCATTATCATCTTGGGGTCTAAATGGATCTTTATCCCTGTCTAGAGATCGAACAACCATGGGGGTTTTCGATGGATATGCTTTGTCCATATTGAATTTCTCCAATATTTTCTGGATATAGGCTGATTGATGCACTAAAATGCCTGAATGAAGGTGTTCAAGTTGTATTCCTAAGCCAAATTTGGTTTTACCCAAATCCTTCATTTCAAATTCTGTCTTTAGATGATTGCATGCCTCATCAGTATCTTGTGGGTTGCCGATGATATTTAAATCATCGACATACACTGATATGATACAAAATCCTGTTTGGGACTTTTTGATGAAAACACATGGACAATCATCATTGTTAGTGTATCCCTTCTGCAAAAGGAACTCACTAAGTCGGTTATACCACATTCTTCCCGACTGCTTTAAGCCATAGAGTGACTTTTGAAGCTTTACACAATACATGTTGCGATTTGCGTTTGGATTCGGTATAGAGATTCCATCAAGGACCTTCATATATATGTCCGAATCAAGTGACCCATATAGATATGCAGTCACTACGTCCATCAACTGCATAGATAGACGATTTTGAATAGCCAGAGATATAAGATATCAGAATGTTATTCCACTCATAACTGGAGAATATGTTTCATTGAAATCAATGCCGGGTCTCTGCGTGAACCCTTGTGCTACAAGCCTCGCTTTATGTCTCACCACCTCATTGTTCTCGTTCCGTTTCCGGACGAAAACCCATTTGAATCCCACAGGAAAGATTCCTCGAGGTGTAGGTATTGCATGAGTGAATACCTCTCTTTTAGTGAGCGAGGTTATCTCTGCTTGAATTGCATCTTTCATTGATTCCAGTCCGAGCGCTTTCTGCACTCTGCCATGGTCTTAGGATCTGGATCATTTTGGATGATTTCTGCAATTGCTTCAGAGAAATAGATGTCGACAATTGTAGACTTTCTGTCATATGATTCTCCAGATTCAATATAGTTGATGGAAATTTCAAGCACCCCTTGTGATGTATCATTATTTCCCAAAATGATTGCATCAGGGCGTTCCGATGTCCCAACATCAGTAATTGAGTGCACTGTTGATGTGGGATGTGAAGGTTGAACCTCCACAGGGTGTTTCTCAACGTGAGGTTGAGTTGCATTTACTGGGTTAGAAGAATTGTTCTTCCTTTTCCTTTGCTTGCTAGAAGCTGCATCTGTGGAAATAGCCGTACTTCTCCCCCTCTTACTTTGGAGTTGAGTAGTTTTATTTGGTACCTCTACTCTTTCCGGCATATTTCTCGCAGGATTATAGGATTTTGTAACACCCTTATAATCAGTAAATGCTTCTGGCATGTTATTTGCAATGTGTTGCAAATTAATGATCTTCTGAACTTGGAGTTCAGTTTCAGAAGTACGTGGATCAGAGTTGGAGATGTCTATGGCATCCCAATTGATTTCCTGGCATTTATTGTGGTTTTCAATTCCTCCCCCTAATGCTGGGAAATGATCTTCATTGAAGATACAATCAGCGTACCGGGCAGTGAATAGATCCCCTGTAAGGGGTTCCAGGTATTTAATGATCGACGGGGATTGATATCCCACATAAATCCCCAATTTCCTGTGTGGGCCCATAGTTGTACGCTGTGGTGGGTAGATCGGTACGTATGTAGCGCAACCGAACTTCCGCAGATGGAAAATATTTGGTGTATTTCCACGTACTAGTTGCAACGGGGAGGTTGCATGGTATGTAGTTGGACGCAATTGAATTTAGTCAGCAGCGTGTAAGACTGCGTGACCCCAACATGATGTTGGTAGATTGTAATTCGGTAGTAAAGGTCTTGCAATAAGTTTCACTCTCTTGATGAGAGACTCTGCCAACCCATTTTGAGTATGAACATATGGGACCGAGTGCTGAACTTGAATTCCTAAAGCCATGCAATAATCATTGAAGGCACGTGAGGAAAATTCAGCAGCATTATCCATTCGGATTGATCGAATTTGATGTTCAGGATATTGTGCTTTAAGTTTGATAACTTGTGCAACAATTTTAGCAAATGCATGGTTCCGTGTGGAAAGTAGACACACATGAGACCATCGTGTAGATGCGTCTATTAGAACCATGAAATACCTGAATGGCCCAGACAATGGTTGAATGGGACCACATATGTCACCTTGAATGCGTTCAAGGAACTTTAGAGGTTTGGCATGAATTTTGAGGTAAGAGGGCCTCAAAATTAATTTCCCAGTGGCACATGCGGTGCACATAAAATCTGAGGATTGAGGAAATTTTGCATCACTTAAAGTGTGACCAACAGACTTGCTTATAATTTTCCTCATCATCCCTATTCCAGGATGGCCAAGACGATCATGCCAAGTTTGGAATGCGTTAACATTCTGGAAAATTACTTTGTAAGCAACATGTGGTACGGGTTTGATGTATGTGTAGTACAATCCAGACGGGAGTGAGGGAAACTTTTCAAGTGTTTCTTTGCCATATCCGTGATCTTTTGTTATGAGAAGAAACTCCTCATTGTTGTCCTCATGAGTTTCAACATGAAACCTATTCTTACGGATATCTCTATAACTCAATAGGGTACGAGTTGAATTGGGATACAAGAGTGCATCCTCAATTGTTATTGATGTACCCATAGGAAGCATAATAGTGGCCCGACCGGTGCCAACTATTACAGCATCGCGTCCAGCGATTGTTAAAACATTTCCTTTGTTCTTTGTGAGAGTTTGGAAATATTTTATCTCCCTGAGTATAGAGTTAGTAGTACCGCTATCCACTAGGCACATTTCCTCAGCCATCAGATCGACTCCCGTACAATCTTCTGTTCGTGTTTTTGTTCTCTGTTGTATGTGTTTGGATGGCAGATCGTGCTGATAACGTGTAGAATATAATGTGAAACTGGAACACGGTGAAATAGCAAATGAACCAGTAGTTCTTTCATTGATCATTGATATGTATTTATACATGCCGTACAGACGCCATGGAAGTAAGAGGAGATAACCACCCCATGGAGCCGTTGGTTCGGGTGAAGAAGAAAAGTGGAATACAGACGGTTCAGTGGATGAGATCATCTGCGTAACTTCTCAAGTCGTAACAGGATTGCACGCATCCATCACAGCACCTTTAGGATATCCATAGTGCTTGCATATGTGGAAATAGTGGGATTTTAGTTCCACGTTTTTTGGGCTTCGGTTTATATTATAGTAAATAGGTTTTAAATAGAGTGTTATTTAATATATGGTTTATAAATTAATTATAGTAGATACTATTCAGATTTTATCTATATCAATCAAAATCGCACTCGAGTTTCTTTCTATCCATACTCTCTCACGCGAATAACCATAATTCAAAAATTAAGTCAATAAACAATAGCTCAAAAGAATCCACCCAAGCTTGCCAATCTCAAGAGAATATGGTCTATTTGTATTGACTTTGGCTTCGCTTCTGCTTAGAAAAGCTAAAGCCAATATGAATGTCCTAGTTTCTGTAAGTCGCTTCTATCAGTCACTACTTTACGTTTTTCCATGTTATAATATACTTTGTATTTATTATGCCATAATTCCGTAAATCTTATGATAGTTCGAATGCTGTAGTGTCTTTTGTTGCATCATTATTTTACATAATACACTTAGTAAAAAGTTAAAAACCAATACGAATACTCTGGTTCCTATCGACCACAGTTAAAAATTACCAACAAAAAGTTAATACGAATGGTCCGGTGGCCCAGTCCTGCCCCACCTATACAATCAATCCCCAGTCTGATGGTTTGATGAGAGAGGTTGTGCCATGTATTCCCAAGCTACTGCAGTAACTGCACAGAGATTTCTCGCAAGACCAAGGTCTCTCTCTCTCTATCTCCTCCAAACGATCGCTCCCTCTGCAGTCTCTTAAGCACTCTGCAAGCTGCTACGTACTTGTCCGCCTTCTCTCCACGTCATGGCCGCGTGGATGCTCTTAGCCCTTCGTAAACGGTACTGGCGCACATACACAATCCATTTTGGACCAAACACTCGTTCGGCCAGCGGTCCAGAGGGGCGGAGAGACTCACTGACAGGTGGGACCCAGCTTATCAGCCGGTGTCCACCTTGGCCGTGACACGTGTCA
This sequence comes from Dendrocalamus latiflorus, assembly GCA_017311315.1. Classification (NCBI taxonomy): domain Eukaryota; kingdom Viridiplantae; phylum Streptophyta; class Magnoliopsida; order Poales; family Poaceae; genus Dendrocalamus; species Dendrocalamus latiflorus. Next base: position 5,713,985 of record CM029629.1, on the reverse strand, counting down.
CCCGACGTCTCGCTTCCTTGTACCCGACACCGACAGCCAAGGACCGCCCGAGCCCTGAGAAGCAAGTGAAAAAACTTTTCGCACCGACGAGCCCACCAACCGGCCACACCCGTCTGGGCCCCATCCTCCCCGGCGACCAATCGCTGCCCACCCGCACACGGGCACGGGTGCACCCGCGCCCCGGGCCCTCGGGCCCACCCCCACCTGGGTCGCAATAACGACCCCTCTGCAGATCCAACGGCGAGGAGCCCTCCACGTCGGCCAGATACCCCTCCGGCCAATCAAAACACAACAGCGGCGCGCTCAAAACCACCCGGTTTCACCCACACCGCCTCTCGCCCCCATCTAAAACCGCCCTCTCCATCTCGCTTCCCCAACCCCACCGCTCCTCTTCTCCGAGCACCAACGCACCACTCTCTTCCTCCACTCGTTGCCGTCACCATTGCAGCTAGGCGGGAGGCGCCGCCGCCTCGAGCACGCACGCGAGCCGGAGGGTGCCACGAGGTGGGGCAGGAGGAGGGCGCGCGGAGATGGGGCGCGGGCCGGTGCAGCTGCGGCGGATCGAGAACAAGATAAACCGGCAGGTGACCTTCTCCAAACGGCGGAACGGGCTGCTCAAGAAGGCGCGCGAGATCTCCGTGCTCTGTGACGCCGAGGTCGCGCTCATCGTCTTCTCCACCAAGGGCAAGCTCTACGAGTACTCCAGCCAAGCCAGGTTCGCACGCACGGCGCCTTCCTCGATCCCTTCGCCTTCCCGCTGCTGCCTATCAGCTCTATTTTGGGTTTGGGGAACCGGATGGTTGATTTGGGATGGCTTTGGTTCGTCTATTAGCTGTTCCTTTCGATCCTTCAGGCCGGGAATTGAGCTGCGGGATGCGTTGCAGGATGCATGTGCGGTTTATTATTTCGTGCTATGCTGTGTAGTTTCTGCTTGCATGGGTGATCTGAGCTCGCCTTGTTTCGATCGTGGAACCGCTTGCTGCTTAGCTCGGGACGTACTTGCTCCTATTTGATTGCTAGAGTTAGTAGTTCGGTATTACCTGGGCTATTACTCAACGACGACGATGTGTATTGAAGTATGAGTCGAAGTAGTACTGGTGGTTAGCACATGTACGGTTAGTTTTAAGGTGATTTGTTAATTTAGTATGTGAAGTCTCAGCTTAGCGGCTAGCGGAGCAAGTATTCAGGATTCATGCCTTAAGAAGTACGTACGGGCGAAAAGAAAGCTCATTTGTAAAAGAGATGGACCAGTGGATGGATGGAACTTGATTAGTGTTGTCTATAGCTAGGTTTTTATCATATGGTTATACTCTTCCGTACGAACTAGGAGTATCGCAGCTTGTATTGTGTGATTGTTAGCCGACATATTTCTTTGTAAATAAAATGCATAGCGGAAAGCTATTAATCGCTATTGGGTTACCAGTTATTGCTTTTTTTGTTTTCTTTGTTCCTTCTCAATATGCAGCGGTGGTAATTTTAATTCAGATGACATTTCTTATCCGTAAATTAAATAAAGCAATAAGAAGAATTTGTCCAGCGTATTTATTTTTTAAGAAATGGAGTAAAATCTGTCATGTAATTAATGGTAGTGAGAAGGATTAATCTGTCGTCTTTAGATGGAGTTAGAGTTTGTCATGTAATTAATGGTTGATGTTTCACCATCAGTTCATATGGGAAATAATGTAGAAATAACTGCTCGCCTCCTGTTGAAGCAATTTAGTACCAAAGCCTCCACGATCTGGAGAAATGGTATTATTGTCATTATTTTTAGAAATTTCAGAATCACTATTTCTCTCTAGTCTCTACATGCATGATCCCCTCTGTGCATTTATGTGTAATATATTAGGAGGTTGTTCTATAATAAATTGTTTGTATCGATTATAAGTGATATAACTGCAAGGAAACCTATTTATTGCAACGAAATAAATTGTTGCATTAAGCCCAAAATCGTGTAATATGTACATGTTGGTGTTGCAATGAAATTAAATTCATTGCCAACCGTTGCAGTAAACCCTGTGGCAATAACACATCGCAACAAAATTTAAATCGTGGCAACAAATTATGATATTGCAATGATTTTGTTGTTGCAATAGTGTTTTATCGGCATGACCTTACAATGTTGCCATAAGTACATATTGCAACAATTTAAATTTCGTGGTAATAGCCTATTGTAACGAGCCATTTTTCGTTGTAATAACCTATTGTAACAATCACTTTTTTTTGTGGCAATAGCCTATTGCAACGCATCGGGTTTTGTGGAAATAACTTAATACAACAGATTAGATTTCATGGCAATAACCTATTGCCACAAATTAACTTTTGCATTGCCATACGCATATGGGCCTATTTCACATTAAAGCCCCATTATCATTTCATACTTAATCGTAGGCAAATGGATGACAACAGCTATAGGCGTTCTTATCATACAATTAACCAATAGTAGACACAATTCAGGAGCACGAATATCCAAGTATGCATGCAAGTTTTGTAAACAGCGAAAACAAATTTCCAAAGGATCTAGGAACAAACATCCATTGATTCATATGACTAGAAGTAAAAATTTTGATAGGGATTTCTTCATGACAAGGGTACTTTCTAAATTGGCAAAATAACTTTAATCCTTTTTATCTCCACTTCCTTAATAGAAGACCATCCTATGCCAAGGAATAAGAAATGCATATATATATATATATATATATATATATATATATATATATATATATATATATATATATATATATATATATATATATATATATATGAAAATAAATTTACTCCCAGGCGTAATTACACACACCTCTAATATACCACCTAAACAAAGCTGAAATACTCCTTTTATCACTTTAGATGTACTCGTATACTAATTATAAGATATTTCAATGTGAACCACACGAAAAAATTGTAAGGGAGTCCATAGTTTTTAGCGTATTTTGTAAATACCATCATATACGTGTATAAAAAGGAGCATGTCAAAAAATATATGTACCACCTCTGAAAAATTATCATACCATCTAGATGGTCTTAAATACTCGTATACTACACGTACATATCCTTTGTTACGTGATATACTCGCTACGTTGTGAGATAGACAGGGTGTAACACCCGGGAGTACAAGAGACTTCAAGCAGAACTGAATGATGTATAGTGATTACTTACCCTTTCGTGTACTTTGAGATTGGGCGTATTGGCGTATTTCGTATCAATTGAGGAATCCTCATTGTCAGTTTGTTGCCTTCGGCATATGTTAGAGTCAAGATAATAACTTATTGTCTTACATATCCTTTGTCCAATGTGTTTTCTGGTGAGAGGGAGCCTTTAAGATGACTTGCTGTAGATGTCAGAAGGTCCGTGTCTTTATTGTCAGTACACTTCCTTCTGATCTAAAGGCTTTTGAGTTTGAGTGCCAAATGTATATATATATATATATATATATATATATATATATATATATATATATATATATATATATATATATATATATATATATATATATATATAGCTGAAAGGGGATGCAATGCTAGGGGTTAAAAGGAATTTGAAAGCGTTGCAAATTTGTAGTCAATTGATTTCCTTTTAATCAGTGAAGGGGTCAAGGGGATGCACTCGAGGGAGTTGTGGACACAAAAGAGGTCGCCGGAGATGGGGGAAGGTGGAGGCGGCGGTCCTTGGAGTTGTTGGCGTTGGAGAAGAAGGGTAGAGAGGAGAGGAACTAGGGGGGGGGGGGGGAGAAGGGAAAAAAGGCCAGGCTCAAGGAAATCAATTGGTAGCGCTTGGGTTAAAAGGAATTTGAAAACTTTGGAAATTTGAGATCCAGCTTATGTGGGAAACAAAATATGTGTTTTGGTGGGAAAATGGAAAGTACTTCGAGTTATCATAGCTATGTATATTCATTGCAATAGAATGTAAAAATTGCAATGATATAAAATCATGGTAATATTAAATCATTGATGCGGTGATATCTTTTTTTGTTGCAACATAAATGATATATTGCAATGAAAATAAAAAAAATTATATCAACTAAAAATCGTGGTAATATGATATACCTATCGCCACGAAAAAATAATTCATGACAATTACACTAAATATTGCAGCAAGTGACATTTCATTGCAAATTTTCTATTGTAATAGATAGGAATCCATGTAGTGTGTCTGATACATGGCCAACACGTATCGATGGCGTGTCGGTGCCGTATCCATGTCGGACACGGTGTCCGACACCAATACGACAACAAACCCACGTGTTGGTGCTACATAGTCCATATATTGCCACACTTACTAAGCTACTATAGTAAGCAATTGCTTAAACATCACCGTTTTATTCAAGCGTAAAAGTTGATGTTAATTAGCTAATTGTATGACTAAGAATATGCATTTTCAATAGTTTCAGTCACTGACATGGTTTTTGTACGAATTTGTGCATCGCGGATATTGAAAGTTTGAAAAATCATATCTGAATATTTGTTTGGGTATATTCTAATATGATATCTCAATTGTCTTTGCTGTATGCATGACATCGTTATGTGACATTTCTTCAGTAATATGGATGGGATTCTTGATCGTTACCAACGTTACTCATTTGAAGAAAGAGCTGTACTGGATCCAAATATTGGAGACCAGGTAAATAACATTAGTCGTTGGAAAACTATCTGCGCCAATACAGTTAAGAGCTTAGTTTCGTCCAGCTAAACTAAATGATTGTCTGTACTTGATATTCTTTTTCTCCTAGGCAAATTGGGGAGATGAATATGGAAGGTTAAAGACCAAACTCGATGCATTGCAGAAGAGTCAAAGGTATTGTAGACTTTCATAACATCCTCATTCTGGTCATATCATGAGTGCTAACCGGTGTTTTGGTGTATTTCAACTCAAGGCAACTCTTAGGTGAACAATTGGACGCACTGACCATAAAAGAACTCCAACAATTGGAACAACAACTTGACAATTCTTTGAAGCACATAAGATCAAGAAAGGTGAACAAGTTGTGTTGATGGTGTGATGTTGATGCGCAGAGCTAGTTTTCTTCATTTACCAATGTCTAACTCAAATCTTATATAAAAGCATTGTCTTTTTACAGAAGCAGCTTCTGTTTGAGTCGATATCTGAGCTTCAGAAGAAGGTAGGTTACCCTCATTAAGATTCCTTTGTGGTTTGCATGCTGCTTGTGTACAAGGACCACTAAGGAATATTGTTGATATGAGCCATTGAGCCTCCATAAACACACCCTTGCCAAAAAAAGTTGAAGAAGGAACCATAAGCATTATCTGAAACCAGTGTGTTTTTAACGAAGTTCAACGTGTAGACTGTCTTCTGGAAGCATCGTTTTGTTTAGTTATGTTTAAATCTTATTCGATCATCTAGTTCTTCAACATTTACAAATCTTATGGCAAGTTGGCAACACCTGCTATCCTGCTATAACAATATATTATAAAAAAGAAGTTACAAAATGAAAGAACTGGACAATTTGAACCTAGTGATTGAGATACAATCAGTCTCGGGTATACACTGCTGGAAACGCACCATGTTTTTAAGTGAGTGGCAGGAGAGCACCCAGCCATTACATTAAGAGAGAGAATTGAACAAGGAGTTAGTGTAGGGCTGTAAAACTGTGTTCAGGTGCACATCCCCTGGGAAGGAAGGTCTCAATAGCTGTTACACTGCAGAACACCAAGAAACAATGACAAAGAAAGCAGTTAACAGATTGTTGGCAGCTACTGTAGCTGGTCCGGGAACAAACCTGTGCTAACATTGTGTCAGGAAATGCACAATGTTGATATAGATTTATGCTAACATATGTTCTTACAATCAGCTATCTTCTACTGTGCAGGAGAAGTCACTTACAGATCAGAATGGCCTCCTGCAAAAGGTAAAACTTCATTTCTTGTTTACTGCAAGATGACTAAGTTGTGTAGGCCGGAGGCTAAACTCTTCTGTTGTTTGTATTTTTCAAAGCACCTCGTGGGGTTAGAGAAAGAGAAAAATAATGTTTTATTAAACACTCATCAGCGGGAGCAGCCAAATGGGACAACTACAAGTTCACCGTCACCTACACCAGTAACGGTTCCAGATTTCATGCCGACTCTAAATATTGGGTATTATGCTTCCACTGTATATATGTGTTACATTTTGCTCATGCATGTACCAATAAAACAAAGTAGAACTGTGTGCATTATCCTTCAGCAAAATATTGGCTAGGTTCTCCGTCCTGTTCCGTAATGATCTCATGCATGCCTAGCAGTAGATTAGTTAATGATGTACATTTACCTCGGGCTTCAGCAAAATATGGACTACACCCTAGCTGTCTGAAAAACTTAATTTGATGAATTGGTTCAATCAAGCTACGCGTGCCTTAAAACAGCTTAGCTAGATGTTAAACATTCCTGAAAACGGTTTTCTGTAAGAAACACATGAGATAGCTTGTTTCACCTTGCTAGATAAACCAATCATGATATACTGCGGTTGGACAATGCACTTACATTAGCCTTGATCTTGCGTCGTTACTATTCCATGAACGCCATGGTCAGTTTTAGTCACGCTGCTATTCCTCTTTCACAATTGCAGGCCATATCAATCTAGAGGATTAGGGGAGGAGTCAGAACCTCAACCACCCCCGGCACAAGTAAACAGCAGCAAGCTGCCACCATGGATGCTCCCCACTGTTAATAACAACACATGAAGGCTTCTGATGCCCTTATGCTATGGCTGTATCTCCCAGTCGATGGCAATATCTGCACCGACGCGCTTCCACCAAGCCAGCCTACCACTGCGCAATCCATTCCCAGCGATCGATACCGGCGTAGCCACTAATAAGTTCGTGTGTCTTTGTTGTCAAAATCTTTACGGGGTGAACGAAGTCTTGAGCTTTTTCCGCACTATAAGATTCGACCCTGTACTTTTCAGTTTTTAAAATCTGCTTTTCGGTTTTTCTATAGTGACTAACTGTCAAACGGATTGTCTTTTTAAGATGGAGTTTATAAGTTAATTGTAGTATATACTATATAGACTATTTATAATCAGTCAAAACTATACGTAAATTTCTATTATTCTGTACTTTCCCCGTATAAACAGTCTAAAAGCTTTAACATCCGGTCATAAGCCGAAACTAAGAACAAGTCCATTGTATCTTGTTATTGCCGTTACGGGCCCCTTTTTCTCCGACCGATGAGCTTGGTCTTGTGGGCGGAGTTATGCGTCCTTTCGTACCGCTGTGTTTGTTTCCTCTGTTGTGTATGCTTTAACGGAGATGTGCTATGTTTCACCTGATGTAACCTTTTCGTTTTTTGTGTTCATCGGCTGTAAGAAAACAAAAGGGCACCTTTTCTTCAAAAAGGTTTAAAGGATATGGATCATGATTTTTTTTAAAATAATCTATTTTTATTTAAAATTACAGAAATATATCCACGCAAATGTTTTTTTTATAGGAATGGGCTTCAGTTGTTCAACCGGCGACTAGAATATGTCGTCCAACTGCCGCGTGACACGAATGCAGTAGATGGGCTGTTGGACAACATAATTGCAATCGGCGAATAGTAGGGTGACTGTATGCTGTCGTCCAACCATTGGGCGACTGCAGTGTTCAACCGTTCGGCGACTGGACGCGATATATATTCAATCACTCGGCCGAGTCCCCAGCCAAGCGGCCGATTCCAGTATAGTGCACGCGAGGAGAGAAGAGAAAGAAAGAAGAGAAGAGAAGAGAGGAGAGGTTCTGCTACTTCTGTGAGGTAAATATTTTTTTATGTTTTAGTCAATATTTTTGTATGAAATAAATAGTTTGTTTAGTGTAAAATTAGACTCTATAGAAAATTATAGTAGTAGAACTTTGCTATGAAGTAAATAATTATAAAAAAGTTAATCGACAGTGTGATTGAAAATTAGCATGCATAGAAAATTATAGTTGTAGAAAATTTAGTAAATATTGTAGTTGTAAAAAATTTAGTCAAGATAGTTATAGAAACCTAACATTCGTAGAAAATTATAGTTGCAGGGTTTAGCATCCATAGAAAATAAGCTTCCGTAAAAATTCTAGCTATAGAAAAATTAGTCAATATTGTATACAAAATTAGCATCCGTACATAATTGCAGTCGTAGAAAATTTGGTCAATATTTTTGTATGAAGTAAATAGTTCACTTCGTGCAAAACATTATTAGATAACATTTACAATTTATTACGAATGAATGTAATATCATTAGTACATTGAGAATGCACGTGTATCATTAGAACTGACACATTGGCATTTAAATCATTATGTCATGTAAATTGTCAAAACCCATTAGGAATAATTTATAGTAGGAGAGAGCTCGAGCAACGAGAGAAGGCGGCGTCGATGTGCGTGGGAGCAGATAGGGAGTTGATGCGTATTGAGGCGGAGGATAGAGAGCGATGGCGGTGCGAGTAAGGAGGGTTATGCTATGAGGGTACTGTAATAGTTCAAGATAGGCGAACGGTCATGGAAATATAAATTACACTATAGCAGTAATTCTATATTATGCGATGCGATTTGACCAATAGCAACATTGAAAATGTTTGCAGACAGACATCAGCAATGCTGATACACGTTACATTAAAAGTGCATTATGGTATCTACATCATTCATGAAGGTCCGAACGATGTTGACTTGAGTAGTTTTGTGCAAGCCACTCTGGTACACCCGAACGGTGATAATGCTTGAATTACAGATGTGATGTACTGGCTCACCTGCAGCTTCTCCTTGGATCCTGAGGTGGCAGTGTCATCATAAAAGGGCTTTGGAGCCGGTATCCCACACACATTAAATGGGAGTTGAGACCATTAATGTGCACTGCTGCGTCGATGGGCTTTGTGAAAAGCTGCCGGTGCTGTGGATACAAGTGTGTGCTGCTTGTAAAACCATGCCCAATATAAGTTGTACAAGGCCCTATCGACGGCTATCATGCGGGTGGTGCGAGCAGCTCCGGCGCCCAGCATGTTGGTGAACAGGAGGACCTGGAGGCCAGTGTCAGAGAGGTTGTGAAGGAAGTTGCTCGTGCAAGGTCGATGCAGTAGATGGAGGATACGAAGAAGGGTCACATCGTGCTGAGCCTATAGGACAGGCTGATGAAGCGGAGCATATAGAGTACATAGTGCATCAAATGGAGAGGGATGACCAGATGGTTTGGGCTGAAGAGGAAGCTGTACAGGAGGATGACGATGATAGTTCCGATGAGGATGAAGCTCCCATCCTGCAGGAATGGAACATGTTTAACGCTGAGGGTTTTGCTGCACAGGACAAGCACGAATCACCGTGAGAGTATCATGGCACAGAGGTTTAGTTGCACTCAATGTATACTGATAAGGCATCATTGCAGTAATACAAAATAAACGATTGCCTATTTGTACCTTAGAGTGTGGGCATTGAAAGAAATATCGTCCCCATCCAAATGGCCTTCCACGACCTGCACCACCGCATCCTCGCTGTGTCTGCATTTCAACCACACCAGTTGTGCATGCCTGTTTAGCATCAAGTAGTAGTTAGGGCCGAAGTCGTGCATCGTTTCCAGGGGAAGGTCTAGATTTTGTGACCTATATTCGATTGGCCCCTCGGCGTCTACCATGGTAGGTTACTTTAGGACGGATAAGGTACTTCTTCCTATGGTTCACTACGTCAAGTGCTCTTACTCTCAATGGGGTGGGGCGTGCATTTTATAGCCCGTGGGGGAGCCAGCGTGCTTTATGACAAACCAGATCATGTGCTAGCTTTGGGCAGTTTTGCCCTAGAGAGAACTAGCAACATTACACCCTCAGCATCTCACACCGAAAAGACAGACCTCTGCAAAGCTTCACATGACAAGGCAAAAGGTGTGCAGCTTTGCGCAGTGACAAGACTAGACAGGGCAGCTTTGCGCAATGACAACACTAGACGGGCCATCTTTGCTCAGTGAAAAGATTAAATGGGGTAGCTTTGCACAGTGCCAAGACCAGAGGAGGCATCTTTGCGCAGCGACAAGATTATACGGGGTAGCTTTGCACTGTGACAATACTAGACGGGACAACTTTGCGTAGTAACAAGACCAAAGGGTGCAGCTTTGTGCACTGACAAGACCAAACAAGGCAGTTTTGCGTATTTACAAGACCAAAGGGGCAGCTTTGTGCAGTGCTAAGACCAACGGGGTAGCTTTGTGTAGTGATAATACTCGACCTCGCCAGCTTTTTAGATCAACATGACAACACTACACCTCCTCAGTTTTTCAGACCAAAAAGACAGGACTCTGTAAAGTATGATGTGATAGCTCTCTACACCGTGCCAACCATTTGGCTTATAAAAATGAGGTGGAAGAGATCTAGGAGAAAACACTACACAAGCAAACCCAACACTAGACTAGAGTTTGGTTCACCACGTCGGGATGGACAAGAGGCAGAAGAAACAATGAGACAAGATGATGAAACAATGGAAGAAGACCCGTGAACTAGCAAGGTCCACTACGGCCCGCGATGAACAAGCAAGGGCCGCGGCGGCCTACGGCGAACAAGCGGAGCGTGCCAGGAGGGCACCTCCCCTCAATAACGCCCCCCCGTAGCAGTAACCCTATCCTAAACGCTCCAATAGAGCATTTGCCGCAACAGCTGCCCGAGGGGGAGACGCCACCTCTCTATTAGTGTAGGGACCTATGCAAATTCTTCAAGTCCAAGCAACAGCTCAGCTTGGGCATGCGTTACTAGGTTGTGCAAACTACTCCTATGACTATCCCGACAGTCGTCGGGACACGAGCAACTATCGGCAGCCGCTAAGAACTAGTTGCAGTGTGTTCCTCCAATCATTTCTCTTTCAAAGTACTCACTAATAACCTCTCCCGTCTACCCGCAGTCCCCGAAACCGCTATGTGACTACCACAAATGGATCGACTTAGAGATCCATCCACATGACCAGTGGACTCTCGACTTCAAGGAGTGAAATGTCAAAAGGGCCTATGAGATCCGGAAGGAGGAGCACCGCAACGACTAGCAAACCGAGTGTATACGTTGGGAGACAAAAACTCATCTCGACGCATGCACATGCACGGAGCGCGAGGCACACAAGAGGGAGAGCGAGAAAAAGAGGAAAATGACAGTTAAGACGAAAGATGGCGCCAAGGAGTTCAACGCCGAGCTCACAAGGAAGGAAAAATAGCCTCGGTCCATGTAGTAGGTCGGGCACTCGGGCTGTTCCGCACTAGTTTCCGTATTGTTGAGTTTATTTCCATTCCAAAAATGTGCATATGTATCATGCGAGTACTTCAGTTTGTTGCATCGTAAAGGATGGTGTTTCTTATGCACACAAACAAACCCTATGGGTCGTGTTATTCCCAGTTTATTATGAGGTCCATTTTAATTCACAACATCACATCTCCTCGTCTTTTCGTATTCAATTCTTCACGCACCAAGGCATCTAACATCATGAAAAAATAATTTCTCCTTTATGTATGAATTCCCGATTGTATCACAATATCACTTACCTTCGTATTACCAATCGTTGCTACCTCAATTGTCCCCAGAAAAGTTTTTTGAAAATTTCTTGCACTATAACAACATACAACGGTCACAAATTGCTATTACGAATCTAATAGATTTTATACTAATCATAATCTATGAAAATCACAAATAGATCATCCAACATTGTCTGTTGTTTTTTTTCCCACAAAATACAAATCACAGACAAAATTTGGTAAATGTCACCTACATGCAATAATTGTTATTTACCCTATGCACTGTCGGGGGTGCCAATTGTGCAAAAAATGGGTTGAGGTGGTAGTCGCCGACCGGTCAGGCGACTAGACCTATAGTCGCCTAACAGTTCGGCAATAGGTTGCAGTCGCCCGACCATTCAGCGACTGGATCCTATCGCCCAATGGCCCACCGACTACATTCGTGTCGTGCTACCGTTAGGTGACAGGTTCCAGTTGCCCAACGGTTGGGCGGCTGAAGCCCACTCCTGTAAAAAAAATTTGCGCGGGTATATTTCTGTAATTTTGAATAAAAAATAGATTATTTTTTTAAAAAAATTATGGATCGTATGGTACTAAACATTTGGCAAATGCATGGGCTTGACTGGCACTTCGTTCCTTTTTAGCATCTGGCAAATGGTAGATTTAAGCTTTAGGATGAGCACATAAGGGGCCTGTTTTTTCAGCTTCTAAAATTTGTTTTTTCGGTTTTTCTACAATAACTAGTTTTTAAACAGAGTATCTTTTCAAGATAGGGTCTACTAGTTAATTGTAGTACATACTATACCAATTTCATTTATATCGGTAAAAACCGTACATGAATTTCTGTTACTCTGTAATCTCTCGCATAAACAGCCCAAAAGTCATAGCTATAACCGAAAGTCATAAGCTTCAGCAAAAAAAGAACCGAAAGATCTGAAGTTTACCACCTCCACTCAGATAGGAATCGCGACAGTCAGGGCTCACACGGAATAAGTGACCTTGCCTTTTGAAGTCACCATCCATGCCAGCGTGGCAGCTCCCATCTACATGGATGGCAACTACTGCCCACAGTGGAGCATTGAGACGCTCCAATGCTCACCATATAGGGCTGTAAAAAAGCTTGAAGCTCGCGAGCTACTCGAGTTCGGCTCGTTCTAGGCTCGGTTCGAGCTCGGTTCGAACTTTAAACGAGCCGAACTCGAGCTTGATCTCGAACTCGCAAGCTTCACCGAGCCGAGCTCAAATAGTTCGCGAGCCCCGATTCGAGCTTAAATAGTAATACATATTAATTCTTACCGAGCTTACTCGAGCCGAACTCGAGCTCGAGCTTGTCTTATTATTGAAAATTAGTGTGTATTTGAATTATTTTGACTGTTATCGAGCTTACTAGAGCCGAGCTCGAACTTAAAATTTTCTTATTTTTGAAAAATAGTGCACAATAAATTATTTTAATTATTTTCGAGCTTCAACGAGCCGAGCTCGAGCCTACTCGAGCTTAGACCGAGCCGAGCTCGAGCCCAGGTCCAGGATCGAACCCCAACTCGAGCTCGGCTCGAGCTTCTACTGAGCTCGAGCTTGGAAGGCCAAGCTCGCTCGAGCTCGGCTCGTTTACAGCCCTACCACCATATTAATTGGTTGGGAGGATAGACGCTTAGGTAACGGAGGAAAAAGATCAAAACCCAAATGAACCATTTCATTCCCTACAAAAATGGTGAGAAACTCATATTCTAAACTTGTCTTAGATTTTGTTTGTGATTCAGTGTGGTGACTCGAAGGTCCGAACTTTGGTATTGATCTTCATGATCTATGACTAGAATATGTTTTTGACATTCTAGGGAGGACTTGTGCCAAATTTCATCCTATTTGTATCAGTGGTTTAAGAGTTAGCCTTTTTCTTGGTCTTGTGTCATGCTGATTTTTAGTCTCTGTCTAGCGAGCGGTAGTATCGTTATGACCCGAGCGGTCCAATCGCTCTGACCGGTACGACCGCTCCCTATTCGGCGCTCATACTGGTGAGAGACAGTTATCTCAAGTGATCTTTGGCTCTTGGCTTTGGGATAGCTTGTAGGCTTGAGTTTTCTACTGCATTGAGTTGCTAATACCAGGGGAAAGATTTTGAGAAATCATTCACCCCTTTGACTCACCATACCCGATCCTACACATTTCAGTAAGCAATTGTAGGACCGATAATGGCATTTAGAGAGGGTAAATGATTCTAAAAAAATTTCTCTCTAAGGTATTCAAAATCTTCACTCGAGTGACTGTGATAATCACCAAGTTTAGATCATAGCAACACAGTGAAGCAAAACAAAACTATAAACAAGAGCCAACAAAATCAGCAACCTTCTATACAGGGCGGGTCAGACCACTGACTGCTGGTCGGTCTTATCCCTGGCCTGTGACCGGTCACACAGATAGGCCAGTCTAACCGCAGGTCTAGAGTCGGTCCAACTGGTCCCTTGTTCCAAGACCTGAAAACCTCTCGGGACACAAGCTTAAATCTCAAAAACTTGCCCAATTATCATCCAAACACATCCAAGTTTTGTATGAGACTTGTTCAAGGCAATAGAAAATAAATCAATTAAGAATCACAAGGTTTTTGGCCTCGAGTTCACCAAATTGAAGAGAATCGAATCTAATTCACAAGAACACCAAAAATCCTAAATCTCATATTACTTTTTCCTCATGAGGATCTAAGACATGAGGTCTTCTAGATCTATTCTCACATGTCCTAGCAAGATAATTTAAACAAGAGTTTGGGTTAGAACTCTCGTGAACGGGAAATCGCAAATCTAGCGCAAGAACAAGCCAAGCTAAGCAAGAACACAAGCATGAACATGATTGAGACAAAGTTTTGATCTATTTCAATGGAAGATGGGGTTTACATACTCATGGATGATTACAAGGTATACCCAAAGCACCACCCTTTCTCTCTCAAGTTCTCTTTCTCATAATCATAGAAGAAGATAAGGTGCTAAAGCAAAAAACTAAACCCTAAAATCCTTGGATCTACCAACTCCTCTCCTCCCCTCTAAATAACCAGCACAGCTTTAATTGGTCCAACCCATTAAGCTTGCTGGAAAAACCCATTGTTGTTGAATGCGAGATCGGGCAGTACGCTTATAAGCACTCCTGGTCAGATTCGAGGACCGTTAAGGATGCGAAGGGACACAGCGGGAACCACACACGAATGGATGAATAAGTGTATTACATATGGCTACCTAGGGTTACAAATGGCCTCCTCTCTCCGATTATAAGGGGTCCTATTTATAGAGTGGAAGAAGGAGGTGAGTGAAGTTACAAGTCTGCTATCGGAGCCTACCTTACTCCTAAGGGTATTTTTGTCCTTCACACTAAATGGGTCCCACCACGTCTGAGGGACTCCGGGGCCAGTCTGTAGACCTCTCTCGAGTTGCTCCCAGATCCTGCCCAAGGATCCTGCCTAATGTTGGCCTCCAGACTTCGTCTTAGGTCAGCCCTCGAACCTCGTCTAGTTTGTGTTGGTTCTACCAATGAAACAAAGAATAGTAGGAGTGGCTCTTTCCTTGTACCCAGAGCCGAGGGAAGGCATGAAAAAAAGGGTCGCGTGGACCCCATCTCGGGGGACTCCGGATACCATCTAGGGTGGACTTTAGATCTAGGCCAAGGTCGATCTTTGGGATCCATCTTGGTTTCCTGAACCCTGCCCAGTGTGGACTCCGAACTTCCAGGGTTGGTCCATGGACATTGTTCCAAATAGATTTCCCGATGTGTGTTGACACGCCGAAGTTGTCGTGAGCCCGAGGTTTACAAGACTCAACCAACTAACTCTTTAGCAATTGATCCACTTATCAACTTTAGTTCTCCTTGACCTAAACCACTTCTCCTTTGCGCCTCTCCGCATCGCGGTTTTGATTAAGGTACCAACCAGGTATTTGGCCAACTACCAAAATACCCTCGATGAAGCTTCTGGGTACCTTCCATTGACTCCATCTTCATCTTCACTTCAAAGTATCTCTCCATTCTTTGACACGTAGCCCGTAGTGTCCAATGATTTGCCATCACATCTTCATGCATTGAGACTCCCTGAATCGTCTCTACATGTATTGGCCTCATCACTTGGCGCACCACATGCACCAACTCTCCTCTTCACTATCCTTATCTTCTCTACACTTCATGCTTGAGCC
The DNA here is from genome assembly GCA_017311315.1 of Dendrocalamus latiflorus. Lineage (NCBI taxonomy): Eukaryota > Viridiplantae > Streptophyta > Magnoliopsida > Poales > Poaceae > Dendrocalamus > Dendrocalamus latiflorus. The sequence goes on along the minus strand of CM029629.1, from coordinate 5,698,401 downwards.
ATGTAGCGTCACCCAAACTTACATGACTACTCTGGACCTCAGCTCCCCCGCCTGGTCCTGGTCCATTGCCGTTGACCGCTACATCCTTAGAGCCACTTTTACATTGAAAGACCAAGCAACCATATTAAGCACAGGTTCCATGCATTTAACTCACATTAGTCAAAACCATGCACGATGCAAGGCAATACAAACAGTCATAGCTCCCAAGCCATGAACTACCTCAAAACAACATAGCTCAACTCACCTTGATCTCTGGCCATATCCATCGGTCTAACCACTCTTCCCACATCAGTCGGACTGCCCCAGTCAGACTGCCAAACACTAGCGGGCTTGAACGACCACCCAATGTGACCACATTTTCAATGTTGGTCACACCAACCAACTCACCCCAGTTCGACCGCATGCGACCAACACCAAAAACCACTCTCTGGAAAAAAAGTAGCTACCAATTAGAAATCGGTCATACCACCCCTACGGTTTGACCACTACCAAAATTCGGTCAACTCATTATCACAGGTCAATCCAACCACTACCTCCTAATTGTCCTACTGGTCCGACCAGGAATACTGACAGCAAATCCGATTTTTTTTGTAACTATTACAAAACTCAAATTTAATTCAATTAAAATACCAATTATTGATCATAAATATATATTAGGTCCTGTACATAGCCTCTCAGCAATTTATAAAAGTGCTGCACTACTAAACATTATGCAGCCGACTATGTAGATCCGACGCAAATTCTAGTAGCAGGACTGCCTACACGGCCATAACATTCACATCAACAGTGTTCATATTATCGTACACGGTACACACCTATTGACGTCACCTACTACTCACATCAGTCTTGGGTTCACAAATACTATTACATCACCTAAAAGTCATATCGGTGAAATTCTGGAATCACATATTAGAACTATGAGATTTAATTTTGTACCTTTCCACAGATGGTTCATGCTTATTGTACTGCTTTGTTAATTAATTGGCATAGGTACTCGGCAATGTAAACTTGTGAAGTCTGGACGGGGCTCTTGCTAAACCCGAGACCACCAGCACGCACGATTCTTGAATGTTTTATTTATTTATTTATTTATTATTATTTTATACGATTACTTACTATGGTAGCAGTCTAATTATTATTACTGGTACTAGGATTCCTGAAGTACACAACACAAATCATTGCAGGAGTACACATATACTACATACATGTTCAATGACACAAATTTCAAGGTTCAAGTTCCACAAGGTTACGCATCCGACTTTCTAGTTCTAACGCACCCTGCCACGAGGGAGACTGACAACGCCTTAACGTCCATTTTAGCAGCATACACATACAACCATACAAGCATACAATCACCCCCTACAGCACAAGTATATTGCTTCCCAAATACTAACGTAGCAGGCAAAGATTACACTGCTATGACCATAGACACTTGATGGTGGAATCCTAAAGCAAACCATCCATAGAAAGGGTCCTACTTATATTTGGCGGTCCGACTTATGGTACAAATAAAATAGTGTACCAAAAATTTAAATCTTGACTGAAATAAACAAATGACATGATGACAAGGATTACAAATAATACTTAGTACAATATAGCAAGTAAAAGAGCCAACTAAGTCCGTAAACGTCTCTAGTTATATGCGTGGCAATCATGCCATTGCTCTAATACTATCTATGGCGATCTATGCCATCACTACCTTAGGTAATAAAACCAATATATGGTTATTACTTGAAAAATAGAATAAATTCCTATTTTACCGAATAATAAGTCACATTAGAGTGTTGCAGCAGAACAATATATAGCTAGAGATGGTACATTGTTATTACAATACCATTGCCATGCAAACCTACAGCTTTTCATAGGGTTACACAAGTCTGCCCAACTATTACAACACTTAGGAATAGAAGTGGTACCAACTAATAATTGTACAAGTATGAAATCTAATAGATAGTAACACGCTAAGATACTCGGGATCATGTAAACACTTACCGACCACCGCCTAGTCATACCAACCTCCATATAGGGCACCGTCTTGTATGTGTCGTACTTCGGGTCAATCTCGTTTTTCTCGGCATAATTGTCCTCCACATAGACCTCATCATATAACCGAGTAAATTATCGTATCGACTCACCTCTAAATAAGGAAAATTAATAGCAAGGGTGAGTACAAAAGTACTCAGTAAGCATTAATAGCAAATATGCAATTCCATGAATAATACCCATCAGGTCAAAAGTCATACCTCTTTTCATCACCATTTATAAAATAGTTTCTTCAGTTGCAAAAATAATCAAGTTTTAATTTGTAAAGCTACTAGTCACTTGTATTCAAAGAAAGACCCCCAGTAGGTTTCCGTAGCCTCTAGTCCAGGAAATAGGCGTGAATTCACAATTTATTTAGCCCTGTGCATGCTTGTATAACTTTACCCATAGTTACTCTAAACGCATTGCAACTGGGTCATCCGCATTTTTCTTAGATTCAGTGTCTAGTCAGAGTACAAAACATCCCCCCTTAGTTTCGTTATTATATCTCTACCTAACTATAAATAGTCATTGGTTGGTGCGGTCTAACCCTTAGTTTCCTTATCTTTTCTACTTGTACATTGTGTGGTTTGGTGGTGAAAACCACAACTGTTGATGGTGTGCTGTGTACTCTATTAAATTATTTTTACTGGGATTGGCTGGCGTGGAAAAGTTTCTATGTTTTGCTTGGAATTAACTTAGGTTTGTTTTACATTGGATGATGAAATCCAATGATTGTGAGATGTGCTGACTGACCTCGGATAGTCTAGTATCTTGATGAGCAATTTTCCCATCTTTATTATTCCAAAAAGTTCTGATGGCAATCTTCTTTGCCTATCCATTTATTTTGTTTACCCTTTTTCCGGTAGCTGTCTCTTCCTATATGTACTCAATTGTACACTTGTACTTGATGATTACGAACACTAACGTGGTTCCTATTTGCATTGCACTCTAATTAGTGATTAGTGATGTATTTCTATTTAAACATCTATATATTGCAGACATGTAAGTTATTAAGTGATTTATATTACATTTAAAAATGTACTAATTACATCGAATACAATAATTACTCATTCGCATATATATATATATATATATATATATATATATATATATATATATATATATATATATATATATATATATATATATATATATATAGTGCTAATACCCATTTGGGTGCTAACATGCTAATGCCGTCCAGGATCGTTAGATCTGTCCTGTACGGCCTGGATCCTTGAGGGTGGAAGCACCCAATCCACTTATGTAATTTTGCAAAAAAACCCCTACCGGTTCGCATCTTTTTTCCGCCCCCCCGGCGCGCCGTTCCGCCTCCCATTTCCCTTTCCGCTCCCCTCCCGTTCCCGTCTGCCCTCCCCGTCGGCGTGAACCGCCTCCCTCGGCCTCCACTACCACGCCGCCCTCTCACCCCTGCACCGCCGCTGCCCTCTTCTGGGTTTGGGTGACGGCGCCACTCCCCTCCCCGGCCCCTGGCGCCGCCGCCGTTCATCACCGAACCACCGCGACATTGGCAGCGGCGTCAAGGATTCGAGTTCGCGGCGACATCGTAGATTGAAGCCGGTGGCGGACGGGGACTGGCGACAATGCCAATGAGGTCGCCACCGCGATTGAAGCCGCTGTCTGCGCGAACTGCTATCCATGCAGTCGCTAGAACAAGGCCGAAGGGAGTAAGGGACAAGGACGGCAGCAGCGCGGCCGAGGAAACGAGCGTAGGCGGCAGCCTCAGGCGAGCACCGCGGATGCGCCCTCACGCGCTGTGGCTGGTGCGGGGAGAGCGAGGTAGGGAGCGGCGGCAACGCGCTCCTCGCCGTCGGCCAGGTCATCGCCGACCTCAACTTGATCCGCAATCTCTACATCTCCTCCGAAAGCAGCAAAGAATGAACCCCAAGGATGCCACCAAGAAGAGCGTGCTGCTCTCGGCGCTCAACCGGTTCAGGTGCGCTCTGGAAGAATAATTGCTTGGTTGTGTTCTCTTATTAGTCAATTCAAATGAGTGTTACTTCACTAGAATTGGGCAAATGTGATTCGGATTGACTGGGTATGAGTGGATTGCTTGTTGATTTTATGATGTTCAGTGGACTTTGGATCCTAGATACATGTATGCTTTGTATAGATATGATTGAGATGATTAGTTAGAACACAGGTGAAATGTGTGTGGTAGTCTACGATTCAGAGGGTTGGATCGTTGGCTTGCGTAAAAGCTCAAATGTAGGAAACCTGTGAAATTTGTAGCTAAATTGTCGGAATTAGTGATCTCTGGATTCCATGTTTCTGCACAATCAATAATTAATGGTGTTGTTGATATGTGATGCGGAATAAGGTCCTTTTCCCGGCTGTCTTTTGATGCTATTTTGACAATTTATTAGAATAGCACATCCAGTAGTATCTTGATTGTGTTATTTCTGGTTCAATGGTAACAAGGAAGAGCTGACATTTTTTTGTCTTGTGGTTTTGCTCTCCATTGTCGCTACTTAGCTAGAAGCTTGTCTAGTAAATTCAAAAAGTGGATTTTTGAGGTTCTTTACAATTTGAGTTATGTATTTCGTGTTGCTCCTCATTTTTTATCACTGTTTTTCTATCTAGATGCTTAGAAGATACTATTTCTCCTTCTCTTTTGAAACAAAAAAGAAACAATTTCTCCTAGTACATTACATCATACAGAGTTGTGGGATTGAAGAAACAGGACACAAAATAAAAAAGCACCCACAATCACAGTTTCACAGAATAAAATCAGAATTTTATTGAACTAGATGGATTCCAGTCCATGTTACAGAATTGTTCAATAAGCAAATAATGAGGAAGCAACATTGCAATCCTTCTTGCTAACTAATTAAGATACAGATAAACAAATGAGTAAGATCAAAAGAGGGACAAAGCCAGGCTGCTCGGCAATAGTTTCAATTGAGGCTCCCCAGGCTGCAGGAGACAAATTGTGTGGCTTATTTTCACCAATAGTTTCTCCAACATCACCATATATTTTCCACAAGAGGCTCAACACTAATGTACACATGATCTCCATTGCCAAAATCTTTCTTCCTTTATAACATTCTTCCATTAGGCTCAACACTCTTCATCCATGATATGCCACCGCAGAAGTCTTTCTTTTGTACGACGCAGCATTGAACAAACAAAGCGATGATTCTTGTCGTGAGATTGGCATGTATCACCTGAAATGGGAACCTGAAATGAGAATGTAAGTTCTAAAGCTGTAAGTTCTAAAACTGTTTTCTAAAACTGTAAAATGTAAGTTCTAAAACTGTTTTCTAAAACGAGTTCCAGAAAATGTAAGTTCTAAAACTGTTTTCTCTGGAAGATAGCTATGCTTTTAGCTTAACGTTTTTTTTTGTTTCATTGTTTTCAGGACAAGACTACTATCTGCCAGATGTTACTATCGCTTGGAGAGGAAGAAGATTGATGCAAGATTGCAGACAGAGGAATCTGATGGAAGTGTAGTGCTAGACAGATCACAGATGGGCTAAGACAGTTGTGGACAGTTGTGCTTGCCTTCAATTGTAACTTCCGAGTGTTAGGTATTATGTGACCATGTATGCATGTTCTTATGTGCTCCATTCCCGGCCTATGTAATTGCCGTTTTTATTAATTGCATGGTATTGTGGTAGATCACTATGAATACTCTTACCTGCATCTATAGTTAGATTTATAACTTGCAAGGGAACAGGTATCGAAACAATCATATACTTAAGATAACATCTTGTGATCACACACAAAAACTCGCAAGCATCTTCACCCCAAAAAAACGCTCAAGCAAAAAACCCACAAATGTAACATTTCCACCATTCATTAAGATTAGCATGAGCTGTGAAACATACCAAGAAGGTGGCCGAGCTTTACCAAAATCACTGATATCGTTGGACCATATCATGAGAAATCAAAGTTGCAGTTTCACCCCTCTTTGTCATGCCAGCCAAAATATAGTCAAAATATATCCTAGACTCTTCTTCTGTTCCCAAACGCATACTGAACAGGAACATCAGTATAAACAGCAAACTCAGAGAAGCATCTGAGGCAACCTGGTAATCGAAACAACAAGTTTAATCAGTCCTCACCAAGCTAGGATCCATCCTAACTCCTAAGCATGTTCAAGAGTTTTTCTGAATGGAGTTGAGCAGGGCCAATCGCTTTGATCGTTAAGAACTTTGTTCCCATCACGGTCGGTGACATTGAACGCTAAAGATTTAAAAAATAGAAATTTGTCAAAAAAAATCTATGGAAGGTAAGCATGGAATGGGAAGTACACTAATTATTGGTGTGCTAATTTGTGCTCACCGTCCATGACTCAGCTGCTTTCGGAGGAGAAGTAGAGATTGCGGATCAAGTTGAGGTCGGCGATGACCTGGCCGACGGCGAGGAACGCGTTGCCGCCACTTCCTACCTCGCTCTCCCCACACTAGCCACAGCGCGTGAGGGCGCATCCGCGGTGCTCGCCTGAGGCTGCCGCCTGCACTCGTTTCCTCGGCCGCGCTGCTGCCGTCCTCGTCCCTTACTCCCTTCGGCCTTGTTCTAGCGACTGCATGGATAGCAGTTCGCGCAGACAGCGGCTTCAATCGCGGTGGCGGCCTCATTGGCGTTGTCGCCAGTCCCCGTTCGCCACCGGCTTCAATCTACGATGTCGCCGCGGACTCGAATCCTTGACGCCGCTGCCAATGTCGCGGTGGTTCGGTGATGAACGGGGCGGCGGCGCCAGGGGCCGGGGAGGGGAGCGGCGCCATCACCCAAACCCAGAAGAGGGCAGCGGCGGTGCAGGGGTGAGAGGGCGGCGTGGTGGTGGAGGCCAGGGGAGGCGGTTCACGCCGGCGGGGAGGGCAGACGGGAACGGGAGGGGAGCGGAAAGGGTAATGGGAGGCGGAACGGCGCGCCGGGGGGGGGGCGGGAAAAAAGATGCGAACCGGTAGTGGGTTTTTTTTGCAAAATTACATAAGTGGATTGGGTGCTTCCACTCTCAAGGATCCAGGCCGTATGGGACAGTTCTAACGATCCTGAGCGGTATTAGCATGTTAGCACCCAAATAGGCATTAGCACTAGATATGTTCCCTATATATATATATATATATATATATATATATATATATATATATATATATATATATATATATATATATATATATATATATATATATATATATATATATATATATGTATATATTACTTAGTGGTTCATGTGTAAGGATGACTATTAATTAAGTTACTAAGAAGGCGAGCTGTTACATCTAGGAATTCAATATGAGCTACATAGGATTGTACGGATTTTAGTTTTGGGCCAAATTTGGGAATGGGGCTTCCCTATCCCCATCTCCCTATTCCCCTCCCTATCCCCTCAATCTAAACCATCCATTCCTCATCCAAAGGCTACTTTTTATTTATATTTGCACCATTTCTCATCCATCATAAATAATAAACAAAATACAGAAAAAAAATTTAAATTTATTTTTTTCTTGTATTTTTTTGTTATAATTTTTTACAGAAAAAATAAAATTATAATAAAAAATATAGAAAAAATAAATTTAATTTTTTCTGTATTTTGTTTATTATTTATGATGGATGAGAAATGGTGAAAATATAAATAAAAAAGTAGCCATTGGATGAGGAATGGATGGTTTAGATTGAGGGGATAGGGAGGGGAATAGGGAGATGGGGATAGGGAAGCCCCATTCCAAATTTGGTGCACCGGTAGTCCTACTAATGCAGAGAACTCTTTTTTTTATTAACCCACGTGTCACTTTCTAATTTCGCTCCATGAAGCTGTATTGTTAGTGTTACGTGCCTACTCAAGGATTAGAGATTTGGAGGAAGATTGGAAGGGCTCTCAATTGCAAAAGGCCCAGGAATTAGTATCCAAATTAGGCGACTGTAATGGTAATAGAGGGGGTGAATATTGCTTTTAATTTTTTTTTCTAAGTGTTGTGGCTATGACCAAACAGTAAACAGAGAGACTAATAGGATGAGTGTAGAAAAATGAACCCCTTGCCTCTCTCCTATCTAGGGCTCTATTTATGCATGACCATAAGATCTGATTATAATAATACCCTTTACAGTGGTCCACTATGCCAGAGAAGTAGGTGTCTTTTTACAAGCTTTATTGGGCCTCTTGGCCTAGCAGACTGAATAGGTGTAGGTGGTGGCCACCCCACAATAGTTGCCTGTCATAGTAAACGGCTTCACCACATATAGATCAAAACCATGTTGCTAGGTCTTTTGGCCTCCTCTGTCCCTTTGGCCTGTTGGGTGGTTGGCCTGTGGGCCGTATCCTAGTGGCAGTGGTTGGTTGGGCCGCGGGGCATCTTTTCCCACCAACTCGCAGTGGTTGGTATCTCTATAGCCTGGGACACACACCCGCATGTGGTTCGCATGTCGTGTGCTATCGATTCACTCCTTGTCGATTTCCGAGACACTCTTGAAAAGGCGTGCACTTTAAATGCCTAAGTCCTTGTTAACACAAGCTATCGTCGCCCATTCTTCTTCTTCTCCACCATGCTACTACATGCTCATGCTTGCACTACTTTGTCTAGTTGCTGCTGTAATCCTTGTTGCGCTCAATCCTTTGTTGCGTCCACACTGCCGCCAAGTGTGTGTGTCGCCATCGCTCCACCTTCTTACCTACGCTGAGGATAGTTCGCACTGGGGACCAACGTTCTCACCATAGTGCTGTGGGAAGTTCATCTAGCCGTAGTGGTTCATCCGGCCGTGGCAGTTCGTCAGCCGCGATGGTTGACTATGAGATGATTGGGCGTGACGCGTCAACGGTGAACAAGCACTGGAGCATAGCGGAGAAGGTGAACGGTGTCAGCACGAACACGCAGGGGCCAACTACGGCGACAGAAGAGCTGATTAGCTCGCTGGTGCGTGACGAGAAAATCTTGGGTGCACGAAGTGTTCCCAACAAATTCTACGAGGACGAAGTGGAAGTCGAACTAGATGCGACGGTGGTTCTACCACCGGACAAAGTTTGGCTGTAGTCTTTAGTGGACAGGCCGTCTGATAGACTTCAACATGTCTTTGTATGTGACCCTTGACCGCGAGGACGAGCAGCGTGCGTGGAGACTATTTGGGGTCACTATCCTGTTCAACATGTGAGACCTTATGGAGGAGTACTGCATAATGGGTGTGTCACCGCTGGCCCATTTGTGGCACATCCAAGCTGGCCCCTCTCACAACAACCGCCTCTACCCCAGCACTGCCTTGCTTTCGAAGCCAACCATGATGAGTAAGATCTTTGCATTAAGTGGCATGACTGCTCTGATATGTTGTGTGGTAGTTTGTTAGTAACCTCCGTGGCTGCTTGTGGTAGTGCTTTCTCTCGAGGCTGATGTGTTCCTTGGTCCGTATATCACGAAGGAGCATAGCTTGCGGGTGTCAGTGACATCAAACCATGGCCAGGTGAACCGCGTGTGTGAAGCCGTCGGCATCCCCGTGCCGAACTATCCCGTCCCCAGCAGCAATCGGCCACAAGCATGTGAGGAAGGTGACTATCCAGAGACATCCCCCTCGTGTCAGGGTGGTCAGACTCTGATCGTGGCCCAGCCCCTGTCCTCGCGTCCCCTCCGCAATAGGAGTCAGGTGGACTGGACGAGGAGATCACCGCGCTCAATGAGTCAGAGTTTGTAGATTATGCAAACTCTGACCTTAAAACTGAGGAGGAACATCATTCAGGTGGCACCGATGTTCCCAACGATGTGCGCCCTGTAGAGACCATGGGTCAAGGGTTGGGTGAGGCTGGGGGCTTCACAGCCGCTTCGAAAGAGGAGGTTCTCGAAATTGGAATCGTATCTTAGGCTCTACTCCTTCAAACGACTTGCTTTTTTAGATTTCAATTTATTTTAGTTTTTTAGTTTTTTCTCTTATTTATTTATATTATCCATGACAATATAATATTTTTTATCAATTTTTTTCTTATTTTTCTCAGAAAAAGCTAACAGCCACTATGGCACAATTTCAACCAGAAGCTAAAAACTAAAGCCCATAGCTAAAGCCATGAGCCAGACGGAGTGCCACCTTAATTTGATTATGCTCACACCTATTGTAGGATTTTCACTTCTTGAGAAATAAAGTTTATCTCATTCCAAATCATGTCCTTAATACTCTCTCTAGCCTCTAGTCATAAAAGAAATTTATTTTTGGTTTTTACCGTCAACAATATGCTACTTTGATCGCTAAACTTTATGGTGTTTTAAAAATTATAAAAGTATAATATTATGAAAGTATTTTTGTGAAAAATTTACTGATATCAATTTTGTACATCTAAACTATATATTTTAGATAATATTTTTGATCAAAACGGATATAATTTAACTACACACATTCTGACTTACTTCTATGACTGAAGGGAATAATGTATTTATGTTCTGAATTTTTTGTACGGATAATCCATTTTTTATTCGAAAATACATAAATATACCCGCGGGAAATTTTTTTACAAAAATAGGCTTCAGTCGCCTCCCCATTGGGCGACTGCCACCTTTCGCCCAACCGGGCGGCGACATTTAGGGAATGTGGGAACGGTTGAGCGAATCAATGGTATCGCCTGAGTGTTGGGCGACTTATTGTAGTCGCTGTACGGTTGTGCGACTAGAATTCCAGTCGCCCAACGGTAGGGCGACAGGGGGTACTTTATTCCATCGCAGTCGGCCGCCCACTACCACCTACCACTGTTTGCCCTCATTCTGCGCACAGAGAAGAAACATGAGAAGAGAAGAGGAAGAAGGGGCACTCATTGTGCGAGAGAAGAAAAGGAGAGGAGAAAGGGGCACTCATTGTGCATTTGTGCGAGAGAAGAAGAGGAGAGGAGGAAGGGGAAAAAAAGGAGGGGTAGAAGAGAGGGAGGAGGGGAAGAACAGGAGGGGAGAAGAGAAGGAGAGGAGGACAGGGTTGGAGGAGGAGGTGAGGGAGGAAGGAAGAGTATAAGTTATTCCATCCATTTGGATCCAGGTATTTTTTTATTATGTTGTATTTGCACTATTATTTAGATGAAATGTTGGTGTTAGTAAAAATTGTAGATTTAGAAAATGTAGTACAATTTTAGTATGGAAATATTAGTGCCAAAAAGTTGTAGTATACATTTTGTAGTATGGAATATTTTGTAGTATAGAAATATTAGCACCCTTTGTAGTATGAAAAGTATAGTTTAGTGTTGTACGATGTTATTTGACATGTCGTAAATTTCAATCATACATGCAGGCCTACATCATCAATGGCCACTACAACATTGAGAGTGTATTATTGTGCTGGAATTATTCGTGAAGGTCCGAATGGTGTGGATTTGAGCGATCTTCCGCAAGTAACTCTCGTACTTCCGGATGACGAGAATGCTCGAATGACAGATGTGCAGCATTGGCTGACCCAGAGTTTTTCATTGGACCCCAAGTTGTGCAAGGGCTTTGGAGCCGGTCTCCCACGGACATCAGATGGGAGTTGAAGACATTGGTGCGCTCTGCTTCGTGGAAGGGCTTTGTGCAAGGGTGTCGGCGCCGTGGATACGAGTGTGTCCTGCTTGTGCAACCGCGCTCACTACAAGCAGCTGCGCAAGCTCGTGCGTCCGCCTATGCTGCTTCGGGAGGTGCTAGTAGCTCGGGTGGGCCGCACGTTGGCGGAGCTGATGAAGTTGCTCGTGATGAAGGCAATGCGGTACATGGAGGAGAGTTGCAGCCATCAAGCTATAGGGAGGGAACAGGGCAAGGCGATGCAGTACATGGAGGCGAGTTACAGCCGTCAAGCTATAGAGAGGGAACTGGGCAAGGCGATGCAGTACATGGAGGAGAGTTACAACCGTCAAGCTATAGGGAGGGAACTGGGCAAGCTGATGAAGGAGAGCATAATGAGTATATCGTGCAGCAAATGGAATCTGATGACCAGAGGGCATGGGATGAAGAGCAAGCTGTAGAGGACGAGGAGGAGGATAGTTCCGATGATGAAGAAGTTCCTATCCCCCAGGAATGGAACCGGTTTAATGCGGAGGGTGTTTCCGCACATGATGAGCATGAATCACCATGGGAGTATTATGAGACAGCGGTTCGGTTGCATGCTATGTTTGCTGACAAGGAAGCACTGCAGGATGCCATCAAGCTTTGGGCCCTTTCAATGCAGCGGACATTTCGCGTCGTTAAATCAAGCCAAGAGCAGTACATTGTGAAGTGCGAGCAGGCTAGTTGTCCTTGGAGGGTGCACGCACGTAGACCAAAGTATGAGACTCACTGGATTGTTTCCAAGGTGAAGCCGCACTCCTGCATTCTAAACACTGTCTTGGCGAGGCATCATAACCTGACGTCCGGATTTATAGCCAATTTGATGTATGGGGAGATAGTGGAGAAGAAAGATATTGCGGCCACGCATATTGTGGTAGCTATCGAGAATAAATTCAAGTATAAGATTAGCTACGCGAAGGCGTGGCGTGCAAACCAAAAGGCGTTGGAAAAACGTTTTGGCACTTTCGAGGTGGCGTACGACAACCTTCCTTGTATGCTTAAGGTGTTGCAGCAAAGGAACCCGGGCACGTACATCGCCGTGCACGACAAGCCGTCCATAAGTCCACCGGAATTTGCAGTGTTGCAAAGAGCATTGTTTGCATTTGGTGCTAGCATTGAAGCATTCAGGCACATGCTGCCAGTGATCTCAGTAGATGGGACCTTCTTGACAGGCAAATACAAAGGGCAGCTCCTAACGGCCATAGGCGTTGACGGTAACAATCAAATACTGCCGCTGGCCATTGCATTTGTGGAGTGTGAGAATTATGAGAGCTGGCTGTGGTTTCTCAGACATGTGAAGGCTGGAGTTGTAGGCACCTGTCCTGGTGTGTGCGTAATCCATGATCGCCACGCCGGTATTATAAAGGCGATACGAAAACTTCAAGAAGACCCTGAGGAGACCTTTCATTGGCCGGACATGAGGAACCGGTGGTGCAGTCGTCACTTAGGGGCAAACTTTTTCAAGCAATTCCCGAAACAATCTTTGATGAAGCTATTCAAGAGGTTGGCTAGGCAGAACTAGTAGAGGAAATTTGATGCTTTATGGGGGTTATTGGATGAGCACACCAGGAAGAACGTCGAAGAGAGGAGCAAGGGGCCGGTCACTCCTGGGGCGGCACAACCGCAATGCTTGCTAGCAATCGATGAGCCTAACCGAAGTGGTCTAAGAAGGAGGAGCTCACGAAACATCAAGTGCTTCTCGCAGTGGATCGAGGGGGAACCATTGGAGAAGTGGTCGCTATTGCACGACACGGATGGCGCAAGGTACGGAATAATGACAACTAACCTTGCCGAGGTGTACAATTGGGTTCTCAGGGGTCTCCGTTTTCAGCCCCTTGTCGCCATCGTGGAAGGTGTTCTTCACAGCACAATCCGCTACTTCATGGAGTGGCACGCGAGTGCCGCACTTCATGCGGCCAATCCCGGAGCCCTGTATTCGTCAAAAATTACTGCGTACATGGAGACGAAGGCACAGAAGGGTCAATTGCACACAGTGCATGTCATGGGCAACAGGGAGCATCGTTTCGAGGTGATACTCCGTGACAGAGCTGGATTTGGGACATCTCGTTCACTTATTACTCACGAGGTATGCCTTGGAGATCATGCAAACGAAGCTAGTTGCACATGCAACAAGCTTAAGTTGTTACACAAGCCATGCTCTCATGTCCTCGCTGCATGCGCGACCGTGGGCATGGATCCTTCCAACTTCATGTCCGAGTACTTTTTCAAGGAGAGAATACTGCAAGCTTGGTGTGGGGAGCTCCGGGGGTTCAGGGTGGTGGGAAACTGTGCCACTTTGGATATTTCAGCGAGGACCTGGGTTCCGGATATTAACATGATCAAGGGTGGGAAGGGTCGGCGACAGAGCCAACGTATTAGAAATGATATGGACGAATCACAAGCTGGAACATCTGGTGCATGTTGTGGGCGATGCGGTCAGGAGGGGCACACAGCTAGACGATGCAATGCATGTCCTGATCAGTAGTTGCAATGCATGCTAAATTTCATGTACCATTTGTAAAACTTGTATGTTACATTCCTTTTCTGTAATGTAGTTGGTGTTGTGCTGGTAGCTTAGTATTGCTTACTTACTAGATATATTTGCTGTTCGTTAAAATGCGATAGCACCCACATGGAGAACAACACATACATTGCACATACATAACATATGGAAGTACTACAACCAAGAATTTAAATCACGACAACAGGCCCAGCGCCACACCATCAACACAACACGACAACCAAGAACTAAAATACGACACAACCATACCCCTCGTTGCCTATATGCCAAAAGAGTCTCGTGGCACCCACATGGAGAATTGCTGAGGGGGCCGCCTCGGACGTGGCTGGCCGTCGTGGTAGTGGCACGCACATATGCAGCTCGGGTTCGCGCAGCAACATGTCGGATCATAAGAGCTTCCTATGTTCACGACCTCCTCGTTGCCCCTCTCGCGTTGAATCTGTTGGCGGAGGTCGTTGTTCTCCTCACCGAGAGTCTCGATTCGGTCCTGCAACTCCAAGACTCGATCCCATAATGTATCCACATAACGACAAATATACCATTCATGAGGAGCGTCGATCCACCGGGAGGAGTCGCATTTCGCCATCTGCGGGAAAGGACGGTAAACATGGAGGGTCCAATAGCAATAACAACAAATGTACTATTACTAATTTGTACCCCGGAGCGTGGGCATCGGAAGAAACGGCGCCCGCCATCGAACGGGCCATCCAGGGCCTGCACGACCGTGTACTCATTGTGTCTGCATTTCGGTCACGCTAGTTGAGTACGCCGGCTTGGTATCAGGCGGTAGTGTGGACCAAAGATCTCCCTCCTTTCCAAAGGAAGGTCTTCCTTCAGTGACCCAAAATCGACTAGCCCCTCAGCTTCCGACATGGTATTTTCCACCACGAAAGAGATGGTACTTCTTTGTTCGATTTACGGGGTTCTATGTGTACAATGTCATGAGACCCCAACCGTGCTATTTATACCAAACGAGAGAACTTGCGCAGTGACGTGCCATAAGAGGACAGCTTTGAGCAGAGAGATGACAAAAGAGGGCAGCTTTGCGCAGTGACATGGCAAGAGAGGGTACCTTTGCTCGGTGAGATGAGAAGAGAGGCAGCTTTGCTCAGAGAGATGACAAAACAGGGCTGCTTTCTGCACCCTTTCTGCACAAGAGAGGGCAGCTTTGCTAGTGAGATGATAAAAGATGGCAGCTTTGCGCAGTGACATGACAAGAGAGGGCAGCTTTGCTCAGTGAGATGACAAGAGAGGGCAGCTTTGCTCAGAGAGATGACAAAACATGGCTGCTTTCTGCACCCTTTCTGCACAAGAGATGGCAGCTTTGCTCAGTGAGATGATAAAAGAGAGCAGCTTTGCGCAGTGACATGACAAGAGAGGGCAGCTTTGCGCAGTGACATGACAAAAGAGGGCAGCTTTACGCAGTGACATGACAAGAGAGGGCAGCTTTGCTCAGTGAGATGACAAGAGAGAGCAGCTTTGCGCAGAGAGATGACAAAACAGGGCTGCTATCTGCACACACATGACAAAGGAGGCCAGCTTTGCTCAGTGACATGACATGACAAAAAGATGTCAGCTTTGCTCAGTGAGATGACAAAACAGAGCAGTTTTGCTCACTGCTAGGACCACACGGACCAGCTTTACACGTAGGGGTAGAGAGAAAACGGACCCTATAAATTGGTGTGCATTCCATTTCCCAGCAAACATTGCACATCCAAACCCCATACTACACCGCGCTTCCCTCACCCCACCGGGATGGACAAAGGCAAGAAGAAGCAATGGGATAAGATGGTGAAGGATTGGGAGGAGACCCGTGACATAGCACGGTCAGCTGCCGCCCGCGACGAGAAAATAAGGGCTATACAGGCCCGGGTAGAACAAGTCCATCGTGCTACAATGAAAGGTCCCCCCAAAGAGCGCCCGCGTAGCAACAACCCCATCCCGGACGTCCCCACCGAGCGTTCGCCACAACTACCACCTGAGGGGGAGACACCTCCCCTTTGTTGGTGCGGGGACGTGTACAAGTTCTTCAAGTCTAAGCACCGCATCAGTCTAGGTATGCGTTACTGGGGTTGTACAAACTGCTCCAGTGACTACCCCAACCGCCGTTTTGACACCGCAACCTATCGGCAGCCGGAAACGACCACATGCACCATTTTCCCCTACCTTTTCTCCTTCACAACACGCACTAACAATATCTCTCTTTTATTTATAGTCTCCGGAGCCCCAATGTGGCTACCGCAAATGGATCGATCTTGAGATCCACCCTGCGGACCAATGGACCCTCGACTTCGAGGAATGGAATGTCACAAAGGAGAATGAGTTGCTGGAGGAGGAGCGCCGCAAGAACGAGCACACCCTGCGTATACAATGCGAGACGCAAGCTCATCTCGAAGCGTGCACCCGTAGGGAGCGGGAGGCTCGCGAGAGGGAACGCGAGAGAAAGAGGAAAATTGCGGCTAAGGCAAAAGAGGCCGCGGAGGAGTTCAACGCCGAGCGGGCGAGGAAGGGAAAGTGACCCCGGTCCACACAGTAGGTGGTAGGAGCAGTTGGGTGGGTTAGTCGCATATCATGCTATGTGTTATGCATGTACTAAAATTGTACGCGGCATGTTACTCCCAACTGTATTATGAAATTTATTTCTATTCACATAAGGTTATTATCTCGTCTGTTCGCATTCAATGATTCAGATAGCAAGTCATTTAACAATATTAACATACATGTTCTCTTCGTAAACTAATTCTCAGAAACATGAAAATATCACTTACCAATGTATATATCAAACGTTCTACAGTCAATTGTTCTTAAAAAAATTTCCCAAAATTTTTAATGCACCTACAACATACAATAAACATAAACTTTTATTACAACTATACTAAATTTTTTTCCAGTTTAAAACTACAAAATTGACAAAACTCTACAAAATCACGGGGACTGAGTACAGTCGCCCATCCATTGGGCCACTGCACTTTTAGTCGCCCATCCATTGGGCGACTGATTGCAGTCGCTCGAACGTAGAGCGACAGAAATTGTGTCGCCGCCCGGTTGGGCGAAAGGTGGCAGTCGCCCAATGGGGGGAGGGGGGCGACTGAAGCCTATTTTTGTAAAAACTTTTCCCGCGGGTATATTTATGTATTTTCGAATAAAAATGGATTATCTGTACAAAAATTCTTTATCTTCTAATACTCCACCTACAGCTTCTTAGAAATACCATCAGTCACCACACCATCACACCACTGACTAGTTACAGCAACTGTCGGAATATTACAGCCTCGTATTCACGACAGAGTACTGCCACCACCATTAGAGCATCTCCAGCAGGAGCCCTCAAATCAAGACCCCTATTTTTTATTTGAGGGCTCTCCTAACATTTGAGAGCTTGATTTTTTGCATCTACTCCAACAGCAGCTCTCAAATTAGGGCCCTCAAATTCATCCTAATAGACACTGCCATGTGGGACCCATTCATCATCCTAAACCAAAATTTGAGGGCTGAGGACAAAAACACAGGTCCAGCAGGGCCCCTACTCAGGCCCTCAAAAGTAGGGCCTCCTCCAGGGTCCCCAGAAATGAGGGCTTGATGGGTGAATTTGAGGGACTCCTACTTTTGAGGGCCTGAGTAGGGGTCCTGCTGGACCTGTGTTTTTGTCCTCAGCCCTCAAATTTTGGTTCAGGGGCTTGTTTGAGGGCCCTGCTGGAGTTGCTCTTAATAAGTCTAGGTGTGTCGTCCCAGCAGCACCAACCAACTTCCACCTCTTTTTTCGATTTTTAAATATCGTTTTTCTAGTAACCAGCTTTTAAACAGACTATTTTTTAAAATAAATTTTATAAATTAATTATAGTACACACTCATATTGGCTAAAATCATATACAAGTCTTAATCTTTCCATATTCTCTTGTATTAATAGCAAAAAATTATAAACTGCAGCTTAAAAAATCATATATCTTAGCTAAAAGGCCGTAATCTAAAATAAGAATTTTTTGTACGGATAACCCATTTTTTATTCGAAAATACAGAAATATACCCGCGACAAAATTTTTTACACAAATAGGCTCGAGTCGCCAAACCATTGGGCGATTTACGCTTGTCGCCCCACCAACAAGCGACTTATAAAGAATGTGGTAACCGTTGGGCGATTAAATGTAATCGCCTCCCCGTTAAGCGATTAAATTGAATCACCCCCCCCCGTTCGACGACATAAAGAGAGTCGCCCAACGGGGGGGGCGACTGCATGTGACTACAGCCCGACGGCCAATCCCTCTTTTCTTCCCCACGCCTGCTCGCCAATCTACCTCTAGGCGACTGCATGGTGATCCCGTCTTTCGGTTTTGTGAATTTTGTAATTTGAAACTCGTAAAAAATGTGGTATAGTCACATATACTGTTAAGTCACACAAGAACTGGTATTTAATATTTGTCATATTACTTGATATAGAAATAATTTTCTATACGAAAAGAAGAGATAATAGCATTGTTTGAATTTAAATGAACTTTATAATATAACGCAGTAACATGCCGCGTATTTATCCATTACATGCATGACATACACCCCTCACTCCCCACCTTAAGATGCTCCGTCACCGCGCCCGCGTCCTGCCATACGGCCCCGCTTGGCCGTCCTCCGGTGCAACGGATTACGAGGCGGGTGACGAGGGTCCAAAAAAGTAAAACGATCAGGTGGGTTTCGCACCCGCGGCTGCGCCGGTGGAGTCAGCTGCACCTCTGGCTGTGTGGCCTCCGGTGCACCGGGGTGGCCACTGCCGGAGAGAACCTCCGGTGCTGCGTCGGAGGACGGCCCAGGCCAGTCCGCAAAAAACTGGTCCACCTCGATGTGGCCCGGGGAGAAGCGTCCCTACTGCTGGTAAGGACCTGCAATAGTAATATCGTTAGTTCGTTGCATGTCGTCTTAGGATAAAAACAAGATCGGACGATGCGTACCCGTACATGGCGCCATGAAATCATCCGTGTGGAAGCCGGGGATGTACGTAGGAGGTGTATGAGGCCGTGACCAAGCAGAACTCCCTGGCTGGTCCGGGGTAGGTGGACGTGTCCACGTAGAACTCCCTGGCTGCTCCGGGGGAGGTGGACGTGTCCACGTACTACCTCCGGAGTAGTGTCACGCTGGTCGGGGTGGCACTGGTGGTCGGGGTGGCACTGGTGGTCGGGGTGCACTGGGCGTAGGTGTGGAGACCACCGGTAGCCTCGTGCAGGACAATAGGCTGACGATACGTCTACACCCTGCCTCCATCCGTCGCGCAAAGCTAACGGCCTCCTCGCGGGTCAACTCCCTACCTGTGCCCCACCTCTGCACTAGTGCGGAGGACTCCGACCACAGCGCGGCACTGGTAGATGGAAAGTGTGCGTCTCGGGCCGCCAACAGTCCACCAAAGCCGTCAGCAGGGAACGGTCGAACGGGAAGCGTCGTGATCGCTCCACGCCCGCCTCGTCCCCCTCCCCGGCCAAGGCACCTCTGTCCTCATCCGTGGTCTGCACCATCCGGGCAAGAGGGAGAAGTCCGGCATCCCGCAGTCTGCAAATAAAGTGAAGGTCAGCATTAAATGTTTTTATGGTAATACTAAAACGTTGGCGTAGTGCAAACCTGGCAGTCCAACGGGGGTCGAGTCCCCAGGCCACACGAGGTGTGCGTGTCCGGACCACTCCCAGCTCAGTCGACTCGTCCGTGCTCCCCGGTGGCGGCGCACGACAGGAAGCGCGGTGCACGCGGTCCAAGTGCTCGTCCAACAGCGGGTACCGCCAGTCACCCGCCATAACTGCAAAATTATCTAAATGTAAATTTGTACACTACATTTTCTACAATAATACATGAAAAATAGTATACAAAATTTCGACACAACAATTTTCTACATTTAAATTTTCTTCATTTCAATTTTGTAAACTGCATCTACATTTATACATTGAATGATCTACAATAAATTTCTAAAGTAAATTTTCCACAATAATACATTACAAATATTATACAAAAAACTATATTTTTCTACATTTAAATTTGTACATCTAAATTTGTAAACTGCATCTACATTTCTAAATTTAATGTTCTAAACTAGATTTTCTAAACTAAATATCTAAACTAAATATCTAAGCTAATTTTCTAAACTAAATTTTCTAAACTAAATATCTCAACTAAATATCTAAGCTAAATTTGTAAACTAAATTTTCTAAACTAAATATCTCAACTAAATATCTAAACTAAATTTGTAAACTAAATATCTACACTACATTTTCTAAACTAAATTTATCTAAACAAATTTTCTAAAGTAAATTTTTCACAATAATGCATTACAAATATTCTACAAAAAACTATATTTTTCTACATTTAAATTTGTACATCTAAATTTGTAAACTGCATCTACATTTCTAAATTTAATGTTCTAAACTAGATTTTCTAAACTAAATATCTAAACTAAATATCTAAGCTAATTTTCTAAACTAAATTTTCTAAACTAAATATCTCAACTAAATATCTAAACTAAATTTGTAAACTAAATATCTACACTAGATTTTCTAAACTAAATTTATCTAAACAAATTTTCTAAAATAAATTTTCTAAAATTAGGAAAATACCTGCAAATCACGCGGCTTCTCCTCCTCTCTCTCCCCTTCTCTTCTTCCCTCTCCTCCCCCTCTCCTTCTCTTCTTCCCTCCTCTCCCTCTCCTCTTCTTCCCCTCTCCTCCTCCTCTTCCTTCCTCTCTTCTACTTCTGTCTTCCTCGCGCGGCGGAAAGTGAATGGCGAGCAGGCGTGGGGAAGAAAAGGGGCTTGGCCGTCGGGCTGTATTCACATGCAGTCGCCCCCCCCCCCCCGTTGGGCGACTCTTCTTTATGTCGCCGAACGGGGGGGCGATTCAATTGAATCGCTTAACGGGGAGGCGATTGCATTTAATCGCCCAACGGTTACCAGATTCTTTATAAGTCGCTTTTTGGTGGGGCGACAAGCGTAAATCGCCCAATGGTTTGGCGACTTGAGCCTATTTGTGTAAAAAACTTTGTCGCGGGTATATATTTCTATATTTTCGAATAAAAAATAGGTTATCCGTACAAAAAAATTCTCTAAAATAATAGGCTCATACTGATCGTGAGCCACACGTGTCCTGACGTGACACGTGCATGTAGGAACGACATTTCAGACATTTAACTAAGCTAGTGGAAACGCTTTGCTGCCTGTCCATTAATTGCCCAGCCCCCAAAGAGCCATTGGAGCAGCAGCACGGCAACCACTAGCGCATCATGGCTCGCCGGCCCCGCCGCGTTCAGGACGTCTTCCCCGTTGGCGACGCCGCCGCACCGGTGCCCTGGCCGAAAGAGTACGACGACATCATCTCCACCCAACCGAGCAACCCCAAATTTTATCATTGTGTTTTCGAAAATTACAAAAATATAATGTTATGAAAGTATTTTTTGTGAAAAATTTACTGATATCAATTTTGTACATCGAATCTATATATTTTAGACAATATTTTTGATCAAAAGGGATACAATTTGACTACACACATTCTGACTTCTGTGACTGAAGGGAGTAATGTATTTATCTTCTAATACTCCTCCTGTAGCTTCTTAGAAATACCACCGGTCACTCCACCATCACACCAGTGACTAGTGACAGAAACTGGGAATTTTGGACACATCTAGCACTATTGCAAGAAAAAATTCCAATTCTGACCCCCTTCGCACGTTAATTCCGTTTTTAGCCCCCCGGTCGACCGCGCAACTCGCCAGCGCTTGACACGTGTCCGGTCGTGCGGTCCCGGACCGCACGACCGCACTGTAGCTGGGTCGTGCGGTCCCAGGCCTCACGACCCTACTGTTCATGCCATCGGAAATTCAATCGTGCGGTCGGGAGAAGAGTCATGCGGTCAGAAATTCAATCGTGCGATCGGGACGGAGAGTCATGCGGTCAGAAATCAATCGTGCGCTCAGCGGGGCGGTGCACAGTGGAGTCGTGCGGTCCCGGACCGCACGACCGGCCACGTATCGCCTCCACAGAAACGCGCGGTCGGGAAGGGGGCTACTTTACAAATAATACGCTCAGAGGGCTAAAAACGAAATTTTAGAGATCTATAGTGCTAGATATGTCAAAAATTCGCATATATAAACAGCCTCATGTTTCACGAGAGGGTACCGCCACCACCACCATTAGTAAAATAAGGTGTGTGGTCCCAGCAGAACCAACAAACTTCTGCCTTTTTCTTTCGATTTTTAAATGTCGTTTTTCTAGCAACTAATTATCAAATAAAGTATCTTTTTAAAATAAACTTTATAAATTAATTATAGTACATACTACAATTACTTTATATATCTCGATCAAAATTATATATAAGTTTCTACCTTTTCATACTCTTTCATACGAATAGCCAAAAATCATAAATCACAGCTCAAAACAAATACCATACACTATAGCTAAAAGCCTGTAAGCCTAAAATAATAGGCCCATGCTGATCGTGAGCCACTCGTATCCTGACGTGACACGCGCATGTACGAACGACATTTCAGACATTTAACTAAGCTAGTGGAAACGCTTTCCTGTCTGTCCATTAATTGCCCAGCCCCCAAAGAGCCATTGGAGCAGCAGCATGGCAACCACTAGCGCATCATGGCTCGCCGGCCCCGCCGCGTTCAAGGACGTCTTCCCCGAAGGCGACGCCGCCGCACCGGTGCCCTGGCCGAAAGAGTACGACGACATCATCTCCACCCTACCGAGCAACCCCTTAGGGCAGCTCCAGTACCAGGGCACCTGGGTGCCGAAGAACTGGGTCCCGGGGATCATCGAGATCCAGAGAAGCTTCACGCCGAGCCGCGGCGACGTCGTCCTCGCGAGCCCGCCCAAGTGCGGCACCACGTGGCTCAAGGCGCTCGCATTCGCCACCATGGCGCGTGGCGTGTACCCGCCCGGTGCGGAGGAGCACCCGCTCCGCCGCCACAACCCGCACGACTGCGTCCCGTTCGTGGAGGTGCTCTCTGCCGCCGGGTGGGGGAGCAAGATGGACGCGCTGCCGTCTCCGAGGCTCATGGCCACGCACATGCAGCACTCGATCCTGCCCCCCTCCATCGCTAAGAATCCCGACTGCAAGATGGTCTATGTGTTTAGGTACGAACTCATCAAACTGTACTTCTTAAGCTACTCCAAGTTAGGCGTTGCGGTGAGTTTTACCGCTTACAAAAGAGGTGCCTTAACATTTATCGAAACAGTAGAACCACTTTAACGCTGACAAATAATATCTATCTGAATGTCTAGATTAATCGTATGAAAATTGATCGGCAGAGACCCAAAGGACATGTTAGTTTCAATGTGGCACTTCATCAGAAAGCGTCGACCCCACGTTTCGTTCTCCGACGTTTTCGAGCTCACTTGTGAGGGCAGGTCCCTGAGTGGCCCCATCTGGGACCACATCCTCGGGTACTGGAACGCCAGCAAGGAGAGCCCGGAGAGAGTCTTGTTCCTGAAGTATGAAGAGATGCTGCAAGATCCGATCAGCAACATCAGGAAGCTGGCGCAGTTCCTTGGACGGCCGTTCTCCATCGCTGAGGAGGAAGAAGGGGTGGTGATGGACATCGTGAAGCTATGCAGCTTCGAGAAATTGAAAAACCTAGAGGTCAACAAGGCAGGCACTTTTGGAGTTTTCGCCAAGATCTCACATGAATCATTCTTCAGGAAAGGGGAGGCCGGGGATTGGGTGAATCATATGACCACCGAGATGGCGCAACGTTTAGATGCAATCTTAGAAGAGAAGTTCCGTGGATCAGGCCTAGCTCTCATGTGACATCTTTTATGTTGACGTTGGGATACCATCTGTGGTTGATTTAAACTATATTTCTGGAAGTTCATGTCACTTACTACTTCATTTGCTTTAGCATCCAGCGAAGGTAAAATTTGAACTGTATTTTGGTACTCCAATGTCTTACCTTACGAATAAGGATTTGATGAGCACGTTGTTAAATTTGTGCGCTTACACTTTCTCAAAAATCATCATAAAAATAATGAATGCAGTACTTAATTTTGTATGTGCACCTGCAAAAATTGGGATACAAATTCATCTACAACGAAGAGAACCGTAAATTCACAAGTTACAGATGTGAATAGTAGATGGACGGATGATTTCACATTAAAAATTTGTAGATATGTAATACATGTAAAGTAGTACGAATTTCCCTGAGTTCAGGCACTAAACATTCGATCAGCAGTATGGCAGCCACTAATCTTGGACGTCTTCCCCGAAGGCTGTTCCTTGGACGGCAGGGACGCTGCGCCGACGCCCCGGCCGAAAGAGTACGTCAGTTGCCTGCCCATGCCGCTCCGCTCAGCCACCTGCTGAGCGCTTCAGCGACCAACCCATGCCGACCGCTACAATGATCAACCGCCTGCCCATACCGGGCAATTAGCTGACCGAGAATGACCTGTGTCACCTACGAGCACCTGCGTTGACGACTGCTACCAACTGCTACAGTGATTGACGTGCGACCACAACCGCTGGCTTTATCCTCGACTTGTCTTTGATCACTGCATTGGAGCTTCAACCACGGCACCAATGACTACGACGCTTGTCGTTACGGCAACCACACAACGTGGTCGTAACCGACCACGCACAACGTGGTCATAACGACCACGGCTGCTCGACCACGGATTCCCTTCGGCCACTTCACTGATCACGCGGGTCTTCGAACACCAACCGTCTTACTGTAGCTTTGACCGTGGCTTCGATCACGACATCGATCAGGCCTTCGACCATGGCTTCGACCACAACCAGTGCACACGACTATCGACCATCGACCACGGTAGCTACGACTACCGACCATTGACCACAATAGCTTCGACTACCGACCATCGACCACGGTAGCTCCGACTACCGACCATGTACCACGGCAGCTTCGACTACTGGCCATCGACCATGGTAGCTAGGTAGCTACGACTACCGACCATCGACCACGGCAACAACGACTACCGACCATCGACCATGGTAGCTACGACTACCGACTATCGACCACGGCAGCAACGACTACCAACCATTGACCACGGCAGCTTCAGCTGCCGACCATTGACCATGACAGCTCCGACTATCGACCATCGACCACGGCAGCTCCGACTACCGACCATTGACCATGACAGCTCCGACTATCGACCATCGACCACAGCAGCAACGACTACTGACCATCAACCACGTCAGCTCTGACTACCAACCATCGACCACGGCAGCTTCGACTACCGACCATCGACCACAAAATGTCGACGATGCCTCCGACCATGGCATCGGCCATGGCTTGTCGATGACGCCTCCGACCATGGTATCGACCACAGCTTGTCGATGATGCCCTCGATATGGCATCGACCATGGCTTGTCGACTACGCCTTCGACCATGGCATCGACCACGGCTTGTCGACTACACCTTCTCTTCATTGGCTAGGTCTCTGGTTATGACCACTATATAGTGCTCGACACACGAGTACGATTTGGCTACAACCATTGTACAGTACTCGACACACGAGTACAATTTGTCTTTGACCAATGTCTTCAACCACTGGCTACGACCACTAGCTATGACTGCTGGCACCTCGTGTCCTTGACTCCAAACTCTAGCCACCGCCTCCGTCGTCGCCCCATCGTTGGCGCAGGCGCACGGCTGCCTCCTCCACCATCATCACCATCATCGCTGCAGACATCTCCTCCGCCAACTCCTCGTGGATGGCCTTGTCTCCTCTATTGTCGCTCCCCAAGCCGTCTCTTGCTCCACTGTCGCTCTCCTAGTTGTCGACGATGTGGCCTCCTCCACCGTCTCCGTTGTCGTTAAGGCTGAAATCTAGATGTGTTTTATATTATTGTGGATTTGGAACTTGATCAGAAATCTAAGGTTTCTGTGTTCTTTGGTTCTTGTGTACTCTGATTTATTTTTTATCCAAGATATCCAGTATTAGAGGATCTCTATCTTTTATTCAAGTTGCCAGAATCAAGCCTGTAAAATTTGTTTGCTCTTTAACATGGATTGTTGTTAAATAAATAGACATTGGGTCCATGTTACAAAGTAGTCCATATGATGCTCTCTTTTTTTTTTGGTTTTTGTGTGGACTTATGATGCATGATTTGATGATACTTGGTAGTACAACTTACAGGTAATCCATTCTCAGAAGAAAGCACTGTTCTTGTTTTGTGCTAATCCGATCCAGACAATTTAAATACTAATTTAGTCCATGTTACTATGCCTTACTCTGTGTGAAATAAATAGACAACGTTGTTTCTTTTCCACAACATGAAACTCTGTTGGAATAATCTCTAGTTGTATAAGTAGTTGGTGTTAATTTTTTTTTCAATTGTGGGAGATCTTAACCAAATTCAAGTCTGGTTTGGTTATTTTGACTCTATGATGAATTGATAAGAGGTATTAGAGGAACTATATGTATGTTAAGTCAACTTCTTATACAATTAAGTAGGAGCATAGCCGGCCAGCGGTTGGACCTCGAGCCCAGTCTACTGGAGAGCGCAGGAGATCGGTATTCTAACCTATAGCTACAGTGTTATATAATGAGTAATTTTGATCTCGGCCTCGAGCCATTGCCCCGACGCCCAGCTTCGCCCTTGCAATTAAGCCTTTGAAGCCTGGAATATCTCTGACTTCGTAATGCATCAGGTACAGATGAATTGTGAGTTGGAGAAAATATTGAGTTGGAGAAAGTATTGAGCCTGTCTATGCTCATTGTATTCTACTACTAATCAGCTATTTATTATGAACTTAAAGTGTATCTATATCTGCATTCTCTTTTAATTCAGTGACTTGCACCACTAATTTTTACCATGCCGACAAGCCCCAAGATAGGACTGCGCTAGTACCAGGGCACCTGGGTACCGAAGAACTAAGTCCCGGGGATCATCACCATCCAGCGAAGCTTCACGCCGCTCCACGACGACGTCGTCTCGCGAGCCCACCCAAGTGCGGCACCACGTGTCTCAAGGCGCTCGCCTTTGGCACCATGGCTCGCGGCACATACCCGCCCGCTGCGGAGGAGCATCGCTCCTCTGCCACAACCCGCAGGACCGCGTCCCGTTCATGGGAATGCTCTTCGTTGCCTGGTGGGGGAGCAAGACCAACGCGCTGCCGTCGTTGAGGCTCGGAACTGTTGATACATTTGGCATTGTAATTACTTTTCTTTCAAATTTAGACATCGGACATTTTTTTGGTAAATCTAGTCTTTTTAAAACTTAGTAGCTATGGCAGACGATACGTGTCACATGCCATGCTATAGTAGTTCGACAAATCCTGTCGAACCACTATAAATGGGCATGTCGTAGGTAATAATTAGTGCATGTAATTAATTAGCATTGATTAATCATCATTAGCACTAATTTGTGTTAATTAATTATTATTCTTAGCACTAATTAAGCATGTATTGCATCATTAGTATTGACTGTGCTGTGACCGGCACACCTGCCGACCTTGGTAAGTTTATCGAGGGAGCTAGATTTGTAGAAACGGACGCGTTGAAAGATCAATTTTGAAAAAAGAGAGTAGTATTTATTATTTATGTGAACAGTTCTAAACTCATGGCTTAAACGGATCGGATATTTCCCAACCGACTGACCGCCGAATCCGAGTCGGATCGAATTCAGATAGTTATGTCGGATAATTATCGGATTTGGAATCGGATTCGGATAGTTGTTTTCGGATACGGATTCGAATTTGGAAAAGAACTATCCGACGGACACGGATACTATCCGGGATTTTATCGGATAATACCCGGATATATTTTTCGGATATCCGGCCTGGCCTGAAATTTGTTTGGGCCGACAATTTCGGCCTGTAAGGCTTAAGTTTGAGGTTGATGGGCCGAGAGTGGTGACCTGTTAACACAGCCCGTTTTCATTTGATTCCCATGTGACTCTTTTCTTCCCTTCTTTCACATCGAATCAGCTCGGTCGGATAAAAAAACATTCTCTTTTCTTTTCTGACGAACGCAGTGAACGAACTTACATCGACGAGCGTGATGAAGAATGACGGAAGCAGCTACTACTGTCCTACTGTTTCTCTTTAAGAAGAAACAGGAAAGGAGCTGTCCATTTGGCCATTTCTTCATTCTTCTCCTCCCTTGAGTCGTAGTGGAATGCTACTAATTTCGTGACCATGCGGTCGTGCCATCAAACTGGGCGAAATGCTTATTCGAGGGCAATCCTCGCACGATGATATTGCAACAAAAATGTGTAGGCAAGATTGCATTTTGAAGATTGTACCGATCAATGTGCAAAGCAGCATTTGTTTATGATGCATGGGAGAGATCATACACGCAATTTGATTAGTCTAGTATGCAAGTAGCAAGTCAAATATTGCGACTTTGTGAGCTACCACTTGCCAACTACGACCTTTTAAAGCCGGATTCCAGATCCACGCTGAGCTTTACTTTTCTGTCCACAAAGTTTTATCATCCTTTTTTTTTAGATTAAGGAATAAAAGCATTCCGGCCTCCCCATCCACAAGCGAATGAGTATAACCGTTCATTACAACCAAAAGGTACTTAGACCAAACCCCACTGGGTGCAACACAAATAGGTCCAAAAGATCCACAATGATCCACAACAAAAGACAATGAAAACTTAGTTCTCTATCCTTCTTTGGTAGCTCCAACCCAACTTCCCAAAGACTTCGATCACCATACTTTCCAAGCGTCTGCACCCTTCCTTCAACGACACTCTCTCTTCCTCTTTAGACAATTGGGACCAAAACCTGATCCAGTACGTCCCCCTGAAAATTACCTGCAGGAAAGAATTAGTACATGATCTGTTAAACACAGCATCATTTCTACTCAACCATAAAGCCCAACACATCGCGGCCACTCCCACTATTACTTGGTTTCTAAACTTTGGAGCAAAACTCTTTACCCAAGAACCAAACAAGTGGACAGTATCCTCTGGAGGTTGAACATTGAAACTAATGGACAAAGCAATCCACAGGAATCTAGCCATATGACAATCAAAAAAGAGATGCTGCACTGTTTCCTCTAACCCACAGAAACTACACTTAGTGTCCCCCTTCCAACCCCTCTTTTTCAAGTTGTCTTTCGTTAGGACTACCCCTCTCTTTAAGTACCAAAGAAAATTTTTTATCTTTAAAGGCAACTTGGCCTTCCAGAACACAATTTTCCCAGGAATTCTCTCTTTCTCCATGAGATTTCTATACAAAGACTGAGTTGAAAAGGTCCCATTCTTCTTTAATAACCAAATAAACTCATCTTTATTAACATTTAAAGAAATGGGCGAAACTAAGGAAACAAGACTAAGCCAATCCTCCAACTTTTCTCCAATTAACGCCCTCCTAAACGACACGTTCAAAGGGGACGAACCTAGCACATTAGCTACGGTAACACCCTTTCTTCTTACAATTCTGTACAAAGCGGGGTATTTTAACATTAGAGGTTCCTGTCCAATCCAAAGATCTTCCCAAAATCTAGTTTGGTTTCCACTGTTAACTTTAAATCTCCCCTTTTCAAGCAACAGATCTTTCACATCCATAAGCCCTGCCCAAAATTGGGAATCACCCGGCTGTCTTACCACTTGAGACAAGCATTTGTTTTTCAGATATTTCTTTTTTAAAACGTCTTGCCAAAGGCCCTCTTCGTTCAGAAGCTTGAAAAGCCATTTAGCAAGAAGACAAGAATTTTGAGTTTCCAAATTCAAAATGCCCAAACCTCCCATACTTCTTGGTTTGCAGAGTATATTCCACTTAGCTAATCTATATTTCTTCTTATGGTCTTCACATTGCCAAAAAAACCTGGATCTATAGTAATCCAACCTTTTCAGTACTCCTTTAGGAATAGCAAAAAAGGACATCATAAACATAGGAAGACTAGATAAAACCGAGTTAATCAACACCAACCTTCCACCAGATGGTAACAACTTGCCTTTCCAGCTACTAAGCTTCTTCTGAAAACGTTCTTCAATTAAAATCCAGTCCTTATTTGACAACTTACGAAGATGCATTGGAATTCCTAGGTACCGGAAAGGAAGTTTACCTTCCTTGCACCCAAAAAGCTCTACGAACTCTTGACTCTGTTCCCTAGCTGATCCGAAGCAGAATATTGCACTCTTATGAAAATTGATTTTCAGGCCCGATAACTTTTCAAAGGCACCTAGTACCAACTTTAAGTTCCTAGCCCCCTCAACATCATTTTCCATAAAGAGAATAGTGTCATCTGCATATTGCAGAATAGAAAGGCTGTCTTCAACCAGATTTGGCACCAGACCCTTGAATTGGCCGCTGTTTTTGGCCCTGGAAACTAGGATTGCCAGCATATCAGCTACTAGATTAAAAAGAATAGGCGAGAGAGGATCTCCTTGCCTAAGCCCTTTCCTAGTCTGAAAATAATGACCTACTTCATCATTCACTTTAACTCCTACACTTCCTCGACTAACAACCGACGCAATCCACTTACACCAGATTGGAGAGAAGCCTTTCATTTTCAGAGTTTGCTGCAAAAAGGACCAGCTTACCTTGTCATACGCCTTCTCAAAATCTAGTTTTAATATTATGCCATCTTGTTTCTTTTTATGTAACTCATGTATTGTCTCATGTAACACCACCACCCCTTCCAGAATGTTTCTTCCTGGCAAAAAGGCCGTTTGCGAAGGTCTCACCACTTTGTTAGCAACTCGTGTCAGTCTATTAGCTAGAACTTTCGTAAAGATCTTAAAGCTAACATTGAGCATACAAATTGGTCTATACTGTTGTATCTGTTTTACCTCTTTCTGTTTCGGTATCCTTTTTTCCCCCGAAGGATTATTTCTATCCATTGACTCGTGACGTGTTCATCAAGAGAGATTTTTCCGGCTGCCCTCGTTATATTAGAAAAGGATGCGGGGGTACGCACGTCTTTTCTCCCTCGGATGGCTGGCTGCGCAGCGGAAAAATCTCTCAATATCCGACGAGATATTCGTTATCGTATTCGCATCCGCTCCGTATTCGTTCCGTATCTGTGACTGATACTATTCGGATTCGTATTCGTATCCGGCACTATTTGTATTCGACTCCGAACCAGAGAAAAAATATAGGATAGGATATGGAATAAACAATATCCGACTGAATTCGACCCGTTTTCACCTACATGCCGCACTCGGTCCTGCCCGCGTCCATCAGTAAGAATCCCGGCTGCAAAATTGTCTATATCTGCAGGTACGTATGGGCTTATATAGTACTTATTAAACTTGCTTTCCTTAAACTACTCCTTTTTAGCCATTGATGTGGGTTTTAATATGTTTTTTTGCCAATCAATTTTCCCATTGTTAATCTAAATATCCAGCGTACTATCTTTTCAGAAATACAATACAACCATTTTAACGCTGACAAATAACATCTCTATGAATATTTAGATTGGTAGGAGGAAAATTGATCGGCAGGAACTCAAAAGGACATCGTAGTTTCATTGTGGCACTTCAGTAGAAAGGCTCTACCCGACCTTTCATTCTCCGGCATGTTTGAGCTCACCTGTGAAGGCAGGGATGTGAGCGGCCCCATCTGGGACCACATAACGCCAGCAACAAGAGCCCGGGTACAGTCTTGTTCCTGAGGTACGAAGATATGCTGCAAGATCCGATCAACTACGTCCGAAAGCTGGAGCAGTTCCTCGGATGGCCGTTCTCCGTCGCCGAGGAGGAAGAAAGGGTGGTGATGGACATCGTGAAGCTATGCATGCAGCTTCGAGAAGTTAAAAACCTGGATGCCAACGGGGTAGGCAATTCTGGAGCTTTCCTGAAGTGTCCACATGAATCATTCTTCAAGAAAGGGAAGTAGGGAAGTAGGGGATTCTTCAACGTTTTGATGCAACCCTAAAAGAGAAGTTCCGTGGATCAGGCCTAGCTCCCATGTGATATCTTTTGATGTTTGATGTTGACATAGGGTAGCTTGCATTTGGACATTGGCATTTATATGTTGGTGCAATACCCTGTAGCTAGCTAATATGAATTTATTTTTCTTTACACACACATATGCACACACAAGTGGGCTGCAATTGGGCTGACTCCCACTTTGGGACGGCTGACACATCTAAAGTTTGGTTCAAAAAGTTTTATGTTTAACTTGATGTAAACTGAAAGTCATTGCATGGCTGTACTGCACTTGATAGTTGATCTCTCTCCTAAATCAAAATAGTTTTGTGTATTATAATTTTCAAAGTTTTAAACTTTAAGTTGTTGTTCTAAAATAACATCTATTAACAATTGGTATTGCTTTGAGGCAGACGTCCGTTCCACACGAATTAATCCACGCCTCCACTCCAGTCTCGGGTTCCAACAGCCCCACTCCCCCCCTCTCTCTCTCCAGCCTTTCCCATGTCACATCCACATAGACCACACCTTCGAATCTAATCTAGGATTGCTGGTCCCAACCTATGTCCCATATCGCTCGCCGCCCGTAGCAAAATCAATCGCCTCCATCCCTCTAGCCATGTTGCTTGTTGCTGTGATGTCTTCATCATTGGTGGTAGTTTATCCCTCTTTGTATCTCTATATAAATTCAATCCCCTCCTCATCTCCCTATCTCTTCTAGCTATCTCTGGCTTGGTAAGTATGATCTCAGCTACTCACCATCGTCGCATGCGTTAGTTCTCCTGGTATATTTTTGTTGCAAATATTTCTCAAATTTATTGCACACACCTTTCTCATTGTTACAAAAAGTGATTTGGTTTATTGTGATGTTCCTTTCTCAAATCTTGTATCAGAGGTACTTATGTTGCACTAGTGGAATTGATTTGTTGCACCACGTTATTTGTTTTATTGTAGTGGTGTAATTGATTTGTTGCATGTGTTTCTTTTTTTGTTGCAACAAGGTTGTTATTTTGTTGTGTTGGCTGTTGTGATTGTCTTATTGCAATCGAAAGGGCATTTTGTTGTAAGCTCGTAAATTGTTGTTATGCTTCACGATTTTTGTTGCAACAAATCAAGTTTGAGCAGGCTCTCGATTATAGGGATTTGACCTAATAATTAGAGGCTGAGCTCTTCGCAATGTGATGATTTGGAATTGCCTGCTCAATTTTTCAAATCAGATAATCCAATTAGATGTATGTTATGAAGAAATTTTGGAGCAAAGGAGAGGCGACTCTCACGAGAATAAATGGGGGCACCTCCGACTTGGCCAGATGGTTTTGCCGTGGCATCCCAAGGAGTTCCAACAGTTTGTTCGGGACTCATGGGAAAGATCCAATGACAAAAACAACATACAATGTTCACGTTCGAGTTCGGATCAGGCATCCGAGTGCTAGTCATTCCCATTAACAACTCCCATTATGTTAGCGCAAACTTGGGCTAGAAGAAGAAGAAGACAGTAGATAGGACAAGAAAGGTAGACAGGAGTTCAGAATAGTTCAGAAAAATGGTTCACAAAGTTCGTGTCCAACTAGCCTCCCGAACTCTCTCTTAAATACTCTCGATTACATCCAATCTGGGCCGGTTACAAACGGATTGGGCCGGCGTTTGCGAATGGGTTTGGAAACCCGGCTTGCTTCAGCGTCTGTACTTGCATCTGCTCCTGCGCTTGCATCTTCTTCATTGGCCGTTGTTGTCGGACTTGGGACA
Source organism: Dendrocalamus latiflorus (assembly GCA_017311315.1). NCBI lineage: Eukaryota > Viridiplantae > Streptophyta > Magnoliopsida > Poales > Poaceae > Dendrocalamus > Dendrocalamus latiflorus. The sequence continues at coordinate 5,664,809 of CM029629.1, read as the reverse complement.
GTGTTAACATTCCCTCCCCCATAAGAGCCGGCATGTCCCCATGCCTGAGCACGGGGAAACTGCTGACGAAGCTGCTCATAGGGTTCCCAAGTAGCGAGGGAGGAAGGCATCAGCGACCACTTGATCAACACTTGCTCGATTGGGTGATCGCCCGACGTCCAGCGGCGCTGCAATACTCGCTCAGGGACCTGAAACTCAACGTCAGTAGAGGGCAAGAGAGCTGTTACCGGAGCGGAGCCTTGTGATTTCTTGAGCTGTGAAACATGGAAAACGGGATGCACTGATGACGAAGGAGGCAGTGCCAATTTGTAAGCCACAGCACCCACACGGCCGACAATCTTGTACGGTCCAAAGAAGCGGAATGCCAGTTTCTGATGGGAGCGCCGAGCAACTGAAGCTTGTGCATAGGGTTGTAATTTTAGGAAGACCCAATCGCCGATCGCGAATTGTCGTTCAGTACGGTTTTTATCCGATTGGCGCTTCATACGATCTTGAGCTCGGAGAAGATGTTGTCTGACCAAGTCTTGCATCAAAGATCGTTCGGAGAGCCAGTCATTCAAATCTGGAATAGTCGCGCCCACAAGGTCGGGAGAGAGCCCAAAATGCCGAGGTGAATATCCATACAAAACTTCAAATGGAGTTCGGCCGAGGGCTGAATGGAAGCTGGAATTATACCAAAACTCAGCGAGAGATAGCCATTGTTTCCATTTAGTCGGACAAGCATGAACGAAACAACGTAGGTATGTCTCAAGGCATTGATTCAGGCGTTCTGTTTGTCCGTCAGTCTGCGGATGATAAGCGGTACTCATGCGAAGCTCAGTCCCAGCCAATTTGAACAATTGCTTCCAAAAGGCACTAGTGAAAATGCGATCCCTGTCAGAGATGATTGCCGTTGGCATGCCATGAAGACGATACACTTGATCCAAGAACAGCCGGGCTACTGTATGTGCCGAAAAGGGATGATGCAAAGGTAGGAAGTGACCAAATTTGGTGAATTTATCGATAACCACCAGAATGGCATTGGCTAAACCCGAGACTGGCAACCCTTCGACAAAATCCATAGAGATGACGTCCCAGGCAGCAGAAGGGACTGGTAAAGGTTGGAGGAGTCCAGGGTACTTGTTTCTGTCAGGTTTAGCTTGCTGGCAAATGTCACAGGATTGTACCATGGACCAAATGTCAGCTCTCATGGTAGACCAATAGAAGAGTTGTTTTACTCTATGGTAAGTAGCTGGAGCCCCAGAATGGCCCCCCAATGCACTGGAGTGTAAGGCTGCAAATATTCTATTGTGGAGCTCGGTATTAGTGCCCAACCAAATCCGACCCTTATACCTGATAATGCCATTGATTAGAGAATAGTGATGAGCAGCCTCTGGATTGACTGAGAGTTGCGTCAAAAGTTGTTGAGCTGCTGGATCAAACATGTAACTTTGCTGAATGTCCTGGAGCCACTGTGGTTGCACAGAAGTTACTGTCAGTAGCTGATCGGAGGCTAGACAACGGGACAGGGCATCCGCCGCTGTGTTGTCGACTTCTTTTTTATATATGACTTTGTATTGTAGCCCCAACAATTTGGTAAACACCTTTTGTTGCCAAGGAGTGTGCAGCCGCTGTTCGTTGAGGTGGATCAGGCTTTTTGATCAGTATGGATATAGAATTCCCCTTGTAACAAATAATGTCGCCATTGCTCCACAGCTACTAAAATAGCTAAGTATTCTTTCTCATAAGTTGATAACCCTTGATTTCTTGGTCCTAAAGCCTTGCTGATGTAAGCCAACGGGTGTCCATTCTGTAAAAGAACTACCCCCACTCCCGTAGCGCAAGCATCAGTCTCGATGTGAAATGGGAGAGTAAAATCCGGAAGAGCAAGGCAAGGAGATGAACTGAGAGCTTGCTGCAGACGTTGAAAAGCTAGATGGTGTTCCTCCTTCCACAAAAAGGGAGTATCTTTGCACAATAACTCAGTCAATGGTTTTGCAATAATGCCAAAGTGCCGGACAAATTTTCTGTAGTAGCCAGCTAGTCCAAGGAATCCTCTTACGTCCTTCACACATTTAGGAACGGGCCAATTTTGAATTGCCGCTACTTTAGCAGGATCAGTAGAAACGCCAGCACTACTGATAATATGGCCTAAATATGCTATGGATCTCTGAGCAAACTTGCATTTAGAGAATTTCAACCTCCACTGGTCATTAGACAGCCATTGAAATACCTGGGATAAATGAGACAGATGGTCTCCGAAGGTCTTGCTGTAGACCAAGATGTCATCGAAGAAGACTAGAACAAACCTTCTAAGACCTGGGGCTAATGTTGTGTTCATGGCACCTTGGAACGTTCCGGGGGCTCCTGTCAATCCGAAAGCCATTACCCTGAATTCATATTGTCCTAAATGTGTCTGAAAGGCAGTTTTGTGTTCTTCTCCTGGTTGAAGTAATATCTGGTGGAAGCCGGCTCGAAGGTCTAAAGTAGAGAACCATTGTGAATGTGCTAACTCATCCATCAGCTGATCAAAGACGGGAACAGGGAATTTGGACTTAAGAGTGATAGCATTCAGCTGCCTGAAATCCACACAGAATCGATACCCTCCATCTTTTTTTGGAACCAGCAGGATAGGAGAGGAAAAGATACTAGCACTAGGCTGTATAATACCTTGCTGTAGCATATCCTGTACTTGTTTTTCGAGCTCGTCCTTCAGTTTGGGTGGGTATCTGTAGGGTCGGATGGCAAGGGGTTTAGAGCCAGGAATCAGAGGAATTGCATGATTACAGGCTCTAGTGGGAGGTAAACTTGTAGGTGGGTCAAAGAGGTGAGCGAAAGAATGTAACAAAGGATGAAGCTCAGTAGGTAGATTAGTTAAGTCCAAAGGAGATGTGTCAGAAGTAGCATAAGAGATCTGCAACAGTAGGTTTTCAGAAACTACAGGTTGTATTCCTTGTAAAAAGGCATGAGATCTTTCATAAGGAATGAGAAGCCACTTCTGAGCCCAATGGACTTGCATTGGGTTGTACTTTTCCAGCCAGTCCATGCCAATGATCAGATCGTAATGAGCTAATGACAGGACCTTAAAATCTGATACGAATGTGCATCTATCAACACTCCACTTCAAGTTATGCAGGATACCTGGACTAATAAGAACACCACCGCCAGCAACATGTACTGAAGTCGGCTGAGAATGCACAGACTGAGGGCTCATCCTTTTAAGCACAAGGTTACTGACAAATGAAGAGGAACTTCCCGAATCCACAAGAGCCGTAACAGGAATGCCTTGTAACGATCCACAGAACTGGATAGTACGCGGGGCAGGAGCACCAGAAACAGCTGCCTTAGAAATTGCTAAAAAAATTTGATCAGTTGCCGCACCTGAAGAAGAATCCGACGGTGGTGTTGACTCTTCAATAGAAGCAGATTCCCAAAGGTCCTGGACCGCATGTAATACGTCAGGTGCACATCTGTGGTCCTTAGACCATTTGGCCGAGCATTTATAACAGAGCCCCATAGCACGTCTGTAAGCTTTCAGAGCCGCCAATTTTGAATCCATAGCTGCATTGTTTGAGGAAGCGTCGTGGATTCCAGGTCCGGACTTGTCAGTTTTGGGTGGTGGAGGAAGTGGCATTGGAGACTTCAGCAATGGTTTTGCCCCGGATGCCCATAAAGTCCGGGTATGATCCCGAACACTCCCAGCTTCTTCCTGCAATAAAGCCAAGGAACAAGCAGCATCCAGATTCTTTGGTCTTTGGACAAGAACAGTAGAGCGTATGTCAGCACGTAGCCCATCTATGAATCTAGTGGTGAAATAGACCGGGTCAATGCCCCCTGCATAAGCGGTGAGCTGATCTACCAGTTCAGTGAAACGTGTGACATATTCAGACACAGTGGTTGTTTGTTTCACATGGAAAAGTTGTCGTATCAAAAGCTCATGCTGATCACGATCAAATCGTTCACTAAGTAGACAACAGAATTGTGCCCAAGACGCCTGTTCGAGGTGTGGTTCAACAGATTGCAGCCATCGCGCTGCCGATCCTTCCAAGTGCATTTCAGCTACCCGAACCCACATGTTAGAATCAACCCCATACATTTCAAAATACTTCTCACACCGAGAACGCCATAAACGCGGGTTGTCACCGTCGAATTTAGGGAATTGCAATTTCGGCAGACGTCCCGTGGAAGGTGGGTGGTGTACTGGAGGTGGGGGTCGCGGTTGCGGAAATAAACGAGGAGTGGCAAATTGATGGGAACCAGTGTGCATACCATTGTCCGGGACGGAAGACTGAGTCAGTGATGACCCGAGCCCACCATCCCGTGCGAAAGTTGCAGCGCCGTGCCCTTTGGGCCCATCGGTGGGGATTCCGGCAGATGGGCGCGCGGCCACCGATATTGGAGACGAGAGGAGACCCGGGCGGTGCGACGCAGTGTCGAACACAGCGCGGTCCCAAGTCTTTGCGACCTTCTGCACTTCGAGCTTCAAGTCGTCGACGACGCTCTCCAGCTCGGGACGCCACGAATGGAAGTCCGCCGCAGCAACCTCGAGAGCGGTCACACGTGCATCGCGTTCATCGGCGATGTGCGCGACGCGGATTGACTCGAGATCGGAGAGGCGCTTGGAGACGACCACCTCATGATCCGAGTGGGCAACCTCCAGGCCAGCGAGTCGGCGATCAACAGCAGCGTTGCGATCCGCACGCTCGCGCTCCATATCGGCGAAGCGCTTTTCCCAGCGGGCTTCGTGATCGTCGAAACGGCGTCCAAACTCGTCGAGGACAAGCTTCAGGTTGGGATCCATGGCACCAAGCCGCCGTTGCCGGCGAGTGTAATGGTGGTGTTTGGCGTCGGTCGCTTGGTCCAGCGTGGAACCAGAGGGTGGGGAAAGAGAAGGATCGAGATGAATCTGATACCAGGTTGTTAGCGCAAACTTGGGCTAGAAGAAGAAGAAGACAGTAGATAGGACAAGAAAGGTAGACAGGAGTTCAGAATAGTTCAGAAAAATGGTTCACAAAGTTCGTGTCCAACTAGCCTCCCGAACTCTCTCTTAAATACTCTCGATTACATCCAATCTGGGCCGGTTACAAACGGATTGGGCCGGCGTTTGCGAATGGGTTTGGAAACCCGGCTTGCTTCAGCGTCTGTACTTGCATCTGCTCCTGCGCTTGCATCTTCTTCATTGGCCGTTGTTGTCGGACTTGGGACAGTGTTAACACATTAACAATAGGAGGATGGACTCCAATAAAGGAAATAGCAAAGTTAGATTATTAGCATGTAATGCTTAATCACAACACTAGAAAAAGAGTGGATTTCCACTAAAAGCTTATAAATGCTTAATCACAACACTAGAAAAAGAGTGGATTTCCACTACATGATACCCGCTCTAGGAAGCTAAGCATGTATCGTATATTCATACATGTGCATTTTGTTTTGAGATGCAACGTGCAAATCTGTTATTGCACGGGAAAGTTTGCAACGCCGAGCCAAGACTAGTTTGCAGCACCATTTCACTAACTCCACTGTCCACTAAAGAGAGGCGCGAGGCATGGCCTTTGCAGACACGGCAGCAAGGAAGCATTTAAAAAGGTTCTGAATAGCCATTTAAAAGACTCGGCACTTTCATCCCTCACTAATGCACAACCGAACAGTACTGACTCGAAGTGGTTATTAACACCAATGAAAGGAGCAAAAGGCATACCATACATGTTGGTCTAGTATGTTGTGTCAAATGTGACCACATCTCCAAAAAATTCATACCCGAGCCGGGACCAAGTGTGAGACCAGAAAACATTCTGCAACTTCTGATCTCTGCCAAAGTCCACTGCTACAAAAAAAATTTGCATTCGAACTCTGCATGTCCCTGAAGAAATCCATAGTCTTTTGTACGTCCTCAATACACTCCTCTTGTCTTATAGAACGCTGAACTCTAGTGAAAAACTTCCTATTGAATGGTAACATAGAAGCTCCACCATGTAAACAAGCAATATACCCGTACATTTGAGTGGTGGTGCATTGGTTTTCCATTAGGTTCCTAATGATCTCTTTAGTTCCTTCGTCTATGGCATTGTGAGATCACCATTGATCGGTGCTCCCTAGACCTGGTGTTAAAATATTTTCTCAAATTTTGTATGCATGTACGTGTATGTGGTAGCTAATCAGGATTGCTTCCAAATAGCTGCTCCTTAATTCATTCAGGATTAATTGGCCACTAATTAATGACCCATTCAAATTGACACCCATTCAAATTGACGGGTGGCTTTGCTTTAACGGGTTGGCTTTGTTTTACCCATTTCATTAGGCACCAGATGAATCCTAATCTTTGAGTAAAGATGGACGATAGATCGAAAGGGAGCCTTGGCACCAAGGTGCAGCTTGTAATCTCTCTCTCTCTATATAAAGAGATAGACTATAAATAACATTTCTTACCTACATAAGATCAAAAGAATGGATATTAATTGATACGAAGGGTGAGAATGTTCATATGGTCCTCGAACCGTGTCTTATTAGTTCACACGTGTATTGTAACGCTTTAACACATCCACGTCGCCCTAAAAATTGGAATCATCTCTTAGACTCTGTTCCAAACGGTTTTATCTTACAGCTTTTCTTAGTTTTCAGTCTATTTAAGCTAGAAATCACTTAAAATGTATTGACTTTTAATTTCAGCTTATTTTAATATTTTGGCCTTTTTTCTTATTTCTTTGTATTATCCATGACGATATAATGATTTTTTTATCAATTTTTTCTTTTTTTTCCTCACAAAAAGCTAACAGCCGCTATGGTACAATATGAACCAGAAGCCCATAGCTGAAGCCATGAGACAATGGAGCGCCGCCTTAATTTGATTATGCTCACACCTATTGTAGGATTCTCACTTCCAAAAAAGTAAAGTTTATCTCACTCGTATAGTCATCGTCTCTTCCAAATTGTATCCTTAATACTCTCTCTAGTCACGAAAGAAAATTGTTTTTTATTTTTAAAGTCAATAATAGGCCACTTTAACCGCTAAATTTTATCATCGTGTTTTTGAAAAATTACAAAAGTATAATGTTATGAAAGTATTTTTTGTGAAAAAAATTACTAATATCAATTTTGTACATCTAAACTATATATTTTAGATAATATTTTTGATCGAAATGATACAATTTAACTACACACATTCTGACTTCTGTGACTGAAGGGAGTAATGTATTTATCTTCTAATACTCCTCCTGCAGCTTCTTAGAAATACCACCGGACACCACACCATCACACCAGTGACTAGTTACAGCAACTGTCGGCATATACACACAGCCTCGTGTTTCACGAGAGAGTACCGCCACCGCCACCATTAAGTAAGATAAGGTGTGTGGTCCTGACGTGACACGTGCATGTACGAACGGCATTTCAGACACTTAACTAGCTAGCGGAAACGTTTTGCTGTCTGTCCATTAATTGCCCAGCCCCCCAAGAGCCATTGGAGCAGCAGCATGGCAACCACTCGGGTCGCCGGCCCCGTCGCGTTCAAGGACGTCTTCCCCGAAGGCGACGCCGCCGCACCGACGTTCAGCAAAAAGCCTCTACCCCACGTTTCGTTCTCCGACGTTTTCGAGCTCACTTGTGAGGGCAGGTCCCTGAGTGGTCCCTCGAATTTGAGCAGGCTTCGATTATAGGGATTTGACCTAATAATAAGAGGCTGAGCTCTTCGCAATGTGATGATTTGGTATTGCCTGCTCAATTTTTCAAATCAGATAACCCAATTAGATGTATGTTATGAAGAAATTTTGGAGCAAAGGAGAGGCGACTCTCACGAGAATAAATGGGGGCACCTCCGACTTGGCCAGATGGTTTTGCCGTGGCATCCCAAGGAGTTCCAACAGTTTGTTCGGGACTCATGGGAAAGATCCAATGACAAAAACAACATACAATGTTCACGTCGGATCAGGCGTCCGAGTGCTAGTCATTCCCATTAACAACTCCCATTAACAATAGAAGGATGGACTCCAATAAAGGAAATAGCAAAGTTAGATTATTAGCATGTATGCTTAATCACAACACTAGAAAAAGAGTGGATTTTCACTAAAAGCTTATAAATGAAAAAAAGAAGTGAACGACCACATGATACCCGCTCTAGGAAGCTAAGCATATATCGTATATTCATATATGTGCATTTTGTTTTGAGATGCAACGTGCAAATCTGTTATTGCACGGGAAAGTAGTCAACAACATGCATGTTCGAACGACTGTATCCTCTACCGTAAAGAGTATACAAACATGCATGTATGTCCGGTGTGCAACGCATCCCGATACAAACGTAACAATTAATCAGATGATGGCGAGGGAACAGAGGCGAAGAAAGGATCTCCTGCTAAGTTGGTATGGTATTTTCCTATAATTCCCCGTTTGAGAAGGTTTTTTCCAAATCCAAAGGAGGCAAAACTGTTGCGTTGGCACTCGGAGGAGCGCAAGAAGGATGGAATGCTAAGACACCTTGCTGATTCCGCGCAGTGGAGAAACATCGATAGGAATTTTGCAGACTTCGGTGCAGAACCAAGGAATATAAGGTTTGGACTGAGTACAGATAGAATGATTCCTTTCAGTAGCATGAGCAGCCGACATAGCACATGGCCCGTGACTCTCTGCATCTATAACCTTCCTCCTTGGTTGTGTATAAAGCGAAAGTATATTTTGCTGTCGATACTTATCCAAGGGCCAAAACAACCTGGAATGATATTGATGTATTCCTAGCACCGTTGGCGGAAGATCTAAAGGTACTGTGGAACGAAGAGGTACAGGTATGGGATGCATACAAACGAGAGAACTTCACTCTGCACCATAAATGATTATCCTACCCTTGGTAACTTATCGGGCCATAGTACAAAAGGTGCCAAAGCTTGTACTCACTGTTTAGATGGTACCCAGAGTGTGTGGCTGAAACACTCACACAAAACCGTTTACATGTGTCACCACCGGTTCCTTCGGAGGGCTCACCCATACCGCAAGATGAAGAAACAAATTGACGGAGAGAAGGAAGACGGTTCAGCTCCAAGGCATTTAAGGGAACACGAGGTTTATGATATGGTTAAGGATTTAGATGTTGTCCTCGGAAAGGGACGTAAAATGAGGGCTCATGAGAAGAACACCTGGAAGAAGAGATCAATATTTTGGAACTTACCTTATTGGGAGTACCTATATGTTCGACACTGCATCGACGTCATGCACGTAGAAAAGAATGTATGCGACAGCTTGATTGGTCTCTTACTGAACATTCGTGATAAAACAAAGGACGGCGTCAACGCACGGCTTGACTTGGCTGATATGGACATCAGGCCTGAGTTAGCACCGACATGCACTGATAATGGACGAACGTACCTTCCCCCTGCGTGTTACACTCTGTCCAAGGCTGAGAAAACAGAACCGTGCCAGTACTTGCATGGTGTCAAAGTTCCGTCTGGTTACTCCGGCAACGTGAAGAAACTTGTTTCGATGCAAGATTTGAAGTTAAATGGCATGAAGTCTCATGATTGTCATGTGCTGATGACACAGATGCTCCCTATTGCAATTAGAAATATTTTGCCGATCAAAGTCCGAGAGACAATCATGAGGCTATGCTATTTCTTTAACACAGCTCAGAAGGTCATCGATCCCGAAGGACTAGATGCTCTGCAGGACGAGGTGGTGATGACTCTATGTCACCTTGAAATGTATTTTGCTCCTTCGTTTTTCGATATCATGGTCTATCTCATTGTTCACGTTGTGTGGGAGATAAAAATGTGCGGGCCCGTATTCCTATGTAGCATGTACCCATTTGAGAGGTTCATGGGAATTCTCAAGTCCTACGTATGGAATCGTTCTCGGCCGGAGGGCAGCATCGTCGAAGGTTATGCAAGCGAAGAGGTCATTGAATTTTGTGTTGATTATATGGTTCAGATTCAACCGATAGGTGTCCCTCAATCTCGTCATGAGGGGAGGCTGAAGGGTCTCGAAACTATCGGAAGGAAAGCAATCACTCCAGATATGAACACATATACTCAAGCCCATTTCACGGTGTTGCAACACATGACTGAAGTGGCGCCTTATGTGGACCAGCACAAAGATGTGCTTCGGCAACAGAATCCGGAGCGGCCGGATGTTTGGATCATGAGGCAACACAACCGTCGGTTCAACCAATGGTTAAAGGAGCAAATCGCTAGGAGCTCGCCAAGTGAGACGCTGACATGGTTGACAAAAGGGCCGACATTTACAGTTGTGACATGGCAAAGATATGATATAAATGGGTACACATTCTATACGTAGTCTCAGGATGTAGAGAGCACTAACCAGAACAGCGGTGTCCGCATAGATGCGTTCAGTACTGATGGGTTGAGAAACTTGTACTATGACTTCATAGAAGAGATTTGGGAGCTCGACTATGTGGTTTTCAAGATCCCCTTATTTCGCTGCCGTTGGGTGCATCTCCCACAGGTGAAGGTTGACAAGTACGGTGTCACGACCGTGGACCTCCAACGTGTCGGGTACAAAGACGAACCATTCGTACTCGCCAACAAGTTGTTCAAGTTTTCTATGTAACCAACCCGGCAAATAAGAAACGCCATGTAGTTCTTAATGGAAAAAGGAGATGTAGTTCTTAATGGAAAAAGGAGAATTGTCGGAGTAGAGAATGTAGTGGACGAGGAAGAATACAATCAATTTGACGAGTTACCTCCTTTTGGAAATGGCATAAGGGTCGACGACGAACAACGTGACGAAACTAGTTACGTACGCATTGATCATGATGAAGGACTAATTTTTAAAGGAAATAAGCAAGTACAATGAGAATTGGCATTTGTGTATATGTGATGTATATGTGTGATGTACATGTGAATTGACATTTATGTATAGAACAATGCTGCAGTGTGATGTGAAAATATGTGATGTAGTCAATTTTGAGAATGAGAAAATGTGTGATGCAGCTGGTTGGTGTTGTATATGAATGCAGCTGTTTGATGGTTGATCATGAATGCAGCTGGTTGGTGTTTGTCTTAATAACTACACAGTCAAGTGAAGGCTTATCACAGACGGTTCTAAACTTAGAACTATCTGTGATATCGATATCACAGACGGTTCTAAACTTAGAACCGTCTGTGATAAGCCTCCCTATATATACCTTCTGGCTAGGGTTTTCCGTGTGCGCTGCAGTTATTCGGTCCAGATCTAAATCCCGAGCCCGTCGCCGCCGCCTCCCCGAGCCCTCGCCGGCCGCCTCCCCGAGCCCGCCGCCGTCGCTGCTGCCTCCTCGCTCCTCCGTCGTTGGCCGCCTCCCTCGGGGTCGTCCCCCGAGCCGTCGTCACCGCCTCCCTCGGGCCCGTCCCCCGAGCAGGTCGCCGCCGCCTCCCTCGGGCCCGTTCGCCGAGCCGTCGCCGCCGAGTGCTTAACCCCTCCCCTCGCCGTGTGACGACCTCGGTTCCCTGGTGCTCTCCGGTGAGGTGCTTGGCCGGCTCCTCTCTTGTGCTTGTGCAGCGTTCCTCTACCTCGACTTGCCGGCGTGAGCAGTACTTCGGCGAGCAGTCTTGTGAGTGAATCTGTCATTTTTGTGCAATCTCTGTGGGCTGTGCTAGCTTGTTGATCTTTCATATATTATCTGGCACCGAGAGACATAGATTGCTTGTGGGATCGGTTGTTGCTCGATGATGATATAAATCATATACTGAGATTGGTTGAATTAGTCTTTGAGCTCTAATTACTGTCAACTCTGTTATCACAATTAAGTTTGTACTCTGGAAGACATTCTCTAGACATTGATATATTGTTCTTGTGCCATTCGGTTCTTGCTGTTTTCATATTATAGCAAATCCATATACTGATCTGTTAGGAATTAATTTTGACAGTTAAAGATTAATTCATTGAGTGAAAGTTAACTTGTATTTGGATGGATTTGCTTCATTAAATACTGCTGTCTGAATATATACATGCTGGATATATTGATCTTGAGATTGTAGAGTTTGTATCTAGAGCTCAAATGACTGAATTCATTATTTGGCATAACCAATCAAGGAAGAGTATATGATTTAGTAGCGGGACGGCTAAGATTAATCTTGTGCAACCCTACAATTTGAGAGCACAAATTAATCTTATTAGTGGGTACCTTGGTGTACCTTGGTGTCGAGGACGGCTACAAGGCGCATCGGTTGTTCGATCCACGGCGTGGGAAAATTCACGTGAGCCGTCATGTGAAGTTTGAAGAAAAGCAGCAGTGGTCCTGGAATGCAGATGCAAGTGTCGGAGATCCTTCGGATTTCATCGACGAAGGGGAGTATGGCACAACCCTGACGGTCGGAGACTTTGTGCCGCCCGGGAGTGGTCCAGCAGGTGAACCAGCGGCCGAGACACATCTCTACCCGCGTTCTCCACCGGCATCATCAGCTGACGAGGTGACGCTGGAAGATCCAGTACCCAGGGCGTGGGCTGTGGCACAAACAGAGGACGTTTCCCCACTTCCCGTCACCAGTTCGGCAGTGCAGATGCATACAGGAACGCCGGCAGGAAGCCCAGTCAGACCGGACTTGGCCAAGTCCACACCGGCAGGAGGTCCGGTCATACTGGACTTGGCCACGACCACACCGCTGTCAAGCGGGAGCAGCAGCTCTGAAGAACGATATGTCCGGTACAGACATATTGATGACATAATGAGAGACGCTCGGAGAGTACACCTCGACTATGAAGACCCGGAAGAAGAAGCTATGCTGGTGGAGATGGAGGAGCCGTCCTGCTATCGTGAGGCTGCCGACCAGAAAGCTTGGGAAGATGCCATGAAAAGCGAAATCGAGTCTATTGAAAGAAATCGAACTTGGTCACTCACGGAGCTGCCGGTTGGGCACAAACCAATTGGGCTCAAATGGGTCTACAAATTGAAGACGAACACAAACGGAGAGGTGATCAAGCACAAAGCAAGACTAGTCGCGAAAGGGTACGTGCAACGACAAGGAATCGACTTCGATTAGGTGTTTGCGCTGGTTGCGAGATTGGACACCATGCGAGTCATCCTTGCCATTGCTGCAAATCGCGGTTGGCAAGTCCACCACCTCGACGTCAAGTCTGCTTTCTTGAACGGGGAACTCAAGGAAGAAGTATACGTTGCTCAGCCGAAAGGATTCACGGTGAAGAACCAGGAACATTTGGTGCTAAAATTGAGTAAAGCACTCTACGGGCTTCGGCAGGCGCCACGGGCATGGAACACGCGACTTGACAAAAGTTTGAAACAACTCGGCCTTGTGAGATTGCACAAGAACAAGCTGTGTACACAAGGGGAAAAGACCAGGTAGAAGTCATTGTCGGTGTTTACGTTGATGACCTCATTGTGACAGGAGAAGATCCGGACAAGATTGAAAGATTCAAACAACAGATGATGTCTGAATTTGAGATGAGTAATCTCGGTTTACTTAGTTATTATCTCGGGATCAAAGTCAAACAAGGGGAAGAAAGCATCACCATCAAGCAAGAAGCTTATGCCAAGAAGCTGCTTCACACCCGGCCAGACTTGTCTTTTGCAGTCGGCGTGCTAAGTAGGTTCATGGAGAAGCCCACGGTGATGCATCAAAAGGCAATCAAAACAAGTCCCTCGATATCTCAAAGGGACAATGAGCTATGGTCTAGTGTATTCCAGAGGAGGAGATCCAGAAGCAATCCCTGGGTACACAGACAGCAACTTGGACAGAGACAACGACAATAGGAAGAGTACCGGAGGCATGGCATTCTATGTCAATGATTGCTTAGTGTCCTGGAACTCTCAGAAGCAAAGAACAGTTGCTCTGTCATCGTGTGAAGCCGAGTTCATGGCAGCGACGGCGGCGGCAAGCCAGGCTTTATGGCTCAGAAGTCTGCTGGATGAGTTGACCAGAAAGAAGCATGATGCGGTGAAATTGTTTGTTGATAAAAAGTCCGCAATTGCGCTAATGAAGAATCCCTTATTTCATGGGCGCAGCAAGCATATCGACATGAGATTCCACTTCATTCGGGAATGTGTCGAGAAACGGCAAATTACTGTGGAGTTCATTCGCACATATGAACAGCGGGCAGACTTACTGACGAAAGCATTGACAGCAGCGAAGCTAGCAGTAATGAGACACCAGCTGGGTGTTCGTGATCTCGGGACACATCAGGATTAAGGGGGAGTATGTTGGAACTAATCCTGAAGCATCTCGGCTCCAAAAACTGCAGGTGGCAGCAGTAGAAGGAATCTGCAGAGGAGTCCGAGTAGCATAGTGTTTTCTGAACCGTTGTCGGTTCATGTTCGTTTCCGAGTCCAATTTCATGATTAGTGTCCAATCATGATTTGTATTCTTGTACAGAACTTGCCATAGATTATTGTACTGCTGATACTATAAATTGAAGAGAAAACGGGGAACCAAATCGCCCCAACCAAAACATTGTCTTGTGCTCTGTTCGCTAGTTCTGAATTTGCCAGACTTGCTACAGCATACGCCGGTCAGGTTCTCAAGCTTCAGCGTTTGTTTGCAGTCTGCAGAAAAGAGCGCAGCGATGTTGGTCTGAATTTTTAGCCTTCAGAGGCATCGCCAATGCCGCCGGCGCCATCAGCTTCGGCCTGCGGCAGCTCGTCAAGGACTCCTTCGCCAACCTCCTCGTCGCGCTCGCGAGCGTGGCCCACGAGCCGTTCCTCCAGCTTGAGGTGCTCTGGCGGTTGCTCTAGACCGCCGTCGCCGTCTTGCTCCCAGTGGCACTCGTCTTCCTCCTCGTGGCGCTCGTCTGGTGCTACGTGTCAAGGCTAGACAACAACAAAGCAATACACAAATCCACCGGCACGGTAACTATGCATAATTCAACTTCTCATCTTGTAGTGAACTTTAAGAATAGTTTCAACCAACAAGTTAACAGCGGAATGATCATCACAACATACACAATTCATACAATGATTTACATGAGAAATCTCCTCTAACTGAGAGGAGTAAAAAACCATTGGGCTGACACCATCTACTCCAAATCTTCCGCTATAAACATTAATAGGTATAATGAGCCTTGTCTAGAACATCTAGAGATACATTAGAGCAGCAACAACATCAACAAGATAGCTATAACCTTGATACAATAATAATAGCAACAACACTAAAGCAAGAAGCCAAGAACTGATAAGAACTGGCACTTTCAGCTGAAAAAAGGTGGCTGCGATCTGTTCCCTTCAGAGTTCAGCTCACACCGAGTAAACCACAGATCCAAAAGACCTGAAACTTGACAGAAATGTAGGTTGACAAGTCCTTAACAACCTGACAAAGTTGCAGCTAAATCGGACATCATTTGACCCCTCAAAAGGGTCATCCACCAAGACTGCATACCGCTGAATCTGCTGCTAACAGAGCTGTCAAACTCTTCCTCAAATGTGATGCTCTACTAACCAAATCATCAATCCAACCGTACCAATCAGAGAGCTACAAGTGTAGAACGAACTGACCAAAATTAGAGCCGATCCAACCAAGTTTACCCCTCTGACCAAAGATTTGATGAAGGTTGCGTATAACAAACCGATATGAACAGATTTGCTTCACCTTCTTCTCCACTTCTCGTCCCTCTTTGGTTGGTCTTGTTGGGTTGATCTCGGCTAACTAACCCCGAGATTTCAGGGAGGCAACTCCACCACTCGCGCCATGATCGGAAGCGCCACTAACCCCTCTTGGTTTCGGTCCCGGTCACCCAGCGCCATATAAAAAGGACTAGGGTTTTCGGCAGAGAAAAAGACACAAGTTGCTAAAGGCCTTACAAACCCTAACAAGCCCGATCCCTAACGGTGCGCTGTGGTGAACGAAGGCCGAAGCCCTTCTCCGACCACGACATCAGCTTTACTGCGCCGGCCGACCACCTCTACACCGTCGGCCGCCTAAGCATCACTGACCCTCCTCTGCTGCGTCGACCGACCACCGACCACCTCTCTTGGCATCTTCAAGTTCGGGTATGCAAATTACGCTTCCGCTATAAGGATCTATTTTAGGTGTTCATGCCTTGATCTAGGGTTAATGTTAATGATTCATGATTAGACTTAAATCAGCTCTTACATTTGGTATCAGAGCATCCCCTAGGATCACATGAACCCTAATTGAACCCTAACCGAACTTGGAATCATGTTTAAAGGATTGGATCTAAGTTTAATGGGTCGGCAAAGAATTTTAGAAGGAGGTGAATCCAACTTTCGCAAGAACCCTAATGGAATCCCCAAAATCAGCCCACCCGAATCCCTAAAACCCGAATGAATATCAGATTGGCGGCGGAAATCCGAATGAAAATTTTAGATCGGCAAAAAAAATTAGGGGGGGGGGGGGACTTAAGGGCGCCGCTGCTCCACGGGTGATGCCGCCGCCACCTTACGGGCGCCGCCGCTCCCCGGGCGAAGCCGCTGCTCGCCCCCTGCCGTCGACTGAAGAGGCACCGCCCGCCGCCGCCGTCGCGCGCCGCTCCGTTGCGCCGCAAGTGCCGCCACCGCCTGCACCATGGCGCCGCCGTCGCGTGCGCCGTGTAGCCGCGCCTTGTGCCTCGCCGTCGCCGGTGCCGCTCCTCGCCCGAGCGCCGCCGCCATCGCGAGCGCGCCGCCGTTGCTATGCGGGCGCCGCGTCTGCCCCCGCCGCATGGGGGCTCCGCTTTTTCCGGGTGGAGAGGAGCAGGAATGATTAGGGTTAGGGTTTTCAGGGGTGTTATCCCCGCGGCGCGCGCGTCTCGGCCGTCTGATCAGATCGGACGGCCACCGTTCTGCGGGCTGAGGAATTCATGGGCCGGTGCGTTTTCCAGCCGCTTGATGAGGATCCGACGGCGTGCGCCCAAGTGCGGGATTTTGTGGGCTCCGCGCGTCGACTGGGTCGGTTGCGTGTGGGCATTTTGGGCCGCGCCTGCGTGCGCGTTTTAGGGCCCCGTGCGCAGGTGTTTTGCTGGGCCGCGTGCGACATTTCTTTTCTGGGCTGCGCGCGGGTGCTGGATATTTAGGCAAAATGAGTTTTTGGGCTGCATGTGGAAAATTTTGGATCGTGCGCAATTTTGGACTGCGCATAATTTCGACCGTGTGCAATCTTTGTGGGCCGAATGCATATGTTATGGGCCGGTTTCCTTTTGGGGCCGGCTGAAGTGATGTTTTTTTACAGTGCATTTCTTATGATTTAAGTCTCCATTTTTGTGCACTGTTATTAATTATTTTCAGTGGCCCAAAATTTAATGTATATCATTATGTATAATCTCTGATTAAAATTGAACCAACGGGATATTTTAATTTTGAGATTTTATGATTAATTTTGGCATTATGTATACATATGGTTATATTCTGACCAACGTTGTTTATAATCATATGTCGCCATATTATTATGTTTTTGTCTCTAATTAAAATTGAACCAACGAGATATTTTAATTGGAGATCTTTTATGTTTTTGGCATTATGTATGCATATGATTACATTCTGAGCAACGTTGTTTGTAATCATGTGTCGACATATAAAATTATTAAGTTCTTTTTCATTTCTACCCAACGGTGATATGAATTAGAACTGTAGTTTGCATGTTATTAATCAGACCAACGCAGGGTTAATTACATGCAATATATATTTATGATATTTCTAATGGGTGCCCTGTATTTTAGAAATTCAGCACTTAATGCATCAAACGTTGCCGCAACAATTGACTATGCCTTAAGAGTAGCCGTTCCCATTCCTCCCACCAAAGGTGTGGAGAATTATGATGAGAAAAAGAAAATTTATTAGGCTTATGTTGAAAAATGGGAGCGGTCTAACCGCTTACCACTAATGATTATGAAGACCTCTATTTCAGTCGGGATTAGGGGAGCAATCCCCGATTCCGAAAATGCTAAGAAGTACTTGGCTTCAATTGAGGAGAAATTTAAAGGCTCCACTAAAGTTTATGCCAGTACTTTGATTCAGAGGCTCTTAACCACTAAATATGATGGGTCCGGCAGCATAAGAGAGCATATCATGATGATGACCGATATGGCAGAAAAAAAAACTCAAGATCATGGACATGGCAATACTTGATGGTTTCCTTGTCCATTTCATTATGCCTCTCTCTTCTTTCTCAGAAAGAAAAATGAAGCATGAGCGATTTGATCGCCATGTGTGTCCAGGAGGAAGAGAGAATAAGAACAGAAAAGAAGGATTTTTGCTCTTCATGTTGGTGGCTCTAACAAAAGGAAGTTCCAAGAGGACTTCAAATCTAAGAAAAAAGCTGCAATTCTCCCCAATTCAGACAAGTTGGGGCCTAAAGTGCACAATGCACCTATGCCTCATATTGCTCTCGCCGGAGCATCTAAAGGGGAGAATGTCTTTTCTACAAGTAGCTAGGGCATTTCCAGAAAGATTATATGTGATGCTGAGACTTCTTCGAAACTATGGCACTGTCGTTTAGGCCACATTTGGAGGGAGAGAATGGAGCGTCTCATTAAAGAAAAAAGTTATCCACCCATTAGATTTCTCTGACTCAGACCACTGCATTGATTGCATTAAAGGAAATTATGTTAAGCAAACAAAGAAGGGAGCTACTCGCAGCACAGGACTATTAGAATTAATCTATACTGATATTTGTGGTCCTTTCGCTGTGACATCAGTGGATAGTTTTGATACATTCATCATATTCACTGATGATTTCTCCCGTTATGGTTATATCTTTCCCATTAAAGACCGATCTGAATCACTTGATAAATTTAAGATATTTAAGGCTGAAGTTGAAAATCAGCACAACCTAAGAATTAAAGTAGTAAGATCGGATTGTGGGGGAGAATATTATGGAAGTCATTCCTCGTATGGGCAAATACCTGGCCCTTTCGCTAAGTTCCTTCAGGAAAATGGCATCGTTGCCTAGTATTCTATGCCGGACGAACTTCAGCAGAATGGTGTAGCTGAAAGATGCAACCGTACACTTATGGATATTGTACGGAATATGCTTAGTCGTTCTAGTTTACCAATTGGCTTGTGGATGGAAGCACTAAAGACAACCGCACATATTCTTAATCGGGTTCCCAATAAATCAGCACCTAAAACACCTTATGAATTATGAACTGGGAGGAAACCGAGTATGAAATTTTTACGAGTGTGGGGTTGTCGTGCTGAAGCTAAGTTTTTTAATCCACACATTGGGGAATTAGACCCTAAGACAGTAAGTTGCCATTTTATTGGGTACCCTGAGAGATCTAAAGGGTATCGCTTTTATTGTCCTGATAGGATAACTAAGTTTGTTAAAACAAGGGACGCTGTGAAAATAATGAGGACCTGGAGCCTAGGAAAATAGATCTTGAGGATAAGCGGGTTTATGTTCCTTCACCGCTCATCTCAGAGACCTTTATTCCTGCGCCTAAGGCGGTTGCACCTCCAGGGGATAATACTGTTGTTGCACCCACTGTTGAGGTTTCTGAAATTCCTGATGTTATACCTAATGAAGAACCTCAGCTGTCTCCTGAAATAACTAATGAACCTCTTAGAAGATTACAGCGGGAGAGAATATCTGCCATCCCAAATGATTATGTTGTTTATATGAATGAGGATATTAATGATATAGGGAAGGTAGATGATCCCACCTCTTATAAAGAGGCCATAATGAGTGAACATTCTTCTAAATGGCTTGAAGCCATGGAGGATGAACTAAAGTCTATGAGCACTAATGATGTATGAGACTTAGTAGAAAGTCCTGACGGAGTCAAAACAGTAGGCTGTAAATGGGTCTACAAAACTAAGCGCGACTCTAAGGGAAATGTCGAAAGGTTCAAAGCAAGGCTCGTAGCAAAAGGCTTCTCACAAAGAGAGAGGATTGACTATAATGACTCTTTTTCTCCTGTCTCAACTAAAGATTCATTCAGAATTGTTATGGCACTTGTAGCTCATTATGATTTAGAGCTGCATCAGATGGATGTTATGATGGAATTTCTTAATGACGACTTGCAAAAGAATGTTTACATGGCTCAACCGGAAGGTTTCGTCGTGGAAGGCAAGGAGCATATGGGATGTCGACTTAAGAAATCAATTTATGGCTTAAATCAAGCATCGAGGCAGTGGTACCTCAAATTCGATAAGATAATGAGTTTTGGATTTAAGGAAAATGAAGTTGATAACTGCATATATGTTAAGTTCAAGGGGAGTAAATCCACCATCTTAAGTACTTTATGTGGATGATATCTTATTGGCCAGCAGCGATAAGGATATGCTGTTTGAGACCAAGACATTTCTTTCATCTAATTTTGATATGAAGGATCTCGGTGATGCCTCTTATGTTCTTGGCATTGAAATTCACCGAGATAGGTCCAAAGGAATATTATGTTTATCTCAGAAGGCATACATTGACAGAGTACTGAAGAAATACAATATGCATAAGTGCCCTGGCTTGCCTGCTCCTATTGTTAAGGGCAATAAGTTTGGGATATTTCAATGTCGAAGGAACCAATATGAAACTGATCAGATGAAGTCGGTTCCTTATGCTTCAGCTGTCGGAAGCATTATGTATGCTCATGTATGTACGCGCCCTGATTTAGCTTTTGTAACCGGGATGCTTGGCAGATATCAGTCAATTTCAGGACCGGACCACTGGAAAGCCGTTAAGAAAGCTTTGCGCTATATGCAAGCTACTAAGCATTTCATGCTCATATTTAAGTTTTCTGATAACCTTGAAGTTATTGGTTATTCAGATTCAGATTTTGCGGGATGTGTTGATACTAAGGAATCCACGTCAGGTTATATCTTCACACTCACAGGAGGAGCTTTCTCGTGGAAAAGCTCCAAACAAACCCTTACGGCATCTTCAACGATGCAAACTAAGTTTGTGGCATGTTATGAGGCTACCGGGCAGGCTGTATGGCTTAAGAACTTTATCCCGGGACTTAGAGTGGTAGACAGCATCTCTAAACCACTTACCTTATACTGCGATAATTAACCCGCAGTCTTTTATGCAAATAACAACAAGTCAAGTGGTGCTGCCAAACACATTGACATTAAGTATCATGTTGTGAAAGATAGAATCCAGGATCAAACCATAAGTATCAAGCATATTAGTATTAAGTTTATGCTTGCGGATCCGCTCACAAAAGGCTTACCACCCAATTTTACGTGATCATGTTGCCGGCATGGGTTTATTGGAAAGCCTCTGATTCTGGATAAAAGGACCTTAAAGCAAACCAACTCCCATAAAGTTAATGTATATCCATTTCGAGATAGGATAGTACACTATAGGTACTGGGTTGTACGTCACTTAATTGGCCATGCAACACATTGCCTTGGTATGCTGTTTTATCGAGAATGGGCTTATGATGTTAGCCTTACGATCAAAGGGGAGAATGTTGGGTTGATCTCGGCTAACTAACCCCGAGATTTCAGGGAGGCAACTCCACCACTCGCGCCATGATCGGAAGCGCCACTAACCCCTCTTGGTTTCGGTCCCGGTCACCCAGCGCCATATAAAAAGGACTAGGGTTTTCGGCAGAGAAAAAGACACAAGTTGCTAAAGGCCTTACAAACCCTAACAAGCCCGATCCCTAACGGTGCGCTGTGGTGAACGAAGGCCGAAGCCCTTCTCCGACCACGACATCAGCTTTACTGCGCTGGCCGACCACCTCTACACCGTCGGCCGCCTAAGCATCACCGACCCTCCTCTGCTGCGTCGACCGACCACCGACCACCTCTCTTGGCATCTTCAAGTTCGGGTATGCAAATTACGCTTCCGCTATAAGGATCTATTGTAGGTGTTCATGCCTTGATCTAGGGTTAATGTTAATGATTCATGATTAGACTTAAATCAACTCTTACAGTTCTAACGGTTGCCCTCACTCGCGCCCTCACCACAGCAACAGCTAGTCAGCTAGAGCTCTCTCACCTAGAGGGTAAGAGGTGCTAAGGTTTTTTTTTTGTGTGTTCTCTTCTCTTATGAAGACATCTCGTTCGTTGATCGAGAAGCAAATTAACGGATCACAGGTACTGGACTCGTGGGCTGCAGCTGGACTCCTCTTTTATCTCCATGCGGACAGACAAAGCCCAACACTGCGGTCCGGCTCTTTTCGCCGTCGGCGTCGGCAGGGCACTTGTCTGCGCCTACTGCTACTTGGGGCACGGTCTGTACTTCGAGGCCGTGGCGGTCACCCGGGTGCTCGCCTGCCTCCTCTCCTAGCTTCAGGCACTGCTGCGCCGTCGTCACCATGAAGCACTACTACAGAAAAGGTCATCACAGACGGTTCGAAAACGTCATCACAGACGGTTTTGTGAGCCGTCTGTATTTATGGGTCAGTGATTATCGAAGGTCATCACAGACGGTTTTCGAACCGTCTGTGATTATGGGCTATCACAGACGGTTTTTACTCAAAAACCGTCTGTGATAATTGATAATCACAGACGATTTTGAGTTAAAAACCGTCTGTGATATTCCCTTCAAACCCTAAATATATTTCTGTTTATTGGCTAGCCTCAGGAAATGCTAGCCATGCCCTCTGAAACAAGCAGATAATCACAGACATAAAACATATACAATTCACACATCTCATTTCATTTCAGATACATTTCACAGACATAAAACATCCAATTGACAACGCACTTCATTTCACAAACATATATAAAACATCCATTTCGCAAATCAATTCATTGAATTGAAATAAAATATCCATTAACAAATACACAAATACACAAATACACATTTCACAAACATATATAAATACACAATTGACACTGTATTTGCACTTAGAATTACAATAAAAAATTATTCTGGGCAGTGGAACTCTCCATCTGATCTTACGACTTTTGTCCACAAAAACCAAATGAGCTCTCCTCGAATTTTTGCAAAATCCGGCTGTCAATGCAGATGTAGAGATGGACGCAGCCTGTCGTCGAGTCACGTGTTTGTTGAACGTATGTGGCGAACGACCTTCGTTATTCGAAAAAGTTAGATTAGTTATTCGGAAGGAAAGAAAGAGTACAATGTACAATGTACGTACCTATCGAGTATTTGGGTGATAGCTGTGTACTTGGATTTGTTCTTACTTAGAGAATCAAGGTATATAGCCTTGTTCCATCAAGTCCTTCTTTTTCCCGCAAAATTCAAGTCAATTTTATTACAAAAGTGCAAAAAAAAAGACATTCCAGATTCTTCGGTGATCAGCCGACATAGCCGACTTCTTCGGTGAGCGACTATACATCTGCTGCCCACTCCTCTTCATCTCTGGTCTCCGGATCACGTACGCCAGTAGCGATGATTCATCTAACTGAATCATCGCTACTGGCATACGTGATCCAGAGACCAGAGATGAAGAGGAGTGGGAAGAAGCAGACGGAGGAGGAGGCGGCGACGACGACGTAGGAGGAGGCGGCGACGACGACGGAGGAGGAGGAGGCGACGGGCTCGGGGAGGCGGCGACGGAGGAGGAGGAGGCTGCGGCGACGTCTTCGTCCGGGGAGGCGGCGGCGACGGAGGAGGAGGAGGCGACGGAGGAGGAGGAGGCGGCGACGGAGGAGGAGGAGGCGACGGGCTTGGGGAGGCGGTGACGGAGGATGAGGAGGCGACGGGCTCGGGGAGGCGGCGACGGAGGAGGAGGAGGCTGCGGCGACGTCTTCGTCCGGGGAGGCGGCCGGCGAGGGCTGGGGGAGGCAGCCGGCGAGGGCTCGGGGAGGCGGCGGCGACGACGGGCTCGGGATTTAGATCTAATCGAATAACTGCAGCGCACACGGAAAACCCTAGCGAGAGGGTATATGTAGGGAGATTATCACAGACGGTTCTAAACTAAAAACCGTCTGTGATAACCAGTTATGACAGACGGTTTTTTATTAAAAATCGTCTGTGATAAAATTATCACAGACGGTTTTTTATAAAAAAAACCGTCTGTGATAAGCTTCATACCAGAACGCTTCGCGCTTGTTTCGATGCCAGAACGCTTCGTGTTTCGATCGTCTAATTAACGTCTCTCGTTCGTTATACGAAGCGTCTATATCATTAATGTTTGGGTATACGAACCGTTTGTGCTAAAGGTTAAATATGCGCTCCAAATCCACGTCTCTTCTACGTACGTACAATACAATATACAATACAACATGGCTTCTACTACTATTCTTGTGATCATCTCCTTCCTCTCATCTGTTCATCACGAATTGTTCGGCCGGAACCTTACACAAGCGGCCAGCAATTTGCATCTGGAGCAGCTTCTCCGCACCCGCCCTGCTCTCCTTCCCCGACTTTCTTGCATCCGTCAGCTTGACCTGATCCTCCGCCGTCGACGGAGGCGTCTCGCTGCCGCTCAAGAAAGGGAAACAACCCTCACCCTGGTTCTTCTCCACAATGTGCGCAATGCGGAAGAAGCTCTACACGCATTGCAGAGACTGATGGATAGCCTTGCCGATCAAGCAGAAACGGCAGATTCTGAGGAATCTTTTCATGCTATCATCTACGACATTATGGATGATGCTGATCATTTGCCCAGGCTGCACGAGGAAGTGTTGAGGACAAGGGCAATCTTAACGGCGTTCGAGAATTTAGCGGCTGATCCTCCAAGTCCCCAAGTTGAAGAAGAAGCTTACGAAGCCCAAAAGAATACAATCTGGGAAACTCTTTACCTGTGCGATTTTTGTAATAAATTTGCCTCTAATTGAAATTAATAAATTTGCCTTTGATTTGTGATCTCTTGCCTCAGTAGTTCTGTAGTTAAGTTATTAGAAACAATGTGTACTTATATATTAACCTCTGATCTAGAATATGACAGACAAAGGGACATCACAGCCGGTTCTTGTGAAAAACCGTCTGTGAACATTCCCAGACGGTTCTTAACAACAACCGGCTGTGATAGTCGACACAACACAGACGGTTTTTAATAAACAACTGTCTGTGATAATCCCAGATTATCACAGACGGTTTTTAATAAAAACCGTCTGTGATATTCCAGTATCACAGACGGTTCAGCGGTAAGAACCGTCTGTGATACTCCTTTTTCCCGCCACAAATACCACAGACGGCCTTCAAATGAAAACCGTCTGTAATAGTTTACATTACAGACGGTTTCACAAAACCGTCTGTGATTTGCCGTCTACTATTAGCCTTTCTGTAGTAGTGAAGGCCCGGGCGCCGCCGGGATGCTGATACCGCGCGCGGCATTCGTGGCGAACCCTGCGCTCTACTTCCAGATCCTGCGTTCGGCTGGCCCGTCGTGGCCACCGCCGTCTTCTGCCTGAGGATCGTTGCCTCGGCGGTCGCCGCCTTTTTCCGCTTCTGGTCAACCATAGTGTACTTTCTGCTGTGTAGTACGCTGTACGCGCGCGCGTAGTAGCACATTGGATCCGCGCTCGTCTGTTGCTCTTTTAATTCGCTTGAACTGTATGCGTCAAGCTCGTATATATGGTTTTTGGTTATTCTCATGCATTGATCCACGCGTATATGCATCATTAGTGCATATATGGTATCTATTACAGTCCTACCGATTGCTCTCAGGATTTTACGATCACCTTCAAGCCGTTATGATCATCTCCTGCAGCCGTACAACCACATTGAAGAGACTACGACCACCTACCGTGTCGCTACGACCGCTCTGCTGGATCTCCGACCACGTAGACCATATGATTGTAAATTTCAGCTGAAGTTACGACCACGCTCACTGCTTCTCGTTGCACTTCCTTCGGCAACGGTCGATCACCGTAGTCGTAACGCCTTACGACCACACAGTGATTCTGTTGACCTCTCGTTGTGGTTTTACCCTTACGACCACGTCTTCAGCATCTGCGGATACCTTCGCTTTCGTCGCCGTCCTCGGCTCTGTGACCGTGGTCGTAACTCCTTACGACCACAGCCTCTACTCCAGCGAACACCTCTGTTCGTCACCCTGGTCGTAACTCCTTTATGACCAGGTCTGCTGCTCCTACGAACACCCTCTGCCCGATCACCGTGGTCGTAACTCCTTTACAATCACGTCTGCAAGCCTCTGTTCGCTGTAGTCGTAACTTCTTTACGACTACGTCTGCGAACTCTGCGATCTCACCGACCGCCTATGACCACACCGGTCACCTCCACTGCGATCACACCGACCACCTTCGACCACACTGAACGCCTACACCGATCGTCTTGTTTGAACCGAAAAAGATAAAATTAAAAAGTCGACATGTTTCAAAAATTAGAAACAGAAATCGTTTGAGCCAGAGCCTTTGTCCTTTCCCGGATTCTAATTGGACTTCGGAGGATGCCCTCCTAAGAGTAGACATTCTCTTTTCTAACATGCATACGTATGGACATACGGTTCACGTACGGATTGGACAGTGGAGATGCACTACTGCGCATGCAGTAGCTGAAGTACAACCGATCGAGGTGGTGATGAGTTGGGCTTTTTTTGGTAACTTATGGTTGAAAGCACTGTAGTTGGCTGAAAAAAACACTATAGCTGGCTGAAAAAAACACTGTAGCTGGCTGAAAAAAACACTGTAGCTGACAGAGACTTATTTAGCATAATTAAATTTAAAAAAATTTTAAAATATAAAAAATATGTTAGCCTATTACATATAATACAAATAAATACAGGAAAAAAGAACCGGCAAAAAAGCACCAAAAAAACCAAAAATTCATAAAAAGACGAAATTTGTGAATAATAAAAAATAAGTCGGAAGCCAGAAGCTTAAGCCGAATTGACCAGAGCCAAATCTATTTCTGCACTTTATGTTATGCGCCATGACTATTGGAGTGTACTTTTTTTATCGACCAAATACCAAGGCTAGCATGCTAGTACGAGTTTCGTCTCGTGCTTCTACGTATAGGGCCTGTTTGGATAGACTAGGACTAGTTGTTAGCTAGGACTAGTTGTTAGCTGACTAGTTGTTAGCTGGCTAAAGATTAGCCAAGTCCTGTTTGGATCTAAGAACTAATAAGTACTACTATCTCAGTACAAAGTCTGTTATACCCCTATGCATGGCGGTCTAGGAGGGTTGGCGTGGGTATCAGCGTCTTTTTTCCATCCTGCTGGTCCTTTAGCCCTCATTAGCTGGGTTTGATGGACTAGTTGGCTAACAACTAGTTGGAGCTTTGGCTAAACTTTAGCCCACCCATTAGCCCTCCTGTTTGGATTCTCAAGGACTAAAGTTTAGCAACTAGTTGTTAGCCTAAGAGATCCAACCAGAGCCATATTCTTCCAAGCTGGATGCACGAAGTAACGGCCTTTCCACTATGAGTTTTTCTACACGTAGCGGTTACGAGTTTTCGTTTTTCTTCACCGTGTCGTCTATGTACTGTGTACGAGTCGCCCGTGTACAGTCAAAGTTCTCCCTTGACGAGGACACGAGTCTCTAAACGTCGCAGTAAAACTCCGCTCCCGCGTCGTTAGTTCCCAACGCAGCCATGCAAATGCAGTCGCCACCGCCCACCGGTATGCGGCGCCGGTCTCACGCTCACACCTCCGGCTCTTCCCCTTCCGGAGGGAAGCCAGGGAGGCGCCGCGCAACAAGTTTGCTACGCTCAGCATTACCACTTGCATTATTAACTCTGCTTCTCAAGCACCCCACACTGTCCGCCCTTGCTCCAAAGCCCAAAACCAAGCGGAACGCACGAAGCAAAGCGATGGTTTCCGCCGTGAGCCCGTGATCCTAGTGGCCGCTGTGGCCATGAGCGCCTACTGCCTGTGGCCGGTGGCGATGATGAAGGCGCCAGGCGCCGCGGGGATGTTCATCTCGCGGGCGGCGTTCGAGGCCTTCCCGAAGCTCTACTTCTATCTGCTCCGCCACGTTGGGCCCAGAGTAGCAGTTTTTGCTTTTCGTCTCCCGAATCTTCTCTACTATCTGCTCCGCCACGTTGGGGCAGTTTTTGCTTTTCGTCTCCTGAATCTTCTCTACTATCTGCTCCGCCACGTTGGGGTAAGAGTGGCCCTCTTTCTTTTTGGTCTCTGATGACTGATGACTTACCACGCCGGAGTATCTGCTTCTCCGGCGTGGAAGCCACTCTGTATGCGCGCGTTTGAGTTTCCAGCTACATGGTGTCAAATTTAAAGTATTGCTATTTAGTTCTGGTTGTTTGTGGGAATTTGCTAGATGATATTCAAGTATTTTTTTTGTGTGTAAACACTTAATTTTTTTATCTATTAAATACTATTTTATTTGTATTTTATGGTCTTGACTTTATAATTTTTTTGTTAACAATATGATAAGGAAATAATCAATTTATTTAGTGTCGTCGGGAGCCACAACATAAACGACCAAGTAGAGTTTTGTATGGTTTTTTGTTGTGTTCTTTATATTTTGTTTTATTCCTTTTTTACAAATTGTCACATCAATTTTTACATAACTTAATTTATGCAAAACTAGTATATAATTAATGTAAGAATGTCATAAATAAAAAAATAATATGTATTAGAGTATTTATCATGTATCACATCATATGCTAATAACTAATAAGCAAACTAGTATACTGAGGTAGATATACATTCAACATTTAAAAAGTAAGTATTCCTTAACAAAATAATACTTAAATAAGAGAAAAAAGGCAAAATAATTTTAGCCATTAAACCTAAAACTAAAAGTTTAAAATTTAAGTACTATTTAATAAAAAAACACTTGACATATCCCTACACACCACCTTATTTGTGTCAACTGTCAGATGTCTTGCCCACCTGGTTATAATAGATTATAGATGTACCTACGTGTCAAAGTGTCACTTATTAAGGGTACTTCCCTGTACCATGCCTTCGGTTTCTACCTTCAAATTTTAGTTTATAGTTAAAATTATATTCTAGCGGTTATTAATTTTTTTAAATCATTCAATTAAAAAATAAAAAAGAAAACGAACAATAAAAAGGAATAAAGAAAAAAAAGAAAAAGCCAAAAAGCAACATAAATCTAAAATAAGTTAAAATGAAAAACTGACGTGTTTCAAGTGGCTTTTACCTTAAATAAACTAAACTAGAAATCAAAATAAATCAGAAGCTAAATCTGGTTAGAATGGATCCAGAGATGTACCTGCGTACAAAGTGTCACCGAGTATGATGCAAGTGTCTGCATGAATGGGCCTTAAGGGGACTTACTTAGGCTCCGTTTGGCACGGCTCCACTTCACAAGTGGAGCTGTTTTTTTTTGACTTCACAAGTGGAGCCGGGTGAAGCTACTTTTTTCAGCTCCTTGGGTGGAGCTACTTTTGTCTCAGCAGGTTTGAAGGAACTCCTTGGGTGGAGCTATTTTGTTTTACCCCGTTTGGCACAAAATAGCTCCAAACAGCTCCAAGGAGCTGGTGGTGGAGCTGTGCCAAACGGGGCCTTATAATGAAAGTGACCAATGTACTCGCTCTGCTTTTGCTACCAACCTGATTTGAGCACGAGCTCGTTGTATGTGATTTATGTTCTTGCGTCTGTTAATCGGTCGATCGAGATATGCACATGCAAGGCCTACATATGTGTGTCAAGCCAGAGGCAGACCTAAGAAAAAAAATATAGTTAGAACGTAGTTAGATATGAGTAAGGTCACAACTACAATTCACATGTAAACAACTACAACTTGCCTATAAAAATAGAAACATCAACTATAATTCGCATGTAAATATATGTAGATATGGTAGGACATTGAAGCTAAGTGTGAGCTAGGTCCACAATGAAAGTATAGAGCAGCAAAATATCTCCTCAACGGGCTAGGTCGTTAGAAAGAAAAGTGCATGCACATGTGAGTATGGCTAGTAGTCAAATTGCAACTTATGGTTTCTAAGATGTAGGTGTAGGATTGTATACAGCAATCAAAGGGGGTAAATGATTGTCACCACTTAATGACACCTGAAAATAAATCTCAAACCAACAGAAAATAATTCAACTTACAGAGATTGAATTCGACCGCAAGACGCTCTGCTCGACCACTCGCTTGACTGTGCATAGGCTCGATGAAGGTTACAACCGCTCAGAGTTGCTTTGCAACCGGTTTGTACGTAGTCGAAACCTTCTGTTGCTTGACCGCTCTGACCGTTCGATTTATTACTCTGTTGTTCTATCGCTCGATCGCTCCGACCACTCGATCTATTGCTCTGTTGTCATCACACTCCATCATCACGTGTCAAAGCTTTTGGGAACGCACCTTCTGTATCTTCTCCATGCATCATCCTTGCAATCGGTTTGTACGTAGTCGAAACCTTCTGTTGCTTGACCGCTCTGACCGTTCGATTTATTACTCTGTTGTTCTATCGCTCGATCGATCCGACCACTCGATCTATTGCTCTGTTGTCATCACACACCATCATCACGTGTCAAAGCTTTTGGGAACGCACCTCCTGTATCTTCTCCACGCATCATCCTTGCTCGTGTCGAAGCCTTTTGGACTACATCGCCCGTAGCTTCTCCACGAATCACCACCTTTGATCTCTACGTGCTCCAGCATGAGCCTGACCACCTCGTGTGATATTCTCAACCATCTGAACCTCAGACTTTTCCATCTTAGTCCCGGTTCACCTCGTCACCAACCATGACCATCTCCACGCCCACCTTCACATGCAAAGACCAAAGAAAATTTTTCCAGCACAAGTTCTTACCACCTTGATCGACATCAACACACACACTCGAAACACCCTTATCTATCCACAGATAAGAACCAAACTATCCACGACCACCGATTAAGTCATGCACAATCACACTTTCTATCGCTATCCAGAAAACACCCTCGGACTACTCATTACGACCGCTAGCATAACGAATACTCGAAAACAACAAGTTCTCGGGAATAATCATCACTCCGCTCAAAACACTCGGGAAAACATCTGCATCGCTACTGACCATAGAACCACCAAGTACTGACTACCGAGTACAGATCACTAAGTCAACGACTACCAATCTCCAACCACTCGCTGCACCATTGATCACCTAGTACCGCACAGACTACAGTATCAAAGCACCAACCATAAATCTCCGACAACCGATCGTTATCCACGATCGTGAAAACCACAACTGTCGAGTACTATCATCTTCCGAGTACCAATCTTTCGAGTATTGTTCACCGATCACCACCAGCCAATCCTACCACTGTACTAACATGAGTACTACTGATCACCAACCACTCGCTGCACCATTGATCACCCAGTACCGCACAGACTATAGTATCAAAGCACTAACCACAAATCTACGACAACCAATCGTTATCCACGATCGTGAAAACCACAACTGTTGAGTACCATCATCTTCCGAGTACCAATCTTTCGAGTACTGTTCACCGATCACCACCAGCCAGTCCTACCACTGGCCTAACATGAGTACTTAAAGTACTCGAACATAGCAAGAGTTGAGGCACTCGTACCGACCATGAAGTTTACGAGTACTGACCGTGAAGCCTACGACAATCGATCACAAAGTTTTCGACTTCTGACTGTAAAGTCTACGACTGCCGATCACAACGTCTAAGGCCATCGACCAGTAAAGTCTACGATTATTGATCATAAAGTCTAAGACCACTGACCAATAAAGTTCATGACTATCGACCGGTTACTATAGCTACGACCATCGAAAAGTATTGTAGCTACGACTAGTTCGCTGGTCGAGATCGAAGCTTACCAATTACCTGGCGTGATTATTCTGTCGTGATCGAAAAAACCATAGTCGAAGGCTGTTGTGGTCGAAGCCGGACATGGTCGTAGTCGAACATGGTCGAAGTCTGACGTGATTGAAGATGGACGTGGTCGAAATATCATAGGGCATGTTTGATATGGTTGTGGCTTATGGTTTTTGGCTAAAATTTTTAAATTCTAACTGTTTGCAACAGAGATTATGGAGAGAGATACTCACTTGCGATTTTGAATGATACAGATGTTAGGCTTTTAGTGTGTACTACAATTAACTTGTGGACCCTATCTTAAAAAAATACTTCGTTTGAAAGTTAGATACTGTAGCAAAAACCAAAATCCGGTTTCAAAAGACATATCAAACAAGCCCATAGTCGAATATTGTGGTCGAAGTTTGACATGCTCGAAACTTCACGTGGTCGAAGCTGAATGTGATCGAAATATGTCATGGTCGAAATGCCATCGTCGAAGTGCCGTGGTTGACGTCTGCTGATCGGACCTCCCAACTCGAAGCTGTTCGGACCATCGACTTCCGTGCATGGTTGAAACCAGCCAATCAGACTGCCCAATACAATGAAGTTAGACCGTTAAACATGAGATCCAGTTTTAACAAATGCGCATCGATCAAAACTTTCTCAAATGCAAATTGCAATGAAACCTAAATATCAATTATTCATCATCACTCAAATACATGACCATCACATGGTCTAACAGTAGATCTCCGTTTTAGTGAGACAAATGCTAAGAGCAAGTTTAATAGAAGAGGTGGCTGCCACCTCAAGGACTAGCCAAATAAGCAAAAAGAGTACAAGTGGCTCATGGTGGTGGTAGCTAATACAATCAGTTGAGTAGAGGTTACCTCTACTAAAGCATTCAAACATTTAATACTTGCATAAATATATCAGGGGTCACCTTTTGCATGAGGGGTAGTTTGCTTCTCTCTCCTCGTATGATGTGCTAGAGGTCACCTCTTGCATGAGGGGCAGCTTGCCTCTCTCTCCTCTTTTCTCTCTCTTCCACTTAGGATTGTGTTGATGTGGATTTCGCTAGAGGTGACCTAGGCCCTGTTTGGATCAGTTTCAGATTCTTAAAAACCAGCTATTACTTCTAGTTTTTAAAAGCTGGTTTCTAAGCAAAAACTGATGGGGTGTTTGGATCCCCTAGTTTTTAAAAGCTGGTTTCATTTATGATTGGTGCTAATAGACTATTATACCCTTACATTTATGATTGGAAGCGTCTACGTGTGGTCTTTAATGAGGGTAAATGGGTATTTGTGCAAAAAAAAACTGGCAAAAGCTGGGTATCAATAGCTTCTTGGTTTTTAAGAATCTGGGTAGGTAGATTTTAAAAACTGCCCCAAAAACTGGTCTGTTTGGATCCCACCCAGTTTCCAAAAGCCAGATTCTTAAAATCTGAGTGGATCCAAACAGGCCCCTATTCAGCATTATTGTACTTGCTCTAATGAACGCGTATATTTGCGTGAGTTGAGATGTGCGCATGAAATGTGTCGCGTAGTACTTTTCAATTTCACCCAATTAGCTCACCACTTTTCAATTTCACCCAATTAGCTCACCACTAGTCAGTAGTCACTTGCTCCTCATCCCATTCCCATTCCCTTGCAAGCCGAAGCTCCCACAATTCAAGTGACGCCCAACGTATAGCATCAATCAAGTAGCCATGCTCACCCTTTTTCTAAACACCTTCTCCCCAACCAATCCAAAGCTACCCTTCTTCTCCAAACCCACTCCTACACAACAAACAAGAAGCAGTCATCACAATAGCAGATGCTAAGCTTCTTCGAGCCGTAGCAACTGGAATGATTCCTCCTCTAGTTCTTCTAGCGGCGGCAATGGCAATGATAACTTTTGGAACATTCGAAGCTAACGATAGGCTCTGAAGGAGGAGGAAAGGTCCGCCGGCGATGGAGCTCGTGCGGCTGTCCAAGCATGGGCGAAGGGCGGGTCCGCCCCTGCATCAAGCGTTACCGCATGTTTGTTTTGGTTGGTTGTTGCACGTAGAAACACAGAAACACTTCAGTCTTCTGATCGACTACGTGCATGCATCATGCATCTCGTCGATGATTTGCGCTTTGCCGTGTCAGGGTCGACCGGAAAGCAATGAATTTTTTTGACGCGCGCATGTACGTAACATTTGCTTGGCACGTGGGCCGTGTGCGTGACATGTGGGCCGTCGCACTAGTCCAACAGCCTCTTTCAATTTTGAAAGTACTGTTTAAGTTACTAGAGTTTTTATCTTCCCTGAAAAGATACCATGAGATACCGATATGTCGTCATCAAATTACATACAAATTTTTTATATGAATTTATATATAATTTAATGGCGAGATACCAGTAACTCATGGTACCTCCTAAAAATGATAAAAACTCTCTTAAGTTATTGCTCGCACTCGCAAACAGTCTCTGAACTTCGTCACCGTCACATGAAGCGCTACTCCTACATGAAAGACTTCTCATGGTGACTATAATAGATTGATCCATTTGCCGCAACAAGGAGCTTTTGACTTTGATTTTTTCAAAAGTCAAAATAAACAGAATAACTTTTTCAAGTGATTTTTGAAACCATTTCTTCACAGTTCACCAGTCTAAAAAAGCGTAATTAAAAGCTATTAGCCCTAATCCAAAAGAAAGCCTATAGTATCTTCAAGCACGGGTTCTAGAGTCACTTCATGTTTATGACAATCAAGCAAAGGTTTGTTTACGGAAATCTCAATCCGTTCGAGTGCAATCCAAGCATCGTTCATGCGTTGATCCACGCGTGTATGCGTTGATCCATATTGCTAACAAACACCTAGCTATTCCATGTTGTTCTGCAAAATTTATCGAGTTGAATGGGAAAACAAAAAGGATTCTCACTACGTAAGTAATACTTAGGAGGTAAGCAAACAATAGTACTCCTGTACTCGACGAATCTCGCGTTGGGACCCAGCAGTCACTAACTACTCGGATCGGATGCTTTCGGCTTTCATGCGTTGATCCAACGCGTATCTGCATCATTAGTGCATATATGCTCCCTGATACTCGTGCAGATATGCTACTTGTACGGTAACATATGGTAACATGTACGTACACGAGCATACTCTGTTATGCAGTCTGGTTGCAATCTGTATCCATATGTTCAAAAATCAGAAGGTGTATTATGTGTACTCCCTTTTGATTACGAGCTCATTGTATGTGATTTATGTTCTTTCTTATGTTAATCGGTCGATCGAGATATGCACATGCAAGGCCTACATATGTGCATCAAGTGCTACCGCTTGTTTGTATTGGTTGGTTGATGCACACAGAAGCACTTCTCAGTCTCAGATCATCCATGTCTTAATCTGATCGACTGCATGCATGCGTCGTGCATCTCGTCGATGATTTGTACTTTGCTGTGTCAGGGTCGACCGGAACGCAATGAAATTGTTTGACGCACGTACGTATGGCTAGGCCCTTCGACAGTCTACGCTAGAAACGTGTGTAACGACTCTATTTGTTTTCGAAACAGTCGAACAGTCTAAGAGTTCAATTGTAAATAGAAAAGTACCATGCATGCTCATAAATATTTAAAAAAAGTTAACTTGAGTCTTAATGCACGTATGTAGGCCTTGCATGCGCATATGTCGATCGACCGATTAACATAAGCAAGAACATAAATCACATACAACGAGCTCGTAATCAAAAGAGAGTACACAAGTCCCTTCTGATTTTGGAAGTGTACTGTTTAAGTTACGAGAGTTTTTATCATCTTTAAAAAGATATCTTGAGGTACCGGTATCTCGTCACTAAATTACATACAAATTTTTTATGATACCTCTTAAGGATGATAAAAACTCTCTTAAATTATTGCTCGCACTCAAACAGTCTTTGAGCCTCGTCACCATCACGTTAAGTGCTACTCCTACGTGGAAGACTTTTCATGGTGACTATAATAGATTGATCCATTCGCCGCAACAAAGGAGCTTTTGATTTTGATTTTTTCGAAAGCTGAAATAAATGAAACAGCTTCTTTAAGCGGTTTTTTGAGACCGTTTCTTTATAATTCACTGGTCTAAAAAAGTGTAATCAAAACTCATTAGTCGTAATCCAAAAGAAAGCCTATAGCATCTTCAAGCACGGGTTCTATAGTCACTTCATGTTTATGACAATTGAGCAAAGGTTTGTTTACGGAAATCTCAATCCGTTCGAGTGCAATCCAAGTATCGTTCATGCGTTGATCCATATTGCTAACAAACACCTAGCTATTCCATGTTGTTCTGCAAACTTTATCGAGTTGAACTGGAAAACAAAAAGGATTCTCACTACGTAAGTAATTAACACTTAGGAGGTAAGCAAACAATAGTACTCCTGCACTCAACGAATCTCGCGTTGGGACCCAGCAGTCACTAACTACTCGGATCGGATGCTTTCGGCTTTCATGCGTTGATCCAACGCGTATATGCACTCCCCTTTTAAAGCAAGTCCAATAATAGAGTCAAGTATTTAACTATAAATCAAAGTATAAGAACCAAGTTATACAATAATTTATCTACAAAAAGTTTTTTATTATTATATGATACCATGTCTCACATTCTCTTTCCTATTCCTCCTCACATACATTTATTATCTAGGACCACCACTGCATAGGCTCCCGTGCCCAGCTTGTTGCTTGCATGAGAGCCAAGCTCTCATCTCTCTCCTCTCTTCTCTCCTCTATATCAGCAAAAATGCTGACTACCTTCGCTATAAGACCATTATTGTACTTGCTCTTAGCCTATTCTCATCTTCTAGCTTTATTTGGTCTTCTCAAATCTGTAATATCTTATATAAAACACTATTATCATCTCTCTTTTTTAATTATCCTCTCACATCAATCTTTTACTTATTTGATATACTATAGACACTACTTAGGGCATCTCCAGCAGGAACCCTCAAAACTGGCCCCCTACTTTTAATTTGAGGGCTCCCTCTACTTTTGAGGGCCCTGTTTTCTGGGCTGCACTCCAGCAGGAGCCCTCAAAACAGGGCCCCTACTTCTCAATTCCCTCTATTTCCTCACACACTATATGCATATGTATGAGACAAAAGCACAATACACAATAAAATATTTATGATTTCAAAATGAGGGACAATATTTAAATTTATGAATTCAAATACGAATATTCAAATTTAAATTCAAATTTGTTTCGAATTTTATTGTTCCAAATTTAAATTCAAATTTGTTCCGAATATTCAAATTTCAATTCAAATTTGTTTCGAATATCCAAATTTGAATTTAAATTTGTTCCGAATATTCAAATTTAAATTCAAATTTGTTCCGAATATTCAAATTCAAATTCAAATTTGTTTCGAATATTCAAATTTGTTTCGAATATCCAAATTTGAATTTAAATTTGTTCCGAATATTCAAATTTAAATTCAAATTTATTCAGAATATTCAAATTTGTTTCGAATATTCAAATTTAAATTTGTTCCGAATATTCAAATTTGTTCCGAATTTAAATTTGTTTCACTCATACGGGAAAAAACGAGGAAAGCTGAAAAATGAGGGCCGGAGTAGGGGCCCCCTAGGAATGAGGGCTGAAGGGGGGATTTAAGGGGCCCCTCAAATTTGAGGGCTCTAGTAGGGGCCCTGCTGGACCTCTATTTTTGCCTCAAGCCCTCAAATTTGATTTTGAGGGCTCAAGTAGGCCCTGCTGGAGATGCTCTTACGTCGCTCCGTTAGAAGTGCCTAATTAACTACACAGCATCGGATGCTTTCGGCTTTCACCACGGGGGAGCACTCTTCGATTCGTCTCCCTGAGAAGAGAAAGCAACAAATGCAACCACGCGCCTCCACCTCTATAAATTACCCCTGCTCAGTCCGTCAAGTAGAAGAAGCGGAGATGGCCCCCCCGGTCGTCGCAGCTGCAGCGTTAGCCATCGCAGGCGCCGTGGCCGTGGGCGCCTACTTCTTCTTTCCTGTAGCTGCCCCGGCCGTCGCCATGATGAAAGCCCCCGGCGCCGCCGGCTTCGTGATCTCCCGCGCGGCGTTCATGGCGAACCCGCAGCTCTACTTCCATCTCCTCCGCACGGTCGGCGCTAAGGCGGCCGTCGCCGCTTTCGCTCTGTAGGGAAGGGGTCATGGCTATAATAGATGTACCTGCGTGCGAAGTGTCATCGAGTATAATGCAAGTGTCTCGTGGGAATAAGGGGACTTCCTCTATGATGTAAGTGACTTGTGTACTCCCTTTTGATTGCGAGCTCGTTGTATGTGATTTATGTTCTTGCTTATGTTAATCGGTCGATCGAGATATGCACATGCAAGGCCTACATATGTGCATCAAGCGCTACCGCTTGTTTGTTTTGGTTGGTTGTTGCACGCAGAAACACTTCTCAGTCTCAGATCATCCATGTCTTAATCTGATCGACTGCATGCATGCGTCGTGCATCTCGTCGATGATTTGCGCTTTGCTGTGTCAGGGTCGACCGGATCGCAATGAAATTGTTTGACGCACGTACGTATGGCTAGGCCCTTCGACAGTCTACGCTAGAAACGTGTGTAACCACTATTTTTTTGAAACAGCCGGTTGTATTTTCTGCAACAGTCTAGAAATTCAGTTGTAGATAGAAAAGTATCATGTATGCTCATAAATATTTAAAAAAAGTTAGCTTGATTAAAATATAGCATAATGGTCAACTTTAACAACTTTACGGGCGTTCAATAAACTCCATTATCAATTTGAAATCTAAAAGACAAAATGTTAACTTCCTAAAATAAAGGGGATTTAATAAACTCCATTATCAATTTGAAATCTCACCAAAGCTACTTATGCCTTGTTATTGAAATCACCCATGAAACACATCTTTATTTACTAGAAGCACAATGTATCCGAATACTGATAAATTTTGACTCTGTAGAGTTGCCTACCTTTACACACAAGATTTCTCAAACTCTCAATGTCATGCAATAGACATGTGACAGTTAGCTTACGACTGAGTTGAGAAAATAAAGTCTTTTATTGCTCTTCTCTTTGTATAGCCACCACCCTGTAGGGACTAGGACCACACATTGTCGTTATTCCACTGTGCAATGCGGAAAGCGTGCAATCCGGCTTAGTGCGATCTTACCATCGTTAAAAATGGTTTTACTGTTTCCATACCACCCTTTTATGTACAGGCTATTTCACATATGGAGAGTATGGTTTTACCATTGTTAAGTATTGTTTTACCAATGAGTTTCCATACCATTGTTAAGTATGGTTTTATCATTGTTAAGTGTTGTTAAGTATGGTTTTTATTCAGTGTCAGAAATCAAAAACAGAGGAATACGAAAAAATATGGAGTTAGATAGAAACCCGCTAAATTTCAAAATGTAGGAATGAAAAAAAGACTACTTAGATCAAAAGAAAATTTAGAATCTACACAATTTCCATTGGAACAAAAATAGATGTTACACGGTGTGTGACTATTGCATTCTCGTAGTAGCTGCCGCATGGTTTGGTAGTAACCGTTACTTTCCTCCTCTGCCTGTTGCTATATAAGCATATAATACAATGCAGACAGCAACGACGCTGCAAAATTGCAAACCACTTGTTCATTCTTTTTCCCATTTCCGAGTTTGCATCCTAATTATTCATTCTAGCAGTGCATTTCTTAGTCGATAGTAATTAGTTTTGCTTTGTATGGATCCAAACCACCGCTGCCTATCACAACATGAAGGTGCGTTCATCTTTATCGTACTCTCTACGTTACAAAATGGTAGCTCACCCCAATCATAAAAAAAAAGCCTGTACAGACATCTATCTGAATGGGGCAATGGTGGTTTGCAATGGAATTTGAGGAACTAGACTTTGAACACATATGGGTATATTCTTTTCAGCTTCTAAAAACTGTTTTTTGGCTTTTTTACAGTAACTAACTTTTAAATATGGTATTTTTTCAAGATAGAGTCTACTAGTTAATTGTAGTACATATTGTACTGACTTCATTTATATCAGCAAAAACTGCACGTGAGTTTTTATTACTCTATAATCTCTCGTATGAACAATTCAAAAGACATAAATCTAAGTTACAACTAAAAAACATAAATTTCAGCCAAAAAGAATAGCCACATATACCCATTAGGGTCACCTCACGATCTTAACAAAGACCGTTATAATTTAATACCCTGACAAGAGTGTGATATAGCTTATGACATTTATCTAAAACAAAAAGGAGCATTAATTGGATGCAGCTTTTTATCTTTGATATTATTTGTACGGTCTTCACATTTTTCCTCTTCATCAAAGAAAATATTAATTGGACGCGGCTTACACGCTACCATTAGTACATTATTCATGTTGCCATATTACCAACCCCCGCCGCTGCTTCCACCATTGCTCCTTCCATTCCTCCATCCCACCTAGCTAGGAGTTGGATCGTGTTGTACCGACACAGTTCAAATTCATCGTGTTTCGTACCGTTTCATGTCATGTCGGCTCAGTTCAGTTATCTCACCGTGTTGTGCCGTGCCGGCCAGGCCCAAACATGGTCCAAAACCCATCGTGCCAGCGTTCGTGTCGTGCCAGTCTAAGCCCAGCCCGAAGTAACTGTACACGACAAATGCGGCGACGACGATGGTGGCAGCGATTGTCATCTTCCTTTCTCTCGTATCCGCCTCATTACAAACTAGTAGAAATTGAATTAGTTACATAAAAATATGGGCACGCAATGATATAAATATTTCAAAAAAATGGAATTTATTTGATATTTTAAAAATACAATGTTACCGCCTCGTTAAAAACCTTACGCCCCAGAGTGGGTTTCCCGAGTAAGGAAAATAGTACAGTAACAACATATGTACATACTAACTATAACAGTATGCGTACATAGTATCTACTCATCAATGTCTAGGTTGTTCATGTGTTCGAGGTCAGCGTACGCTTGTAAGATTTCAGGATCCTTCAGTTGATGTTGTTGCCACTTTGGCCAATTCCCCGTCTTTGGCGCATGTAATTGCCTCCACCATCATGGGCGTAAGGAATGATCTCTTTTCTTCGATTATTCTCCCTACCGTGCTAAACGTCGCTTCTGAAGAGACGGTGGACATTGGCATCAAGAGAACATCCCGTGTGAAATGTGATAACATAAGAAATATCCACTTGTTATTCTTCCACCACTCGAGCAAGTCTATCTTGCCTCCATCAGTAAGATCATGCTCAATATTTGCAAAATAATACTCCAAGTGGTGGTTCAACTCTGAGATAGAATTCCATTTGGAGACCGCCTGAGACTAAGAGGACGAAGAAGTAGATTTGCCCTTTAGTTTCTTCCATAAGTGTGATGTCAAGCTTGTCTTTCCTTGTTGCATCTGCTGTGAGGTCTCTGATCTTCCGCAGCTGTCAAACTTATCATGATACATACGGAAAACACGAAAAAGCTTCTCTTTGACATATGCGAAAGCTTCCGAATAATCAAGGCAAAGTATTCACCTATTCTCTCCATGCCAACCTGTAAACCTACCAACTTTTTTGTAGGATCGGAAACGATAGCAAAGCAATACAAGTGTGAAATAGAACCAAAATATTTAATAAATTTTTTCTCCATTGCTACGATAGTATGGCCTAAATGGGGATCCTCCCTAGATTTGGCAATTTTGTCTGCAATTAACCAAATAAATTCTGTAACTAAACAAGAGGTATGATAATAAACACGAGATAGAACCTTTATTGCTTTATAAAAAGGTCTTAAAAACTCTCAAAAAATGACTAGCAATCTGCCAATCTGAATCATTAACTACCAATTCATTATTTTGAGAGTTAGCATTGATAAAAACAGATATAACATGTTTGTACCATTGTATCTTGTTTAACATGATATATGTCGAGTTCCACCTCACCTTCATGTCAAGACCAAATTTTCTTGGCTCTTTCCCATTGGCTACACAGTACTCCACAAACCTGGTACCACTTGTGGAGAACTTATGAGGTAATGAATGGCATCATGGATACTGTTCAAATATGCACTAATTGCTTACATACCTTCTCGAACAACAAGATTCAAGATGTGGCATACACATCTCTGGTGGAGGACATAACAACTAATATATGTTTGCAATCTTGGGGTGAGGATGTTCATAACCATTGTATTTGTCGATGCGTTATCAAGAGTTATAGAATCAATTTTATTATCTATTTTAAAATCATCAAGTACGTGTAGTATATGCTTGGCAATGGCCTCTCCCGTGTGTGATTCATTTATTTATTTAAATCCTATAACTCTCTTGTTTAGCTTATAATTATCGTCTAAATAATGGGCTACAACAATAAGGTAGGCACTTCTCTAGCGTGATGATGTCCAAATATCTGAGGTTATGGCAAAAAAAACTGAACTTGTCGAAATAATTCTTTCAGCTCTACCAGTTCCTTTTGATACATCTGTAAAATATCAGATGTAGTAGTTCTTCTACTAACATGTTGTTACTGTGGGCAAAAACCGCGTTGGATCATTCTTTCGAACGTGCGACTTTCACCCATTCTAATCGGTTGATCTTCTAAAACAATATATCTAGCAATTTCCTCATGGGCGAAAAGCGGGTTATATACCTAAGTACTTACAGAGTCATCGACCTCGAAGTTTAGCTACGTTTGTACTCCTTCTTCACCTCGGCCATGTGCTGCCATCTTGCATAAGTAAGCTTTGTAGTACTAGTTCAAGTGCCCTGTCCCTATAGCTGTACGAGCAGTTAATTTAGCATTGTAATAATTACATGTTGCGATCTCTACCGTTTCGTCATCTCGGATTTCCTGGCTCCAGGTCACATGCTTCCAGCAATTCGCCCATCGTCCAGACCCGCCAATGTTGGCATCCATGAACGGGGGAGAGAATTTTGGAGTCCCCATTGGCTCCGAACCACCCTGGTACTCCTCGTATCCCTTTGTATCGTCCACATGACAGTCATCCATGCCTTAGTCTCCTATACTTGGTGAGAGCTGACGAGCATCAACGGGAGTCAGAGCCGGATGAGGACTAGGGAAGCGTCGACGAGAGCTTACACTAAGACACCCTGCTATCCTTTTCGTGCTATGACTCCTCTGCATACCGCTCGGGAGCCCCTTGGTGCTCCGACTCCTAGGTAGCATATTGTATGGATGGTGAATAAATAGGGAGTGTAGTGGGTTTTTTAAGAAATGAGAGATTGAATGTTTGTGAAGTAATGAGAGAAGAGAAGTGAATTTATAGGCATTGCTCTTCTGAACGTTACTCTCTCGAAGACCCGAACGTTGTGCTCGAACGTTATTTCTTTGACCGTTGGGTGTAGCTTTCTACTCTATGTGATCAGCTTTATTCTCCAACTATACTTCTCTGAATGTTACTGTTGTGGCTACAGATCAAACAGAGAGAGAGTATGGTAGCGGGGAGTGAATAATGGCCCTCCTGCCTCATGGCTGATGTTGTACTCATATACCCTCTTGGGGAGTGCTTTTACAATAGTACCCTTACGTTTGAGTATTCCCCTTGGGGGCACTTATGTTATTACACATGTCTCATTTTGGGCCTTACTGCCTTCTAACAGGCCTACTGGGCTTAGGTAGGGGCCACCCCTACAACAAGAGCCTCTCATGGTGAAGGGCTTCACGGGCCGAAGCCATGTCGCTGAGCCCTTTGGCCCCCTCCGTCCCATCGACCTGTGAGCCTCAAAGGACTAGGTATGCTAATGGTAGTAGAGCCGGCGTGTTTTCCGCTCCCGGGGCTGCGCGGCTCCGAGGTCGAAGATGTCGGGCAGGCCAAAGTCCTCGACGGGGCCGGAGTCAAGGCGTGATATACTTCGCACCTTGGATGTTTGTGGGCACGAAGGGAAGGTTGGGCGGTTGCCCCGGGCAGTTGAGGGGCGGAAGGCGCTTCGCGTGATGCTGCGCCAATGCGGGGAGATGGCTGCGTGGCCTTGGAGTGCGCTTTAATGACACCTGGAATCGCGTCGGCCCTTGTCAGGTGCAGGTTGTCACGGCTGCTCCATTTGTTCTGTGCTGGGTGGGGGGACGCGGCGGGCTGTGATTGGAGCGTCGTGGGATGTCAGCGGTCATATGGCCACGGCCGCTCGCCTCTTCCCCAGGGAAAGTGGCCACGCGGCAGGACTGTATCGGCGCATTATGCACTGATCGCCCACCTACCGCCGCCTGCCGCAGGTGTCAGCGGTCACGCTGCCCGATCGTGCGTAGCCGAACCGCTGTAATCCTGCCGTTCGATCTTCTGCTTACGGGGGAGCCGAGGGACTTTATAAGTCACCACTGTGGCCATGCAAACACTCCCCTTGGCTGCCTGTTTGCTTGTGCTTGGGCGTCGAGTTCCATTTCCTTGTGCACCCCGCTGCTGCTTCCGCATCCACCCCTGCTCGTCGTCATAGTAGAGAGAGGGGGATGGCTGCGCGCGACAACCTCCCTGCTGACAAGGGCGCCGGCCTTGACGATCCTGCGCGCCGTCTTAGCGAGAGCGCCTCGTCGAGCCAGCGCTGCCTGACGCCACCACCGGCGGAGTATCGCCAGGTTCTACGCGACAAAAAGCAAACCAACCATCGCTGGGATGCGACGAAGAAGTCCAAGGGTCGCTGCTCCCGTGTGCTAGGACGGAGTCGCGTCACGGAGGAGACCCTCCGAACCCTTCTTCGGGAGAAGAAGTTGGAGGACCGTGCTGGGGTTCGTTTGCC
The DNA here is from genome assembly GCA_017311315.1 of Dendrocalamus latiflorus. Classification (NCBI taxonomy): domain Eukaryota; kingdom Viridiplantae; phylum Streptophyta; class Magnoliopsida; order Poales; family Poaceae; genus Dendrocalamus; species Dendrocalamus latiflorus. The sequence goes on along the minus strand of CM029629.1, from coordinate 5,620,734 downwards.
CGGGCCTGACGAAACAGAGCCGAACCCAGGAGAATCGGAGGCTGTCATCTTCGTGGCGTTCTTCGATGCCGGGCTCCGGATCCCGGCGACACACTTTGTTCGCGACGTGCTGCAAGCCTACGGGTTGGAGTTGGCACAACTAACTCCACCTGCGATCGTCCGGTTGGCCATCTTTACTTGGGCAATGCGGACGGAATGTACCCGCCCCAACGCCGACTTGTTCGCCATCCTCCATGACACGCGGTGCCAACCGAGGAAAGTGGAAGGGGAGGAGTACTCGAACTTCAGCGGTGTTGACTTCGTATTGAGGACGGAGTGCGCGCACTTGTTCCCCCCATTGGCTACGCGTGGAAAGTGGGAGTCTGGCTGGACACGGCGGTGGTTCTACCACCTTGTAACGAGTACGAGCGGCCTTCGAAGTCGGGGGGAACCGATATCATTCAACCGTTGTCCGGATGCGACGCCTCGGGCCGGCGACGAACAACAAGCGCGGAGGCTTGTTGGCATCGCCCTCCGGTTTAACATGCGTGATCTCGCCGAGGAGTTCACCACGTACGGGGCATCTCCGCTTTCTTGCAACTGGAAGTACGAGCGGCGGGGGCCCGACCGGAAGGACGGCATCCACCCAAGGGTGTCTTCGCTCCATAAGCCCTCTGCGCCCTGTAAGTATCCCTGTCGTAGGCCACGCACCTCTTGGGTGGTCGCGAACCCTTGTATGATACTCCGTTTGTGCGTGCAGTGCGCCGGTTGGAAGATGCGGAGCGCGCGGTGGTTGCGGTTCTTGGGCCGTACACGGTGAGGGAGCACAAAGCCCGTGAGTCCGCAACTTCCTTAGCAAAGCAAGGGCGGATTAACCGGGTATGCGAGGTCCTGGGGATTCCCGTTCCGGAGCGCCTGGTGCTTGCGGAATCCCCGAGCGACACGACGGTGGTGGCGCCGCCCTCTCAATGCGAGGTCCGATCGGAGACCGTTGTCTTCCGTCCGCTGGGCGTGCCGCTGGCCGAGACCGTGGAGATGGGGGGCGGAATGGGCGCTGGGGTCGGTCCGACCAGTTCGGAGAGGCGCACAATCCAAGACGAGGCCTTAGACGGTGGCGAGGCGACGGGTCCGAGCCTCATTGTTTTGGAAGATGATGCCTCGTCGCCTCCAGCGGCACCTGCGATGGTGTTGCTAACAACAGCTACCGCAGCCGCTAAGGTAACCATAGAGGCGTCGCCTGCATCTCCGAAGGCGAAACGCCCTCGGGTGCAGTCACCGTCGCCCTCGAGGGGCCAATTCAGCGTGGCAGGTCCAGTGACCGAGGTCTTGACACCCAGCGGTGATGTTGCTGAAGCCGAGAGGGTTGTCGCGCCTCAGACCAGCGAGGTGATCATGACCTAGGTGGAGGTCGAGCGAAGTACCGCGGTAGAGGGTACCGGAGGTAGGTGTGGTTCGTTTTCCTCCCGCGACTTCGCGAAACTCTCTCCGATTTGCTCGCTTATTCTGTCGACATCAGGCGAGACAGTGTCTCCCCGACGAGGACAAGAATCGAGCAACGGGGGTGCCCGCGAGGTCCCTGGCTTAATTGAGCAAGGGACTGTGTGCGCCCCAACTGTTGCCGAAGGCGCTGGAGCGGGGGCTGTAGGGCTTAGCGTCTCCGACTTCGTTCCTCGATGGGAGACGCGTCGCGCCTTAAGCGAGGTGGCGGAGTATGCTAGCAGCCGGCTTGGTCAGCAAGCGCTGCAGTCCTGCGGGGGTGACCTTTTGGCGCTCGCGCTGGGTGTCTCAGAGATGAGGGTAACGATCCCTGCTCTCCCTGTATGCCTGTTGCTTATTTGACGGATGACCCTTGTTCTTGCGCCCGTGTAGACGCTTGCCATCAGCAAAGCCCTCAAGGAGATCCGCGCGCACGAGCGGAGGGCGCTGGAGGACCAGCTGCGCGTCGCTGACGACGCCCATGCTGCCCAGGACGAGCACATTCGGGTGCTAATGGCAGAACGCGGTGAGGCTATCACCGACGCGCAGTTGGTAGGCGCGAACGCGAAGAGCGCGGCCCTAGCCGCACAACGCGTGATGGAGGAAGCTCAACGCGTCGCGACGGAGGAGCAGACCGCCCTTCTACAGCGAATCTCCGCGCTGGAGGCGGGGAAGGAGCAGCTGACTGCCTCCCTTGCGGAGAAGGCCTTGTCCTGGGACAACGCGTCTGCCTCCACATGGGGGGCGATGGAGTCTTTGGAGCAGGCCCTCCGGGGGCTTCCCGTGCACGTGGAGGACGCCACCCATAGCCGTCAGGACCTGATGGAGACACTTGGGAGAATCGAGGAAGGTGCGAGCGTTGCCCTTCGCGGCGCTAAAGCTTTCGGCACCCACTGCGGCTACATGAGTGCTGGCCTTGCCCTCGCCCTGCTGCACGCTGGTGGGTGCGAGCATGTCAACGAGCTGGCAAACCCCTAGCTCGACTTGCCCACCCAGCCTGGGTTGTTATCTGATGCGGTTCGCGCTGCCCAGCCCGCCACCCAAAACTTTCACAATCGGATTTGGAAGTACATCGGGGAAGATGCCACCACGGTTGCTTTGCGGCGGACATTGCACGATGAAGGGGATGTGCTACGCTGGCTCGAAGAGGTTCCTCGGCGTGGCGAAGATGGTGCGGGCGCTCGTCGCGGAGAAGATGACGCGGAGAAGATGGCTCGTCGTAGGAGTAATGCAAAGTTTTCGAGTGCGCAACGCGCCGTGTATATGCTTGCTATTGTAATGCAACTCCTGCCTTACTCGAGCTGAGCGACAACTTTCCGGTGCCCTTTTTGTTATATAATATGATGTGAGTTGGGGGTGTCATGTGAGGCACGGGTCCCCAGGCTTGACTCCGGCCCTCGTGTTGATAGTAACGAGCAGCCTTGCGAACGCCTTGCACCGCGGATGGTGGGCTTTGGACGTAGTCGTGCGAGCGCTCCGTCCCTTTCCTTCCGAAATGGTGGCGGCGGAGCTAGCGCCTAGTCGAAGTAGACGCGCGAGCGCTCCGTCCCCTATCTTCCGAAGGGGTGGCAGCGGAGCTGGCGCCTAGTCGAAGTAGACGCGCAAGCGCTCTGTCCCCTATCTTCCGAAGGGGTGGCAGCGGAGCTGACGCCTAGTCGAAGTGGACGCGCTAGCGCTCCGTCCCCTATCTTTCGAAGGGGTGGCAGCGGAGCTGGCGCCTAGTCGAAGTGGATGCGCGAGCGCTCCGTCCCCTATCTTCCGAAGGGGTCGCAGCGGAGCTGGCGCCTAGTCGAAGTGAACGCGCTAGCACTCCGTCCCCTATCTTCCGAAGGGGTGGCAGCGGAGCTGGCGCCTAGTCGAAGTCGACGTGCGAGCGCTCCGTCCCCTATCTTCCGAAGGGGTGGCAGCGGAGCTGGCGCCTAGTCGAAGTAGACGCGCGAGCGCTCCGTCCCCTATCTTCCGTCCGCTGCCACCTAGTCGAAGTAGACGCGCAAGCGCTCTGTCCCCTATCTTCCGATGGGGTGGCAGCGGAGCTGGCGCCTAGTCGAAGTGGACGCGCGAGCGCTCCGTCCCCTATCTTCCGAAGGGGTGGCAGCGGAGCTGGCGCCTAGCCGAAGTGGACGTGCTAGCGCTCCGTCCCCTATCTTCCGAAGGGGTGGCAGCAGAGCTGGCGCCTAGTCGAAGTGGACGCGCGAGCGCTCCGTCCCCTATCTTCCGAAGGGGTGGCAGCGGAGCTGGCGCCTAGTCGAAGTCGACGCGCGGGCGCTCCGTCCCCTATCTTTCGAAGCGGTGGCAGCGGAGCTGGCGCCTAGTCGAAGTAGACGCGCGAGCGCTCTGTCCCCTATCTTCCGAAGGGTGGCAGCGGAGCTGGCGCCTTCACGCGACTGGGGGTTACGTGCGTGGGAATTTCGACCACGTCTTATTTATACTCCGAAGAGTACGCATTGGAATAATACCCATGCGTGCGTAGGGTTCGCGTCTTGTTTATACTCCGTAGAGTGCGCAGGGATAGCATCTGCGTCTTTTTTATACTCCGGAGAGTGCGTGCGGTGGCGGACCTCGACGCTACGTCTTATTTAGAGTCCAAAGACTGCGCGCGGAAGCGAGGCTCTGCGCGTTGCAAGTTGGCGAAATTGCGTGCGGAGGCGGACCTCGATGCTACGTCTTATTTAGACTCCGTAGAGTGCGTGCGGAGGCGGACCTCGACACTACGTCTTATTTAGAGTCCAGAGACTGCGCACGAAGGCGAGGCTCCGCGCGTTGCAGGTCGGCGAAACTACGTGCGGAGGCGGACCTCGACGCTACGTCTTATTTAGACTACGTAGAGTGCGTGCGGAGGCGGACCTCGACGCTACGTCTTATTTAGAGTCCAAAGACTGCGCGCGGAGGCGAGGCTCCGCGCTTTGCAGGTCGGCGAAATTGCATGCGGAGGCAGACCTCGACGCTACGTCTTATTTAGACTCCGTAGAGTGCGTGCGGAGGCGGACGTCGACGCTACATCTTATTTAGAGTCCAGAGACTGCGCGCGGAGGCGAGGCTCCACGCGTTGCGGGTCGGCGAAATTGCGTGCAGAGGTGGACCTCGACGCTACGTCTTATTCAGACTCCGTAGAGTGGGTGCGGAGGCAGACCTCGGCGCTACGTCTTATTTAGACTCCGTAGAGTGGGTGCGGAGGCAGACCTCGACGCTACGTCTTATTTAGACTCCGTAGAGTGCGTGCGGAGGCGGACCTCGACGCTACGTCTTATTTAGAGTCCAGAGACTGCGCGCGGAGGCGTCCCTCCACGCGTCTTTATCTATCCTCGTGAATAGCGCCCGTGAGGGTAACCCTTCGCGCGCTTTCGGCGGGAAACAAGAAAATTAATGTGAACGTCTTTAATGTGAACGGTGCACTTTACAAGAGGTGAGGCACTGACCGATAGCCGCCTAAGGGCGGAGACGACCTCAGCCGCCGTTGCCTGGTAGTGGAGTTGCATGCGTTTAGATTCTGTAGTGCCAGGGCGGTTCGCGCAGGATCATGACGGGGCGCCCCCTGAAGCCGCAGAAGGTTCTTGCGCCCGCACACTTGGCCTAGGCGTAGTACCACCGCAGTCTGTCGGCATTCCACGTGTGGCAGAACATCTGTCCATCCAGGGTAGCTAGGCGGTATGCTCCCTTCTGTAAGGCTTCTGCAACGATGTACGAGCCTTCCCATTTGGATTCAAGCTTGCCTACCGTCTCCGCGTGGAGTGCCATCTTGAGGACGAGGTCTCCTGGTTTGAATCCTTGTGGGTACAGCAAACGATACCGCCCGCGCACCATCTGTCGCGCGTACTTTATGACATGCTGTGTTGCGCTTGCCCGATCTCCGTCAAGGAGGTCCATGGACAACTGGCGCTCCTCGTCTGGCGCTTGGACGAGGACCCTTCGTGAGCCAGCCTTTATCTCCTCAGGTGTGACCGTCTCGTCGCCGAAGAGGAGCTTGAATGGTGTGAATCCCGTTGGGCGTGTTACCGTTGTGCGGAGGGACCAGACGATGTTGTGGAGCTCGCCCGGCCACTTCCCCTTTGGTAACCCGACAAGGCGCTTCTTGATCGCGGCGGAGATAGCACCGTTCGCCCGCTCCACCGCACTGTTGGATTGGGGGTGTCCAACCGAGGCGAACCGGAGTGTGATGCCCATGTTGCCGCAGAATTCTTTGAACGGGGCTGCGTCGAATTGCAGACCGTTGTCGACGGTGATCTCCCTGGGCACGCCGAATCGGCATATGATGGTCTGCTAGAGGAAGCGTTGCAGGGCTGCCGAGGTAACCTTGGCCAGGGCTACCGCCTCCGGCCATCTGGAGAAGTATTCCAGAGCGACTGCTACGAACCGCAGGTCACCTGGGGCCCTGGGAAGCGGTCCCACGACGTCGATGCCCCACCGTGCCAACCACTGGAGGCTTGTCGGTGGCCTGCGGATTGTCCTTCCCATCCACTGGCAACCTTGACAACGGCGCACGAGCTCCTGGGTGTCGGCGACAGCTGTTGGCCAATAAAAACCCTGCCTAAACGCCTTGCCCACTAGAGATCTTGGTTGAAGATGCGAACCGCAAAGCCCCGCATGAATTTCTGCGAGAAGGCGCTTTCCTTCTTCGCGCGAGAGGCATCGCAGGAGCGGTGCGCAGACTCCCCTTTTGTAGAGCACCCCGTCGAGCACCTGGAAGGATCTAGCGTGGTGCTGTAAACACCGAAGCTTGTTGGGGTCATCCGGTTCTGCGATGCCCTACAGGAAAGCGAAAAGGGGTTCCCGCCAGTCACCCGGCTGGGTAATCTAGTGGACGAGGGATGCGTCACGGTTATCCTGTACGATGGCCGCCGCTGGCAAGACCTCGTAAAATGCCCCTTCAAGGGTTGGGAGCTGCTGGCTGGCGGCCTTGGCGAGGACATCGGCTTGCTCGTTGTCCGCCCGAGGGATGGCCTTCAACGTGACACCCAAAAAAAGTGTCGTTCTTTCGCTCGCACCACCGCTGGGTACTTAGCTAGCTCCGGATCCTTGGCCTGATATGATTTGTCCACATGGCCTGCTACTAGCCGTGAATCGGTGCGGACGAGGACTCTCCTTGCCCCCATCGCCTTGAGCTTCCCAAGGCCGAAGAGTAACGCCTCGTACTCAGCCGTGTTTTTTGTAGCGGGAAACGCCAGGCGCGCCGAGTACAACAGGCGCTGCCCCTCAGGTGCGGTGATAACTACGCCAACCCCTGCACCTGCAACACCGTAAGCTCCGTCTGTGTTGAGCATCCACACCGGGTCTTCGGACTGTGGGACAGGCTGAGCTGGAGGGGTCCATTCCGCGAGGAAATCCACCAGAACTTGAGACTTGATCGCCGTTCGGAAGGCGTATGTTAGGGAAAATGGTGCAAGCTCGGCCGCCCATTTGCCGATTCGCCCCGCGGACTCCTTGTTGTGCAGCATCTCCGCCAAGGGGAACGAGGATGGCACCGTTATCGGGTGTGCCAGGAAGTAGTGCCGGAGCTTTCTTGAGGCCATGACCAGCGCGTAAGCAAGCTTCTCGAGCTCCGTGTACCGCGTCTTGGCGCCCTGGAGGGCTTCGGAGACAAAGTAAACCGGTCGCTGGAGAGCGCCCTCTTCGAGGACGAGGACGGCGCTGACCGCTGTTGCCGAGGCGGCGAGGTAAAGTAGGAGGGGAGCCTCTGGTGCTGGGGCCACCAGAGTGGGAAGAGTTGCAAGGTGTTTCTTGAGGTCGTCGAAGGCCTTTGCGCAATCGTCATCCCAATGGAACCCGTCGTAGCCACGGAGAGTCTTGAAGAATGGCAAGCCTCGCTCCGCTGCCCTGGAGAGGAAACGACTCAGGGCCGCCATGCGGCCGGCCAGCCTCTGGACCTCCCTCGTCGTCTTGGGCGATTCCATGCCCAGGATGGCGTCGACCTTGTCAGGGTTCGCTTGGATGCCTCGCCCGGACACGAGGAAGCCCAAGAACTTGCCCGCCTGTACGCCGAAAACACACTTGTCTGGATTGAGCTTAATGCCTGCCCTCCTAAGGTTGTTGAATGTCTCCTGAAGATCCCCACCATGGGAAGCGAGCTGCCTGGTTTTTACTACCACGTCGTCCACATAGGCCTCCACGTTCCTTCCTAGCTGAGCAGCTAAGGCCAGCGCGACAAGGCGAGTGAAAGTTGCGCCCGCGTTCTTCAAGCCGAAAGGCATCCTGACGAAGCAAAAGGTCCCAATCGGCGTAATGAAGCTGGTTTTATCCTCGTCGTCCTTGGCCATGTAGACTTGATGGTAGCCGGAGTAGGCGTCCAAAAAGCTCATGAGCTCGCATCCGGCGGTGGCGTCGACCAGCTGATCTATGCGTGGCAGAGGGTAGTCGTCCTTCGGGCATGCCTTGTTGAGGGCGGTAAAGTCGATGCACATGCGCCAAGTACCGTTGGCCTTTTTTACCAACACCGGATTGGCGAGCCAGTCCGGATGCTGGACTTCGCGGATAACCCCCGCCCGAAGGAGCTTCGCCACCTCCACCTTGGCCGCTTGCTGTCGATCCATGGACATGCGACGAAGCTTCTGCTTGACTGGCTTGACGTCAGGGCGGATCGCCAGGTTATGTTCGATAAGGGCGCGGTCCACGCCTTTGATATCCTCCGGGGACCATGCGAAGACATCTATGTTGGCCCGAAGAACTCGGAGCAAGTCTTGCTCTACATCCGGAGGAAGGCCCTCGCCTATAGATACGCACTGCCCCTCCGCCTTGAGTGGCACTCTCTTCACTCTGCCCTCCGGATGGGGCTTAGGTGTCCATCCTGGGGCGAATGGCATATCCGCTTGGTATTTGTCGGCGAGGACGTGCACCTTATGGTGTAGGCTTCCCGCTCCGGTTTTGATGCTTCTAGCCATATCCTGATCGCCGAAGACGGTGATGATGCCCCACCGGCCCGGGAGCTTCATGCACAGGAAGGCGTAGTGTGGGACTGCCTCGAAGGAGTTGATGACAGGCTGACCCAGTATGGCATTATATGGATACGGGACGTCCACGACATCGAAGACGATGTCTTCGGTCCTGATGTTGTCGGCCTGGCACAAGGAGACCTGGAGGTGTACCTGACCGAGAGCCTTCAGTGGCCGGCCTCCAAGGCCTCGGAGGGGGGCTTCCGAAGGTTCTAGGAGATTCCGAGGTACCCCCATGCGATCAAGTGCCTCCGCGAACAAGATGTTTGTGGAGCTCCCTCCGTCGATGAGGATACGCCTGACATCGCAGCCCGCAATGTCGGTCTGGATAACCAAGGGATCTTGGTGGGGGAATTCCACGCCCTGGGCATCGGCTGACGTGAAGGTGATGCTGCGATGAGGCGTCCCCAGAGGCAGTTGTGCTGGGGAAGTGCTCGACGAAGATCCTCTAGTGATTACGTTAACACCATGGCACTGGGCCTCTCCGGGGGGCCCAGCGCACGAAGGACTGCTTTGCATACACCGTTCGTGGGCTCCGACGGGGGTCATTGTCTCTGAGGCCCGTACATGGACCATCGCTTGCCGCAACGACGCGACTTTGGTGCATGCCTGCGTGAAATGGCCTCCGTAGCCATGCACCTCGCACCATCTGCCATATTTTAGGATTTCCTGCTCCGCCCGCGACTTCTCAACGCGGCTCCCTTCGTGTCCCCTCCCAGCGGGCGGGGTTAAAGTGGTTTCCTGGGGAACGTCTTGCGCCGCGAGGACGCAACGAGCCTTCTGTGGTCTTCGCTTGTTACGCCGGGGCTTGCGCCTGTCGTTTGGCGAGTTTTGGTGCATCCTTGTGTCAACACGCTCGCGAGCGTCATCCGCGGACGCTTGCTTGTGTTTCGTCTTCGGGTTGTCTCTTATGCCTCTTTGCGGCAGCTCCACCGCTTGACCGCCATCGGAGTTGTCGCCGCTGCGCCTCCGCACGTCCTCCTCGTCCCGGGCGTACGCTTCCACTTTGTCGAAGAGCTTTGCCACCGACTTGAGTGGCTTCCTCGCGTTATACTCAGCGAGCGGTCCCAGGCGGAGACCTTGTATCGCTGCATTGATGACGGTCGCTTCGCTAGCATCCCTGACTTGGCAGCGTACTTTGGTAAAGCGTTTCAAGTAATTCCGGAGCCCCTCCTCGGGTTTTTGCTTGACTGCGAAGAGCTGGTCCGCCTCGACATGCTTGACGCAGTTTCCCTGGAAGTCGTTATAGAATCGGTCGTGGATCTGCTCCCACGCGTAAATGGACTGTGGCTCGATGGTGAAGAACCACGAGAGCGCTACCCCCTGTAACGCGAGGGGGAGTCCTTTTGCCTTCGTGGTGTCGTCTCCGCCAGCGGCTTCGATAGCAATTTCGTATACGCACACGAATTCTCGCGGGTTCGTGTCGCCCTTGTACGATTCGATAGCGCTGGGGAACTTAAAGTCTTCCGACCACACCGCCTGCTACAGGCCCACGGAGAGTGGGGACTCTGGATCCACACGTCGTAGCGGGACGTCGCGGCTGTCCGTCCTCTCCGGTGTGAGCTCCAGCGCGATCGCTGGCGGGGTCTGTTGGCTTCGAGCCGCCTGCATGTCTCGAACGGCTCCGCGGAGATCTGTTAGCTCCCGCAGGAATGCGTTGAGGGCCGCCAACAGGGCGGTCTCTACTGCGGACGCGGCTGGGGCCGTTGGTGCGCCCAACGGCACGATCGGCACAGCGGTAATCGCAGCCTGTGCGCCCAGGCTACCCGTCGCGTTGCCCTGGAGGACTCTGGAGCTGGTGACGAGCTCTGCACCGTCGCTGGGACCGCTCACTGTGTCGGGTGGGAAAGTGGACGCGCCTGCGCTGCCACCGTCAAGGTTGGTCATCGCGGCGGCGACGGCGGGGTTGGGCGTCGCGTCGGTGACGGCGGGGTTGAGCGTCGCGTCACGAACGTCGGTGCTCACCACCGTCACACCTACAGCGCCACCCGTACCTGCAGCTGCTAGAGCCGAAGCTCTGGTATTGACGCGAGACTTCGCCGCACCCGCCTTCTAATTCTTCTTCGTCGTCGATGGTGAAGCTTCTTTTGGTGCCATCCTCCTTCAGATCTGGAGGCTTGCTCTTGTCGTCCCCACGGACGGCGCCAACTATTGTGGCTACAGACCAAACAGAGAGAGAGTATGGTAGTGGGGAGTGAATAATGCCCCTCCTGCCTCATGGCTGATGTTGTACTCATATACCCTTTTGGGGAGTGCTTTTACAATAGTACCCTTACGTTTGAGTATTCCCCTTGGGGGCACTTATGTCATTACACATGTCCCATTTTAGGCCTTACTACCTTCTAACAGGTCTACTGGGCTTAGGTGGGGGCCACCCCTACAACAGTTACTCTCCAACTTTATTCTCTTGAGTCTGACTCCCAGTCTCTCTCTCTCTCTGTCGGCTTCGCCGCTTCGGCTCCCTCTCTCTGTCTCTCTCACACGCGTAGGTGCAGTCACGCAGAGCTGTAGACGGCAATGCCCCCTTCCCCTCGGCCCCTCCCTACCCTAAGTCCCCTCCCAGTCTGGCGCAACGCCTCCTCCCCTCAGCCCATCCCTCCCTAGTCCCCACCCCGGTGGCCCCCTCCTCCCCTGGCCTCCCTCCCCACCCCACCCCACCCCAGTGGCCCCCTTCTCCCCCGGCCGCCTCCCTCCTCTTTGCCTCCCTCCCCCACCCCGACGCCCCTCCTCCCCGGCGGCAAGGCCTCTCTCCCTTCCCTCTCTTGGCGCCACCCTCCTCCCCCAGTGGCCTAGCCTCCCTCCCCTCCCATTCCCCACCCCCCACAAGGCGGCGCCCCCTCCTCCCCTGGCCTCCCTCCCCCTACTTCGGCCTCCCTCCCATCCCTCCCTTGGCACCACCTGTAACAGCCCAGGTTTTTATGAAAATAAAAATAAATAAATAAATAAAAATTAATTAAAATAAAATTTTAAATTAAAATAAGTATTTTTGTGCCTAAATTTTAAATTTGGTTTTGCCTTGGATTTCTGTCTTTGAAAAAGCCTGATTTGAAAAGTATTTTAAGTCAAACCTAAAAATATTATTAAATAAAAGGATATTTTGATTTTCTATAAAAAATATTATTTTAAATTAATTATTTGGATTTTGTTTGGTTTTCTAGAGTTTAAAATCTATTTTTGAAATTAAAAAGTATTTTAAGTATGAAAAGTAAATACCAAAAATAGTTGAAAATATTTTTATTAAGTCCAAAATGTCACCAGGAGTTTCTGTGAATTTTCCTGGAATTTTTGAAAGTATTTTTATATTTTTCTGAGGCTTATTGAAATTTCTGGCAATTTCTGAATATCTGAAAATCAAAAATAAAAATAAAGACCCAGGCCCCTTCTGCGGCCACCACATGGACAGCGAGATTCCGCCCCTGATCCCGCCTTCCCCTCTTTGCCGCTCGCCACTTGAACGGTTCGGATCCTTCCGCGTCACCCGCGTGGCCCATCCAGCCCATCCACCTCTCCTCCTCCCCGGGCCACCCGATCCCCGCCCGGCCGCGTGGCGCAATCGCCACCATTCGCGCTCTCCCCCTCCCTCTCTCTCTCTCTCTGCGCGTGGGGCCCGCCTGTCAGGCGCGTCTTCCCCGTGCGATCTTCTCCCTCCTCGCGCCGCCCCAGCCACAACCGACGCCCCGCTCTTCCCGGCCTCCCCCGCCTTCCCGCGTGCGCCGCCCACCTCCCTCTTCTCCCCCGCAAGACCCGCACCCCCACCTTCCTCACCCCGCCGGATCTGCCGCCTACCTCCCCACTCCCATCTCCCGTAATCGCCGCCGCCCCCACCTCTCTCTCTGGCGAGAGATTCCCGGCCACTCCTCCCTCCCCGCCCCCTATAAAGAGGCCCCCGAGCAGCCCCTCCCTTCACTCCATCTCCCGCCGCCCTCCGCTCCCCCTCTCCGCCGCTCTAGAGCCCTCGGCAACGTGCGTCATCGCTTCCGCTGCCTCCGTCGCCCTCGCGCCCCGCCATCACCTCCTTCGGCCTCCCCGCACCCGTGCGAGTCCCCTCCGCCACTCTCCCGGGCCCGAGCGCCACCGAACCGCCATCCCCGCCGGAGACCCGAGCCGCCGTCGCCCCTCCTCGTCGCCGGCCGCCGTCTGCGCTCGCCGAGCTCCGCGCCAAGGTGAAGAGAGTCCCCCTCCTCTACCTCCTTCGCCCTTTGCCGCTCGCCGCCGACTACCAGAGCGTCGGTGAGCCGCCGTCCCCGAGTGCTGCCACCGGCCGGCCGGCCACGTTATCGCCCGTGCTGGCGTGGCAGCCCAGTGGCACGCCACCTCGGCCGGTCCTGCCCCGTCAGCGCCACGTGCGCGCAGTCAACCCCACCCCACCACCTCAACCTCCTCCTGAGCCTGTGGACCTTGTCCATAGACTAGGGCCCACCAGCCATTCCCTCTGAGTCACGGCTGACGCCATAAGTCTGAATTTCCTTTAGGAAAATAATTCCATTAATCCTTGCTGACGCCATAAATCCCTTTTTCAATAGGAAAATAATTCCAGAAAATCAATCCCTGATTTTAAACTTTCCGGAGCCCGTTCTTCTTCGTCCTAATTCCGATTGAGCCCATTCAAATTTCTAAATTCATGAAAAATTCCCCTCTATCCATTTCTAGCATCAATTCAAATATTTGAAGTCAATTTGAATTTATTTTGAATGTGGTGGGTTATATCACGTGTAGACTTTGACGATTCGGGAAAATTCCTCGACGAAGATTCAAACCAAGTTGAAGAGCAAGGCAAGTCACACTCCTTGATCATGTTGATCCTAGTTTTCAAAATAAAATTATGTTGATTTAAATTATATTGCATGCATACTTTTATTCAACGTATTTCAATTCAGTTTTAAATTTAGCTAATGCCTACGTGTTATCGTCTCCATTGACATTGAATTACCCTGATACTTTGTAACCCTAGATCAAACTCTAGTTAGTACATTAGTATTGGCTAGAGAGATTTTATATCAAATGCTTAGACCTGCTTATTTATAATATTTGTTTTGGGATGACTTTTCACATAAAATGACGAACTTTTCACATAAAATGATAAGCTTGTTAAAGCTACTCTTGACTTTGGTGAGTCAAGGAGTGTTATAAAATATTTTGAAAATAAAATATAAAATCTGGTTTAGACTTAGGCAATTGGTTAGATTGGTGGGTGCAGGCATGCCCTGTTGGTTGGAGCCGCAGTGGTTGATTATCGGGCACAGGGGTATGTGGTTGGGCCTAAGTCAGATTAAGAACCGGTCTGTGAGCTACTGTTGCAAAGCCCTAATCGTACTACCACATGGCTAGTATGGGACAGCCCTGGCTGAATAATTTGCAAAGTCCCAACCTGAGTCGAGTTGTAGGTTGAAAGTGAGCGTGGTTGGTGCCATGTGAAGTCTCACTTGGGCGAGCGTGGTTAAGCCATGAGAAGTCTCGCCTAGGCTCAAGAGGGGGTCCCGGTCTGGTGGATTCCTTACTAGGGTGAAACCTTAGAGTTGGTTCGACCAGGTTGAAGGTTTTGCATTGTAAAGTCCTTGTCACGACTCCCTACCGCACACCTAAGGAAGTGTGTAATCTAGTGGTACAACGGGATGATTGTGTCTTTTGGGACCTCTGCAGAGTGTATAATCTATCCTAGATAGCCGTGCCCACGGTCATGGGCATGCTGAGTAAAAGTTTTTCATGGATTAGACTTTGTTTTTCAAAAATAATTTTTCGAAAACCTTGTGGATGGATGGAATCCATGAGAGAATGAAAACCTTGTGGGTGGATGGAACCCATGAGAGAGAATGAAAACTTGTGGATGGATGGAATCCATGAGTGTTTGGAAACTGTGTGGATGGATAGAATCCATACGTGAGCTTCGGAAAAAGATGGTCCGGGTGGGATGCCCGTGGATAGGTTGGTGTATGGTTGGAGCCTGCACTGACGGTAATATTTTCAACTACAAGTATCGTTTTTACTTATTGTATTAAAATTCAGCAATTTTAATCTATCTATTGTATTTCTTTAAATACTGTTTTATGCAAACTAACCCTATAAACCTTCCATTGAAGCCTTTATCATTATGTTGCATTTCTCCGTGTGATTTGCGGAGTACAAGTTTGTACTCACCTTGCACCCTCCCTACACAGAGGAAGAAGTCGTCGACTACTGTGAAGATCTGGATGAATAGGCCGCGTCTTACTGTCGTTTGCCTGTGGGCAGGCTTGGGCTTCGCTATTTATCAGTTTGCTTCCGTAGTTATTTCCTTTATTTATTTTGCCAATGGGCGTTGATGTAAGACTTGGCCATAAGGCCGTACCCTTTATTTAATATATGAAGTCATTTGTGCTTGGTATTTATCTTTGTTGTGACTGTGTGCACTAGCTGATCCTGGACTAGTGCGATTTACACAGAGGATCCAGGAGTCGTTACTCCGGATTCCGACACCACCCTCCCCTCGGCAGCCCAGCCTCCCTCCCCTCCCCCCCCGGTGCAACGACGCCCCCTCTCCCGGCCTCCCTACCCTCCCTCTCCCCCACCCAGGCGCGGCGGCGCCCCTCCTCCCCTGGCCTCCCCCCCCCCACCCTAGCCCAGCGCGGCCCCTCCCCTCCCTTAGCCAAGGTGGGAGGCAGGGCGGCGCGGGAGGCGGGAGGTGGCACAGTGTCAAGGCAAGAGGCAACGCGAGAGGCCCGAGGCGACGCCGAGGTAGGAAGTAGCTTGGGAGGCAGAGCGGCGCCGATGCGGGAGGTGGCGCGACTCCAAGGCCGAGATGGGATGTGGGAGCCGGCAAGGTGGAGACCCTGAGGCAGCGAGGCGGGAGTTGGCGTGGTGGTCGCGTGAGGCCACGAGCCCACGAGGTAGCGGGGAGGCGGGAACGTGCGGAGCGGCGAGGGCCACGAGGCCGAGGCGGCCGCCGACGCTGGCATGCCCACCATGCTGCCGTCATCACTGCAGTGTCACCTCCGGTATACTCCTTCCCCTATACTCCCCCTCTCTCTGCTCTGTGATGCTTATGTTTTGGGGATGACCATGGGATGGCGATGGGAGACCAGAGGCGAGGCCGAGGCCACCACCAACGCTGGCGTGCTGGCCGTGCCCCCGTGTCGACCGTGCTCGCTGGGCCGGCTCGACCTGAGCACGGCACACCACACCGGGCCGTGCCGGCATGGCCCACCACGTATCAGGCCTGACCGTGCTGGGGCCATGCTGGATCGGCTGTGCTTTCGGCTGATCTGAAAAAGCATAGCCCATCTCCCACCTCTACTCTCACAGCCTCTAAACTTGGTCACCGCCATGTGGAGCGCTCCTCCTACATGAAAGACTATTCATGGTGACCAGAATAAGATTCATTCACCACAACGAAGTCTCTCCGGATTCATTGCCACCTAAATGATCGTCATCGAGGCCATCCATGCATGCATATTAATTCGATCTGAGCGAAGAAACGGTTACACTGCAGGCTTTACACTCCATGGGGGCCCACATGTCAGTTAATCGGGTGGATCTCGTAACTAAGCATTACTTACTGCCTCGGAAATATGTTTCACACATTGGAACAGAACCTAGCCTCATCGTATTCTGTATGCCGCTCTTCCCCTTCCGAAGGAAAACCAATGGCGCGCGGTGTGGTATAAAACGGTGAACCGCCGAGGTCCTGACCCGTTATTGAAACCGGACCGGTGAGTGAACCGGCCGATTAGGTGACCAGTTTACCGGTCCAACTAATACATGATTATAGAAACTGGACTGGTGAGTGAACCGGTTAGATGACTAGTTTGCCAGTTCATCGGTCTAACCTCCGGTTCACGTACGGTGGCTCAACAAATATTAGTATTTTTAATTTTTCATGATTATCTTTTATCTGAAATTGATCATTCATGAACACTTGTGGGCAAAAATAGTTCGCATAGTTGCGTACTGTAGGCATTAAACATAACAAAGAACACTATGCAATCAACAAACGCAGGGGTGCAGAGGCAAGTAAACATCAATCGCTGCATAATAAAGCCACTTAGTGCCAATGAGTTTGACGCTCTCGACGGTGTTCACAGCACTGACTCCATCATGCCACATATGCCAAGGATGTCGGCTGCTCGAGATCGTTGCGAGTCGCAAATGACGCCGAAGAGCCGCCCGAGCTGCCGAGGACGCTTGTAGGCCATCACAAGTCAGTAGTCGAGGACACCAATAGGAATCTTGAGTCAAAGAACACAGAAGAATGAGAGGGAGAGCTTGGGAGCTGGGAACCATGGAGGAAATGAGTAGAGAGTAAAGACTTCGATGGTGGCAGCTAGGTCCGTATGAGTGAGCCCTAGGCTACCTTCTTTATGTGGAAATGGGCCTACTGGACTAGGCCAAGTGCATGTTCTCTTCCTTTCTCTTTCCTAGGATTCAACTTCTGGCTTCCGGTTTATTTTTTACTATTTATAAATTTCGTCTTTTTCTAAATTTTTAGTTTTTTGTTGAGCTTTTTTGCCGGTTCTTTTTTTCGTATTTGTTTGTATTATATGTAATGGGCTAACATATTTTTTATATTTTTTAATTTTTTAAAATTTAATTATGCTAAATAAGCATCTGTTAGTTACAGTGTTTTTTCAGCCAGCTACAGTGCTTTTCAGTCATAAGCCACCCAAAAAAAGCCCTAATGAGCACTCTGATTGTAGGGACGGTCCTTGAGCAAACTGAGCCATTGAGGTTGCCGGTTTCAGCTTTTTTTTTTCAACCAGCGGTCCAGTTGGGTTTTAATAACTATGTCCTGACCCATCCATCAACATTCCCCACTTGCATCATTCACTTTGCTTCACACACTACCACTCCCTCCACTCCAAAATCAAGTGGAACACATGAAGGAAAGCGATGATCTCTGCCGTGATCCTAGTGGCTATCCCAGCCGTGTGCACGTACTTCCTGTGGCTCGCGGTGGCGGCAGTGGCGATGATGAGGGCGCCGGGTGCAGGCGGGCTGCTCATCTCGCACGTCGCGTTCGAGGCTAAGTGTAACATCCTGAAACATATAAATATTGCGTTATGAAGCTTTTGGATTATTTTTATTCACTTTTTATTTGAATTTGGAGTTTATGGAATTTTCTGAGAAAAGTTGATAGAAGTTCCAAAAGTTAAAGAGAAATAAACATGTTTAAATAGTAGAAAGTTAAAATAAGAATAAAGAATCTGAAAAGATGATCCATAAACTACCAAGTTGAGAAATGAAATTAAGCGTAAAATAATATTCCTAAAAGTGTTGGCAAGCAATTTAAAGGAGGCTAGCAAGTGTATATAAGTGCAAACAAATATGAATAATAATGTATGTATATATGTACATGTATACTATGTGAGAGAGTAAATAAATTAATATATGGTTACATACACAAAAATCAGAGAAAAGTAAAAATACATGTATAGGTATATATCTCAAAACCTATGTGCAAATGTATATGTAAGTGTAAAATTCAAATGCAAAAGCAAAAATAAAAGAAAAAGAAAAAAATGAAACAGCCGGGCCGGCCGTTACCCCGGCCCAGCTCCTCTCCGCATGGGCCAGCGCCCCGCGGCCCATCTTCTCGCGCGCGCCCGCTCTCGCTGGCGAGCGGACCCCGCTCTCTCGCGCCCCTCCTTCCGCTGGCCGGTGGACCCGCCTCCACCCGCGCCTCTCCCTCTGCGCCGCGGGCCCGTGCCTCGCCTGCTCCTTCTCCCGCTGCCTCGCGGCCCCCGCGCGCCAGTTTCTTTCTCTGACCGGTGGCCCCGCCCGCGTCTTCTTCCTCCCCCCTCCTCTTCTCCACGCGCCCGCAGCGCTGCGCTCCCCCTCGCGCTCACTCCCTCTGCGCAGCCAATCCCTCTCTTTCTTCTCTCACACCCGCGGGCAAAGTTCAGCGCACCCCTGTGCTCTCTCTCTTACACCAAATCTCGGGGAGATCTGATTCACCTCCCCTCGTCGGCGTGAGCAGGGCGGAGGCCACTGTCACCTCGCCACGCGCCCCTCTCTCCGGCTATAAAAGCCCTACCTGGAGATCGCAAACGCGTCGCCTTGCTTCACTCTCCCCTCCCCTGCCCGCATTTGGTCTGAAGTGCCCCAATTCCTCGCCGGTGCCCTCGTCTTCCCGAACTCCGGCGAACGCTCACCCACCACACCGAGCCACCAGAGCTCAATCCCTTGCTCATGAACCATCTCCGGAGCCAGGCGAAGCTAACCCCCTCCTCCACTGGGTCCCCCGTCGCCTGAGCTTCGCTGGCGACGACAGCCTTCCCGAACCTCCGCCGCTGCACGCCGCCGGCTCGCCACCGTGCTCCTCCACCCCGGCCGCCTACACCAGAAGACTCCCCAGCAACCGGAGATTACAATCCACGCAGCTCCCGAGCTTCCCGACCACCGCTCGCCGCCGGCCACCGTCGCCCCCGACTCCTCTGCCCGGCCGCCTCCGGGAGCTACCTCAAAAGGGTAAGCTGCCCTTATGGGGTAGGCAAAGCCTCCCCCGCCCACTTGGTTAACGCGTGCATCTCTTCCCCCCCTCGCTCCCGCGGCGCGCGTTCGAGCCACCGGCTCCGCGCCTGCGGTCGAGCATTTCTTTTAAAATGCATCTCTGACAGCTGGGTCCCACCTGCCAGTGACTCAGCACCGCCATGACCACTGACAAGGTGGTCCCACATGTCAGTGACCGGACACGCTGACATATGGGCCCCACTGGCCATTGAGACAGAGGAAAATAGTAAAAGAAAAAGATAAAAATTAAGAGAAGGACATGTGGGTCCCACTGTCAGATATTTTACATTTTATGGAATTAATTCAATCTGAGAACTTCAAATAATCATAACTTTCTCATTTTAACTCCAAATTAGATGGGACAAATTTCTAAATTTTTCTAAATTCAAGATCTATCCAATGGAACTAAAATCATAATTTTTGGAGTTCATTTGAATTTTTGGTGATATTTTATTGATTTGATGTTTTCTTTTTATCCAAATTTTCGCGCACGATTACAATAGCCTACGAAGCACAAGAAGAAGAGTTCGAGGCCGCAGCACTAGAAGCCCCGGACAATCAAGCACCCGACCACTGTGACCAAGGCGAGTCAATACTTTGATCATGTTGAACCTACATTTCATGCAAATTACTTCGTTTTAAATTAACAAAATGCATGCTGTTATTTTTATGCAAATACATGCTAAACTTGATATTCTAGTTAAATGCCAATGTTTACCTTGAATAATATTACCCCTCCTTTGGAATGATTGAATGTGTAAACCTTGTCGCCCTAGCAAAAGTATAATACTAATATTTCGAAAATAAGTCCCTAATGATATGCTATGCTTAGTGTTGCATTAATACTGAGGGGGCGCTGAAATGCCCCATACATCATGATCGCTTTTAATAATGAGCAAATGGTTTGGGCAGTCATGGTGGGAATGACTGGTATATTTGACATGACTATTTTATACCCTCAAAATCCCCAACTTGCTTAAATATCTGGGCGGATTGGTTGGATGGTGTGAGTGTGGTGCAGTGGATGCACAAAATGGGTTAGTGATAGACCGCCCAGATACCAATAAGAACTGAATCTTGTCACTATTATTACTGCATTCATTTACAACATATACGTGTGCTCAAAATGCTAGGTCTTGAGGAATTTGTATATAATTGTATTCAAAAGCACTCTTCGCAAAAGAAAATAAACTTAAGTCATCCTTGATTAGCCATACATGTTATATACTGCATTCTGTGTGTTGATTCGCTGAGCACGGGGTCGGAGTGCTCACGCTCGCTTTTGCGGCAAAAATCCAGAAGCAGGAACGCAAGACCATTACGCCTACGAGGAAGCTCCCGCCACGAAGGAGAAGAATGACGAAGGAAACTAAGGCGTAGGCTTCGTTAAGTAGACATGGACAAGTGGACCTCCGGCGTTGTGTGCACATATGTTACTAGTTAGCTGGCGACATATAATGCACACAGTACCTTTCAGTCGCTTGCCTGTGGATTTGGGTTTGCTTTTGCTATGATTCCGCTGTGCGTGTTTGTAATAAAGACAATTGGCCTAATCGGCCCCCCTTTTGTAAACTCTATCACCCGACGTGGTGTATTTCAATTTATGTAATATAATGGTTGATTATGCGATGTATGAAATGATTCAGCAATGTACCTGTGTGCACTAACTACTGATCCAGGGATTAGTGCAGTGAAACACAGTAAGATTCGGATTGAAAAATCCGGGTCTGACAGCGCTGGTATCAGAGCATACGACTGCAGGGTAAAAGCCGTAGAATGGTCGTTAGAAGAACCTTAGGGTAGTAATTTTTAAATATACAAAAAGCATTTACGAAAATATAGCGTATTATTGCTACTCGTACCCTTCCTAGTTCTGCACCCCTTTACTTTTTCAGTTAACTATTTTTAAACGTTTCTAACGCGAAGTAATTGCCTTTACAGATGGCAGGTAACTGGGATTACGTCGCTCATGGAGTTTATGAGGGCGTGTTCGCAAGAATCCTGCGCAAGCTCCTCCACTACCTAGAATACCCGGAGCAGCCCATTTATCGTGGGCGTCAGACATCTGCAGGAGGGGTGTACTGTTGGACGTTTGAAGTATTTATCTATCCGAAGAGCGAACACGACCCACCTCACGTCTTCCAGACAGAGCACCCGAGAAGCACTAGATCCGCGGCACTCCAGGATGCTGCTCGTCTCGCCGCCGCCCGACTTTGTGACATCTACCAAATCTCCTTGCGCCGCACACCCTTCTGCTTCTACCCTTCACGCAGGGAGGGAGTACGCCACAATGAGACCTACCTGCCAGTAAATGAGGATGATCCAAGGCTCACTCACCAAGTTGATCTTACCAGAGCCATGAGAGTAGCCCATACTGCTGCACTGGAAGAAATGACCGCCCTGCGGATGCACCTAGTCACCCGGCACACCGAGGTGGCAACCCTTCGTGACCAGCTTGCCCAATGCCAGCAGGCACTGGCAGCCGCCAAGGCAGAGGCCGCAGCAGCTCAGGCACAGCTCCAGCAACCTCTCGCTCCGTTGGCAGCACCAGCACCTCCTTCAGTGGGATCAGGCCCCCGCACGCGGCTGACTGCGCGCAAGAGCGTGCGACCTCCGAGTCTCCAGTCTGCACTTCGACGGAGAAGGCCTCCACCAAGCCGCAGCCCCCCACGTGCTCCCACGGACTCTGATGGTTCCGACCCATCGGAGTTTAGTGGCAGTCGATCCCGCTCCAGATCGCCAAATTACGATCCCTCCGTCAGTGGTGATCGCTACGCGGTGTAGTAGTGGAAGTGTCGTCGTGCTAGTACTGTGCTTGTATCCTAGATGTTGCATCAGTCCTGTTATATTGTAGTTGCGGTAATGTGAACTTTAATTATTATGTTGTTGTAAGCCTAGCCTGGGAGGCTGGCTATGTGAATGCCTGTATGATAATGAATGGCCAGGCATAAGGCCTTATGATGAATGTTCTTTTGTCGTTTATCTTGTTGGTTCTTTTCGCAACGAGGGTTGATACCCTTCCTTTTTCTCAAGGGTAGTCTTAGTACTAAGTTATGAAGCTGTAACTGCAGATGTCCAGTCCAAGAGTTACACGATCTCGGGCCCATGCTAACCCTCAGCATGCTGAGGTAGACTCAAACCGTGGTGCAACCCCCGAGGAAAATCAGAACCAAGATGCTGATCTCCCAAACCCCCCAGTTAATCCCACAATGGCCCAAGTAATGGCACAACAAACCCAGATTCTGCAAGCCATTTATACGGGGCAGCAAGGAAGCTCTGGCGGACACAGAGCTGACTTAGGGGATTTCCAGAGGACCAGACCAATTACATTCACATCAGCAGAAGAACCACTGGAAGCAGAAGATTGGCTTCGAGATACGGAAAGGAAGTTGCGCTTAATCAAATGCGCAGAGGAGGATAAAGTCATATTTGCTACCCACCTATTTCAGGGAGCCGCCGCAGCATGGTGGGAGAATTATGTAGCTGCTAGAGGCCCAGAAGATGCTACCACCGGTAGTGACACTGAAGCTATCCCATGGGCAGAGTTCAAGAATGCTTTCAAGGACAACTTCATTCCAGCCGGGATAATGCGGATAAATAAGAATGAATTCTGCAATCTCAAGCAAGGGAACCTATCTGTCAATGAATATCTTACTAAGTTCACCCAGCTAGCCCGGTATGCTCAGAAGGATATAGAAGAAGAGGAAGAAAAGATTGACAGATTCTTCGAAGGGCTGAAGGATGAACTGAGAGTGCAGCTGATCACCCAGGACTTCATCAGCTTTCATCAGTTGGTAAACAAGGCATTGGCCTTGGAAAATGAGAAGAAGATTCTTGAGGCCAGCCGTAAGCGCAAGATGACAACTCAACGGCCACAAGGAAGATTTATCCAGAAATTCTTCAAACCCTCATTCTCAAGGTCCAATCAATCCAGTGGGTCAGCTCCAGCCTTTAGACCTGGTGGAAGCATGTCCCAAGCATCACGCCCAGGAGGACAGCTTGGTGGTACAAACCCCGCAGCAAATCTTAATTGCTATAGCTGTGGGGAGAAGGGTCACTTTGCCAATAGATGCCCACATAAGCAGAATGTCCCTGTCCGCAGTCAAGCTTCAGCTCCAGGCAGGGGACAGCAGAGCTCTCAAGCTAGCAAGAACACTTCAGCACCAAACCGAGGCAGAGTCAACCATATTACAGTTGAAGAAGCTCAAGAAGCCGCTGGAGTTCTTATGGGTACGTTTTCTGTCAAGACTATACCAGCACAAGTATTGTTTGATTCAGGAGCTTCACATTCATTTATATCTAAGGGGTATGCTGATAAGTTGGGATTACCTATTTATACCCTTAAGAAGCCATTGGTGCTTAACTCACCAGCTGGACCAATTACTACCACACTAGTATGCCCAGAGGTGACCATTACCATGGAAAGGTGTGATTTCCTAGCTGACCTGATAGTGCTAAGCTCCCAGACCTTGGATGTTATATTAGGAATGGATTGGTTAGCTAGATACCAGGGAGTTATAGAATGTGCTACCAGAACAGTGAGATTAACCAAGTATCCTGGTATGACCATAATTGTAAAAGTGGACCGGCCATACCGATGGGGCCGTGCCATATTTTACTGTGAGGATGTACCCTTAGAGGGAATGATAGTGGTACAAGATTACCCCGAGGTATTTCCAGATGAGCTACCTGGCATGCCCCCGGATAGAGATATGGAATTTGTAATTAACCTAAAACCGGGTGCTGCCCCTATCTCCAAAAGACCCTATAGGATGACTGTGGAAGAATTGGAAGAACTGAAGAAACAACTCCAAGAGTTACAAGAGAAGGGATTCATTAGACCTAGCTCATCGCCATGGGGATCTCCAGTACTATTTGTGAAGAAAAAGGATGGCACAGCCAGGATGTGTGTAGACTACCATGATTTAAATGAAATGACCATCAAGAACAAGTACCCCCTTCCAAGGATTGATGATCTATTTGATCAGCTCGGTGGAGCCACGGTATTCTCTAAAATTGACCTGAGATCGGGTTATCATCAGTTGAAGATCAGGCCAGAAGATATACCCAAAACAACCTTTACCACTAGATAGGGACTATATGAATTTCTGGTCATGTCTTTTGGATTAACCAATGCCCCAGCCTATTTTATGAATCTAATGAACAAGGTATTTATGGAGTATTTGGACAAGTTTGTCGTGGTCTTCATCGACGACATCCTTATATACTCCAAAAATTCAGAAGAGCACGCAGAACATCTGCACCTAGTGTTGGAGAAGCTCAAAAAACATCAACTATATGCCAAATTCAGCAAGTGTGAATTTTGGCTGAAGGATATCAGTTTCCTAGGACATATAGTTTTAGCTGGAGGAGTATCCGTGGACCCCGCCAAGATTGCAGCTGTCACAGAATGGAAGCAGCCTACTTCTGTCCCTGAAGTGAGGAGTTTTCTCGGTTTGGCTGGGTACTACAGGAGGTTCATAGAAGGATTTTTCCGAATTGCCAGGCCAATGACCCAATTACTCAAGAAAGAGAAGAAGTTTGAATGGACCAAGTCATGTGAAGAAAGTTTCCAAGAATTGAAGAAGAGATTGACCACCACCCCTGTGTTAGTTCTACCAGATGTACGCAAAGATTTCGAGGTATATTGTGATGCCTCACATCAAGGACTTGGATGCGTACTAATGCAAGAAGGCAGGGTTGTGTCATATGCATCCAGACAACTTCGTTCCCATGAAGCTAACTACCCCACTCATGATCTAGAGTTAGCATCAGTGATTCATGCATTGAAGATTTGGCGGCATTACTTGATTGGTAATCATTGTGATGTGTATACGGATCATAAGAGCCTAAAGTATTTCTTCACACAATCTCACCTTAATTTAAGGCAGAGAAGATGGCTAGAATTAATCAAGGATTATGATTTGAGTGTACACTACCACCCTGGGAAGGCCAATGTGGTAGCAGATGCATTGAGCCGTAAGGCTTATTGCAATAATCTCATGGTACGGGAACATCAACCCGAGCTCTACAAGGAATTGAAAGCTTTGAATTTGGAAATAGTGGAGCCAGGCACTCTAGCCGCCCTGGAAATTCAATCAAGTATAAAAGAAATGATTATGGCAGCACAACAAGATGATCCAACCATTTTGAAATGGAAGAAATTAATGGAAGAAGGGAAGGCACCCAACATGAAAATTGACCATGAGGGTACTCTACGATATGGAACACGTATCGTAGTCCCACATCACAAGGATCTTAAGAATCTGATATTGAGGGAAGCACATAGCTCTCCGTATTCCCTCCACCCCGGGAGCACTAAGATGTATCAAGGTATGAAACACTTTTGTTGGTGGCCCCGTATGAAAAGAGACATTGCAGAGCATGTAGCTTGCTGTGATGTATGTCAAAGAGTGAAGGCTGAGCATCAAAGACCTGCAGGGCTATTACAGCCATTGCAAATACCCCAATGGAAGTGGGAAGAAGCCGGAATGGATTTCATCACTGGATTCCCACGGACCAAGTCAGGATATGACTCTGTATGGGTGATAATTGATAGGTTGACCAAGGTCGCCCACTTTATTCCAGTCAAGACAACCTACAAGGGAGACAAGTTAGCAGAACTGTATATGTCCCGCATTGTGTGCTTGCACGGTGTGCCAAAAAGGATAGTCTCAGATCGAGGTTCTCAATTTACCTCGCATTTCTGGGCTAGCCTACATGAGGCTCTTGGCACTCACCTGGATTTCAGCACTGCTTATCACCCTCAGACGGATGGTCAAACAGAAAGAGTGAACCAGATACTAGAAGATATGCTCAGAGCCTGTGCCTTGGATTTCTCTAAAGATTGGGATAAATGCTTGCCCTATGCTGAATTTGCCTACAACAATAGCTATCAGACCAGTCTACAGATGTCACCATTTGAGGCTTTATATGGAAGGAAGTGCAGAACCCCACTATATTGGTCAGAAGTGGGGGAGAACATTATATTTGGACCTGACATCCTCAAACAAGCTGAAGAGAAGGTTCGTTTAATCAGAGATCGATTACAGGCAGCCCAGTCTAGGCAAAAGAGTTATGCAGACAAAAGAAGAAGACCGCTGACATTTGAGGTTGGGGATTATGTCTACTTGAAGGTGTCACCTCTACGAGGAGTCAAGAGGTTTAAAGTTAAAGGCAAGCTTACCCCTCGCTATGTGGGGCCATTTCCAATTGTGGCCAAGAAAGGAGAAGTTGCCTATCAGTTAGAGTTACCTCAAAATCTATCTGATATACACAATGTATTCCATGTGTCACAACTCAAGAAATGTCTACGAGTACCAGAAGATCAAACTCCACTTGAAGCCATTGAACTTGAAGAAGATTTGACCTACAAGGAGCGTCCCATCAAAATATTGGATACTGTGGAGAAAAAGACAAGGACTCAAATCATTCGCATGTGTAGAGTGCAATGGAGTCACCATTCCAAGAAGGAAGCTACCTGGGAACGACAAGATAAACTGCGTCAAGACTACCCCGACCTGTTCACTAGCTAGGCTGAATCTCGGGGTCGAGATTCTGTTTAAGGGGGGTAGATTTGTAACATCCTGAAACATATAAATATTACGTTATGAAGCTTTTGGATTATTTTTATTCACTTTTTATTTGAATTTGGAGTTTATGGAATTTTTCTGAGAAAAGTTGATGGAAGTTCCAAAAGTTAAAGAAAAATAAACATGTTTAAATAGTAGAAAGTTAAAATACGAATAAAGAATCTGAAAAGATGATCCATAAACTACCAAGTTGAGAAATGAAAATAAGCGTAAAATAATATTCCTAGAAGTGTTGGCAAGCAATTTAAAGGAGGCTAGCAAGTGTATATAAGTGCAAACAAATATGAATAATAATGTATGTATATATGTACATGTATACTATGTGAGAGAGTAAATAAATTAATATATGGGTACATACACAAAAATCAGAGAAAAGTAAAAATACATGTATAGGTATATATCTCAAAACCTATGTGCAAATGTATATGTAAGTGTAAAATTCAAATGCAAAAGCAAAAATAAAAGAAAAAGAAAAAAATGAAACAGCCGGGCCGGCCGTTACCCCGGCCCAGCTCCTCTCCGCATGGGCCAGCGCCCCGCGGCCCATCTTCTCGCGCGCGCCCGCTCTCGCTGGCGAGCGGACCCCGCTCTCTCGCGCCCCTCCTTCCGCTGGCCGGTGGACCCGCCTCCACCCGCGCCTCTCCCTCTGCGCCGCGGGCCCGTGCCTCGCCTGCTCCTTCTCCCGCTGCCTCGCGGCCCCCGCGCGCCAGTTTCTTTCTCTGACCGGTGGCCCCGCCCGCGTCTTCTTCCTCCTCCCTCCTCTTCTCCACGCGCCCGCAGCGCTGCGCTCCCCCTCGCGCTCACTCCCTCTGCGCAGCCAATCCCTCTCTTTCTTCTCTCACACCCGCGGGCAAAGTTCAGCGCACCCCTGTGCTCTCTCTCTTACACCAAATCTCGGGGAGATCTGATTCACCTCCCCTCGTCGGCGTGAGCAGGGCGGAGGCCACTGTCACCTCGCCACGCGCCCCTCTCTCCGGCTATAAAAGCCCTACCTGGAGATCGCAAACGCGTCGCCTTGCTTCACTCTCCCCTCCCCTGCCCGCATTTGGTCTGAAGTGCCCCAATTCCTCGCCGGTGCCCTCGTCTTCCCGAACTCCGGCGAACGCTCACCCACCACACCGAGCCACCAGAGCTCAATCCCTTGCTCATGAACCATCTCCGGAGCCAGGCGAAGCTAACCCCCTCCTCCACTGGGTCCCCCGTCGCCTGAGCTTCGCCGGCGACGATAGCCTTCCCAAACCTCCGCCGCCGCACGCCGCCGGCTCGCCACCGTGCTCCTCCACCCCGGCCGCCTACACCAGAAGACTCCCCAGCAACCGGAGATTACATTCCACGCAGCTCCCGAGCTTCCCGACCACCGCTCGCCGCCGGCCACCGTCACCCCCGACTCCTCTGCCCGGCCGCCTCCGGGAGCTACCTCAAAAGGGTAAGCTGCCCTTATGGGGTAGGCAAAGCCTCCCCCGCCCACTTGGTTAACGCGTGCATCTCTTCCCCCCCCCCCTCGCTCCCGCGGCGCGCGTTCGAGCCCCCGGCTCCGCGCCTGCGGTCGAGCATTTCTTTTAAAATGCATCTCTGACAGCTGGGTCCCACCTGCCAGTGACTCAGCACCGCCATGACCACTAACAAGGGGATCCCACATGTCAATGACCGGACACGCTGACATATGGGCCCCACTGGCCATTGAGACAGAGGAAAATAGTAAAAGAAAAAGATAAAAATTAAGAGAAGGACACGTGGGTCCCACTGTCAGATATTTTACATTTTATGGAATTAATTCAATCTGAGAACTTCAAATAATCATAACTTTCTCATTTTAACTCCAAATTGGATGGGACAAATTTCTAAATTTTTCTAAATTCAAGATCTATCCAATGGAACTAAAATCATAATTTTTGGAGTTCATTTGAATTTTTGGTGATATTTTATTGATTTGATGTTTTCTTTTTATCCAAATTTTCGCGCACGATTACAATAGCCTACGAAGCACAAGAAGAAGAGTTTGAGGCCGCAGCACTAGAAGCTCCGGACAATCAAGCACCCGACCACTGTGACCAAGGCGAGTCAATACTTTGATCATGTTGAACCTACATTTCATGCAAATTACTTCGTTTTAAATTAACAAAATGCATGCTGTTATTTTTATGCAGATACATGCTAAACTTGATATTCTAGTAAAATGCCAATGTTTACCTTGAATAGTATTACCCCTCCTTTGGAATGATTGAATGTGTAAACCTTGTCGCCCTAGCAAAAGTATAATACTAATATTTCGAAAATAAGTCCCTAATGATATGCTATGCTTAGTGTTGCATTAATACTCAGGGGCGCTGAAATGCCCCATACATCATGATCGCTTTTAATAATGAGCAAATGGTTTGGGCAGTCATGGTGGGAATGACTGGTATATTTGACATGACTATTTTATACCCTCAAAATCCCCAACTTGCTTAAATATCTGGGCGGATTGGTTGGATGGTGTGAGTGTGGTGCAGTGGATGCACAAAATAGATTAGTGATAGACCGCCCAGATACCAATAAGGACTGAATCTTGTCATGACAAAAGGGTCTAGATACTTTGGAAAGTCACTGTGATGGTCTACTCAACCACACGTCTAAGGAATCGTGTGGGGCAAAGAGTTGATTATCTCTTGTGGTGAAAGTGTACAAACTCTGCAGAGTCTAAAACTATTCGAATAGCCGTGCCCACGGTCAAGGGCGGACATGGGAACTTAACCAGATATAGTTCTATTTCAAAATGCTTTATGATGGGTTGGAAAAATGGAAGGGCAGTGTAAGGCCCTAGTTTGGAATTGTCCTGGGTGTCGTCCCAGTGGTAAGTTAAGCGGCTATAATGCTGAAGAATTGCTATATGGTGCAGATGCCATGTAACGGTGGATGGAATCTGAATCACTATTATTACTGCATTCATTTACAACATATACGTGTGTTCAAAATGCTAGGTCTTAAGGAATTTTTATATAATTGTATTCAAAAGCACTCTTCGCAAAAGAAAATAAACTTAAGCCATCCTTGATTAGCCATACATGTTATATACTGCATTCTGTGTGTTGATTCGCTGAGCACGGGGTCGGAATGCTCACGCTCGCTTTTGCGGCAAAAATCCAGAAGCAGGAACGCAAGACCACTACGCCTACGAGGAAGCTCCCGCCACGGAGGAGAAGAATGACGAAGGAAACTAAGGCGTAGGCTTCGTTAAGTAGACATGGACAAGTGGACCTCCGGCGTTGTGTGCACGTATGTTACTAGTTAGCTGGCGACATATAATGCACACAGTACCTTCCAGTCGCTTGCCTGTGGATTTAGGTTTGCTTTTGCTATGATTCCGCTGTGCGTGTTTGTAATAAAGACAATTGGCCTAATCGCCCCCCCCCCTTTTGTAAACTCTATCACCCGACGTGGTGTATTTCAATTTATGTAATATAATGGTTGATTATGCGATGTATGAAATGATTCAGCAATGTACCTGTGTGCACTAACTACTGATCCAGGGATTAGTGCAGTGAAACACAGTAAGATTCGGATTGAAAAATCCGGGTCTGACACTAACCCTACGATTTACTACTACCTGCTCTGCCATGTTGGGGGCAGAGTTCGCAGTTTTTGTTTTTGGCCTGTGATGACTAATAATAAGGTGGGATACTTTTCCGCTACAATTGATGGCTTATGGCTGATGCTTTTTTAGCCATAGCGTGAGCGTTTGTGTGAACGAACCAAATGCCGATAAACCGATTCGAAAAGATTATATTGATAAGCCACTCCTAAAAGACAGTAAAGAAGCTATCCTATTTATTTATTCGAGGAAAATTATAAGCGATAATCTCAAAAGAATGAGCCCTTATATACCTAGCTATAAGTTGAGGGAAACACGTAGCTTTGCCAATGTTGTTCTTCTTCCTTTCATTGCTGCCTTCACTTAGGGCACTTCTAATAGGTCCTAGTCAATAATATCTATAGTAATAATTGGCGTGCTAACTAGGATTTGTGATAAGGTGGAGAGAGAATTAAAGAAGAGAGAGATAGAACTAGCGTCTTATGCAAGACATTGATTGGGCACAAAATTCAACAGTAAAACATTGAATCTAGTGAGACGAAATATTTATTTATTTATTTATATGTATAAATTTGGATTACATGAGACTATATTTACTATACTTATCTTAATTTAGCTCAGTCCTCTTTGGTTTTAGTAAAAAAGTATGTATGAATTTGAATTACATGAGACTTATATTTACTATGGCTAGGTTCTTGTCGGCTTTGGCTTTTCACTTTCTGCTACAGTAACTAGCTTTCAAACAGTACGTCTTTTTAAAAAAAGGGTTTATAAGTTGATTATAGTAGATACTATATCGAGTTCAGTTGTATCAGCCAAAATCGTATGTGACTTTTTTTCCCTCTTCGTATTGTCTCTCACGAACAACCAGAATTCAAAAATCATAAGCTACAAACCACAGTCCAAAAGAACACGCTCTATGTTTGTCCTAATTTAGCTCAGTCCTCTTTGGCTTTTAGTAAAAAAATAGCTTGGTATTTTGAGCCTTCTCTCTATTTTTATTTTAGCTTCACCACTTCCGGTGACCATACAAAGGTTTGGCTTAGGAAAGCTCCCATGTGGAAAAAAACAAGAGGGGCAACACAGCGAGGAGTCATCAGACGATGATGGTTGCTTGTGTGCTTAACTAGATAGGCGCAAATCCTCTGGATGAAGAACCGCATCTCCCATGGCGGCTCGGTCCAGTAATAAGGGACAATCCAAATAACGGCCGTGAGCCCCGCGCTCACCATGGCTGCCCCGTCCGACGCCCAACCGGCGCGTAAGCACTGTTCGTACTCCACAAACAGCAGCAACGAGTACGGCTACGAACTGACACATAGGGGAGTAGACGATAAGGCGATACTAGAAAACGTTGAAGGTATTTACTCTGTCATATAGTAGTAATGGAATCTAGATAAGCCCGTTTGAAGGAGAGAAAAAAAGTGGAGTAGATGAGTAGTGGTACTCAACACGCCATCTCGGTGCAAGCTTAGCTGAAACTGTTGGAAATTAAACGGTTGTAGTTAAATTTTCAGATTAATTCTAAATTTAAGTATAAATAGCAAAGCATATATATCCAAGAACAAGTAAATGACATGAATATTAACAAATTATCTCTCGGTGCAAATAGAGTACTCGGGTCAAACAAACATGATAATATGCTTAACTGATTAAGACAATGGGCAATTGAAATCTGCATACTGCACACAATTTAGTGTATTATTTTGCTCTCAGCTGAGGAGTTGCTCAAGATTTGATCTTGGCCTTCTCAACCGTTGTCAACAGATCATTAACCAGTGTGACTATCTCTTGTTTATTCTGCTACTTTGTCAATTTAACAAGTTACCTCAGAATAATGACAGTGATTAGAGTAGACTAAGACCAGTAATAGATAACAGAGACGTGCTGCTCAAAGACCACATATTTTGACAAAAGTATGTAACTAGCAATCAACAAACCACAGCTAGCAGAATACTTATAGATGGTCACAGTGATCTCAGATTTTGACAAGTTTCCTCATCGACCAATCACAAAAGCCCACAATCTAGCATGCAAAAGTCCTCCTAGTGCTAGTATTTCTCATAAATTTCAGAGATAATGAATAAAAGTACTAGCACAACTAACTAATGCACAATAGAGTTAAAAGATATAAAGAATAGCTCACTGGCCAGTGGTAGTCCAAGCCACCAAGAAAGCCGACAGGGGCAAGGCTCGTCACAAAGACGATTTCCCAGAAAACCAATCATCGACGTATGCCAGGATATCGCCAGAGAGGTTAACAACGATATAATGCCCAACTTCACAAATCAGTACTCACCAAGTTGTGAAGCCGAGGTTCAAGTTGATGCCACCCAAAACCAATAGAATTCCTAATCGGATGAAGCAACTGAGAATTTGCAACCACGGCCGATCACGACAGATCATGACCACGGCGGATCTCGACCACGACCATGTCAGATCTCTACGGGCGTGGAAGCCACCAAGGTCCCAGGGAGCTCGCAAGTGCAAGCCGCTCGGGAGACCAAGGAAAAACCCATCGATTGCTCTCGGATCTATGTGTGTCTTCTTGATTGATCTGCTCTACTAGCACTCCCATGGCTTGATTTTATAGGGGAAGCAAAGGAGATGAAAGACCAGCTGAGAAGGTAGCGGGGGCCCCAAACAGCTGGAGCGAGTCTAGCATGAGGAGGAGGGGGGGGATCAGATCTCTCGGGCATCTTCAACTGACCACATCTCTCCTCTTATCTCTCTTACAGGTGGGCCCCAATCTAGAATTTCTTTTCCCTATTTTCCTTTCTTTTATTTTGGAATTGAGGGAAATTCCCATATTGCCCAACAGAAACGACGGGTTTAACGATGCATGCGCGCCGGCTTGCATTGCAGCAAGCTTTAGTTAGACGTGGAACTAGAACATCAGGCGAAAGCGAGACCTGATCCTCGGAACTTCTCCTAGATGATGGCATCCAGACGTTGTGCCATCTTCGGCGTCATGTGGTTCGCCCAGTCCCCTTCCCAGAAATACGCCTTGTTCGAGAAGCGGGTGCACGATGGCCTCAATATTCCTAAGCTTCTCGAAGCTGCACAGCTTCACGACGTCGTCCACAGCCCCGACTTCCTCCTCATCTAGCGAGAATGGCTGCCAAAGGAACCATGCTAGCTTCCTGACGTTTTTATGCCCCCGCTTAGTTCGGCTTATGGCTTTTTTTGTACTGTAGCTGACATATTTTACACTGTAGCTGCTGGTGGCTTTTTTGACGTAATTAAATTTAAAAATAGAAAAAAGGTTAACCCATCATGAACAATGCAAACAAATATGAAAAAAAAAGAAAAACCAAAAATAGAAAACGACAAAATTAAGAAATAGTAAACTAGAAGACAAAAGCTAAAACCGAAACAAACAGCCCAAACACGTCGGAAAATGAAACGTCGGGTTGAATGCTTCTCTTGAAGTGCCGATTAGCAAGCAATGAGCGTTATGTAAGACGTACGACAATTAGCCCTCTAAAAAACAGAAAAACTAGCCAACGCTATAGTCAAACCCACTTTTAATGGGTTAGCCCACAACCGTCTATTCTGGCCTGATCATCTTCTGAGGAGATCCCGTCTATCCCACAATGATTCTCTAGTCTCTAAACATTTCACCATTCCTCTCGCATGTCTCACTCCTCCCCCAAATCTCTCTCTCTCTCCAACAACCACGACAAGTAGATGCAGTGGGCTTGCACGAACAAGAGGCGACATGCGAGCGTCATCCGACAAGTTGCGAGCGAGCATGGTAAACCGCTGAGTAGTGAGATAGTCTCAGCCATGATAAACCTGTTGAAATTTGTTGAAACCTTATGAAACTCTTCAGATAAAACTTAATAAAACCTTATAAAACTCTTCGGTTAAAACTGGATGAAACCTCTTGAAACTTGCTGAAACTTCTTGAAACACTTGGTTCAAACTTGAGTTTGAAAATCTAAAACTTGTAGGAACTTTGTCTTGAAATTTTTCTGAAATCTTTTAAAAACTTCTAGAAATATGTAAAACTCACTAGAACTCAGAACTTTTTTCAAATATTATTGATGGAACTTTCTGAAACTTGACGAAACATGTTGAAACTTACCGCAATGTGTTGAAATGATATGAAACTTTGCTATATAGTTGGAAGTGCTTCCAACGGTATACCGTTGGCTAGTTGCTCTAAAAAACTATAAAAAAAATTGGAATCTACTAGTGGCATATGGCAATGGCAAATAGTATTATCAATCATTCGATCAGCATCCAGCTATGCAGATGTAGACGATCTTGCAGTCAGGATTCTAAGTGATGCACACGGACAGGATCAAGTGCTTTATGTGCGTGGCCATGAGCGTTGGCGACGGCAGCGCGTCCATCTTCCTCCCCCACCCTTACGTGAAGAGCTTCTCCATGTACATGCCATGGGCGCACTCGTGCGGGTTGAGGCGGAGAGCAGGTGCTCGGTGCCGAACAGTCCAAACGTCATAAACTACAAGTAAAAGTCATAAGCTACAGCAAAAAAAAAGACCCTATAACTTTTCCGACTAAAAATTTCGCGCTGCTTTGTATGCAGTGTATTGAGGTTTGAGAAAGATACTAGTAGTATTAGAGCATCTCCAACAGTATGAGCTAGTTACTAGCTCTAAGACAACTTCTCCAATAGTACTAACTTTTAGCACATAGCTCATAACATAAATAGTCTCACATGACACTCTCACATAATCTTGGAATGTGTGTATGAGACTAGCTCTTGATCAAGAGATAGCTTTTCTCTCTCTTCTATTAAAATATAAAATAATATGCTTAGAGCTAGCTCATAAGTTACTATTGGAGATGCTCTTAGTAATGCCAGGGACTTGGAAAAATGACTCGTCATTGGGGTCAGCACACAGTGTGCTATCATGGATTATGCAGAAGGTCGTTAGGGGTCATACGACCCCGGGCAATGCCCCTGTGTAGCGCCACCCTAAAAAAAGTATTGGGCCTCTTTAGATGGAAGGATTTTCAAGGAATTTCGAAGGATTCTAATTTTTAGGATTTTTTTCTATTGTTTCATTGTTTGGAACATAGGAATGAAGTTGTCAAATTTCTATGGAATGCATTCCTTATACCCTCAATTCTACAGGAATCGTTTGGTTCCCTGTATCCAGTGTAGCCAGGCGCGTTTCCTTGGCTCCCGCCAGCCAGGCCAGCGAGAAACGAAAATCATTTTCGTTTCCGCGCGGCCAGGGAATACGTGCACTTTTGCATCCGCGCGGCCTGGGCCGAGGCTTGTGTAGGCAACCAAACGCTGGTGTTTTGTATGCATTCAGCCAGGCCGAGGCTGGTGCAGGCTACCAAACGTGCCATAAACGTAGCTGAAACCTCATCTAACCTTTTCCTTTGAGAAGTCCAATGCATTCTCTCTTTTTCTCTCAACTCTTTCTAATCAAGTAA
Organism: Dendrocalamus latiflorus; assembly: GCA_017311315.1. Lineage (NCBI taxonomy): Eukaryota > Viridiplantae > Streptophyta > Magnoliopsida > Poales > Poaceae > Dendrocalamus > Dendrocalamus latiflorus. Next base: position 5,585,290 of record CM029629.1, on the reverse strand, counting down.
CATCTAATCTTAAAATTCCCATATTTTCCCGGTGAGACATCCAAACACGTCTTTTAAGCAATTCTTATGGTTTTATTTTCTATAGCATTCAACAAGTTATGACATTTTAATCCTACGTTTTCCTATTCCCGCGTTCTAGAGACCTAGTAGATCCCGCAATTAAATGACAACTCAAACGTTTTGGAAAAACAAACAAGCAGCTAACTCGACAGTATACCCGTGCTAGCTGAGTGCCTATATGTTATTTAGAAAATCAACCGTATACGTTGTCATCCCTCGACTCAAAATAGCAGCGAGCACAAATAGGTTTCTCGTAAAATAAAACTTGCAGGATTCACCACGCGCTTCCTCATGGAAAAACCAAAGCACTAGATGGCTTCATGTCGATGGCCTTCGTGTCGTGCAGCTCGTTCATATGATGGCTGGCGCTACAAGGGAGGGACGGCCCAAAACAACCAGCCGAAAAAATCTTGGCGACACGATGTCCAATCGGCCGGCAAGGAATGCGTGCGACAGGGCCTTAGGTCTTGCTCGGTTAGGATGAAAAGCTACGGTTTATGGCTAAAAATACAGTGTAACGATTGTAATTTTATTGTAGTTAAAGGTGGCTTATTTGGCGTAATTAAGTTTAAAAAATTTAGAAATAAAAAAATATGCTAGCTCATTACGGACAACACAAACGAATACAGAAAAAAACGAAAAAAATAAGGTTAAAAATTTAGAAAAAGACGAAGTTTTAGCTAGACGTTAATCCGCGGCTTCGCACCGTGCCGCGGCCTGGTTACCCCACCGCAGGCCGCATGTCGCGCGGCTCCGCCTCCGCGCGTGCCGAGACAACGGCACGGCCCAAATCTCGCGCGGCGAACCGGCCCGGGCCCAAGCGGCGCGACGTTGCGGCATCGTCAGGCCCGCGTGCCGTGCCAGGATTTCTGCCCGTTTCGGCGAGGAAGACTGACGGCAACGCAGCCGCCGCCATCGTCCTCCTCGCGCGGCGCGCGCCAAAACCACCGGCCGGGGTTCCGATTTCCGAACCGCCCGCGCTCCAGAACCACGCGGTGCCTTGGTCGCTCCCGGAGTGTCCCAATGACGCAGGAGGAGATGGAGCTCCAGGTCCGAGCCCTGGACGGGCGGTCCACCGCCGTCACGCTCGCCGCCTCCGCCTCCGTCCGGGACCTCAAGGCCGCCCTCCGGAGCTCCTTCCCTCCCGCGCGGATCTCCCCCAACTTCCACCTCTTCCTCAAGGTGCAGTCGCACCCCCCCCCCCCCCCCCCCCCCCCCCCCCCCCAACCACCCCCGGCTCCATGAGCTCTCTCGCTTCACGACAATGTGGCCTTTGCTTGCTTATGTTTAGATGCTTGCATACTCACTATACTCAAAGCTGCTACAAATAGTTACAGCTTTTTCATGATAACATGTTTTTCATGTTAAAGGGTGCTAAATTGCGCTTAGAGGATGAGATTGGCAACCTTGTCGTCGGCCATGAGGAATTCATTGTTCTCGTTCCCTTCGCACGGAAGTCAGTGCAATGTTCTCCAGTGGGCATGGCAAGCGAAGAGCTGAGTGGTATCAATCCATTAATATCATCAGAAATGTCAGCTGAGGCTAGCTCAGCTTGGCAAGACATTATGGATGACCTCTCAGCAATCCCAAGCAGCCCACAGGCTGATGCTGCACCCAAAGATTTGTATCCCTCAAGCATCCCATGTTCCGGTAGGTATGCAGAGGATGTGCCAACAGGTCCAAGTTCATCAACTGGATGTTCAACGAAAAGGAGGAAACTATGTAAGGAAAATGGGAATGGTTCCAGGGATATGTCTACCTCTGGAGTGAACTGTGCATCTGAGCAGCTTAGCATGAATAAGAAAAGTGGTGTTGTCAAATCTGCTGCATCATCATGCCATGTAGGTATTCATTGATTCTGTCTTTCAACCTGCCTGTGTCAATTTCATCTTAACTTTCACCACCCATAGAAGAAATCCATACTACTGCCTAGTGATTATTGACCAAATAGGAGGCATTAGGCATATGTTACACATTGGTTTGTAGGATAATTCGTTGATAATGCATTTGGAATTGCAGGGTATGCACCCTTTAGAACCTTCTGAAATGGTTAAACATCTGACAACAGGACTTGGAAAGGAGGGACAGGTTTTCACTCTATCTGAATTTCTTAAATTAATAATGCAAATAAAACCAGTCTTTATGTTGTTGGGATTATTATTTTGTAGATTGTGCATATTGAAGATATACCATGTAGAGAAGCATCGTTTGCCGAACTTCCTCATCATCTTTCAGAAGCTATGAGGGAAGCACTAAAAACTATTGGAATATCTAGATTGTATAGCCATCAGGTATTATGGAGTGTGTCAACTATTGCGTATACTTAGTTGTTGAAGATCATTGTTTATGTTGGTTTTTTACTTGTGTACAGTCTCAAGCTATACAATATTCCATTTCTGGAAAGCATGTTGTGGTTGCAACTTCAACATCAAGTGGAAAGTCTTTGTGTTACAACATCCCTGTTCTTGAATCTCTCTCTCAAGACTTGATGGCATGTGCCCTGTATATATTTCCCACAAAGGTTTAGGATGAACCTACTATGTTTTAGGCATGATTATCCAAAATATTAGCAGAAATTCACATGCCTGTTGTTTTGCAGGCTTTAGCACAAGATCAGTTTAGGACTTTAGTAGAGATGAAGAATGCATTTCATACTGATATTGATGTTAAAATATACGATGGCGATACTCCAAGAGAAGATCGCCTGTGGATCAGGGATAATGCCCGACTGGTAAATAGGTGCTTCTGGTGCTATAGAGTTGTGTTTAGTTTAATTTAATTTAATTCAGCACGTCTAATTACTTGCCCCCTTCACTCTCAGTTAATTACCAACCCAGATATGCTGCATGTGTCAGTCTTGCCATGTCATGGTCAATTCCAAAGGATTTTGTCAAATCTCAGGTGGAAAAAATTGGCTTTCCTTATTTGGTTTTTGTCAATAATTTTACTTCATAATCCAGGGCCAATTCCTGAGGCCAAATCTCAGGCGGAAGTAATTGATTTCCTTTATTTTGTTTTGTCAATAGTTTTATTTCATCATCTGGGGTCAAAATTTTCATTTTCGATGAATAGTTGTGCCTTTTGCTAGTATATGTATCAGTTCTTGTTCATTCCGTAATGAGATGCCATTTCTGTCGTAATTTACTCAGGTATGTTGTCATTGATGAAGCCCATTCATACAAAGGAGCATTTGGCTGCCATACTGCACTTATACTTAGAAGATTGAAGCGTATTTGTTCAAATAGTATGTTTGTTGGACCAAAATTTTTAATTGCTAGTTGACTTAAGGCTTCATCTATGTTGCTGGCAGGACACTGAACATTTTGAGTTATGTGAATTTATTACTTGAGTTGTTTTCCAAAATTACCAATTGACTATCTAAAAATTCCAGTATTAATCCTTAGAAGTTCTAATTTCCTAGGTATAACTTAGTGGATTTATGTAACTTTAGGAATTACTAATGCAATTACACATACCTTGGCCTTTTGTGTCTGCAGTTTATGGTAGTCATCCTACATTTATATTTTGTACAGCTACCTCAGCAAACCCACGTGAGCATGTAACGGTAGGCTGTTTCTTCACTTTTGTACAGTTTTGAAAAGATATGGTTGTACCTAACAAACATAAACCAGCTCTTGTTAATACTCCCTCCGTTCTTTTTTACTTGACAACTACCTACAATCCGTGCCGTCAAACCTTTTAAAGTTTGACCGCTAATAAACTTAAAACTATCTAGATTGGCTATACAAAAGTTACATCATTAGATTTGTCGTTAAAAATATTTTCATAATATTATAATTTTACTAGTATATCTTAGTGTAAAGTTATAAAAAATAGTGATCAAAGTTGCATCTCAGAGACCATTAAAAGTCAAAAACATCAAGTAAAAAAGAACGGAGTGAGTAAGTTGCTGTAAAACACTCACTCCTCCCCCATGGTATTTTTCAAAATATGCCTTTTTTGGTAATCTTTTTTCCAAATATTGAGATTTTCTCCCAGTGACTGCCCCCTTTTTGTCTCGAGAGAAATATTTTTTAATTGCATTTGTCTTCACACACAAAAAAAAATCCTTTTTATTTCAGGAGCTGGCCAATTTGGATGATGTCGAGCTGATTCAGAATGATGGAAGTCCTTGTGGTTCTAAATACTTTGCCTTGTGGAATCCCCCACTACATATGACAAAGGAGGGAGGCTCAAAAGGTAGTTCAGTAACTAGGCGCTCAAGGTATTCACACCCTTTTTCTAATTATGTTAGTGTTACTTTTTTTGTTCATTGTACTTCTAATATTCAATTTCAATAATACTCCAGATGTTAGTAATAGTTCTTTTTGTTCATGATATATGCACTGTATTAATTGGTTGTGATCTATGTAGGATTGTTCATCGGTTGCTGCTACGAGATTGCAATTTCCCTAATTTCATTTTTCGCATGGCTAAAAGGATATTTGCTAATAAAAGTCATACTGCTAGCTAGTCTTTTAACTGGACGGCTCAAGAATTAAAATGAAGTTTTACTTTTAACAAGCCATGCTAAGGTTGAAACATTTTAGTCAAACCCTTATTTCTTAACTGTTTTTTTCTCGAACACGCAGGAGAACTGCGCAGCATTATATTAATAGAAGAAGGTTGGAGTCATACAGAAAGACTCCTAAACACACACACACACACACACACACACACACACCCACTATAAAGAGGTGGATAAGCGCCTTTCAATAGGAAGGGACGACCCAAGGCTCAGAGAGCAGACTGCTCTAGTCAACACCCCTAGAGGTCAGACCTCTAGCTCCGGTCAAGGTCCACAGCTCAGCTTCCTCTCTAACCATGTTTAACAAGTTGACAATGCTAGGAGAGGCTGCATTGAAAACACAGCTGTTCCGATGCTTCCAAATACACCAAGCCCCCAAAATGATGAGGGAGTTGAGCCCTTTACGCACTTCTCCAGTCACAGCCGCAGCCACTCGTTCCCACCATGCGTCAAAAGAAGGTTCACTGACTGCCGGAGCCAAATGGGAGAGGCCAACGCTGTGGAGAATGAAATACCAGCACTGCCTTGCAACCACACAACCAATGAGTAGATGCTGCAGGTTTTCTTCCTCCTGATCACACAGGAGGCACTTGCCTGGGTGCTGAAGACCTCGCCTAGCCAATCGGTCAGCAGTCCAGCACCGATTATGGGCTGCTAGCCACATGAAAAAACGGCATTTGGGTGGAGCCCATGTCTTCCAAATCCGCTCATAAGGTCTGAAGTAAATCCCCCCCTCGAAGAGAGCCTCATATGCCGATGATGCCGTATACTGTCCAGAATTAGAAAATTTTCCAAATATGCTTGTCCGGCACCCCGATTTGCAACTCTACCACAGAAATGATGTCCCATAATACTAGATATTCCATCAAGGCTTCAGGAGAAATTGATCCTTGTATATCCTCTATCCATCTGTCATTAATCATGGCCTCTAGGACTGAACGCCTTGCTGCAATTCTTTTAGATACCAAAGCATACACCCGAGGTGCAATTTCCTGGACATTTTTTCCACCCAGCCATTTATCTGTCCAGAAAAGCGAGTTGGCTCCATCTCCAACCTCTGTAATCACAGCCATAGAGAGAAGACATTCCATTTCCATGTTGCTTTGGAGAGGCAAATTGGCCCATGGTTTGTTTGGTTCAGACTTCTTGAGCCATGACCATCTCACCCTTAATGCCAAACTGAGAGATTTAAGATCTGAAATCCCTAGACCTCCAAGCTCACGTGGCCGGCACACTTTGGGCCAAGAAATCAGGCAATGCCCTCCATTGGCTTCCTTCCGCCCTTGCCAAAGAAAACCTCTTCTAATCTTGTCAATTGCCTTGATTGCCCAAGTTGGTAACTGTGTTGCCATGGTCAAGTAAACAAGCATGGCAGTTAACACATATTGAACTTGCACCACTCTTCCTGCACGTGTCATCAAATCTGCCTTCCAACCTGAAAGCTGATCAGCAATTCTGTCAATCACCGGCTGGATTTGCTCCTTTGTGAGTTTATGGACAGTGAGAGGCAGCCCAAGATACTTGCATGGAAAGTCCAAAATTTCACAAGGGAGCATGCTCTGGATTAGGGTCATATTCTCCTCAGAGCACTGGATGGGGAGCACATTACTCTTCTGCACATTTGTCTTGAGTCCCGAAGCATCTCCAAATAGTTCAAGCATACGCAGGGTCAAGGAGATATCTGCTGCAGCCGGCCGGATAAATAAGGCCTCATCATCGGCGTACAAAGATACTCGATGTTGAATCGGTCTTCGAGAAAGCGGCTGCAAGAAACCAGCCTCCGCAGCCCTGTTGATCATCCAATTTAGGACATCCATAACTAAGATAAAGAGCATTGGCGAGAGTGGGTCGCCCTGACGAAGCCCTCTGCGATGGTGTATATAATTACCCGGAATACCATTAAGGAGAACCCGAGTTGAAGAGGAAGATAACAGACCACACAGCAAGTCACACCACCGGGATCCAAATCCAAGTTTTCGGAGTACTTCCATGAGAAAGCTCCAGGTGACCGAATCAAAAGCCTTTGTGATGTCTAGCTTGAGTAGGATTCTTGGCTGCTTTTGCGAGTGAAGGAATCTCACAGTTTGCTGAACCAACATGAAATTATCTTGGATAAAACGTTTCTTGATGAAGGCACTTTGGTTAGGTGAGACCATTTCATCCAGGCGACCAGCTAATCGATTAGCTAGAATTTTAGTTACCAACTTTGCAAAACTGTGCACCAAACTGATAGGTCTATAATCTTTTACTTGTTCAGCATCTGTCCTTTTAGGCAGCAGGGTGATATAGGCCGAATTGAGCATCCAAAGATTCCTGAAATTTTTTCCCCAAATGGTATGCAAGGCAGCCATCACATCCCCCTTAATTACTGCCCAGCAGGACTTGTAGAACCGGCCTGTGAACCCGTCGGGCCCTGGAGCTTTATCTGAAGGAAGTTGTTTGATGGTGTTCCAAACTTCCTCTTCTGAAAACGGAACCTCCAAGTCCTCAAGATTAAATCCAGGAATGTTTAACCTGTCAAGGTCAATGGTCCTCTCCCGAGAGTGGTCTGTACCAATGAGATTAGAATAGAACTCCAGTATATTAGCAGCCTTCTCTTCATGTGCTGTAATGAAGTGATCATCCACCTTCAATTTGGCAATGAAATTCTTCTTTTTTCTATGACGGGCATGCATGTGGAACAATCTAGTATTGGCATCTCCCTCCTTGAGCCAACCAATGCGAGATCTCAAACGAGCAATAGTCCGTGATAGAGAGGCAAGAGCAAGGGCATGATTTTTCAGATTGTTGCGCAGCCATAGTTCATTTGGCTGTAATGGACGGCTTTCTTGTGCAATATCAAATTGATGGATGATCTCCTTTGCCATGTGCAGCTGGGAGCTGATGTGCCCGATTTTCTTATCACTCCAACTTTGTAAGCCTCTAGCTGTTGCCTTGAGCTTCTGGGACAAGGTCTCCCTAGGACACTGACAGGACTGAACTGAGTTCCATGCGGACTGTACAGCTTCCATAAAACCCTCCAAGCCGGGCCAAAAGGATTCAAAAAGGAAACGCCTTTTGCCAGGCATAATATCTCTGAGACCGAGAATGAGCGGACAGTGATCAGACTCAACAGAAGCTGCACTTTGCAGGAGGCATCCCGGGAACATATCCTCCCAATCCGGCGAACAGAACGCTCGATCGAGCCTCACCAGTGTAGGATCAGCACTAGTGGAAGAACTAGACCAAGTGAATTTCCGACCATGAAGATTAATCTCGGTCACTGCCATATCATTTATCCATCTCTGAAATCTTCCCATCATAGCTCTATTAAGATTTGCATTGTTTTTGTCCTCATCCTTGTAAATTAGATTAAAATCACCTGCCACCAACCAGGGACCTGTGCAATGCACCCGCAGATCCCACAATTCTTGCAAGAAATTGAGTTTCGCCTGATTGTCTTGAGGCCCATAAACACACGTCAACCACCAGGTAGAGCCTGCCGGCGAACAGAACTGGATTGAGGCACAAAAAGTATCAATCCTGCTTGCCCCAACAGATCCCAGACGAGAGCGCCATGCAACAAGGATTCCTCCACTGGCTCCACTCGACGGAAGAACCACATAATTATTATCAAACTCACTTCCCAACATAGATAGAATAATACCCCTGGGTACCACATTCATCTTTGTCTCTTGTAAACAAACAATATCAATTTTGGAGGAGTTTACCAAAACACGAACCGCATCTCTTGCTGAGGAATTGAGTCCTCTAACATTCCAAAACAAAATATGTGCTGGATCCATAACAACAAGAAAGGAAACGACCAGGTTCAATACCTGCAATCAGACCAAACATTCTACCGCCTCAACGGCGGTGTCGTCCTCTGGAGGTGACCAGCCAAAGAGAGCAGCAAGGGCCCTGGTGTGTGAAGTAACCTGGGGCTGCCTGAAACAGTTGGCATACTCCTCCAGAACGCTCTGATCAATTTGTTCTTGTTCCTCATCGACCTCCAAGTCCAGAGCTCTCATGACCCGTTTCTTCAGATGTGTAGGGCAGCCTACAGAAGCGACTGCCTTGAGACCAGCGATGCGTCGGCTTCGTCTTGGGGCTTCAGAAGGTGGTCCGTTGGGGAGGGCACGTTCGAACTCTGCTCCTGCTCGATCCTCTTGAGACGGCGCCTTGCGTAGTACCGCAGCGGTGGCTCCGCGGTCGTGGGTCCCGGCGGCGGCGGCGTGGCGTGAACGGATGGGGCCGCCGTGCCCGCCCTCGATGGCGACTCGGAGGTAGCAGGAGCTGTTGGCGCGACCGCCTCCTGCATCGACGCGGCATCTGCGGGTGCCGCCGACGCATCCTCCCGTGACGACGCCGCAGCAGGCCCAGCCGCCCGCGGTGTTGGCGGGGCAGGGGACGGAGCCGACATATCTGGACCTGGAGGGGACGACTCTGGAGCCGAAGCTACAACAGAATCAAGCCCATGAGGAGGCCCATCCACAGTAACACCGAGATGAGGCCCCCGGTTGCTCCGAGGTGAATACAGCCCTCTTGACGAAGGCACGTCCGCTGGACCCAACGGCCCAAAGGCCTCTAAACAGACCTTGAACAGAGATAACGCCGATCCCTCGATCCCCTCGCGTATCGGAGCGGCCATGCAGAGCGACTCCTGGGGCGCCGGGACGTCGATCTCGCCCGCTTCGGCTTCGCTGTCGACTTCCTCGGTAAACAACATCGGCGTCTCCTCGTGCGCCTCCCCAACGGTTGGTCCCGTCGGCCCCGCATCAATGCAGGGCACGAGAGCTGAGGAGCCATGGCAGCGGTGGGCCCGCCGTGCCTGGGTGCGTGGGCCCAGCCGATCGTGCACGGACACGCGGGCCTCCACCGGCGCCATCTGCGCCGCCTGAACCGGGGGAGACGCCGGGGAACGAAGTCTTCGTCTCCAGCGACGGCGGGTCGCGTCGTCCTCAGCCGGAGGGGACGACGGAGGAGCATCTTCAGAGTTGGACGCCCCCAACCGATAGACAGCGATTGAGATAGGATACCGCAGAGTACGCTTGCCAGGCTGGTCCTCCGCCTCCAATGGTGGTTCGATGATCTCAAGCTCCATCATGGACGGGATGCCCTCAGGGTTCGAGCACCAGGCCCTGAGCACAAAGACGTCGCGCCGATCCTCCGTGCTCGGGTGTACCCCAGCAATCCAGCAGTACTCGTCAAGGAGCAGCTCTGCAGTGGACAGCTCCCAAGCATGGGGCGGAATGCCTCTGATCTCCACTTCAACGGCGAGAGGAAGGCACGCAGCTGATGACTGGTGAAGCCTTGTCCATCTCATGATGTGCAGCCGGACAGAGGGGGTGATGATGGGCCGCCCTCCATTGTAGACACGTTCATAACTCCCTTCAGTAGGCAAGATCAAGAGGAAGCTGGCCTGCCTCAACGGACGAATGATCAGCCCATCTTCCTCGACCTCAAACCTGCTTGCAATCGTTGAATGCACAAGCTCCACCGAGCCCTGCTCGTTATCACCAATCAGGTTGATGACAAGGGCTCGAGCAAGTTCGTCTTCTCTTCTATCCATGGACGCAGAACGATCCAGAATACGTCTGGGCTTCAACAGGGGTACATCATCTGCCAAGGGGTGGCCATCAACACGCGGGCCAGAGCAGGAGGAATCGTCCCCATCAGCAGCATCGCCTGCTGGAGACCCAGCCGCTCTCCTGCCACCCGCCCGACGAGCGCGACGACGACGCCGTTTTCTTCCCGAAGCGATCGCCGCAGCGGCCGGAAGGGGCTCATCAGTCGCCGCCGTGGGGGGCTGCTGGGAAGCCATCTCCGGTGAGGCCACAGGACGCCAGGCCCACCTTGCTTGTGGCCGCAGTTCCGCCGGGTGCCGGGATGGGCAGCAGGCAGAACGATGGCCAAGCTCCCGACAAGTGAAGCACCGGGGCCTAGAACGACACTCCCCCGCACGGTGCAGACGAGAAAAACAATTGAAGCACCGCCCCCGGAGATCAACAGGCACGACACGACGTGGAGGAACCTCAAGACGACGTCGCTCCCGACGAGCCCTACGACTTTCCTTTATCTGCCAGCCATTGAGATCAGGGATATCCTCTGCCGCCCGAGACCGCCGGGCATCAGGGTGGAGGACGATTCGTGGCGCCGGTCGCGGGGAGACCTGCAAGGGCGCAGCCGAGGCTATAGGGTGCAGAGCACCTGGAGCCTTCGAGGCCGCACCCGAGGTCGTCGTAGCCGGGAAAGAAACGGAAGCAGCGCCGGCGAGCACGTCACGGAAGGAAGGAAGGATCTCGTCGCCTGATATTCCAGAGGGAGGGGAAACGTCTCTCCACCTCTGGGACTTGGACCGACCAGTAGCAGCGGCGTCTGAGACGCGGGGAGGCGAGGGGGTTTGGGTGGCCGCCGTGCCCGGAGTAGGCGACGGCGTGAGGCTGGTGGAGGGGCAAGGCGGAGCGCCGTCTCAAGTAGTATGCTACGATGTTATTTGCCTAAAAGTAAGGCATTTGTTGTGGGGGTGGTGCAGCCCAAAACGGCTAGGCCTTGCAGCAGGCCCAATAGTATAGGCTCAGTAGTATAAAGGAATATACCGATGTACCTCTACCTTTTGTAATGATTAAGGGGTAGGATGGGATTCTCATCCTACCCCACTCATGTATATAAACCTTTAAGAAGGGTATGAGGGGGGGGGGGGTGAATCCACTCATTTTACACACAAGCTCTCTCTCTCCTGTCGTTAACTCTCTGTAGCTCTATCTCCTCCCATGGAGAAAGTGGGTACCTTGTACCCACTATTGTGCTCATGCTACAACATCCTTTTCTTTAGCGAGGTGTTGTAATTGCTCTACATTGAAACGTATGAGTTCCTAATAATACAAAGAGATGTCCTGTAAATTTTTTCCACAAAAAAAAATGGAAAACATGAGTCATCATTTAGTGTTATGCAAAAGTATTAGTTTACTGTGCTAACTGACCCACATGGCCACACCTACCTAGGTCTAAGATGCAGTGCTTGTTTATCCCTGCATATATTTGGTTTCCTATTGCATGCCGGTTAATAGATGTTCATTCCTATATTCAGAAGTATTTTTTATACTTTATTTTTGTCAAAAAAAAAAACTAATGGAACCTGTTTTCTGTATTAGCCCAATTGTAGAGGTTTCGTATCTGTTCTCTGAGATGGTTCAACATGGGCTCCGCTGCATTGCATTCTGTAAAACAAGGAAGCTCTGTGAGGTTGTTCTAGCTTACACGTAAGAGCACATTTTCTTCTCTGTTTTTTTTTTCATTTTATGTTTTTCTTTGAATTTTTCTCTACATGTATGATCTATTTTCTTAGTTCTTTAGATGACTCATTTGTTATTGTAGGCGTGAAATTCTTCAGGAGACTGCAAAAGAATTGGTAGACTCTATCTGTGTATATCGTGCTGGCTACATTGCAGAGGTTGTTATTCTTTCTCACATTATCCTAATGTATTATGCCATTCTGCTTCTGAATTTTGAGGCTGTTTAGGATACAGCATGAATTTGGCTTGATAAGATATGCTCTGCTTTATAATCTCAAGAGTTCTTTGCGACATGTATGGATCATCCTCCTATGCGTAAATGGGTACAACCTTGTGATACAAGTGTTGCCAGCACTTGCATCATGCATGCACACCTGAGTCTCTTGACTCCCTCATTAGTGGTCTTCCTTACAAATCCTTTTTCTAGTAGCGTTACTAAACCATTTAAGCAAGCGAGAAAAACAGCATGTCTCTTGTCACCTACAGTGCTCATTAGTTTTTCTATTCCACCTCCTATTTCATTCAAGAAAGTTGTCTCAATACTGAATGTGAAAGTTCTCTCTCACAGACTTGCAGGGAACACTTGTAGCCTTTTACCATGTTGATTAATTTGTGCTTGTGTATGCTTCTAGTTCATTATGTAGATTGTTCAGTGAATGTGTATCTTGATTTTTCTCCTCTGCCAATCAATGTGCATTTGATGCCTTAATTCGCTATTGTAACAAATATTTTTCAATAAGACCATGAAACCCCTGTTTACATTTTCATAGAAACAGAAAAGATAATATATTTTAATTTTTAACGGAGCATAAGAAATATCATTTTGTGCTGTTCACTTTTTTTTCTCTCGAACCCGCAGGAGAACTGCGCATCATTGAATTAAGAAGAAGAAAAGGTTGATACAAACGAGTCTAGACGACTCGACAAACCCCCCTAGGGGGAAAACAAAAAACAAAAACAAAAACAAAAACAAAACAAAAACAAGTAGGCATCAATGCCAAAATCTACGGAGCCCCTTTGCTCCCGCCATACACCACACATTGGCCTCCTCTCTAATGTCCCGCATGATAACATTGTGGTTAGGAGAAGCACCCTCAAAAACACAACTATTCCTATGCTTCCAAATCCACCAAGCCACCAATACGGCCAAGGAGTTGAAACCCTTGCGAAGAGCCTTGGGAACCCCTTGTGAAGCTTGACGCCACCAATCTGTGAAAATGCAGTCATCCAACTCCGGAGCTAAATGCTGTAGACCAATCCGAGATAACACTGAAGACCACGCACTCCTTGTAAACACACAAGAGGTGAGCAAATGTTGCACAGTCTCTTCCTCTTGATCACAAAATGGGCAATGCTCCGGGTGATCTAGTCCACGACGGGCCAAACGATTCGCTGTCCAACAACGGTTTAAAGCAGCCAACCAAACAAAGAATTTGCAACGAGGAGGGGCCCAGGTTTTCCATATTGCCTCCCACGGCTCAAATTCCACAGATCCCTCTAGAAAACGACGGTAGGCTGATCTTGTTGAGAATTCACCAGAGGGAGACGGCGTCCAAACATGCTGATCCTCCATGCCTGGAGTGAGCACAAACCCGGATAAGAGGTCCCAAATGCGGAGATACTCTAAAAGTGCCTCACTAGGCAGGCTACCTCTAATATCTCGAATCCAAGTGCCATCACTTAGTGCCTCTTGAACTGTTCTGCGATTAGCAATGCTTTTTGGCACATACAAACAAAGGGTAGGAGCAAAGGTAATCAAGGAATTTCCATGCAGCCATTTGTCCTTCCAAAAAAGTGTTCTGCTGCCATCCCCCACAATAGAAGAGATTGAGACGGAGAACAAGGTCAGTGAATGAGGATGCACTTGAATATCAAGACCAGCCCAAGGCCGGTCGGGTTGAGTCTTTTTAAGCCACAGCCACCTCATTCTAAGAGACCATCCAAGCACTTCTAAATCAAGAATTCTCAAGCCTCCTAGCTGAATTGGCCTCTTGACCCGATCCCACGCAACAAGGCAATGGCCTCCAATTACATCTTTGCGACCTTTCCAAAGGAAATCTCTCCTTATCTTGTCAATAGCTTTAAAAACCCACTTAGGAAAGTCTAGTGCTATGAACTGATAGATGGACATAGCCGTAAGCACTGCACGAATGAGGGTGACCCTCCCAGCCGGGTGCATCATGGTTGCCTTCCAACCTGGTAGCTTAGCAGCAATCTTGTCAATTATTGCAAAGAAATCAGCCCTAGAAAGAGCCTTGATCGACAGAGGAAGTCCCAGATACTTGCAAGGGAACTCTTGCACCTTGCAAGGAAAGGAGGTTTGCACAACTTCAATAACATGGTCGTGGCATTGTATCGGGCTCATCGAGCATTTAGAGATATTGGTGACCAATCCGGAAGCCTCACCAAAGACCCTTAGAATCTCCTTGATTAAAGCCAATTCATCCAAGCAGGGTCTTAAGAAGAGAATTACATCATCTGCATAAAGAGAAACTCGCTGACTAGACCCTCGGGAAAGAAGGGGCTGCAATAGTCCACTGTCACTTGCTTTATTGAGCAAAGCATTAAGCACATCCATGACTATAATGAAAAGCATTGGAGAAAGAGGGCATACTAGCCAGTAACTAACTGAGCTCGTTGTATGAGGACTGCCTTTGGATATTTGCTTCCTGAACATTTCTTAAAACAAAATTCTAGTTTTTCACATATTGAATATTTATTTTCCTATTCAATGTACTATGGGCTCGAAAACAAATTAGTGCAGGACAGAAGAAAAATTGAGGCTGATCTTTTTGAGGGAAAACTTCGTGGTGTTGCTGCCACCAATGCTCTTGAACTAGGGATTGATGTTGGACATATTGATGCAACATTGCATCTTGGATTTCCTGGGAGTATTGCCAGGTAGGTGACAGGTGATCTGTCCAATCAAGTTGTACGTTTTTTCCCCTGAAAACTACTAAGATACAGAATTTTAAATTGTAGCTTGTGGCAGCAAGCTGGAAGATCTGGAAGGAGAGCAAAACAATCATTAGCCATTTATGTTGCCTTTGAGAGTCCTTTAGATCAGTATTTCATGAAATTCCCACATAAACTATTTGGCAAGCCAATTGAGCACTGCCAAGTTGATTCACATAATCAGAAGGTTTATAGTTCTGTGTTTATTGAACTGACTAATTGGCAAGTTCAAATACTCAAGGATCTAACATTCTAACTCTTCCCTTGGTTTTTCGTAATTTAAAATTTCTTACAGGTTTTAGGACAGCACCTTGCTTGTGCTGCTTATGAACATCCATTATGTCTGCAATATGATGAGTGCCACTTCGGTTCTAGTCTGGACAGTGTAATGATGACCCTAAAAGACAAAGGTTATCTCATTAACAATCCATCCGGACCTTTTTCTTCAACCATGTGGAGTTATATTGGACCTGAGGTTCGTTCGTTGTTTGTTTTCTATTCTATAATATAACTCCTTTTGTTAGTATGCAAGTAGTATTTTGGTTTCTACAGAAAAGACCTTCTCAGACAGTGAGTATACGGGCAATTGAGCATGACAAGTATAGAGTTATAGACAAGTTAAATGACCGATTACTTGAGGAAATTGAGGAAAGTAAGGCTTTTTTCCAGGTAATCTATTCTAACTGTTCAGCAACTACATGATCATCTGTTATACTTGTACGGCTCTGAATATTTTCCAGTTGGCAAAGCAGATAGATAAATTCATTAATTTGTTAAAAACAACATCATAACATAAATTTTTTGAGGTAATTGACCCAACTTATGTATGTAAATTATATACTTGACCCATAGGCAAATACTATGGATCTGCCATTCTGACATTAGTAGCTTACTATCTGAAGAGATGTTTTCTTCGATTTCAGGTATATGAAGGTGCTGTTTACATGCATCAGGGTGTCAATTACTTGGTTGATGAACTTGATTTGTCATCAAGGACAGCTTTCTGCAGGAAAGCTGATTTGAAATATTACACAAAAACACGAGATTACACTGACATCAATGTCCTCGGAGGAGATTTTGTACGTTCTCGAAAGAATTATAACACTTGACCTCATATACATTCTGCATATTATTAAGTTATCCCCTGCAATGTTTTTTGAGCACTACATAGTTTATCTCTTCTAGGCCCTACCTAGTAGCTAGTTCACTAAATCTGAGGACTATTCGCCATCTTCTTTTCCATTACATGTCAATGTTATCAATTTTTACTGTTCATTGACTCATTTGAAATCAAGTTTCAGTCGATCTATGTCTTATCCTCATTTTTCTTTTTCCTCTTTTTTTAGGAGAAGCTTATATTTGCTTGAACTGATAAAACAATAGAATAAATGTTCCTTTAATAATACTGTGATCCCCCCAAAAAATGAATATATGTTCCTTTTATATTACTGTGATCGCACTTGTGAGTCTAGTCAAATCTTTTAACATCAGTGAGTCATGAACTTTTCCTTAAGTGACATGCTCATAATTTATCGAGATGCTCATAATTTATTAATATACAGACATTTTATTCCCAATGATTAGTTGGCTCTTGTAATACATTTTATTCCCAATGATTAATTGGCTCTTCTAATACTTCTTTAAGGCTTATCTTCCAATGAGTACATGTAAAACTAACCGTGTAAAGACTACTGCTCAAGCAAATCACTGCAAGGTGACAACTAAATGGTTTGGCTTTTATCGCATATGGAAATCAAGCAATAAAATATCTGACAGCATCAAGCTTAACCTGCCTCCATATTCCTTTGATTCCCAGGTCTGTGGCGCAGCTGAAAATCTTAGTAATATATGACTCCCTGTGATTCTTACATTCTATTTTTATATGATGCCACAACAGGCTGTTTGGGTACGAATTCCCCAGTCAATAAAGATAACTGTGGAGGAAAGGAAACTACAGTTTCGAGGTGGCTCACATGCTGCTTCACATGCACTCTTGAATATAGTGCCTCTGTAAGTTCCTTATTTTATTTCTATCATAATCATCGATTAAAAAAAACTTGGTTTGTGGTAGATATTAGACAATTTTTGAAAAACAAATGATTGGCATACGATCATAATAATTTGATAGTGTAGGAAAGTATATTGCATCGGAATAGTAGATTAATTATGGAGGTAGCAATACAATGCATATATATAGGCAAGGATGTCTAGGGTTATGGCTAATAGAATCATGGGCCAACCAGAGAGATCCTTGCCTATAATGGGTAGCTAATCAACCATACTAAACACATATGGGCCTAAGGCCGTAAGCCCATAGGACTGTCCATGATGTCTGTCTAACACCCCCCGCAATCGGAGCGTCCACACCTCGGACCTTTAGACTGGACCGAAATTCACTGAAGACCGATGAAGGAAGACCCTTGGTGAAGATGTCGGCATACTGTGAAGTGGTAGGAACATGCAGTACGCGAATATCGCCAAGAGCCACTTTCTCGCGAACGAAGTGAAGGTCAATCTCAATGTGCTTGGTGCGCTAATGCTGGACTGGGTTGGAGGACATATAGACTGAGCTGATGTTGTCGCAATACACCAAGGTAGTCTGCTGAAGTGGAGTATGCAGTTCCAACAGAAGGTGACGTAACAAGGAAGCCTCGGCAACAGCATTGGCCACACCGTGGTACTCAGCCTCTGCGCTGGAGCGTGACACCGTGTTCTGACGCTTGGAGGACCAGGAAACCAGGTTATCTCCGAGAAACACGGCATAGCCCGAGATGGACTTGCGTGTGTCCGGGCAACCGGCCCAGTCAGCATCAGAGTAAACCACCAGATTGGACTGCGAGGATGGCTGAAGGAGTCCCAAATGGAGAGCGGCTTGAGAGCAGCAAGGTGGGGCTCGCGAGGGTCGTGCATATGGAGACACACCTGCTGAACTGCATAGGAGATGTCTGGCCTGGTGAAGGTGAGATACTGTAGGGCCCCGGGTAAACTTCGGAAGTCGCTGGGATCACTAACAGGGACACCGGCTGAGGCTGACACCTTTGGATTATTGGTGTCGACAGGGGTGGTGCATGGTTTACAATCTGCCATGCCTACTCGCTCCAGGATGTCCATCATGTACTGACGCTGTGAGAGGAGAAGACCACCACGACACTTCTGCACATGCATCCCCAAAAAGTGATGAAGCTCACCAAGATCCTTCATAGAGAACTCCCGCTGCAGGGCAGTGATGATGCAGCGGAGAAGCTCGGCAGATGAGGCGGTGAGAACGATGTCATCAACATAAAGAAGCAAGTAGACAATCTCAGTGCCGCGGTGGCACACAAACAGTGATGTGTCAGACTTGGCCTCAATGAACCCAAGAGATAGCAGATATGAAGCAAACCTGCTATACCATGCACGGGGAGCCTGGTTGAGACCATAGAGTGATTTGTTCAGGCGGCAAACAACCCCGGATGAGTAGAATCCTCGAATCCTAATGGCTGTGAGCAATAAACTGTCTCAGACAAGGTCCCGTGAAGAAAGGCGTTCTTCACATCAAGTTGATGAATCGACTACTTCCTGGAAAGAGCAAGAGCCAACACTGTTCACACGGTTGCTGGCTTCACAACGGGACTAAATGTCTCGGCAAAATCCACTCCCGGGTGCTGTGTAAAACAACGCAGCACCCAACGTGCTTTATAGCGCTCGAGAGAACCATCTGCCTTGAGTTTGTGCTTGAAGATCCATTTACCAGATACGACATTTGCCTTGTGCGGTCGGGGAACCAAGTCCCAGGTGTGGTTCTGCAAGAGAGCAGCGTACTCTTCCTCCATAGCGGCCCGCCAATTGGGGTCGGCGAGGGCGTTGCCAGTACGTCCGAGGTACAGGCGACAATGGCGTGGCGTGGTAGAGGGCGAGTAGCCGAAAACCGGACTTGGCGCGCGTTGTCATCGGGTGCTGATTCAGCACGTGAGACACCGGCACTGCGCCCGGGGGAAGACGCGTCGGGGAGGGCGCTGCGCCCTGGGGAGGATGCGCGGGAGAAGGGTGGAGGGCTCGGGGTGGACGCCATCTTCGCACGTCGTGTGTAGACGTGGCGCAATGTGCGTTCGGCAGGGGCCGCACGTGGCGACGCAGGTAAAACGGCTGCCGCATGTGGTAGTCCTGGCACTGGAGTGGGAGATGCCCTGCGCAACGCATCGGCCTCCATTGTCGTGTGTGGCAGGATCGTTGGTGCAGTGTCCCTCGGCAGCTACGCATGGCAGAGGTGCGGGCGCAGCATTATCCAGGGCCGCGCGTGGCATGGGCGCGGGGACGTCAGCACGCGCGAGATCCAGGCGCGCGGGAAAACCTGCAGGCAAAGAGGTGTGCGACGGACCTATAGGCGTCGGCACAGGATTAGTGTAGTCATCCAAAAACTCAAAGTCTGCCGTAGATGGGGTGGAAGGAAGATAGGCAAAGGGAAAGGATGTTTCATCAAAAATGACATGACGGGAGAGGTAGACCCGATTGGAGGCCATGTCGAGACATCAGTATCCCTTATGGTGGGTGGAGTAACCAAGGAAGGTACACAAGGCGGAGCGAGGAGCGAGTTTGTGGAGGCTGTGGTGGCAAGACTTGGGTAGCATTTGCACCCAAAGACGCGAAGATGATCATATGATGGTGAAGACCCAAAAAGGGCATGATGCGGCGTGGAGAAATCCAACGTCTTGGTGGGTAGGATGTTGAGGAGATAAGTGGCAGTGGCCAATGCCTCAACCCAATAGGACGGTGGCATAGACGTCTGAAACAAAAGTGAGCGAATGACATTGTTGATAGAATGAATGATACGCTCAGCTTTACCATTCTGTTGGGAGGTGTAGGGGCAGGACATGCGGAGGTGGACGCCATGAGTGAGGAAGAACGTGCGGGCGCTAGAGTTGTCAAACTCGCGGTCGTTGTCGCACTGAACTGCCTTAATAGCGGCGCCGAACTGAGTAGAGACAAAGGAGAAAAAGTTAGCGAGAGTCGAGAGTGTGTCAGATTTGAGCCGAAGGGGAAACGTCCAAAGATGATGCGAACAACCATCGAGAATGATCAAATAATACTTGTAACCAGAAACACTATCAACAGGTGATGTCCAGAGGTCACAGTGTATAAGATCAAACTTGTTGGAAGAACGGGATGCTGACATAGGGAAAGGAAGATGAACATGTCGACCCAGTTGACATGCATGACAAATAGAATGACCTGTGGTTTTATTACATGAAGGAATAACTGCAGAACTCGCTAACTTAGACAAAAACTTCATGACCGGGATGACCAAGCCGGCGATGCCAAAGTGGGGCGGAGGACTCGGCGAGGAAGGACTTGGCGACAGGAAGATGCAGGGGTAGAGCGGCCCGGAGCTATTGCACCTGATGATCACGTTCCGAGACCGAAGATCCTTCACAGAACAGCCAGCGGGATCAAACTCAACAGAACAGTTATTGTGAGAAGTAAACTGGCGGACAGAAATGAGGTTCTTAATAAGTGTGGGAGAAACAAGGACATTATTAAGACGGAGAGAACCATGAAGGTCAGCTATGCCAGTAGAAGTAACGGGAAGTTAGGAGCCGTTACCGACAACAATGGATGAAGGAACGGGATATCGAGAAACGGAGGAGTGAGAGAATACCAGGGTCGGAGGCCATGTGAGAGGTAGCCCCCGAGTCGAAGTACCACTCGGGTTGTTGAGGAGTCAGCGCCATGGTGGAGAAAGCATTGGCGAGGCTGTTCTGGTCCCAGGAAGGCAAGCCAGCAGGAGCGGCGAACTGTCCAACGGCCTGCCCGACAGGAGCGTCGCCGTAAAATCCCGCAGGCTGGCCGGGAAGAGCAAGGAGCGTCCACTGGTTTTGGGCGGCAGCCAGCAGGGCTTGTGGTTGCGGCGGGGCCTGAGGAGACGGAGCCGACCCGGAGAAGCATCCCTGCGGAAGAGGAGCATGGGGAGGCCGGGGACTGGGCCACATCTGAATGGTGCCGGTCCACGGATTGTAAAAGCTGGGCCAGCCGCCGGTTTTAGGTGCGCCGTGGGAGCCTGCGCCGGATCCCTGGGATGACGCGTTGCTCTGGCCAGCTCGGCCGGAGCGCTTGCCGTGCCGGCCACGGGAGTGGGAGGAGCCGCCCCCCGCCCCCGCCTCAGTTGCCGCCGCCGAAGCCGCTGTGAGTCGAAGAAGATGGGGGCACGGTCGGCGGGTGTGGAAGTAGGCTGGCCGCCGGAGGCGAGCAAGGCAGTGGCGGGTGAGATCTTACGATTTGCCATGTTGAGTTCCTCCAGGAGCAGCTTGGCGCGCACTTCAAGGAAGGAGGGAAACGGCCGGCTCCGTTGAAGATGAAGACCGATGGCGGTGAATTTTTCCTTGAGGCCGCGGATGACGTTGAGGACGAGAGTCCGGTCGGTGACGACCTCCCCGAGATCGGCAAGAGCATCGGCCATGTTCTTGAAGCGACAGCAGTAGTCAGCAATGAAGAGATCGCCTTGGACGAAGTTCCGGAATTCGGTGTCGAGGTAGAGGGCGCGTGACTCCTGTTGCCGATAAACTGAGTTTCGATGGCAAGCCAGGTGACACGCGCGGTGGCCCGGCGTTCCAGCACGGTTTCGACGAGGTCGGTGGAGAGAGTGCCGAGAAGCCAGGATTTGACGACGCAGTCCATGCGAACCCAGTCGGGGAGGGCCGGATGGGGGTCGTCGGCGAGCACGTGATCCTCGAGGGAGTACTTCCCGAGGGCGAGGAGGAAGAGCTCGCGCCATCGAGTGTAGTGGCCGGAGGTCAAGTCGAGGACGAGAGGAACCAAGGAGCGGATGTTCTGCACGTCGACTGCCTGGGTATGGATGTTGGCGATGGTGGCAGCTTCATGAAGAAGAAGGGCATCGTGGAGAGGAAGAGAGGCTTCGTCCACGGACTCGGCGTCGGCATCTCCAGCAGCGGCGGCGCGCTCACGAGCTGTGCGCGCTAGGGCAACGCGCTCGCGTTCAGCAGCCGCAGCGCGTGCTTGAGCGGTGGCGGCAGCCTCGCGCTCGGCGGCCTCGGCCCGCGCGAGAGCAGCGGCGCGGGATTTGGCGGCGGCAGCGAGGCGTGCGTCGGGATTGATCTGGGCGACGCGCGCAGCCTCCTCAGCCCTGGCGGCGGCCTCTGCGGAGAAGCAGTCGACATCGGCAGCGGCAGTAGGGGAAGAGGGGGTCGGTGGCAAGAGATCGCCCGACATGGCGGCCGAGAGATAGAGTTAGGTTTTGAGCGGAAGGGGATGGTCACGGAACGACCAAACTGATACCATGTAGGAAAGTATATTGCATCGGAATAGTAGATTAATTATGGAGGTAGCAATACAATGCATATATATAGGCAAAGATGTCTAGGGTTATGGCTAATAGAATCATGGGCCAACCGAGAGATCCTTGCCTATAATGGGTAGCTAATCAACCATACTAAACACATATGGGCCTAAGGCCATAAGCCCATAGGGCTGTCCATGATGTCTGTCTAGCAGAAAGAACAATTTGGTACTTTTTCATCTAGGAACAGAACTAAAATCTGGAGTTTAATTTCCCTGTTATAATTTGCCAACCACTTGTAGTGCAACTGTTAATGCTATTGTTGCATTAAATTCTATCATTTTTTTTTTGCATCCTTTAGTTATTTAGTTCTTTTAATTGTCTGGGTTGGTTGTGTATGGATTTGTGCAGGCATATTATGTGTAGTGCTTCTGACCTAGGAACAGAATGCGCTAATCCTCATGAAATCCGTGGTATTCCAGAAAGAATTATGTTATACGATAAACACCCTGGAGGTATTGGCATAGCATCACAGGTAAATTGTTCGATGATGGATATCAGCTAGCTCAAAATGCATGTTGATTAGAGAAATAGCATATGCTAGAATCTAATACAGATGTAAAGATTACCAGTAATGGCTACTATATCAGAACCAGATTAGTATGTATGAATGATTTAGTCGATTCAGTAAAGATTAAAATTCACATCTTTTGTCTTTCTGTTTACTCATGTAGGTCAAAATGCTCTTTGGGGAACTTCTACTAGGTGCTTTAGAACTTGTTTCGACATGCAACTGCACTAGTGCTGCTGGTTGTCCGAATTGCATCCAAGTAAGTTTGAATGTTGTACTGAACTCGTTGAGGGGGGAAAACATCTTATATCTGATATGTTTCTTCTTTCTTATTCAGTCATTGACATGTAGTGAATATAATGAGGTTTTGGACAAGGAGGCGGCAATTTTGATTCTGAAGGTTAATGGTTTATTTTTGCTAAATTTACCTAACCACTCTCCATGCTACTCCATTAGACGTAAGATTGGCTTGCTCTGAGAGATTTATCGTGTACTCCTGTGCAGGGAGTAATTGAGTACGAAAGAACCTATTTTGAGGCGTAAGATGGTTCTGATCGAAGCTGATCTGTAAGCGAGGTATAAAGTTCTGACGCAGTAACTACAACCTACAACATTCATTTCCTCATGAGTCCTTTCTCCATTGAAAAAATAACAATCATTTGGTTATCATGCGGAAATGGCAATGTAATCACACAGTTGAAGTCCAATTATAAATCCTGTCTTGTTCACGTTGTATACGGAAGCTGATGGCATTTTACAGCCAGCAGCTCCATGCATGTTTAATCGTTTATGTGGACATGCTAAGTAAGAACCAAGTGTAATCTTGGGAGAATGCCTGTGACTTGCGAGCATGAAGCCTCTACCACATATGCGTGACAGTTCACTCCATGCAACAGGCGTTACATGGGAGACGTCGAGCGGGTCGTTACCAGCGCAGTAACAACACGGCGCTCCAATACCAGTGTAAAGTTCTCGCGCGAGCTTGGAGGAGACGCGCCGCCGACTCCAGCTCCCCCTGTATGCGTGCGATCGTCTCTGGCGCCGTCTATGATGTACTTCAAACGAATTTCGAACTTCTTTCTAAATACGTCCATGTTCGAGTGACGTGCCAAAGAGTCTTTGCTATTTTCTACTCTACGAGTGTCTGTATAACTTCTGAGAGTTGTGTTTCTTCACAATAATCACATTGTTAACAAAGTAGCCAATGGTACGGTTCTAACTCTCGTCCATAATTGAAATGATTAGAAGGGAGCATACACCATTTTATACCTCGGATATGTTCATCATAATTTAGTGCCTCGCACCATCGGTATTGTGAAGCAGGGACTATTTTTCCACATTGATCCATTGGGTGAACCTGTCTGTTGTTGCGGGAGCAGCCTACGTTGCGGTCGGTTCCACTCCCTACGACTTCCTCACATATCTAGAGGTCTCCTCGTCAAGCTCTTGTCATATTGCGTTGAACTTACGCCACTGGTTCTACATGCGCATCTTCTTGAACTTCTTCATCAATCGCTTGTTGTAGAAACGGGTGTGAAAGTTTGCTACCAGATATCTTATGAACCAACGGATCCTCACGTTGTTCCACTGGAAGAGTGGTTGAGTCCCTTGTTTCATGGTGCTCAGTATCGACAGCCGCTCGGTGTTGCAGTTTATGATATGGCAAACGTTAGGCCAATCTTAGACTACTGCATGCTTCACATTGATCAGAAACCACAACCAACTATTAGTGTTCTCATTCTCCATAATTGTCTAGGCCAATGGAAGTAGCTGGTCATTTGCATCGGTGGCCACCGTCATCAACACCGTGCCCATGTACCTACCAAAGAGGAATGTACCGTCCATTGTGAGTACTAGATGCCAGCACTTGAATTCCTCAATCGCATGCTAAAGCGCCCAGAACATCTGATCAAAGATGAAACAATTGGGGCCCTTCGTAGGGTGCACCCTCTCCATCTTATTTACGTATGTCTCGGGATTGTCTTTGGCAATCTGATGCAGCATTCTTGACTCAAAGTCGTAGACCTCCTTGTACAAGTCGTATATCCCATATATGACCTTCCTCCTCGCCTACCATACCTTATCGTAGCTCACTAGGAAACCAACCAGGTTTGCGGTTTCCACAAGCTCATGGGTGTGGTTCTTGACCATCATTATCCGGAAATCCGTTACACCACCTCTGAATATCTGTGCACGGACCTTCTCCGGATAAGAGTCATCCACACACTTCACCACATACGTATCGAGATTTGACATGTGCACCTGATAGTTCAGCTTATGCGAACGACATGTTTTGCAATGGCTTACTGCGTGGCACCCTTGTTGGGGAAGGCTGCCCTTCGACAAGAGTGTTTTCATTGAAGGACTATTCCGATCCATCTTCGAATGGCAGAACTAGGGTGGCTAACGTAACAGTATCTAATCTAGAGGAGACGTACCCAACATCCATGCACACAATTTCGTCGGATGCACCGCTCACCACCAGCGCCTACATTAGCCTCATCTCCACTACTAGTTGTATCAGTATTCTCCTTCTCGTTGGAATGGCTTCCATCCGATAGGCCATCTAAATATTTATGACAGTCAATACGCGTTGCCCACCATCTACCTACACCTTCTGTTGGCTCAAAGTTATGAGCCAACCTTGATGAACTTTACTAAAGAGGTAAGCTAACAATAGTACGAATCCCACGTTGGGACTTTACTAAGAGCACTATCAGTACAGACACTGTATAGTAATATCTATAGTATACCATCTCACATAAAATAAAACTAAAAATAATATTTGCAATACATGATATCTACCAACCATCATACTCAATTAATTTTTTCTCTCTTATCTCACCTCCTCTCTCTCTCTCTCTCCTTCTAGCCTATTCTCATCTTCCAGCTTTCTTGGTCTTCTCAAATCTGTAATATCTTAGAGCAAGTACAATAAGGCTTAGTCAGCAGGCTATAGCAAATATAATATCAACAAAATCTTACGTGGTAGAGAGAGAAAGGAAGAGAGAGAAGGAAGCTGACTACTAAATTACAGCTAGCTATAGCACGTAAAAATATGCATTTCACTCTCTTACACGTGGGGCCAAATAGTTATTGTAATAGCTACCTTATTGTATGAACTATTTTTTTGAAGACTATAGATGAAATGGACAAGTGTTATAGCCACTAGTTAGCTATACTATTGTACTTGCTCTTATATGAAACACTATTATCATCTCTCTTCCTTAATTATCCTCTCACATCAATCTTTAACTTATTTGATATACTAGACACTACTTACGTCGCTCCGTTAGAAGTGCCTAATTAACTACACAGCACCGGATGCTTTCGGCTTCCACCACGGGGGAGCATTCTTCGATTCGTCTCCCCGAGAAGAGAAAGCAACAAATGCAACCACGCGCCTCCACCTCTATAAATTACCCCTCCTCGCTGCTCAGTCCGTCACTCGCCTCCACAAAACCGAAACGAAGACACGGGTTCAAGTAGAAGAAGCGGAGATGCCCCCCCCCCCCCCCCCCCCCCCCGCGTCGTCGCAGCTGCAGCGTTAGCCATCGCAGGCGCCGTGGCCGTGGGCGCCTACATCTTCTTTCCTGTAGCTGCCCCGGCCGTCGCCATGATGAAAGCCCCCGGCGCCGCCGGCTTCGTGATCTCCCGCGCGGCGTTCATGGCGAACCCGCAGCTCTACTTCCATCTCCTCCGCACGGTCGGCGCTAAGGCGGCCGTCGCCGCTTTCGCGTAGGGAAGGGTTCCAGATACGTGGTGTCAAATCTCAAGTACTGCTACTTTAGTTTCGTTTGTGTGTGTCAACTGTCAGGTGTCTTGCGCACCTGGCTATAATAGATGTACCTGCGTGCGAGGTGTCATCGAGTATAATGCAAGTGTCTCGTGGGACTAAGGGGACTTCCTCTATGATGTAAGTGACTTGTGTACTCCTTTTGATTGCGAGCTCGTTATATGTGATTTATGTTCTTGCTTATGTTAATCGGTCGATCGAGATATGCACATGCAAGGCCTACATATGTGCATCAAGCGCTACCGCTTGTTTGTTTTGGTTGGTTGTTGCGCACAAACACTTCTCAGTCTCAGATCATCCATGTCTTAATCTGATCGACTGCATGCATGCGTCGTGCATCACGTCGATGATTTGCGCTTTGCTGTGTCAGGGTCGACCGGAACGCAATGAAATTGTTTGACGCACGTATGTATAGCTAGGCCCTTCGACAGTCTACGCTAGAAACGTGTGTAACAACTCTTTGTTTTCGAAATAGTCGGTCATACTTTTTGCAACAGTCTAATTGTAAATAGGAAAGTACCATGCATGCTCATAAATATTTAAAAGAAGTTAACTTGAGTCTTAATGCACGTATGTAAGCCTTGCATGTGCATATCTCGATCGACCGATTAACATAAGCAAGAACATAAATATTTAAAAGAAGTTAACTTGAGCCTTAATGCACGTATGTAGGCCTTGCATGTGCATATTTCGATCGACCGATTAAAATAAGCAAGAACATAAATCACATACAACAAGCTCGTAATCAAAAGAGAGTACACAAGTCCCTTCTGATTTTGGAAGTGTACTGTTTAAGTTACGAGAGTTTTTATCATTTTTAAAAAGTACAAGTTTTTTATGATAGCTTTTAAAGATGATAAAAACTCTCTTAAATTATTGCTTGCCAAACAGTCTTTGAACCTCGTCACCATCACACTACGTGGAAGACTTTTCATGGTGACTATAATAGATTGATCCATTCGCCGCAACAAAGGAGCTTTTGATTTTGACTTTTTCGAAAGTTGAAATAAATGAAATAGCTTCTTTAAGCGGTTTTTTGAGACTATTTCTCTATAATTCACTGGTCTAAAAAAGTGTAATCAAAACCCATTAGTTGTAATCCAAAATAAAGCCTATAGTATCTTCAAGCACGGGTTCTATAGTCACTTCATGTTTATGACAATCAAGCAAAGGTTTGTTTACGGAAATCTCAATCCGTTCGAGTGCAATCCAAGTATTGTTCATGCGTTGATCCATATTGCTAACAAACACCTAGCTATTCCATGCTGTTCCGCAAAATTTATCTGAGTTGATCTCGAAAACAAAAAGGATTCTCACTACATGAGTAATACTTACGAGGTAAGCTAACAATAGTACGAATCTCACGTTAGGACTTTACTAAGAGCATTATTAGTACAGACAATGTATAGCAATATCTATAGTATACCATCTCACATAGAATAAGACTAAAAATAATATTTGCAATACATGATATCTAGCAACCATCATACTTAATTAATTTTTTTTCTCTCTTATCTCACCTCCTCGCTCTCTCCTTTTAGCCTATTCTTATCTTCTAGCTTTCTTTATCTTCTCAAATCTGTGATATTTTATATGAAATGCTATTGTCATCTCTCTTCTTTAATTATCCTCTCACATCAATCTTTTACTTACGTCGCTCCGTTAGAAGTGCCTAATTAACTACACAGCATCGGATGCTTTCGGCTTCCACCACGGGGGAGCACTCTTCGATTCGTCTCCCCGAGAAGAGAAAGCAACAAATGCAACCACGCGCCTCCACCTCTATAAATTACCCCTCCTCGCTGCTCAGTCCGTCACTCGCCTCCACAAAACCGAAAGGAAGACACGGGTTCAAGTAGAAGAAGCGGAGATGGTCTACAACTTCGTCGCAGCTGCAGCGTTAGCCACCGCAGCCGCCGTGGGCGCCTTCTTCTTTCCTGTGGCTGCCCCGGCCGTCGCCATGATGAAAGCCCCAGGCGCCGCCGGCTTCATGATATCCCGCGCGGCGTTCATGGCGAACCCGCAGCTCTACTTCCATCTCCTCCGCACGGTCGGCGCTAAGGCGGCCGTCGAAGCTTTCGCTTGATCTGTAGGGAAGGGGACGCGCGCGTCTGGGTTTCCAGATACGTGGTGTGAAATCTTAAGTACTGCTACTTTAGTTTCGTTTGCATGTGTCAACTGTCAGGTGTCTTGCGCACCTGGCTATATAATAGATGTACCTGCGTGCAAAGTGTCATCGAGTATAATGCAAGTGTCTTTTGGGGAAAAAATGCACTCTTATTAAGGGGACTTCCTCTATGATTTAAGTGACTTGTGTACTCCCTTTTGATTACGAGCTCGTTATATGTGATTTATCTTCTTGCTTATGTTAATCGGTCGATCGAGATATGCACATGCAAGACCTACATATGTGCATCAAGCGCTACCGCTTGTTTGTTTTGGTTGGTTGTTGCGCACAAACACTTCTCAGTCTCAGATTGTCCATGTCTTAATCTGATCGACTGCATGCATGCGTCGTGCATCTCGTCGATGATTTGCGCTTTGCTGTGTCAGGGTCGACCGGAACGCAATAAAATTGTTTGACGCACGTACGTATGGCTAGGCCCTTCGACAGTCTACGCTAGAAATGTGTATATAACAACCCTATTTTTTTTTCGAAACAGCCAGTCATACTTTCTGCAACAGTCTAGAAGTTCATTTATAGATAGAAAAGTATCATGTATGCTTACGAATATTTTAAAAAATTAACTTAATTAAAATATAACATAACTGTCAAGTTTAGTAACTTTACGGGTGTTCAAACCCAAAACTTAACTTATATTCAGAAGAATCTAAGAAATTCCTACATAAACGTTTGAGTGCGGTCGTAACCCTAACCCGAAAACTTAAAGCATCCTTTCTTTTTTGATATCTGATTTGATGAAAATAAGTATGATTGAGTATATTAGGTACTCAACAAGCTACATGGAAAAATACTATTGAATTGATTGCTAGTATTTCAAGAGATGGAGTGTATTGGTTTTATTAATATATTTATGGATGTAATTTTATTTGTAAATAATTTTCTAAATGACAAAATGTTAACTTCTTAAAATAAAGGGGTTCAATAAACTCAATTATCACTTTGAAATCTTACCAAAGCTACTTATGCCTTGTTATTAGAATCACCCATGAAACACAGCTTTATTGGAAGCACGACATATTTGAATACTGATAAATTTTAACTCTGTAGAGTTGACCAGCTTCACCTATAAGATTTCTCAAACTCTAAATATCATGCAATAGACACATGACAGTTAGCTTGTGACTGAGTTGAGAAAACAAAGTCTTTCATTGCTTTCCTCTTTGTATAGCCTCTATCCTGTAGGGACTAGGACCACACATTATCGGTATTTCACTGTCCAATGCGGAAAGCGTGCAATCCGACTCTGTGCGATCTTACCATCTTTAAATATGGTCTTATCGTTTCCATACCACCCTTCACATCTGCAGAGTATGGTTTTACCATTGTTAAGTATTATTTTACCAATGAGTTTTTATACCATTGTTAAGTATAGTTTTATCATTGTTAAGTGTTGTTAAGTATGAGTTTTTATTCAGTGTCACAAATCAAAAACAGAGGAATACGAAAAAAATGTGGAGTTAAATAGAAACCCACTAAATTTCAAAATGTAGGAATGAAAAAAAAAGACTACTTAGATCAAAAGAAAATTTAGAATCTACACAATTTCCAATGGAACAAAAATAGATGTTACACGGTATGTGACTGTTGCATTCTCGTAGTAG
Organism: Dendrocalamus latiflorus; assembly: GCA_017311315.1. NCBI lineage: Eukaryota > Viridiplantae > Streptophyta > Magnoliopsida > Poales > Poaceae > Dendrocalamus > Dendrocalamus latiflorus. The sequence goes on along the minus strand of CM029629.1, from coordinate 5,555,050 downwards.
CTGCCGCATGGTTAGGTAGTAAGCGTTACTTTCCTCCTCTCTGTTGCTATATAAGCATATACCACAATGCAGACAGCAACGCTGCAAAATTGCAAACCACTTGTTCATTCTTTTCCCATTTCCGAGTTTGCATCCTAATTATTTATTGGGTTTTGTTAAACATCATCCGGATGTTTTCTTCCTATCTATCATCCAGATTTAGTGTCGTTGGATTAAAGATCCAATGGCCATAAATTCTTCTTACTCCCCTTGAATTCTACCCTATCCTCCTTAAAAAAATCTCCTTTTTTAAAAACAAGGGGCCCCTTAATCTCTAATCTAAAGGTCACAAATTTAGATGATAATTAGAAAAAAAAACATCCGAATGATGTCTATACACTCCCTTATTTATTCTAGCAGCGCACTTCTTAGTCGATAGTAATTAGTTTTGCTTTGTATGGATGCAAACTACCGCTGTCTATCTCAACATGAAGATGAGTTTACCTTTGTTGTACTCCCTATGTTACGAAAAGGTAGCTCATCCTAATTATCAAAAAAGAAGCCTGCACAGACATCTATCTGAATGGGGCAATGGTGGTTTGCAATGGAATATGAGGAGCTAGACTTTGAACATATCGTATACCCTAATGTGATCACCTCGCGATCTTAACAATGACCGTTATAGTTTGATACCCTGAGAAAAGTGTAATATAGCTTATGACATTTATCTAAAAACAAAAAGGAACATTAATTGGATGCAGCTTTCACGCTACTTAAAATAGCCCTGCTCAAAAGGGCTTATTTTAAGTGGCTTTTGGCTGAAAATCACTGTAGCTAACTGAAAAAATATTGTAGCTGACGGTGACTTATTTGGTTAATTAAATTTTAAAATTTTAAAAATAGAAGAAAAAAAACAGATTAGCCCATCACGGATAGTACAAACATATACGGGAAAAAATAGAACCAACAAAAAGGCTAAAAAACCAGAAAAAGACGAAATTGTTGAATAGTGAAAAATAAACTAGAAGCCAGAAGCCTAAGCCAAAACGAGAGGGTATTCATGTTGCCGTATCACCAACCCCCCGCCGCTGCTTCTAACATTGCTCCTTCCATTCCTCCACGGCTCCACCCCGCCTCCTCTATGGGCTTTTGGCATTGGCTCCGACACCTTCCCAGCCACCATCCTACAGCCGATTTTCACTGTTAGAATATAGATAAACTATATTAATATAGATTAAAAATTTTTATCAGGTGAATTTGAAAACCATATGAGTAAAAAATCATACTATGATGCCACCGATTTCCCTTTATCTTGAGTCATGTCAATCATTCTTAGTTTTGTCATCCATAATCTGGGACTAAGCCTTTTAGACATTTTATAGCACACATGTGAATCCCAAACATAAATAATTGAATACAAAGCAATATAAATATATATGAACTACACAAGTTTTATATACTCAAAGGATATGTTTCAAAGTAGAGATCCCTAATATATGTGAAAAAAGAAATATAGATCAATACTAATGAAACCACAAAATATAGAGTGAACTCCTCCTAAATATGTGCATACAAGAATGTGTAATAAAAACAAATGCATATATTTAAGTTAGACATTTTGTGAAGTTCAATCTATATTTTGGATCCAAGAAATACAACAAGATAAAAGAATATGATGTCGAATGCATACCTCTGTAATTTTTACCTTTACATCCAAATGACACTAAACAATAACATACTCAACAAATAAGTTAGTCTTACATTTAGATTTATCATTAATCACCAAAACCAATCTAATTTGAGCTTAAACTTACAAGGTTAAATAGTAGTAATCTCTATCTCTACTCTCTACTAATATAAAAAGGGGAGTTTGTGAGTTTACCAATACACCCTCCTCTGATCCATGTGTTGACAAGTGGACCATGATGTCAGGATGGAGTTTCATTCTTCACCTTTGCTCTTCTCTTCTCCTCATGCGACGACATGTGAGCCCATATCAGTCCCTCCGCTGGTCCCACGCACATCCACAGGCTGCAATCCCCTCGACCCAACTGCAAGTGTGCTATCTACAACTGCCTTTCTTGTGACCCTTCTCACAAATATCCACCATAAACCACTTCCTCCTCTCATCCCCATCACCTGTGAATCCAAATGCAACCATGGCGCACAAGTGCTGCTATCAGCAAAATCAAAAGGTAGGCAGGGAGCTCCAATTAGTCGACGGGCGGGCGGGCAGCAAGATGTTTAAGAAGACTAAAGTAGGCGTCAATCAAACCATAGCATGCATATACATCACACGGCGACAGCTTCCCAGGCTCCTGGCGAGTGGAGGTGGTCTTGGAATTGAGGTGGCATACAGGCACTCATGCGGAGCCAAAGGCGCAGAGTGGAGGGTAGGCTGGCACAACAACTCAGCAAAGGGGTAGGTCGATGCTGTTGTTAGGCATTAGAGGCTGCTCATGCTGCGGCTTTGTGGCGATGCGAGCCGTGCATGTAGCGATGGTAAAGGACTAAGGAGTGAGCTCTGCAATATGGTGAGCCAACAGGGATGCACCATGGGTGCTCACTTCAGCAGATGATTAGGTGCGATGAGCCATGGTTTATGCTTAGGTTATAAGTTATCTTTTACTGTACGTGCTGCTAATGAAGGTAAGAATAATACGTTTATGGCCGATGGTATGCTAGAGAAGATGCTTTTCATTGCTCTAATCATATTGAAAGTAATCTTTAATTTGCAAATTCTAACTTGATGTTTCTTTTTTTTGTTAGTTCATGTAGGAGAAAAGTCAACAGAGGCTGTTCCCTGAAATTAAGACATATGCCACAACGAGGAGGCCAAGTGACGAGGACTTTAGGAAGGGAGTAGCAACCAGCATATCATCGATAGGGTTGTAAAATTTCTTTTTTATTGTATTTTTCTCAATATCTTGGTGCTTCCCTACTGTTTTTATGAAATCTGCACTGATTGATACCTTGTGAGTTGTATATGAATGAACTAGTAAATTATATTCTTACATACAAAGGAAGATATAAAATTTAAGATTTGAGCATTCTAAAAGATATGAATGCGATTTTCTTGCAAAGCTAGACTAGCTTGAAGTAAGTTCATATCAATAATTGGTTTCAGATGATAAGTTGGATTGTTGGAATATTGCAAATGACAGAGATTGATGTATGTTTCATAGAAAGGGTAATATGCTACTGCAACATTGATCCGAACTTGGGAGGCAACTCCTAGCTTCTTCCATATGTATTGTTCTACTATTTTTAATATAGTATCATAACATCATACTATCACTTTTTTAAAACACGAAATCAAGCAATCACCTTGATAGGCATTTTCTACGCCTCACAAGGAGAAGCTTACACTACTATAAAAGAGGTTAAACTGAACGCTTACATCATAGACAGTTCCTAGGGACCTTCTGTGCTGTAAGTATCACAGATGGTTTATACGAATAACCGTCTGTGATATTTTCACAGATGGTTATTATACAAACTGTCTGTGATAATACAAGACATCACAGATGGCTCTTGATAAGAACCGTCTGTGATAATGGCAGACATCACAGACGGTTTTTTATTTAAACTGTCTGTTATACTTCACAGACGGTTTGTATTAAAAACCGTCTGTAATATGTTTACCGTCTTGTAATGCCCTAAAATTTCATAATATCTCCCCTCTTATCTCTCTTACAGGTGGGCCCCAATCTAGAATTTCTTTTCCCTATTTTCTTTTCTTTTATTTTGGAATTGAGGGAAATTCCCATATTGCCCAACAGAAACGACAGGTTTAACAATGCATGTGCGCCGGCTTGCATTGCAGCAAGCTTTAGTTAGATGTGGAACTAAAGACATCAGGCGAAAGCGAGACCTGATCCCCGGAACTTCTCCTAGATGATGGCATCCAGACGTTGTGCCATCTTCGGCGTCATGTGGTTCGCCCAATCCCCTTCCCAGAAATACGCCTTGTTCGAGAAGCGGGTGCATCCAGACGTTGTGCCATCCCGACTTCCTCCTCATCTAGCGAGAATGGCTGCCAAAGGAACCATGCTAGCTTCCTGATGTTTTTATGCCCCCGCTCAGTTCGGCTTATGGCTTTTTTTTTGTACTGTAGCTGACATATTTTACATTGTAGCTGCTGGTGGCTTTTTTGGCGTAATTAAATTTAAAAATAGAAAAAGGTTAACCCATCATGGACAATGCAAATGAATACAGGAAAAAAGAAAAATCAAAAACAAAAAAAAGACAAAATTAAGAAATAGTAAACTAGAAGCCAAAAGCTGAAACCGAAACAAACGAGCTCAAACACGTCAGGTTGAATGTTTCTCTTGAAGTGCCAATTAGTAAGCAAGGAGCGTTATATAAGACGTATGACAATTAGCCCTCTAAAAAATAGAAAACTAGCCAACGCTATAGTCAAACCCACTTTTAATGGTTTAACCCACAACTGTCTATTCCGGCCTGATAATCTTCTAAGAGTAAGGTTAATAATATAGCCTTCAGCTGGCTGTATGGATATTTACAGCTCACTTATCAGCCCATTCATATAGTAGTTTACAGCCAGCTGAAGACTGTATGACCCACTCCTTTCTCTCACAAAGTTTCTTGATTCTTGTGCTTCAACTAGCTGTAAACTTACAGCCCACCTCTTTTCTCTCTCCTCCACCTCAGCATACAGCTTACTAACAGCCTTTTATTATACTTGCTCTAAGGAGATTCCGTCTATCCCACAATGATTCTAGTCTCTAGACATTTCACCATTCCTCTCACATGTCTCACTCCTCCCCCAAATCTCTCTCTCTCCAACAACCGTGACAAGTAGATGCAGTGGGCTTGCACGGACAAGAGGCGACATGCAAGCACCGTGGGTCAGTACGCGAGTGTCGTCTAACAAGTTGCGAGTGAGCATGGTAAACCGCTGCTGAGTAGTGAGATGGTCTCAGCTATGGTAAACCTGTTGAAATTTGCTGAAACCTTAGGAAACTCTTCAGATAAAACTTAGTAAAACCTTATAAAACTCTTCAGTTAAAACTGGATGAAACCTCTTGAAACTTCTTGAAACACTTGGTTGAAACTTGAGTTTGAAAATCTAAAACTTGTAGGAACTTTGTCTTGAAATTTTTCTAAAATCTTTTAGAAACTTCTAGAAATATGTAAAACTCACTAGAACTCAGAACATTTTCAAATATTACTGATGGAACTTTCTGAAACTTGCTGAAACTTACCGCAATGTGTTGAAATGCTATGAAACTTTGCTATATACTTGGAAGTGCTTCCAACGGTATATCATTGGCTAGTTGCTCTAAAAACCTATAAAAAAATATGGAATCTACTAGTGGCATATGGCAATGGCAAATGTAGACGATCTTGCAGTCAGGATTCTAAGTGATGCACACGGACAGGATCAAGTGCTTTATGTGCGTGGCCATGAGCCTCGGCGACGGCAGCGCGTCCATCTTCCTCCCCCACCCTTACGTGAAGAGCTTCTCCATGTACATGCCATGGACGCACTCGTGCGGGTTCAGGCGGAGAGCAGGTGCCCGGTGCCACCATTCCTCGTGGGTGGGTAGTGGGTACGCGCCGTGCGCCATGATGGCAAAGGCGAGCACCTAAGTTCATATAAACCCACTATATAAAGTCCAGTTCTCGCACTCGTGAGGTTATAGGATTCTTCTTTTTAGTTTTTAAAAAGCTATTTTTTTGGTTTTTTTATAATAACTAGTTTTTAAATGAAGTGCCTTTTCAAGGCGGATCTAAAACTTAATTGCAGACTTTATTTATATCGATCAAAATCGCACACGAGTTTCTCTTACTCCGTATTTTCTTTCACGAATAACCCAAAAGTCATAAGCTGCAAGCAAAAATCATAAGCTACGACTAAAAACAATAGGCCCTGTAACTTTTCCGACTAAAAATTTCGCACTGCTTTGTATGCAGTGTATTGAGGTTTGAGAAAGATACTAGTAGTATTAGTAATGCCAGGGGAGGACTTAGAAAAATGACTCCTCATTGGGATCACCACACAGTGTGCTATCATGGATTATGCATAAGGTCGTTAGGGGTCATACGACCCCGGCCAATACACTTGGATCTTGCCCCTGTGTAGCGCCACCCTAAAAAGGTATTGGGCCTCTTTAGATGGAAGGATTTTCGAGGAATTTCGAAGGATTCTAATTTTTAGGATTTTTTTCTATTGTTTCATTGTTTGGAACATAGGCATGAAGTTGTCAAATTTGTATGGAATGCATTCCTTACACCCTCAATTCTATAGGAATATAAACATGAGCTGAAACCTCATTTTATCTTTTCCTTTGAGAAGTCCAATCCATTCTCTCTTTTTCTCTCAACTCTTTCTAATCAAGTAACATCTAATCTCAAAATTCCCATATTTTTCTGATGAGACATCCAAACGCCTCTTTTGAGCAATTCTTATGGTTTTATTTTCTATAGCGTTCAACAAGTCATGACATTTAAATCCTATGTTTTTCCTATTCCCGCGATCTAGAGACCTAGTAGAGCCCGCAATTAAATGACAACTCAAAAGTTTTGGAAAAACAAACAAGCAGCTAACTTGACAGTATACCCATGCTAGCTGAGTGCCTATGTGTTATTTAGAAAATCAACCGTATATGTTGTTATCCCTGGACTCAAAAATAGCAGCGAGCACAAATAGGTTTCTCGTAAAATAAAACTTGCAAGATTCACCACGCGCTTCCTCAGGGGAAAACCAGGCAGGCCTGTTTGGTTGGAGGCTGAAAAAAGCTACCTGAACCAGGCATACATCCCAGACGTTCGATTTTGGATGCCTGGGCCAGGATGTGTTGCCTGGCAGGCATTTGCCTGCGAGGCCTCCAACCAAACAGGCCATGTCGATGGCCTTCGTGTCGTGCAGCTCGTTCATATGATGCCTGGTGCTACCAGGGAGGGATAGTCCAAAATAACGGCCGAAAAATTCTTAGGCTGTTCTCTAACGGCATCTAAAAATGATTGTTGTGGCTACAGACCAAACAGAGAGAGATGGTAGTGGAGAGTGATGAAGATGAGTGTAATGGCCTGGGTCCTCCCCATGGCTTACCCACATATATATATATACACATGAGGAGTGCTTTTACAGTTATACCCTTACATCTGGTTATCCCCTCTGGGGGCAGTTATGTCATTACACATGGCCTATTCTGGGCCTTATAATCTCCTACCAGGCCTGCCGGGTTTAGGTGGGGGCCACCCCTACGACAGGAGCCTCTCATGGTAAAGGGCTTCACAAGGCCGAAGCCATGTTGCCGAGCCCTTTGGCCCCCTCCGTCCCGCGGCCTGTGAGCCTGTCCAGACTTGACCCGGGGCTGCGCTGCGGCCGAAGCAGATGCGTGCACTTCTGGCCGTCCACGTGCTGAAGCGTGCTCGGCGCGGTGCGGGCCTTGAGGCATCGTGACCGTCAATGTGACGGCGGACTCCCGGCATCTGGACTTCTGAGGCGCGCGCGTTCCGCAATCGTTGCGACCTTGCCGCCTGGTTGGGTGCTTTTTACTGACGGTTGGCTTGCCAAGGGGCAGGCTGTCGCATCGTGCAGTGTGCCTTCTCGTAAGTGGAGCGTGCGACGGTTTCCGGAGAGCACACGGTGGGGTGCGGACGGTTGCTTTTACGCGCCTCTGGTAGCTGCACCGCCCGCCGCCCTGCGCTTGTGCTTCCGTCGGTTGGCATGCCTCCACGCTGGCGACTCTTCGCCTAGCGAGGCTGAGTATAAATATGCTGGCGCCAGGGGCCGCTGCCTAGACATCCCTTGCCTGTTCATGGTTAATTTCTCATATGCAGGAAAAGTTTTGTGCACCTGTGCTTGATGACTGCGTCGACCGGCGTCAATGCCTGCGAGCGCCGGTGAACCAAATACGTCCCGCTTGTGGGAATGCTTCGCCGCTTGATGCGGAAATGGCAAGACCTGACTTGCTCTCGTAGACAGATATGGAGTCATCCGTACGCTCTGCTCGTGCGAACGAGCATATGCTGGTGTGGCGATTCGTATCTGCCTACGAGATCATGTCTGCTCTTGCCGCAACATTGACCTTTGCCTGTTCGAGTTATGGTGGTCGTATGTGCTGTTCTCCGTGCCGAAGTCGAAGTAGACGCGCGCGCTCCGTCCCCTACCCTTCGAACGGGTGGCAGCGAAGCTGGCGCCTAATTGAGGTAGACGCGCTTGCTCCGTCCCCTACCCTTCGAACGGGTGGCAGCGAAGCTGGCGCCAAGTCGAAGTAGACGCGCGCGCTCCGTCCCCTACCCTTTGAACGGGTGGCAGCGAAGCTGGCGCCTAGTCGAAGTAGACGCGCGCGCTCCGTCCCCTACCCTTCGAACGGGTGGCAGCGAAGCTGGCGCCTAGGTCGAAGTAGGCGCGCGCGCTCCGTCCGCCACCCTTGGAACGGGTGGCAGCGAAGCTGGCGCCCAGTCGAAGTAGACGCGCGCGCTCCGTCCGCCACCCTTGGAACGGGTGGCAACGAAGCTGGCGCCCAGTCGAAGTAGACGCGCGCGCTCCGTCCCCTACCCTTCGAACGGGTGGCAGCGAAGCTGGTGCCTAGGTCGAAGTAGACGCGCGCGCTCCGTCCGCCACCCTTGGAACGGGTGGCAGCGAAGCTGGCGCCCAATCGAAGTAGACGCGCGCGCTCCGTCCCCTACCCTTCGAACGGGTGGCAGCGAAGCTGGCGCCTAGTCGAAGTAGACGCGCGCGCTCCGTCCGCCACCCTTGGAACGGGTGGCAGCGAAGCTGGCGCCCAGTCGAAGTAGACGCGCGCGCTCCGTCCCCTACCCTTCGAACGGGTGGCAGCGAAGCTGGCGCCTAGGTCGAAGTAGGCGCGCGCGCTCCGTCCCCTACCTTTCGAACGGGTGGTAGCGAAGCTGGCGCCTAGGTCGAAGTAGGCGCGCGCGCTCCGTCCCCTACCTTTCGAACGGGTGGCAGTGAAGCTGGCGCCTAGGTCGAAGTAGGGGCGCGCGCTCCGTCCCCTACCTTTTGAACGGGTGGCAGCGAAGCTGGCGCCTAAGTCAAAGTAGACGCGCGCGCTCCGTCCCCCATCCTTCGAACCGGTGGCAGCGAAGCTGGCGCCTAGTCGAAGTAGACGCGCGCGCTCCGTCCCCTACCCTTTGAACGGGTGGCCGCGAAGCTGGCGCCAAGTCGAAATAGACGCGCGCGCTCCGTCCGCCACCCTTGGAACGGGTGGCAGCGAAGCTGGCGCCCAGTCGAAGTAGACGCGCGCGCTCCGTCCCCTACCCTTCGAACGGGTGGCAGCGAAGCTGGCGCCTAGGTCGAAGTAGGCGCGCGCGCTCCGTCCCCTACCCTTCGAACGGGTGGCAGCGAAGCTGGCGCCTAAGTCGAAGTAGGCGCGCGCGCTCCGTCCGCCACCCTTGGAACGGGTGGCAGCGAAGCTGGCGCCCAGTCGAAGTAGACGCGCGCGCTCCGTCCCCTACCCTTCGAACGGGTGGCAGCGAAGCTGGCGCCTAGTCGAAGTAGACGCGCGCGCTCCGTCCGCCACCCTTGGAACGGGTGGCAGCGAAGCTGGCGCCCAGTCGAAGTAGACGCGCGCGCTCCGTTTCCTACCCTTCGAACGGCTGGCAGCGAAGCTGGCGCCTAGGTCGAAGTAGGCGCGCGCGCTCCGCCCCCTACCTTTCGAATGGGTGGCAGCGAAGCTAGCGCCTAAGTCGAAGTAGACGCGCGCGCTCCGTCCCCCGTCCTTCGAACGGGTGGCAGCGAAGCTGGCGCCTAGTCGAAGTAGACGCGCGCGCTCCGTCCCCTACCCTTTGAACGGGTGGCCGCGAAGCTGGCGCCAAGTCGAAGTAGACGCGCGCGCTCCGTCCCCTACCCTTCGAACGGGTGGCAGCGAAGCTGGCGCCTAGTCGAAGTAGACGCGCGCGCTCCGTCCGCCACCCTTGGAACGGGTGGCAGCGGAGGCTGGTGCCTGCACCCCGCGAACCCCGCCACGTGGGCGGTGACTTGGGACCTTGTGATGCGGTCCTGCGCTATAAAGACTCCTGGAATCACGCCGCCCCCTGATCTGCCAGGGTTAGGTTTCCGTACTCTGCGACCCGGCGCGCCTGGGGCACGCGGCGGAGAGATGGTAGTGGAGAGTGATGAAGATGAGTGTAATGGCCTGGGTATGCCGCCACGTGATGCAGTCTTCGCGCGTAGGCCTTCTGCTGCCGTGCCGAGGCGAACTCCAGCGCAGAGCCTCCGGATATGACATTAATGACCCTGCGGTAGGTTGCGTCCGGGGCCTGCAACGACAAGAGGCCCTCCCGAGGCTGTTGTACGTGGGCTTGGATCCGCAAGGTGCCTTCCTGGGGTTGCGTCCCTTGCGCCTGTACCTGCATCCCTTGCGTCTGTACCTGCATGGGGGCCTCGTATGGGAATTGGACGTGGGCCACCGCAGGCGGGCGCGCCTCCAGGTTCCTGTCCCTAGCGACGCTGTCACGTAGCGCCGCGATGGAGGTGCAGGTGCGGGTATCATGACTGCCGCGGCCGTGGACAATGCACCACAGTCCCTGATGCTGGTCATCGTAATCTCCACGACCCTTATCGTCGCGGCCCCTGCCCCGGCCGCGCCCCCGGCCACGACGCCCCCGACCGCCTCGGCCTGCTGGAGCACCTTCGTCGGAGCCGCCTTCGATGTCGAGGACGTACCGATTTCGCCTCGTCCTCTGCTGGCCGCGCTTGGACTGATCGGCCGATTCCTTATGCGAGTTATCCCTGCGGTCGGACGCGTCCCTGGACGACTCCTGCTTACGTTTCCCCTTCGAAGAACCGCCCTTTGGCGGGTCTTCGGCTTTTGCCGAGGCTCCGACCTGGTTGGTGTCGGAGTCGTCACCTTGCCTTCGCCGCGCGTCTTTCTCCGCCCTGGCGTATTCTTCCATCTTGTCGAAGAGCTTCGCCACCGTCTTGATTGGCTTTCGCGCGTTGTACTCGGCCATCGGGCCCGGACGAAGGCCCTGTATGGCTGCATTAACGATGGTGGTTTCGTTGACGTCTTTCACTTGGCATCGAATCTTGGCGAAGCGTTTGAAGTAGTCCCGGAGCTTCTCCGAGGGTTTTTGCTTCACGGCAAAGAGTTGGTCCGCGTCGACTCGGTCCACGTAGTTTCCTTGGAAGTTGTTGTGAAGGCGGACGCGAAGTTGTTCCCACGCGTAGATGGAGCCTGGCTCTATGGTAAAGAACCAAGAGAGCGCCACTCCTTGTAGCGCGAGGGGGAGTCCCTTTGCCTTCGTGGTATCGTCTCCGCCCGCGGCTTCGATCGCGGTTTCGTATACGCGCACGAACTCCCGGGGGTCCGTGTCGCCTTTGTACGAGTCGATGGCGCTAGGAAACTTGAAGTCTTCGGGCCATGCCGCCTGCTGCAGCCCCGCCGAAAGCGGGGACTCCGGATCCACGCGCCGCAGCGGCACGCGGCTAGACGTGGGGGCTTCGCGACTGTCCGCCCTCTCCGGCGCGGGCTCGGACGCAATTGCTGGCGCGGCCTGCTGACTCCGAGCCTCTTGTATATCTCTGACGGCTCCGCGAAGGTCCCGCAGCTCCCGCTGGAACGCGTTGAGAGCCGCCAGCAGGGCACTTTCCATCGCCGGTGCGGGCGTGGTCGCCGGTACCATACCCCGCTACCTTTAGATTGCTTTATGATGTGTGCCATTGGAATGGGTACAAGAAATAACGGGTCAACCCAATTGCATTCACTGATATAGAAAGAAAAGGGTGTCGTGGTATTTAATTTGGCAGGTCTTCTTGCAAAATCATGTGGGTATCTACTTATTGTATGAAGATATTTTTTGCAGAAATTATTTTTAAGTCTTTGACTTTAGAGTTTTTTTTGAAATTAAACTCAATTGAATTATCTTAAAAGGGTATATACCCACAAATTATCTCAAAAAAGGTATATACTCACAAATTATCAAAAAAGGGTATATACTCACAAATTCAATTCACAATTAAATTATCTTAAAAAGTATCCTTGACTTTGAGATCAGATTGACAATTATGAGTATAGGAAATTCAAAAGGTATGTGAAAGTATATACTCACAGATTATCTCAAAAAGGGTATATACTCAAAAATTATCTAAAATGGGTATATACTTACAAATTCATTTCACGATTAAATTATCTTAAAAAGTATCCTTGACATTGAGATCAGATTGACAATTATTAGTATAGGAAATTCAAAAGGTATGTGAAACAACTGACTTTCCGCAAATGTTTGTTGTCACTTGCAACTTTTGAATCATTTGTACAGTTGATGGCCAACGTGTGTACTTTTGGACACACAAGTTAATCTGCATCATTTAAAAATAGGAAAGAGCATGCACGGTTCAAACAAATTCAAAAGGAAACCAGGATCCTCTTTAAATGGAATGTGCCGCATGGGTTATCAATGGAAAGGAATGCAAAAATCAGGGGATAATGCTCTTAACGGGTTGGATATTTGTTTTTTTTTTATACAAACATGCACTTTAGCAAGTTCATAGTTTGCACGAATTGTAAAGCAACCGACGGCCGAAACTATTGGAGCCTGGGCACCATGGTGCCACTGTTATTTATACTATATATATGTGTGTATGCGCACATACCTAATTTGCAAACGGCGACGATAAGTATACAAATAACAGTGCGACCTTTTTATCATTATTATCAAAAAGTACAAATAATAATAGTGTATAAATAATATATCACTAATATTATAAATAAAGTACAAAAATGTACGAATAATAACAGTTTACACATAACAGTACAAAAAAGTCAGCTATTAATAAACAATCGTTATTATCGCTACTAACACATCACTAACAAGGGTAATTACAAAATATCGTCTGCGCAAACTAGATATATACATCATCTAAATATAGTTACAAAACACATTCTATACAACCAAATCATCGTTAAGCTAATGAAATTTTAATAACATATTGAGCGCATTTCTTACAGGCGAATGGAACATAGCTCTTCATGAAAGTCTTTACCAAAACCACACTAATTTCACCTGTAAAATCTCCTAAATTGCAGCAAAGCTACCTCAAAAACTAATTCAAACTCTCTTCTACTGTCTATTTCTTTCTTGTCCCTTGGCTCTCTCTTGCTCAATAGGAAAGATGCTCAACTGCACGGCTTCAGATGAGATAGCAGAGAGGGATGCAGAGCATTTTATGCGCGCGGGGAGGTGTTGCTGACTGACAGGCCTACACGGGCACACGTGGGCGTGCAAGGCAGCACCAAGTTCAGCTGAAAGCCGCGGGAATCACTATCGATTATGTCGCACCGCGTCGCGTCACGTCCGCTTGGTCGGCCACCTAGGCACTTACCGAAGCAGGGCAGTTCGCAGAGCTGCTACTGAGTCAGAGGAGCTTAGTAGCTCCTGCCAAGTCAGGGGTGCTCAGTAGCGCCAACCGTCACCACGCCTGCCACGCTCGCATGCCCACTAAGCAGGGGCGCGGCAGGTGACAGGTACTGCCTGCTACGTCTTTCAAGCCTAAAGAGAGAGCCATTTTCTCTTATAAAAATGAATATATGAAGGATAAATTTTAAAAAAGCTACAGTGCTATATACGTGACCAGTTCATATTGCCATACATAATGCGTGTATACCATCGATCGCCTCACTCGCCACTTGCCTGCCCTGTGCAGCTCCTGTGCTTAATTAACTCTAGGCTCGCTCTAGCTACCCGTCCGGTCAGCCACTCCGCTCCAACCGCACGAAGCCACACACGGCTTTTGCTCCGATCTCCTCGGCCGGAACGAACTCGCGCACTGTACTTGCTCCCCTCTTTCGTGCGGTCGCGATCCTGGGATTGCGCGAAACTGTTCTCTCTCTCTCTCTCTCTCTCTCTCTCTCTCTCTCTCTCTTGCATCGCACGCACAAGCTTTTGGAGAAGGACGGCCGGAGACGTTGACCTCGACTGGTCGACGGCGATATGATTCCATCCGCCAGCACTACATGCCGAAACCGGAGATGGAGGGATGAATATCTCGGGCTGTTGCCGTCCAATTAAGTTGACTCCATGCGTGCGTTTTGATCTTGTGCACGAGTGGGGCGCTGACCATACGTCATATACTTAGCTGCCGCGTATCATCGATCGTACGCGCTCCTTCTTGGAGAGAGATGCAAACCAAACGCTGACCTTGGATGATGTGACTCCACCACTGCTGCAGGGAGAAACCAGAGGTATTGGACGCAGTATCATGGATATCTCCGGCTGGTGCCTCTCAGCCACGCGCCGTGCAATGGCTGCAAGACTGTAGCCACTACGGTTTGTGCACGACTACCTTTTGGCTACCTACTTTGGCTTTGGTGGCGTTGACCAGTAGACTCCGTTAGTACTAGTGTTGTGTTGGGCTGGGAGTGGTCAAGCCAAGCGACTCTCTCCCTCAACTCATGTCGAGCGACTGTTAACTGTTAACGAAGGCGGAATATCTCACGCACTTATTGGGTCATTAGCCAAATCATGGCTATAAGTACAAGGTGCGGTTGACACAAAACATGGAAAACAATAACCAGCCTAATAGCTATCCAAACAAAATCAAGATTATATGTAAATCATTCTTAACAAGAAGATAACAAGCCGGTTAGAGAGAATCCTGAAGATAACATGTTGGTTGCGTGCCATGCGTGTATGTCACGCATGATACAGTCTAACACCCCTCTATAGGCGGATAAGTAGCGAGGCGAATGTTTAAACTGGACCGAAACTCTTGAAACACCATCGTTGGCAGATCTTTGATGAAGATATCATTGTACTGAGATGTCGTGAGCACATAGAGAACACAAACGTCACCAAAGACAACATGTTCCCGAAAAAAGTGCAAGCCAATCTCGAGTTTGGTACGCTGATGCTGCATCGGGTTTGTCGAGAGGTACACCATGCTGATGTTGTTGCAATACACCAACATAGACCGTTGTAGAGGACTGTGGAGCTCGAGGAGTTGCCTGCTGAATAACATAAGTGATATCTGGACGCATAAAATACAAGTATTGAATTGCACCGACTAAGCTCCTGTAGTAAGTGGGATTAGACACTGATGTGCCAGAATTGGAGTACAATTTGGAGCTGGTGTCAACGGGGGTGGTGCACGGTTTGCAGTTGGTCATGCCGGCACACTCAAGAACGTCAAGAATATACTGATGTTGAGAGAGAAAAGGCCACTAGCTTGGCAATTCACAGAGATGCCAAGAAAATGATGAAGACTGATGAGGTCTGTCATGGAGAATTTGTGCTTGAGAGCCACAAGAGTCCAATGGAGTGGCACGGATGATGAGGAAGTCACCATAATGTCATCCACATAAAGGAGAAGATAGACATGTATTGCCCCTTGGTTGTAGATAAACAAGGAGGTGTCAGCTTGGAGCCAACAAAACCAAGAGAAAGAAAGTGAGAAGCGAACCAGCTATACCAAGCATGAAGAGTCTACTTTAGGCCGTAAAGATACTTGTTAAGGAGATAGACATGGTCTGGAAGGGACAGGTCAACAAATCTCAATGACTGAGTATAATACACTGTCTCGGAGAGGGTACTGTGAAGGAACGTGTTCTTAACATCAAGTTGATGCATAGGCCAATCACGTGAAAGAGCAAGAGTGAGAATGTCATCAGGTTGTCGGAACCCATCTTTACCACAAGTGACCAGGGAGTGATCATTTGTCACCAGAGGGATGAGAACATGGTGAGTACTGGACATGGCAACAGGTGCGGTGGGTGGTACGTCAACTGGCACGACAGCCGATAGGGGTACGATAGCTAAGTGGAGAGTGAGTTTGTGAGCAATGGTGGTGGATAAGTTCGTATAGCACCATCAGCCAAAAATACGAAGGTGTGCATAAGAGGGAGGTATACCAAATAGAGCCTAGAACGGGGTACCAAATTTAAGGGTTTTGGTGGGGTGTCGATTACGTCAGTAGGTGGCTGCATGGAGAGCCTCAACCCAGTAGGAGGGAGGCATGCTGGCCTAAAAAAGAGGAGAGCGCGTGATTTCATTTGTGAAATGAATGATGCGTTCAGCCTTGCCATTTTGCTGAGAGGTGTGGGGACACGAGATATGGAGGATAGTGTCACTAGGGAGAAAGAAGGTAAGGGTAGTGGCATTATCAAACTCACATCCATTGCCACACTAAATGCTTTTGGCTGGAGAGGCGAATTGTGTTTGGGCATAAGCAAAAAAAAGGTA
The DNA here is from genome assembly GCA_017311315.1 of Dendrocalamus latiflorus. Lineage (NCBI taxonomy): Eukaryota > Viridiplantae > Streptophyta > Magnoliopsida > Poales > Poaceae > Dendrocalamus > Dendrocalamus latiflorus. The sequence continues at coordinate 5,538,898 of CM029629.1, read as the reverse complement.
GTCCACATTGAAAAGACATCGAACTTAAGGCACAAAGGAAATGTCCAGAGGTAGTGGCTAAAATCATCAAGAATGGCAAGATAGTATTTGTAGCACACACGAGACACAGGGGATGTCCATAAGTCACAATGGATTAAATCAAAAACTTTATTTATGTGAGAATTTGAAGTAGCAAAAGGAAGACAAACAGGGTGGTCGAGTTGGCTAATGTGACAAATAGAGTAACATAGTTCTAGTTTATTACATGGATGAAGGGGAATTTGCCAAGTGAGATAGCCCACGATGTCCAATGTGGTCAAGACGCTGGTGCCAAAGGGCGGTGAAGGATGTGTCGGCCGTTAGGGCAGTGGGGTGTGGCAGCAAGAGGTGGAACTGGTAGAAGAGACAGGGGAAGAGAGATGAGATATGAGAGAGAGGCATACATCTTAAAGCTAATCGAACAACACTATAGGTTTTGCTTTGCCAATCCTTTCAACTAGATTCTAACATAAGAAGGACAGTGACTTGAACCTAATTAGAGACGTCAAGCTAACCGTTGGGTATGGTGACTCGTATTCTAGTCTTGTAGGATTTGGAAATTTGTGATATGAAGAGTCCTAGATGAATCCTAATAGGATTAGAATCCCTACTCCACTTTGGAAGAGGATTAGTGGGACTATATAAAACCATGAGGGGTAATCATAAAGAACACAAGTAAGAAAGCAAAGAAGCCACTCATCCAAAGGTAGATGTGCATGAGAGAATTAAAGGTCAGGTTATTATTTAGTACTAGATTCTTGTATAGGTCAAAGATCCAAGGGTCCTAAAAGATTCGAGAGTAATGAGAGAGGGACAATCTCTTGTACTCTTTTGAAGGTTGTGTTTAAGGAATTTATGGTTGGCTCTATCAAATCTTTTCTCTCTTGTTGTGATTGTTTCAACGTCATTATTTTTGTTATCTCTACAAAACTTATCTTCTTGTTCTTAATACCGCACACACTCATGTAATTATCTCACAAACTCTAATCCGATCTGAGGGCTATTGTACATAAGAAGGGGTATCAGAGCCAAGGCCAGATTAATCTGATTCGTGAGAATGTCGGTAAAGCGTCAAGTGGCACAAAATCAAGATCGATGTCGATGATGTGGAATAAAATAGAGAAATTAATGGTGAAAAAATTTCAACATGTGGCAATATGTGATGAAGTAAGTCCTTGTCCAATAGGAGCAAAAATGCTTTTAAATGGGATAGATCGAAAAAGACATCCGATCAAATCTGAAAGGTGATGGAGCGGAATGCTATTAGTGTAATCCATTTATATCTCTCTGATAAGGTAAAGTACACGGTAATCAAGAAGAATTCACTAAAGAAGTTATGGGAGGACTTTGAAGAATTATGTATGAAAATTTCGTTAACAAATTAGTGGGTGCTACAGCGACAACTATACAGGTTGTGCATGGAGAACGGTACATGATTCGTTAACCATCTCAATGTCTTCAACAAGCTTATCACATAGCTGACTAGTGTGGATGAGAAAATTAAGGAGAATGACAAGGTCGTTATACTGTTATCATCTTTACCACATCATGAAAGCAATTGGTGATGAATATTCTCTACAAAAAAACCGCTCTCAACTTCAATGAGGCAGTTGCATATCAATTGGAGAAAAAGTCATTAAAAAAGCCATCAGAATCTTTCATGTAGAATCAAAAACCACGGGAAGAATAAGGGCAAGAGCAATACCACACGTGTATGCTATCTATATGACGAGGAAGGTCACATGATAAAAGATTGTCGGAGTTTGAAGCAAATGAAGGGTTCAAGCTCAATGATGATAGCAAAGGATGATTCAGATGTACTAGTCATCAATCAATCAAGTACTTCTTATGAATGGATAGTAGATTCAGGTTATTGCTTCTATATATGTTCGGCGAGGAAGATGTTTAATGAAAGATCCCTACACCCAACGTATGGAACTAATCACTTAGCGGATTGCAAGGAGTATGTAATTATTGAGGTGGAAATAGTTACAATGGAGATGTGTGATGGAGCACATCGCACATTAGCGGGAGCTTGGTATGTTCCTGGCTTAAAAAAGAATCTAATATTTGTAAAGTTGTTTGAACTCGAATGTTGTGAGGTATCACTTCGAGATGGAGTCATACAAGTTATTTGCAAAGGGCAAATGATCATTAAAAACATCTAGAGTAATGGAGGATATCAATTAATTGGTACATCTAAAGAAAGGGAAACCAATGGGAGGTCTGATAAAAATCCTGGCTAGGAGAGGAAAACTGTGTTGTCGATGGTAGGTACTCAGATCTTATCTATAATTATGTATGAAACTGCAAAGGTGGTTGCAAAACCTAACAGACGCAAAGGCGAATGTGTGAGTTGTTAGAAGAAAGACGTGGTGGGACCAAGTACGCACTACCGGCGAGTTGGTGTAGCCTAGAGGTGATACAAATCTGTGGTATGGAAGGCCGTAGGAATAGATGTGATTAATCAAACTACACAGCGAAGAAGCTCTCAAGTAGAAGGTCTAAGCAAGCTAGTTCAGACACTGACACGTACATTGTGGTGATGTGTATGAGCCCTTGTGGTGAGGGAACTCCTTAAAGTGGAAGGAAAAACAAAAATACGAAGTTGACTTAGAGTGAGTTCTTGAAAGAGCACGATAACTTCAACTCATAAGAGTCAAGATGGAAATTGTTGAGTACGGTGACTCATATCCTGGTCTTTTAGGATTTAGAAATATGTGATATAAAGTCATATCCTAGTCTTTTAGGATTTAGAAATATATGATATAAAGAGTCCTAGATGAATCTTAATAGGATTAGAATTCCTACTTTTTAGAGTAAGATTTCTACTCCACTTTGGAGGAGGGTTAAGGGGGACTATATAAAGCCACGATGGGTGGTCATGGAGAACACAAACAAACAAGCAGTAAAGCAACGAAACCCCCATCCAAAGGTAGAGGTGTACCAAAGGATGAGAAACTAGGTTATTTTTACCACTATATTTTTTATAGAACAAGGATCCAAGTGTCCTAAAAGATTCGAGAAAGTTGTGAGAGAGCTACAATCTCTTATGCGCCTTTGAAGATTGTGCTTAAGAAATTTACGGTCAGCTTCGCTAAATCTTTTATGTCTTGTTGTAGTTAATTTAATATCGTTATTTTAGTTCTCTACGAAATTCATCTTCTTCGTTTTTTACCTTGTACGCTCTTTCTATATCTCACAAACTATGGCCTCGTTTGGCACAGCTCTAGCTCCGAGATCTATGCTGGATCTATAGTTTGTTGACTAAATTAAAGTGATTTAAATATTTTTATTTAATATATAATATAAATGAAATGAGTCATGTAAATGCACTTAACATGCCTGCAACTCTAGATCCAGAATTTCCTAGAGCTACAGATGACCAGCTCTAGGAAATCTACAGATTTCCTAGAGCTAGAGCTCTGCCAAACGGGGCCTATATCAGTGTGTAACACCAACCCAACCATACTACTACTCGCATGCAATGCAGGGGCCCTCCTTTTTCTGGGAAAAATTGAGGTGGCCCTCCCTGCACAGAAACACCCACTCACACACACACCCAAGAATACCCAGATGATGCCAAGGCAAGCAAGCACGTACCTGTCATCCAATTCGACAGGGAGATCTTTCCCTGGCCAATGGAATCCAGGCTCACTCGCCCCAGCCCCCAAGAGGCCAGTGGAAACTTCCACCCACCGCTCCATTGAGCTATGCATCCTTATCCTCCCTGCCTTTTCTGCTTTGGCCCTTTGTTACTGCCTGTGAGTGAAAGCTAAGTGCAACTAGCTGCTTGCTGATTCATGCCATGGAGGATAACAAAAATATTTGGTTTGGGAACAGCTTGAGCATATTTATGTGCTTAATCTGCATAAGCTTTCTGTTAGCACTGCATAGAAAAAGAGGAGAGGTGATGACTGATCACACAGATCAGCAATTTGCATAATGCCTTTGCTTGCACATTAAGGAATATGCAGCTTATGGATATTTTTATTTTGTGTTGTATGGGGCTAGTATGCACATGTCAAGATTTGAGATATTGGGGAAAGAGTTCAAGGGGAATCACAAATGGTCCTCTGTTCCATCAACAGATTTCTGCCATTTGTCCAGTTCGGTGCATTTTTTCTCTTTTAGTTTTATGCTTTTCTAGTTCAATCATATTTTTTAAGGGAGTGTCTATACAACATTCGACTATTTTTTAGGATAAAAGCAGTCAGATTTTGAGCTGTTAGATGGAGATCCAACACCCTAAATCATTTTTTTTGAAGGGGGTCATTTTTTTGGAGGGGGGCTTGTATGAGTGGATCCGTTGAATGAAGATCTAACATCCTAGATCAATCTGACTGTTTTTTAGGACAAAAACAGTCGAATGTTGTATAGACATTCCTTTTTTTTTTTTGGTCAGCATTTGCTTTGCTTCTTGTTGAAAGTTGCTGATGCCTGGAGGAAAACGACCATGTTAGTACATAGTTACATCCTTCAACACATTGCAACAAGCTAATATGCATAAAGATTAATAAAAACATTGTTTTATGAAAAATCATGTGACTCTCCCTGAGACGAGAAACTGTCATGTGGATATGCTCCCAGTCAGAACGTAGTGAAGCGACTTCTCAAAAAAGAGAAATTTGCTTACTGAGTTGTAGCCCAACTGGTAAGGCACACACAGATGCCTTGGCAAGATATTAGGGTTTAAACTTTAAATCCCAACTGATGAAATTTGCTGGTCCTTCAACGAACAGTCCCTGGCTAATAGTATATCAGCAGTAGAAGATACTACAACTTAGAAGACTATGTATTACGTTTCATAAACATAATTTCTTTTGAAAGGATCATCCATGCCGACACCTGAGATCACACAGCAGACATTGAACTCAGCCGACACCCTAAATTCATAGTTATCTCCCCAGCAAAGCACCAATCAAGTAGTACTATAATCCAGCCAACAAAATATACATAAGAAAGAAGAATGAAACACATGCACAGCCAGTTGGAGTTGATTGCATATATGTCACTGTAGCATTTTTTTTCAAATCTAGCCCCTTAGCGTACAAAATTTCAATTTTGGCTCCTCTACAACCGCGGAAACAGCAGCAGACGACATATGTCACCTGCCGAGCTCCCGCATCATAGCAGATTAGGGGCATCGCGATACCACATGCCGCGCTTGGCACCTACCGAGCTAGCCGAGCTCGGCAACCATCTAGAGGATGTGCGTTAGTGCTTAACTTAAGCATGTTGACACTAATTTAGTGCTTAGTTGCCTCCTTCTGTGGCCGTCTAGCGCCGCAGGTGCTCCTGCCGAGCTCGGCAGGTGGTACCGCAGTGCCCTGAATCTACCGTGATGCGGGAGCTCGGCACGTAACTTATGTCGGCTACCACCGCTTTCACAGTCATGAAGGGGAGGTCAAAATTAAAAATTTGTACATCGAAAGGCCAAATTTGAAGAAAAAAATTACTACAGGACCACATATACAATCAACTCTAGCCGGTTGGTCACCACACCATTAGGGATACCTAAGCATGGATACCTACCTCGTCAGTACTAGCTTGTGGAATTGCACCATTATGTACAAGTCACCCAAAGCTCATTTTAGCAGCACAGATCATGGGATCATCAAGGGATTAAAGGCAACCAGTAGTAGTATTAACCATATCATTGACTCATTTCAGCACATTAAAGCACAAAAAGGTGAAGATTAATTAACCCCGCACCACCTCCAATTACCAAAACACCAGCCCAGAAGCGAAGTCCTCGTCGAGCCTTCATGCAGCAGGAGCGACAGTCATTCCCTGTCTTGCCTGCCGAACCACGACGAGGACAACCCGCCGCCGGCGCCGGCGCCTCCCTGGCCGTACCCACCTCCTTTCCCTCCCATCACCATCTGGTGGTGCGGCGGCTGCGGGTACCCTGCCGTGGACGCGCCAGGCGGTGTCCCGTACATCGGCTGTCCCATCATCGTGATCATGCCGCCGCCGCCGCCTCCTGCCCCGGCTTCACCGTACATGCCGTAGCCTCCGGCACCACCGCCATTGTTCCTGGACGTCTCCATCTGCTGCGAGCCGGAGCCTGAGGAGGCCACGCCGACGGCCCCAGAAGCGCCCGGCTTCTCGCCCTCGAGCTCCCGGAACTTGTGGAGGTAGAACTTGAGCGGCTCGATGTAGTCCTCGAAGCCGAGGGTGCTCATGGCCCAGAGGAGGTCGTCGCCGTTGATGGTCTTGCGCTTCTCTCGCTGGCACTTGTCGGAGGCCTCGCCGGTGATGAAGGAGATGAACTCGGACACGCACTCCTGCACCGTCTCCTTGGCGTCCTTGGAGATCTTGGCGTTGGCGGGCAGCGCCTTCTTCATGATCCGGCTCACGTTTGCGATAGGCAGGAACCTGTCCTGCTCCCTCGGCGACGAGAACTTCGCGTTGCTCTGTTCGCCAGACTCGTTGTCGGAGTCCGCCATCCCCGCCGACCGAACCAAGAAACAGAGCAAGCAACCCCCCTCCCCCCGGTCAAAACAACTCCGAGGCTGATCAAACGATCCTAACCCAATCTAGACTCACTGCCTTCCTAATCAACAACTCCAAGAACACCAGCAGAAACGCATCAAACGCAGATGAAACGAACGACGCGAGAGGATTTGTAGAGACGGGGGCGGAGAGGAGGAGAGCGGGGAGAGCGGGGAGTGAGCGAGGTGGGATGGGGGGGGGGGGGGTAGCGGAGAATGGCAGCGTCCGTCGGATGAATCGTGGGGATAATAACGCATCCAGGCGGCGACGTGGCGCCAGTTGGGCCGTTTGTTTGTCGATAAGTGTGGGCCAGCCGGCGCCCGCAATGCCGGCCGTCGGCGCCACGCTGGGGGCATCCGGGCCGTCCGTGTGGGCTAGGGGAGGCGCGATCTAGGGCCGCACCTCAATGTGGGCCTGCCACGGAGGGTGTGGACGTGGAGCGGGTGAGTCTGACGTGGCATTAGCCCGTTGACCGCTCGGAGCAGAGCACTGTGGTAGGAAAGGAGCGTAACTTACGAGCCCCGACAGTTTCTTTAACTTGGTGTAAGAAGCTCACTGTCACATGTCTATTATTTTGGTGTTACTCATCTCTGTAAGGTATGTATAATGATATAAAAAAATTACTATCTATAATATCATTTATGTCATATATAGACAGCATTAAAAACGACTCATATAATAAGTTGTCTTTTTATATGTCTCTATAGACAGCTTCTACATGAAACGATGTGTCTTATTTACCATATTACAATCGTCTATTACATAATAGATAACCCAATTATCTACGCTCTTCCTCACTCCTCTATATCATCTCATGTCCTATGTGGTAAAATTTATAGACAGCTAATATCACATCATTGTACATGGCTTTATACACATCTCAATCAAAATTAATGAGGACAAAATATATATAATGTAATTAAATGGCTTAATATTCAATATTGTATCGGCAAATATCTGATGAGAGATGCATTTATTGATACAAAGGTCTCATGTTTTTTTCTCGAAAATAAACCTAACCCTATGCTTATATTTGTTTGAACGATCACGTGTGCTGAATTTCGTGTATAGTCCGTGTTGATGCCGAAATGGTCAAATTGAAGGATCCACCACGCCTTTGCATATTTTACCACGCGTAAGGTAACAAAGAAATATATATATATATATATAGGATGAGTGTTTCATGCACCTTGGTGCCTAGGCACCCATATCAATACCTGTTGATTTGCTTTGAGATCCGCAACGTTTGATGTGGGTATCTTCATATACCCATAAAAAAGTATATTTAAGATGTCAAACTCTGAAAAAAAATTAAATTCAACTTCAGTTTAATTAGTTTGAACTATTTTTATGGTATATACTCACTGTAGTCGCATTGAACTCAAAAGTAGTTCAAACTAGTTTGAACTGAGTTCAAAACTTACTTACCATAAATATATCAAAGGTATAAAATATTTCCATACCTAAACTCAAAAAAATTATCAATCATACACGTGTATCAGACGGTTCTTGATATGGGTGCCTAGGCACCCAGGTGCCTTATGTGTGTGTGTGTGTGTGTGTATATATATATATATATATATGAAAAATACCTTTTACTCCCGGTGTAATTACACCCACCTCTAATATACCATCTAGACAAACTTGAATATATATATATAGGAAAAATACCCTTTACTCCCGGTGTAATTACACCCACCTCTAATATACCACCTAGACAAACTTGAAATATTCCTTTATCACTTTAGTTATACTCATATACTAATTATAAGATACTCCAATGTGAACCACATGAAAAAATTGCAAGGAAGTCCATAGTTTTTAGCGTATTTTATAAATACATTTATATACGTACATAAAAAGGAGTATGTCAAAAAAATATGCATACCACCTCTGAAAAATTGTTCATACCACCTATATGGTCTTAAATACTCGAATACTACATGTACATACTCTCCGTTACGCGAGATACTACCTATGTTGTGAGATATGACATAGGGTGTAATTACACCCGGAAGTAAAAAAGAGGCTTCCTATATATGTGTGTGTGTGTGTGTATAGTACAGTCGTACACTAAAGCTCTGTTTGGTTGGACTTCAGCTTCAGTTTTTCAGGTTTCGAAGCCGTTGAAGTTTAAAAATAAACTATAATTTTAAAGCCGAGTCTAAAATAAACTACGTAATTTGAAGTTAGGTTTTTCTAACTTCTTTTGAAACTAGGCTTAGAATAAAAAAAATAAAGAAATCGAACACAGCCAAACGGGACGTAAAGCTCACCATCTCCAAATATTGGTGAATTGACTTGTCCGCATCCAAAATCATACCCCGTCACCCCGCGGGACCACTAGCTAAGCAAGCCACAAGTGTAGATCCAAAATAAAAATCTTAGGGATATATCCTTGGCTAAAATAAAAAAATAATGGCTAAAAGTAGCTATGACACAGACGTAGAGAAAGCAACAGAGACTGGTCAATGGCTTTTGAAAATAGCTTAGAAAGAATTTGTTTTTAAAAAACTAAGGCATTCACGCTTCAACTTAAATCAGCTTTCAACTTTTAAATAAAAGTCAGAAATCGAAGACGATTTAGGTGCCGCTCGGTTGAGCTGAAAAATAGTGGCTCGTGGCTGAAATTGCATTGTAGCTGGCTGAAATTATATTATACTTGAAAGTAACTTATTTGGCATAATTAAATTAAAAATAGAAAAAATATGTTAGTTCATCATGGATAACGCAAACAAATACGAAAAAAGAACCGACAAAAAAAGTTAAAAACTAAAAGTTTAAAAAAGATAAAATTTATAAATAATAAAAAATAAATTAAAAATAAAAAGCTTAAGTAGAAATGAAAGGCGCGGTAAACATCCTTCGCCATTCGCCGCTAACCACCAACCACTCTGAAAAGGAAGCGTTTTCGAGCGATGCAAAAGCTAGCAGACCATGTTGCTACCAAACGGCAGAAGGTCTAGCCTACATTACTATTGACAAATGGCATCGAGTCAAGTGCCCTCCCCTTTATGCACATTGCCTATGTTTTTTTTCTCTTTTCTGAACAAGTGCTCTTTAAGTTATATATACCGAGTTATTTTCTACTTATGACTTATGAATTCTCTCAAACAAACAAACATAATGGTTTCTTCATTATCATTTTGAAGCGACTTATTGGGACTGTGTTTTTAAAGTGACTCATTGGTATTCGATTTTATTCACACAAGCACTCGTGCTAGAGCCATAAAAGACCATGTGAAAAGGTCCAGAATTATGTTGTGATAGACCAATGCAATTTGGGAAGGTTAAAATTTTAAAATTGCATTTTGTCAGATTTTCAGTGGCTTCAGAATCACCTGTAGCTCAACCAACAGTCAGGGCAGTCTGACCGGCCAAGGGGTGGCAATCAAGCTGGAATTCCCATTGATTTCTAGTTCAAACCGGTGCCTGTCAGCGGTCTGGCCGCTACATGCATGCGGTCAGATCGCCAGGGCAGTAATCTCTCGGCCAGGTTTTGTGATTTGGGGATTTTGAGTCTCAGGATGAGTTTTGGTGATCTAGGTCAGTGAATATAGGTTGCATGAGTCATGTTACAGCTAACATAAGTCAAGTTATGAAGAATTTATTTCTGAAAATAATTTTTTAGCTCCCTTCTTTTGGGCTTATGGTTTGGCTTTCTACAATAACTAGTTTCTAATGGAGTGTCTTTTCAAAATAGGGTCTATAAATTGATTGTAGTATATACTACTCCAACTTCATCTATATCGACTGAAATCACATGTATCTCTCTCTCTCCATACTCTCTCTTGCGAACAGCCAGAATTCAAAAATTTAAGCCAAAAGACACAGCCCAAAAGAACCCACCTTTATCTTTGGACGTGCAGGATCACTTGGAGTCAACAATGAGGATTAGGGTTACGCTCATGGAATAGCCGATGCCCAGAACGATTGAGGATGCCATGTTAGATCAAGCATGGCACGAGAAAGGTAGAAAATATTGGAGGGAAGTTCGAGCGATGGGTTGCACTATGTAGCTTGGTCTATCCAAGTAAGGTGTGGTCTGATGAAACCAGAATAAGAAAGATTTACCGACGTATGACAAGACAGTGGTGCACCTACGTGTGGCAAGTATGGCGATTGTTTACAACAGAAGGATAAACATGATCAAGAAAGAGCATTTTGGTATTTAACCAAAATATTGAAAACTATTTTTGATCAAAACCACAGTGCTTGGGAGAGCGCTTTAAGTCATGGTGAAGCCGAGAAAATCAAGTTGAATCAAGACTAAGAACTTAGCGGATTAGAGATTATACGCTTTAAAAAGTGTGCATAAGAGTAGTGCATGAGTTAAAGCTCGTGGGGGTTCGGGTTTCTCCATTTGTGCTAAGTGGATAGTATCCACTAAGGGTTAGATGGGGCAAACTAGTCCATCTATTTAATGGGTTGAGATAGAGACATGTAATTAACCACCTAACCATTCTCTCATGTGAGATAAAGTCCTAGGGTTACGGTTTGAGAGAAGTTAAGTGTTCTGGCGTGCTCTCTTGTCCTGCAAGTGGAGTGGTTGTAAAACTTTATTTTCAAGTAGCAATATATCAATCTTTATTCATCTCCATGAATTTCTCGTGTTGATTGATATGCTCTTAGTTGGTTTTTCTCTTCTCTCCTATTCTTGATCTTGTTGTGCCAAAAACGTATAAGAGATAGAGATGGCCTCTAGAAATCGATCTCCATATATTTAGACACTTGATTAGCAAGTTCATGAAGAAACCTGTTTTTACTTGATTTTGACCGTTTCGAGTGATTTCCTATTTCGAGGGTTTTGGCTTGATTTCTTTGGTATTCTTGCTTGCTGTAATATGTGGAAATATATCTAGAGTCATCTTGACCTTTCTCTGCCTATAAGCAAGTTATATTCACCGTTTTAGTATTTTGCCCGATTTTAGAGCAACCTTGATTAAACCTGAAAAAGGTCTGAACTTTGACATAGATTTGCGTGATCCATAAATGGAATAAGTTCTTAAGACCTTAAGCAAAGTTTGTGCAAAATTTCATAGCAATTGGGCTTGTTTTATAGGAGTTACACAAAAGTAGGTCGGCTCGAGCTGTTTTGGAACAAAAGGCAGTCAAACCATCTCCATCAGTCTAGCGGGCCTTGAGCCGATGATCAGAGCACCACACCAATCAGACCGGCTCCAGTAGGCCGATCAGACTGCCAGGAGTGCAGCTTGTCTCTAGTTTGATTTCTTGAGCAATTTCATTTGATATTTTGGCTATTTGTCCTAAGCTCTGTAACCCTGTAGTTATTTGAGTGAATGATCAAAAATACTTGTGAAAAATTTTTGGACAGCATCATTCATCCCTCCTCCCTCTGTTGCCTTTAGGTCCTACAGGCTAAAAATCATAAGCCACAGCCATGAGCCATAAACCGCAGCAAAAAAAACATCCATACTCCCTTCAACAAAAATTCCTTTTGTTCAAAAAAAAAGTCATACTCCCTAAATGTTCCTCCGTGTGCGTAATGAGTGTTCCACTAGATTTAGATACATGTCATTCCTAACCATGATATTTTGTAGGCTTGTGGAACTTAATTGAGACACATTTAGCTGTATGACTTTTCGGATAGTAAGAACTGGTCAGTTGGGGACTAGATCCTCCCTTATAAGTTTGTGGTTAAGCATGTATCATGGAGCAAAGAGTGACATTATGATGTTGATGGCCAATGGCTGCCTATGTGAGATTTTAGTTTGCAAATTGTAGCGTATGCATTACTCCGTCCTGCCCTTGTTGTGACAGGAGCTGATTGTGATATGAAACACAGTGTTCTGTTCATTATTTGTCGCGATATTTACGTCAAAACGTTAAGCCTAGGGTCTTTTAGGCCTTGTTGGAAGACTCGTTTCTGGTCAAAATTTATTGGATGTGCCAAAATTTTGAACTAAAGTCCTAGCCTATTCATATAAATTTAAAATCTCGGCTCATCTATATAGATCCCTGCTAAGAACGAACCCCAAACAAGCCCTTAAAGATGTGTTCAGTTCTCGTTTCAGTTACAACGGTGGATAAACATACGTACCACCACGCACGCGCGTGCTTTTTCGCCGTGGTAAAAGATGCGCATCAAGAGATTAGTTCACGGCGATTTGATTCAGATGGGTGGAGTCGACTTTTCCCACATCTACACCAGCGGGCCAGCAGCTGAGTTACCTCTTAACTCACGTACTTATTGTTTATTAACTTCCTTTTCAACGCATGCTTCTTGTTGTTCTCTCTCCGGCAATTTGATCAGATTCCGATCATGTCAATATGAACAGTCAAGATACTCCTACCCGTGAACGGAGAACTTATGCCGTTGTATTAGTCAATGGAAAAGACAGGAGGCACCAAAACAAAGAATCTGTTCTGTGTTGCCACAAAGCAGACGCGAGAAAGTAGCCCACTAGCCAGTGGCTGCCTGTCCAAAGTGACGTGTCGGCGCCGCGCACAGGTGGCATGCATTAGGAATCTCGTGCCTGTATTTGCACTGGTGTGTTGAAGACTACAAACAGATGTAAACCTAGTGGGTTACTAAGCTCCAGTTTCGATGGATCGAAACAAAGGTGGGAGACGGTCGTGTTTTTTCGGACCAGTCTAAAGCATGATCAGTTCAACACAGTCTGGTTTGAAATATGATAGATCGTGCCGGTATGGTATGAATAGTGGACCGGGCTGAGCCTGGAAAGTCGGCATGATGGACGGCATGGCACGGTCTGGCGTGGCATGCCGTGCTGTGTTTGGGACGGCCAGACAAGTACGGTCAGCACGGCCGCAAGGAGGGTGCGGGGGCACGCCAACGCCGACGGCCTCGCCTCCCACCTTTTATTGGCATCCTATGACTCACGGTCATCCCCACAACACAAGTCATTACAGAGCAAAGAAAAAAGGGGTAGAGGGGAAGGACTACCAGAGCAAGAAGACGGTGACGTCGTAGCCGAGTGCTCTAAGGCCGTTGCGATGGTGCGGCGGACATCGGCCTTCTTCTTGCTACCCATTGAAGCAGTTGCATCGCCTGCGCGGGGGCCGCTCCATGGCGGCCGCATCCTCCATGAAGCTAAGCACCATCTAGTCCCAGGCCCAAGGCCAGCAGCCGACAGCACCAACAAAGAGCCCCATGTTGTCGTGGCCGCAGGCCCACAACCGATGGCGACGTTGGAGACCGAGGCGAAGTCGCCGACCATGCACGTCTCAGTTGCAAAGTCACTGACCTTGTAAAGGTAAGTGTTGGTGGAGTTGCGGCAGGCGGTGTCGTCGAGGTCGCAACAACGCTGGGAGTCATAGGAGACGGGAGTGGAGCCACAGGGTGAGTTCCCCGGTCACTCCACCCACTCCAGTACTCCACCACGTCAGGGGAAAGGGGCCGAGGGGGTAGGGGAGGCTGGGAGAGGAGGGGGTGTCAGGGTGGGGGAGGGAGGAGGCCAAGGAGGGGACTGGAGGGAGGAGAGGGGCACCAGGGTGGGGGAGGGTGGTGGCGCGAAGGGGACTGGAAGGAGGAGAGGGGCGTCGGAGTGGGGGAGGGTGGCGGTGCAGAGGGAACTAGAGGGAGGAGAGGGTCATCGGGGTGGGGGAGGGTAGCGGCGTGGAGGGGACTGGAGGGAGGAGAGGGGCACCGGGGTGGGGGGTGGCGGCGCAGAGGCTATTGGAGGGAGGAGAGGGGCGTCGGAGTGGGGAAGGGTGGCGGCGCGGAGGGGACTGGAGGGATGAGAGGGAAGCTGGGGTGGGGGAGGGTGGAGACGCAGAGGGGATGGAGGGAGGAGAGGGGCGCCGGGGTGGGGGAGGATGGCGATGCGAAGGGGACTGGAGGGAGGAGAGGGGCGCTAGGGTAGGGAAGGGTGGCGGCCAAGAGGAGACTAGAGGAAGGAAGGAGAGGGGCGCCGGGGTGGAGGTGGTGGCAGGAAAGGAGGCAGCAGGGGGAGGAGGGGCGCCAGGGGAAGGGAAGGAAGGGGACCGGGGAAGAAGGGGCGTCGAGGTGGGGGAGGGAGACGGCCAGGGAAGGAGAGGGCGTCGGGGTGGGGAGGGAGGCGGCCGGGGGAGGAGAGGCGTCGAGGTGGGGGAGGGGGCCGGGGGAGGAGGGGGCACTAGGGTGGGGAGGGAGGGGGCGAGGGGGAGGGGCGCTGGGGTGGGACTAGGAGGGGAGGGAGGGTGGCGACGGGGAGAGTGGAGAGCCGGAGAGATTCTGTGAGAGGGAGTGTGGAGTGGATGGAGTCACGGAGAGAGCGCGTTTGCTTGTGAGAGAGGGAGCCAACAGAGAGAGCGCGTGAGAGAGGGAGCCGACAGAGAGAGAATAAAGTTGGAGAGAGAGATGAGAGTTGGAACTGATGAGACGAGAGATTCTGAGAGAGAGCGTGGAGTGGAAAGATGCACCCAACGGTCAGAGAAGTAACGTTCGAGCACAATGTTCGGATCTTCGAGAAACGTTTAGAAGAGCAATGCCTATAAATTCACTTCTTTTCTCTCATTACTTCACAAGCATTCAATTTCTCATTTCTTCAACATCCCTCTATACTCCCCAAGTCCATATTTCTGTAACATCCCTCTACACTCCCTATTTATTTACCATCCATCCAATATGCTACCAAGAAGTCGGAGCACCAAGGAGCTCCCAAGCGGTATACAAAGGAGTCATAGCATGAAAACGGCGTTAGGGCGCCTTATTGTAAGCTCTCGTCATCGCTCCCCTAGTCCTCCTCCGGCTCTGACTCCTGTTGATGCTCGTCGGCTCTCACCAAGTATGGGAGACTACGGCAAGAATGATCGTCACATGGATGGTATGAAGGGTTACGAGGAGTACCAGGACGGTCCAAAGCCAACGGGGACTCCAGAATTCTCTCCCCATCCACGGACACCAACATTGGCGGGTTTGGACGAAGGGTGAATTACAGGAAGCACATGACCTGGAGGCAGAAAATCTGAGATGGTGAAATAGTAGAGATCGCAACTTGTAATTATTGCAATGCTAAATTAACTGCTTGTACAATTGTAGGGACAGGGTACTTGAACTGGCACTACAGTGCATGCTTACGCAAGATAGTGGCACAGGGCCGAGGCGGAGGAGGAGGAGTACAAATACAGCTAAATTTCGAGGTCGATGGCTCTGTAAGTACGTGGGTATATAACCCACTTTTTACCATGAGGAAATTGCTAGATATATTGTTTCAGAAGATTGACCGATTAGGATAGGTGAAAGTCACGCGTTTGAAAGAATGATTCAATGTGGCTTTTGCCCACAGTACCAATATGTTAGTAGGAAAATTACTACATCTTATATTTTATGAATGTATCAAAAGGAACTATTAGAGCTGACAGAACTATTTCAACAAGTTCAGTTTTTTTGTCATAATCTCAGATATTTTTTGGACATCATCATACCAGAGAAGTGCCTACCTTAGTGTTGTAGCCTATTATTTAGACGATAATTATAAGCTAAACAAGAGAGTCATACAATTTAAAGTAATAAATAAATCATACATGAGAGAGGCCATTACTGATCGTATACTACACGTACTTGATGATTTTAAGATGAATCTTGTTGTTCAAGACGGTATACAAGTAATTAGTGCATATTTAAACAGTATCTGTGATGCCATTTGTTACCACATAAGCTCCCCACAAGTGGTAGCCAGGTTTACGAAGTACTGCGCATCCAATGGAAAAGAGCCAAGAAAATTTGATCTTGACATGAAAGTGAGGTGGGACTCGACATATATCATGTTAAAGAAGATACAAGGGTATGAATATATTATATCCATTTTATCAATGATAACTCTCAAAATAATGAATTGGTAGTTACTAATTTAGATTGGCAGGTTACTAGTCGTTTTTGAGAGTTTTTGGGCTTGTTTGATATGGCTACGGCTTCTGTCTTTTGGCTGAAAATTTTGAATTTTAACTATTTACGACAAAGATTATGGAGAGAAAGATACTCGCTTGTAATTTTGGTTGATGCAGATGTTGGGCTTTTAACGTGTACTACAATTAATTTGTAGATCCCGTCTTGAGAAAATACTCCGTTTGAAAATTAGGTACTGTAGCAAAAGCCAAAAGCCGCTTTTAGAAGCCATTAAAGAACAGGTCTTTTAAGCCTTTTTATAAAGCAACAAAAGTTCTATCTGGTGTTTATTATCCTACCTCTTTCTTAATTATAGAATTTATTTGGTTAATTGTAGACAAAATTGCCAAATCTTGGGAGGATCCCCTTTTAGGCCATGTCATCGTAGTAATGGAGGAAAATTTTATTAAATATTTTTGTTCTATTTCACACTGTATTGCTTTGTTATCATTTTTATTCTACAAAAAAATTGGTAGATTTACAGATTGGCATAGAGGGAATAGGTGAATGTCTTGGCCTTGATTATTCGAAAGATTTCGCACATGCCAAAGAGGAGCTTTTTCGTATTTTCCGTATGTATCATGATAAGTTTGGTAGCAGAGGAAGATTGGAGGCATCACAGCAGATGCAACAAGGAAAGACAAGCTTGAAATCACAATTATGGAAGAAACTAAAGAGCAAGTCTACTTCTTTGTCCTCTCAGTCTCAGGCGGCCTCCAAGTGAAATTCTATCTCGGAGTTGAACCACTACTTGGAGCATGATTTTGTAAATATTCGGTCTGTTCTTTTTGGCTGAGACTTATGGCTTTTAGCTGTGGCTTGTGGCTTTTAGGCTATTCGTGTGAGAGATTACAGAGTAACAGAAATTCACGTGCGGTTTTTACCAATATAAATGAAGTCGGTATAGTATGTACTATAATTAAATAGTAGACCTCATCTTGAAAAGACACTCCGTTTGAAAGCTAGTTACTGTAAAAAAAAGCCAAACGCTAAAAAAGAATAGGCCCATTGATCCTAATCTTACTAGTGGAGGCAAGATAGACTTGCTCGAGTGGTGGAAGAACAACAAACGGATATTTCTTGTACTGTCACATTTCGCACGGGATGTTCTCCTGGTGCCGGTGTATACCGTCTCTTTGGAAGTGATGTTCAATACGGTAGGGAGAATAATCGAATAAAGGAAATCATCCCCTACACCCAGGATGGTGAAGGCAATCACATGCGCCAAAGACTAGAAATTAGCCAAAGAGCGGCAACAACATCAACTGGAGAATTCTGAAATCGTACAGGCATACACTAACTTCGAATGCATGAACGACCTAGACATTGATGAGTAGATACTGTGTACGCATGTTGTTATAGTTAGTATGTGCATATATTGTTATTGTACTCTTTTCCTTACTCGGGAACTCCACTCTAAGGTGTAATGTTTTTAACGAGGTAGTAATATTGTATTTTTAAAATATTAAGAAAATTTTATTTTTTTTCCAAAATATTTACATCATTGCGTGCCCATGTTTTTA
Organism: Dendrocalamus latiflorus; assembly: GCA_017311315.1. Taxonomy (NCBI): domain Eukaryota; kingdom Viridiplantae; phylum Streptophyta; class Magnoliopsida; order Poales; family Poaceae; genus Dendrocalamus; species Dendrocalamus latiflorus. Next base: position 5,521,009 of record CM029629.1, on the reverse strand, counting down.
TGAAACTAATTCAATTTCAGCTAGTTTTTAACAAGGCGGGTACGAGAGAAAGGAAGATGGTTACTATCGCTACCATCATCATCGCCGCCTTCGTCGTGCATAGTTACTTCGGGCTGGCACGTCACGAACGTCGGCACAGCGGGCTTTAGGCCGCGCTTGGGCCTGGTCAAAGGCGAGGCGGTGGTGGACATACTCTCAAGCAAGGACAATGATGGGCACCAGCTCCGTTGGCGAGGCAAACTCCTAGCCAACAGCAAACGACAATGGATCCAGAGAGGAAGAACGATGATAAAGGCTGAAAGAAGGCCGACGACGGTTGAGGAGGTTAGCATTGGTAAGGTTGCACAAGACCAGCGGGGACTGGATAAGGCCAGTAGTGATGGCAAGATGATTACTAAAGGGGCCAACAACTACTGAAAGGGCCAGATCTGAGCATGAGCTACTCCGCTTTGAATCCTCAATGACAATATTATCGCCTTCACCGCCGGTGGCCTCACATCACGGCCAGATCCAGTGACACCATCGCTGCAACAAGGCACCCCGAATTTGGAGACGAGGGTGACATCGAGCCCTCGTTGCACCGATGCTCCCTTGTCGCGCGTGCCCTCACCCACGACACGTCGCCCGAGCAGCAATAGGAAATCGACGACCTCGTGCTCCTCTTTGTCAGATCCAGCGCTGCCACACAAGGTCACAACAAGATCCGGCCAGACCTAGGGCCGCGAAATGCGATGGGCCCACTCGGCCACTGGCATGCTCACATCTGCACGTCGTGACGCCCGTGTCCTTGCTTGCCGTCGTGCTGCTCATCCCGTGCCCATGCGCCGCCAAGCCATGGTCATCACCAATCCAAAATCATCGGCAACCGATAGCCGCAAAGACGATTAGAGAAATTTGAGATATGAGAAGATGGAGAGGGCGGGGAAGGGAAAAGGGAAGGAGAAGCTGCAGCTAAGGGGCCTACCGCCGATGCCACGCCAGTGGCGAAGGGGATGCCAATGGAGGGGGCCTTTGATGGCGCGGGCTAAGTCACCCCTGAGTCATTGGTAGGAGCGGCTCAGGAGGCCCCGAGGGGATAGTGATTTTGATTTCCTTGAGTTTTAAAAAGAGACAACATTGTTAATGCTTCTGTAGTGGAAGGTTGCAAATCAACCCCTCCATATGCCGTATTTGTGTACTTTTTTTTACTTTTGGAAAGAAGCAGCTCTTGTTGGGGACCATTTGGTAAAAGACCATGTTCCGTTGCAGCCTGCAGGCTTGTTGCATTGCCAACCTCATGGCCACATGACACAGCAACTAGACGATTGATTGATCGGACTGATTGATTAGCCAGTGAGTTTATTAGGTTTTTGACGCATTGTGTGTGTGAAGTGACCGTGTGGATTTGAGATATGGCGACCGACGGGTGACGGGGGCGGCTGGCGTCCGGTGTGAGGTCGTGCATGCACGGGCGGCGCCGGCGGATTAATGCGGTTGAGACCAACGAAACCGACCGGCCGCGCTGCCCGGTCCAACCGGCAATCGCAGCCGTGCAACTAGTTGTAGTTGTAGTTTTGCATTGGGACAGTGATTTATGATTTCTAGTTGACTCGACATGACCGTCTATGGACTACGATTCTTTTTGGCTGAGTACCTGACTGAGTTGACAATCAACTTCAACCTTACATCTCTCAAAAAAGAATTCATCCTTGTTTCAAACATGTCGACTTCACAGGAAAATTTTCTATGGCAGATTTCTCAGTTCCAAACATAGCCTCTTTCAGCTTTGAAGGGCAGGGGTGAACTAGCTTAACAAATCATCTCTGCAATGAGATTTTTAGAGAGTTAGCGCTAGCTTTGTTGTTCAACATTATGATTGGTACACCTATAGCATACAAAACTAACTTTGCGACTATAATCAGTTCCAAAGCGACGACCACAAAAAAAATTTGAAGTCTTGTTGCCAATGTCGAACTATCAATCTCACCGCATTATCTTCGATCTTGTCAAAGCTTCTACTGTACCTGTCATGTCATCTTATGTCACGATCATGTCCGATCCATCAACGCAGTGTCCTAGAGCCTGTTCTTTTCCTCCGAAACTAGCGGTTTTTGGCATTTGCTATAGTACCTAACTTTTAAATAGAGTATTTTCTCAAGACGGGATCTACAAATTAATTGTAGTACATGTTAAAATCCTAACATCTGTATCAACAAAAATCGCAAACGAGTATCTCCCTCTCCATAATCTCTGTCGCAAACAGTTAAAATTCAAAAATTTCAGCCAAAAGTCATAAACTGCAGCCGAAAAAAACAGGCCCCTAGCTCGATGAAGCCCAGCGAGCACTGAACCGACCAGAAATAACCATGCACACACGGCCGGTTGCCACATCATGATCTTAACAGTAACACGGACACCGGCACCGAGTTCTTTCTCTCTTATACCTTATGGTTTACAGTTTTTTTAAATAAATAAATAAAACAATATTTTCATCATTATTTCAAAACGATTTATTGAAATAACTTTTTTAAAGTAGCATATCTGCTTATCAGTATTTAGTTCATTGGTCAAAAATTATAAAGCGCAACAGAAAAGAATCCACCTTCTCTCATCTGGCTGTGTGCAAACATTGCTCCCCTTTGGACTGATATTGGAGTAGATCATTCAAAGCTGGCTCATCGTTGCGTGCTTTGGTGTATTGGTGCATTGGCGTATCGGAAGGGACACGAAAAGGATAAAAAAAAATCATCGTGCACCATGCATGGGTTCGGTCATAGAATATGTCGGGCGTTGCTAGTGCTTAAAATGGCGCCCTGCCGGCTCTAAAGATGACGGTTGACTTGCAACAGATCTTTGCACTCGCACACCACCACCAAGCTTGGTTGGGAGGACTTTGTTCATTCGTGGAACTTAGGCTTACCTAAGAAATCATTCCTGATCAGCTGTCAGGTCATCAAGTGGAGGGTGCATGTGGCCAGACAGGCCAGTGGCATATACATGAGAGATTTTCTTTCCATTCATTTCGGTTTGAACTTCTAATTTTAAGTTTATTTTTTACTATTTATAAATTTTATCTTTTTCTAAACTTTTGACTTTTTTGAGCTTTTTTGCCGGTTCTTTTTTTCCCGTATTCGTTTGCGTTGTTCGTGATGAGCTAACATATTTTTCTATTTTTAAATTTAATTAGTCAAATAAGCCACATTCAGCTACAGTGTAATTTCAATCAGTTACAGTGCAATTTCAGCCATAAGCCATCATTTTTCAGCCCAACCGAGTAGGACCAAATGTTTCTTTCTGGAATGGAAGATAATTTGCCCTTTTTAATTGATAAGTATAAAAGGCCCCAATAGACCTAAAAATGTTGCCTTTGTATTGTGCTTCAAGTTTCCAAGAAAAAACCGAAGTTACTACACACGGCGTTGAAGTTGTCCATGCCAGAAGGGTTGGGCTAGAAACCAGTCTGAAGCAAGGCCGAAGCTAAAAGGTCTGTGCTTTTTAACTTCGGGGTATAGTTTTTGACTGTAGTTTATAACTTTTAAGTTATTTGTGAGAGAAAGTACGGAATAACAAAAACTCACATGTAGTTTTGACTGATATGAATAAAGTTGCTACAGTGTATATTATAATAATTTGTAGATCCTGTCTTGAAAAGAGACTCTATTTAAAAGCTAGTTACTGTAAAGAAACTAAAAAATAGTTTTTGGAAGTTGAAAAGAAGACACAAAAATGAGTGACTATGATTCAGGGGGGTCCTAGTTGGAAATTTGGGAGTGCTCATTCGCCAATAGCTAGATGGGTGTACGTAGTTTTCATCTCCCCTCGTATCAACCAGTTGTTCAGCCTCTTCATCTATCAGGAAAACCTGCGAACTACGCTACGCTAAGCCAGCGCAAGCGGACCATGGCATGCACCTGACCTGATGGTTGTTGCAACGTGGAACTCCCCAAATTTCCAGCGCGCACACGTCGTCTTTGCGCTTAAACGTTTCCATCGGATAAATATTCGGCGCCCGCTCGACAATCTCTTATCACTAGCCCGACGAGCGCCTCACCTCGCCGGGGCGCGCCCGGGAGGCGAGAGAGAGAGAGATGGCGTCGTTGGATCCCCTGCCGCCTGCGCCAAGGTCGGGGAAGCCCCCGCTGCCGTGGCGCGCGCGCCGGCTCGAGGGCGCCGTCTCCACCCTGCACTCCGCGTCCCTCCGCGGCGACGGCACCATCAACCGCTGTGGCGTGTCATCCCCTGACCACCCACGCCCCCGACGCCGCCAGCGTGTCATCCTCCGACCGCCTCCGCGTCCGCCTGTTAGTTCCAACGGCAGTAACCAGCTGCCGGTGGTCGTGTACTTCCACGGCGGCGGCTTCGTCTTCCACTCCGCGGCGTCGGTCCAGTACGACGCCCTGTGCCGCCGCCTCGCCTCGGCCGTCCCGGCCGTCGTCGCCTCCGTCGACTATTGGCTCGCGCCAGAGCACCGCTTCCCGGCCCCCTACGACGACGGCGAGGCGGCCCTCCGCTGGGCCCTCGGCGGCGCCGGGGGCGCCCTCCCGTCTCCCCCGCCGCCGTCTTCTGTTGATGTGAGCCCTGGATGAAACCGAAACACGGTAGATAGAAGATGAAAAACGCAACACAGTGGACACACTATGGGACAAATTTGAATCAAAACCACTTTTGACACTGTTTCGCATCGTATTTATAAAATAGTAGTATGACGACAGTATTGACAAAAATATCGTTTTTGTCGCCCGGCCACCGGCATTTGTAATTAGGTCGGCTGATTAGCCGGCCTAATTACCCACCTAATTTTTTCCATTTAGTGATTATTTGAATTTTTAAATATATCAAATGAGTTTAAAAAATTACAAAAATTTATATATAGCATCCTAACATAACGTTCCTCGCAGTGTAATTTTTGGAGAGTTTTTACATATAGCAAACAAGCTCTAAAAATTATAAAATTTTATGTAAAGTGTCATGATATAGTAATAGTTATTACGTAATTTTTTGGAAATTTTATGCGGTCCAAATTAGCCATGTTTGTTTGGATTAACTTAACAATGGATTTAACGAAAAAATTTCCATGCTTAAGTTAATCCGAACAAACGTGGCTAGTTTGGACTGCATAAAATTTTTTTAAAAATTATATAATAACTATTACTATATTGAAAGGTTTCACATAAAATTTCGTAATTTTTGGAGCTCGTTTGCTATATGTAAAAACTCGTAAAAAATAAAATTTATATGAATTTTTTAGCAATATCCGCTATGGATAAAATTTTGCAAAAATTACACTATGAAGAACATTGTGTTGGGATGCTGTACATAAATTTTCGTAATTTTTGAAGCTTATTTGATATATTTAAAAATTCAAACAAATACTAAACAAATAATTAGGCCGGCTAATTTTTTCGTTTGCTTGTTCATGTCATAACTTGGTATAGTCAATAAGATTCACCATTTCATCTTGAGTGCACCAAATCAACGTTCAATCAGTTGGAACTACAAAATGGTTACGGTTCACACTTCACAGCCAGTTAGCAACAGTAAATATTGCAAAGAAAAATGTTAGGTGAGATGTTTAACACTTACATAACAATATTCTATTCTCTTACATTCAAGGTAGCTCATATAATCATATTCTTACCAATTGTTATCAAGCTATTTTACTATGTGAGCCACTGGAGGCCAAGATACTCCCTCTGAAAAAAGGAACTTACGGAGAATCTTTGAAACATTTGCTGATATATCATATATGTGCTTTGTGCAAATTTATGGCTGTGTTTCAGTACATACTGTCTAGATTTTTCTTCGATTGAAGGCTTATTGTGGAGTACTTTTGAGATAAGTAACACATTAGAGGTCATGCTAATTTGCTTCATGTATAAAACTTGTGTAGAGCGCTTTGGTCCTGGGTTCAAATGAATTTGTTGTTTTCCCTATGCCTGACATTCTGCTGCACGCATAAATAATCCTGAGTTCTACGTTGTTCCAGCTTATTCAATTACCCTGCACATCTATGCCGGTTAGAACTTCTACACCTTTGGTATACTTCAGACCGAAATCAACAGATCCATTCACGTACCTCAAAATCTGTTTAACAGCTTGGATATGCGAGCTCATAGGTCTCTCTATGATCTGGTCGGGTATGAGTTAGATATCTCAAGCAGCCAATTATTCTCCTGTACTCAGTTGCATTCACAGGTTCGAATTCTCGAATTATCTCATCATCTGGTGCTTGAAGCCGCTAATCATTGATGCACTTGTGCTTGTCACGATCAGATCATCAAAGTAAACACCAACTACAAGAGTTTTGGCTCCCTTAATTCTCTTGTAAACAGCCTGCTCATATAGGCATTTTTCGAAGCCAAGACTAACAAGACTTTTGTCCAACCGGATGTTTCATGCCCTGGGTACTTGGTGCAACCCCATACAATGCTTTGGAGAGCTTGTACACCTTGTTATCTTGGTTCTTTATTGTGAATCCTTCCAGTTGTAAGACGTACACTTCCTCTTGAATATTTCTGTTCAGGATGGCTGACTTGACGTCAAGATAGTGCAAAATTTTCTTCATAGTCAATATTTTATTGATGCACATAGCCCTTTGCAACGAGTATTGCCTTGTGCTTGATAACACTACCCTCAGGATCCTTCTCCAACTTGTAAACCCACTTCAAGCCTATGGGTTTTTGGCGGGGTGACAAATCTGTTAGCACCCAGGTCTTGTTCTTCTCCATGGCATCAAGCTCACACTTCATTACTTATTTCCACTCCTTATCACTCGTTGCTTCTCCGAAAGAAGTCGGCTCTTCTGCAGCAGCGAGAAGGTACAACTCCTCCAAGGGAATCACCACTTCTTTTTCCTCGGTGTATATGTCGCTAAGATCATGAAAGCGTCAATGGATGAGCTGGAGCCGCTCCTAAGCATGGCTGCCGATGTTGGCGGCGGTGATGCTGTTGGCCAAGGGATGCAGCAGGGCGGTGATGCTGCGTGCGTTGCGCCATGTGACCCATCAGTGATTGCGTTCGCCGCCCCATGTGACGCAGGAGAGGTGGGCGCGCTCGCCCCGCCCCCGCTCGTCGCGCTCGCTCCCCCCGGTAGTGGTGTCGCCGTGGGAAGCGGCACAGCATTTTCCTCCTCGATTGTAAAGCCGAGCACGACAGCACACTTGGCCCTTCTTCCCATACCACGGGCTCAAAATGGCCTAACATAGCTGCTTGTGCTCTCGATTCCTAGTTCAATGGCGATAGCTCCTATGTGACGTGAGCTACTCTCCTCCCTATCTCTCATCTTCTTCCTCTACTTTCTCCCGTCACTAGGGGGCATGGATGGCATCTGCGGCAAGGATTGGGGAACAGATGGCTACCAATTTGTTGCATTTATTCACATGTTATTGAGAATATAAGATGTACGTACGAATTTGTTGGGTTTCTTGAGCATTGTTAGCTGGGTTTTAAGATGCACCATAGTAACTAGCAATGGAACACTAAATTCTCAAAAGTTAGGATCCGAGGAAGGAATCCAACTATGAATTGTGCAGCGACGTGAAGAAAAAAAAAGGTCTGGTTCCCAGTGATCTGCAGTACGTTGAGCAGGAGAGGACTGATTGCTTTGCACAATGTGAAGCGTGTGAACGAGTTTTTCTTTTGTGTCGAAAATTACTAGGCAATGGATGGAAGCCGGAGATAACGCAATGAATTGCAGGATGGTCCAACCACGTATCGTGGTGCACTGTCTGAATGCCCGCGATCTGCATGGGCTGAGCCACTCCTCTCTGCCGGATATTGATCTGAAGAATCGCACGCTCCACAGCACCATGGCGTACAAACGACGAGTTCCGGCCGGCCGCCGCGACGCCGAACCACGCACCACGGCGTTGTCCGACGTCCACCGCCAGCTCCGTCGTCGTATCATCGCCCGGCCCACGACGGTGCCGATGCCGTCTCGACAGGGATCACCCCGGCTGCCGGAACGCGCGCCGTGTCTCGGCCGCGCGTCACGTCCCCCACGACTGACCGAGCGCACACGCCACGTACTCATGTATGCAGCGCACACATTGGGCTTATTTTTTACGGCTGCGGTTTATGATTTTTGACTGAAATTTTTGAATTTTAACTATTTACGGCAAATATTATGGAGAGAGATATTTGTTTATGATTTTAGCTGGTATAGATGTTGGACTTTTAATATGTATTATAATTAATTTGTAGACCATGCCTTGAGAAAATACTTAGTTTAAAAGTTAGATACTATAGTAAAAACTAAAAGCCGCTAACTTTGGTCAAAAAGAACAGGCTCATTGTTGTGTCCGTCCGTGGCTGCAGTAGCCCGTGGATATGCTGCTTCTCTTTGAATCTTCGTCGTAGCATCAGAGCTTCTTTGCCATGCATTCTGATGGTGGGCAACAACAGGAGAGACTCACTTATCACTGAACATACAATTGTGGACATGGAGATTAACTCAGTCTGTACTACTTAAATTATTCCCAAACTATGTCCTAGATTGCTGTTGGGTGATCTTTCTTCTGTTCACGCATTGTGGTCCAGGCACATTAGGATATGTAGGGCATGCAAAATCTCTCTATCTATCTGTCGTAGGGCATCAATTTCTGGCCACAGTGGCTTGCAGCATCAAACACCAGAAAAGAGGGCAACATTTTTTTCCTTTCCCTACGAGAGTACAGCTTTACGCTTCCAAAAGAGAGAAGACAGAATTTTATATGAAGCCTCATACTCATTCTAATTAAGCTACTAGTCTTTTGCCGAAGGATTATGATTTCGTTTATGCTTTCCGCCTGTACCAGGCTGGGAGTTGATTACGCTGAAGCATGAATAATGGACATGGGTTCTTGTTCCCGGGAGGAAGCATTTGCATTGCCTCTCCACTCCTGACTGCCTGATTGATTGGTTGTTTGTTTATAGATATCTGATCCACCAGACAAATAAATCTGGCCAACCACAACACATTGCGCAAACATGCACTTTAAAGTATTTACTCATAGGCAAATCTCTTCTTCGTACACAAGACCAAAAGGAAGGGTTCATAGTTCATGCATCCAATTCCATCGATCCCATCACACACCGTAGCAGTGTAGCACACATCAGTCATCAGGCCACCACTCACTAATTATTCAGAACATACTGCACGATTTCTTTAGAACTTATTAGCTGAGAACTGACGAGCTGATCTATGTACGTACTCATCGTGGATGCTTTTGGATTTCTGTACTGCTACTACGGCCCTGTTCTTTTCAGCTTCTAAAAGCTGATTTTCGGCTTTTCTACGATAACTAACTTTTAAATGGAGTATTTTTTCAAGATAGGGTCTACTAGTTAATTGTAGTACATACTTTATTGACTTCATTTATATCGGCAAAAATCGCACGTGAGTTTCTGTTACTCTGTAATCTCTTGTACAAACAACCCAAAAATCACAAACTACAGCCAAAAGCCATAAGCCGCAGCCAAAAAAAACAGGCCACATCTCTTCGGAAGATCACATGCCAATGCTTCATGTTCGAGATCACCTTTCAGAGTAGTCAACTTGCTCCATCTAAATATACTAATACTCAGTGACAGATCTAGAATTTTTTATATAGATATTCATTAATATAAAATACTGTTTAATGGAAAAGTAGATGTCCATATTAGAAAAAAAATCAAAATATAAATTATTTGTAGTAAAGACAACATCTTAAATAATTTTAAAAAATTATAAAATAATTAAGAAAAAATTGTTGAATTGGGAATATGAGATTTTGAACCTAAAAAGATCGATGTATTTATGTTATTATCGACGTGCGCGGCCTGCCTTGCTGACCTCAGTGGCCCAACCATCGCCACACGCTCCCTCGTGGGACCCAGTTGTAGGCGACCTAGCTAGAACCGATCTAGCTAAGCCAACTTGGCACTCACCACCGCCCGTTTGCTACCTTAAATTTAAATTTTGTACAAAACTTAGTTTTAACCAAAAGAATTTCGAACTATCTATTCACCCACTCCCTCTAGTCAACCTTCTTAAAACTTCAGCTGAGTTATAGTTTTTGTAGACGAATTAGGGAGGGAGAGGTGTGGGAGTAGGTTGAAATTCCTTAGAGGTATAAATATAAAATATTTGTACCAATTATCAATATATATGTTAAATATACCTACTAAATATAGGATATTTCAACAAAAAAATTAGGTATTCAACTGAACACCTATGAATTTCTCTGGATCCACCCCTGCTAATACTATACTATATTCTCATTATCATTTATCACAAACACGAAGAAAAGATAAACTAGGCACCAAGAACATCACAACTCAACTCCTAGATAAACAAAAAGGCATGAGCATAAAGAACATCACAACTCAACTCCTAAATAAACAGAAAGGCATGAGCATAAACAAGACGAAGACGACACACACACAAAAAAGAGAGGGTTTCTTTAACACAGGCCATGAGTGAGTGACCACACCGCGCGCACACTGATTGCTCTGTCCATGACATCGCCATCACATGACGCTGCACCCGGCGTTGGGATCCTCGCAGCACGGCTGCTGCTGCTGCTGGTAGTACGGGTGCCGGTTGCCGTAGTACCACCCCTGCTGGTCGTACACCGGCACGCCGTAGTACCCCCCGGCCTGTGCGGGCTTGCCGCACGAGCCGCACCGGCACCCGCCGCCGTAGTACGACTGCTGGTTGCACGCCGGGTTGTAGCTGTAGCAGGACACCGGCCCCGCCGGCGACGGCCAGATGGACGGGACGGCCACGCCCTGTGCCGCCGCCACCGGCGGCACCATCATCGGGGGCGCTATCGGCTCGCCACGCGGCGGCTCGGGGCCCTTCTTGGCCACCATCATCTTTTCAAGGAGCGGACCGAGGTCGGCGTTGTAATTGCCGGGCGGCATTGCCTTGCCGGGCTTCGCGTCCGCGGCTGGCGCGTCGTCGAACTCGAACTTGACCTTCTTCTCCGGCTTCGCTTCCTTGGCCTTCTCCTTCTCCGGCTTCGCGGCGGCCTTGTCTGCCTTGGCCTCCTTCCCCGGCTTGCCGCCGTCCTTCTTCTCCGGCTTGCCGGCCTCCTTCTCGGCCGGTTTCGCCGCCTTCGGCTTATCGCCGTCCTTGTCTTTGGACTCCTTTTCCTTGCCCTTGATCTGCATCTCCTTGATGACCCGGCCGGCCTCGCAGCAGAGCTTCCTGCAGACCTTCTCGGCGTCGAACGGCCCGGAAACCGTCACGGCATTGCTTTTCTCGTCGAAGGAGATGGTCTTGATGTTCGCCTTGTCTGTACAAAGCCAATCAGTCATGCAAGGTCGTCGTCAACTTGAAGTTACAAGTTTGTCACTCCACTACAGTGCAGGACTGCATGTACTATTGCACCATATCTTAACGAGGTTGTCACAGTAACATCCGCTGACATGTGGGCCCGACCAGGGGGGAATGGTAACGCTAGAGGAGTGGGCCCACATGTCAGTTGGTGATTGGTGATGAGAGTGGGTGAGTGATGATATATACGGTTACCACAATACTGTACTGTACCTTGGATCTTGCAAAGAACCGTTCTGATCTTCTTGTAGCATCGCTCGCATTCAAGGTCAACTTTGAGGATAACCGTGGAGATCTGCGATGAGATCGGGGGGATTAAATGATGGTAAACGCCGTACTATTACATGTAGATCGGAGGGATTAAATAATGGTAAACGCAGTACTATTACAATAGGTTTAATACCCCGATTCACTTCACATTTCTTAATAAGGAGTCTACTGTACCTAATAGAATGAGCTAGCTCCTCTAAAAAAAGAAGAATTATACCCAATTCTTCAACCACTGCGTTTAAAAGAAGATTTAATATTCTACTTAATGTTGGCTACTAATGGAATAATGGAGAAGGGGATGTCTTTCTCCCTGGAGAAAACGTTTCTGGAAAAATCGGCGGACGAACTTGAACTAGGAGGATTTAGGAACGTGAAAGAAACATTTCTGAAAAATTCGGTGAGTCATTATGTGAAAGAAAAGAAGTTGTGGTCAGAGATATTTGCTTGCTAGGCACTTCATTCGTCATACTTGTGGCTTGAGTGCTTGGCACTTTATTCAGCAATGCAAGTTTAGACAAAAGCGTCTTTCGTCAAGCTATCAGTCTGTAACAAACCTGTGTAAGCTTCTCTATCATCAAACATGACACTTGTTTCTAAAAATAAAATGTTTCCTTTCCCAAAGGAAAATAAACTTTTCTTCTTTTTCAACTCTATTCTGACCATAAATCCAACTGAAGAGGACCTGATACTGAAGGAAGGAAGGGCTGATACTGAAAAGAAAACATAGATCAACACCACTGAAGAGGACCTGCACAATTACTCTCCAACAAGACACGAACATTTCTTCTACCAACACCATACAGAACATAAGATCAGCGCATGAAAGATCAAGAACGCGCATGCGGCAAATCGAGAAGAAAACAAGAAGCAGCAGGCATCATGACTGATCGGGGTTCTGACCTTGTCTGCCATATGAATGGCGGTTGGGGCTTCGTCACCTTTGCAGTCTGGACTCCGCAGAGGTGGCCGAGAGGGAGGGAGAGGAGGAAGAAAGGGATACGATACAATGAAGAGAAGAGGGGGTGGTGGGTGCGGCGTTTTAAACCTGATGATCTCTCGCACACAGCCGCACGCACAGTATCATCGCTAACCTTTTGACCCTTATTAGCTGTGTAGCATGTGCAAGTATTAGTCAGTCGGTGGACCCTCTGCGTCCGACATACACGTTTAGTTCACAGGAAATCAGACTACTACCATTCGACTCTAGAATCAAAAAGTGAAATGGGAATATATTACTCCTATCTGTAGAAGTGATGAACACGTTCCCCAGAGTCAAAATGGAAAAAGAAAGAGAAAAATGGAGCATACAATTCAATAGAGCTGAAAAGGAGGAGAAAAGGTAAAAGCTACAAGAAGTTTCGTACTCTGTTTTAAAATAAAAGGAAAGGAGATGCATACTATTTGCTAGTAATGCCAGCTCCAAACAATGACGACTTCTAGCTTCTGATTTCTAAAAGACAAAAACTATTTGAAATATATTGACTTCTTAATGTGGTTTTCTCTCTCGTTTTTTTATTATTCGTGAAGATATAACAGCGTTTTTTTTATTTATTTCTTTTTAATTAAATACTTTAGAGAAAAAGCTAACCATCGCTGCTACGGTGTCGTTCTAGCCGAAAGACAAAATCCAAAGCACTTGAGGTAACGTTGGCAGCGGTGATGTGTGCTAGTCCCTGTTGTTTTTGTATCTGTTCCATGTGTGCAATGCATACAGCCAGGGCAGGCAGGCCGCCACCGAAATTGACACCTCACTTTGGCGCCGTCCGAGTTGGACTTTTGATGGGGCTTTGCCATGGGAGGTAGCGACCAGCACACAGGAAACGAAGGCGCAGCAGCAGCGACGCGCTCCTGCAGCCACGGCAGCTCTGAGCGGCCTGTCGAAATGGCGACAAAATGACAGTACATGGATCTGACTTGGAGAGCAACATTTCAGAGAAAGAAAGCTTAGGGGCGTCACGTACTTCGCCGGACTCTGTTTGTGCTTTGAGCTCCAGTGCTCTACTGCTCTACACCAACAGAACAGATCATACGGATACACGTTCCCGCTTCACGTTTCTAGTTCTTGATCCGTTGATCCGAAGAGTCTTCGTTTCCCACTGCGTTGGTTAAGTTCTGCTCATAATGTCGGTAACAGGACTTACAGGAGGAAAGCGATTAGGCAAACGTGGTCGGATTAGGCCACCAGCGGGGAAAAAGTAATACTGCTAAGTTTATAATACATTAGTAGCGCCTTTTGATTCGTAGGCATAGCAATCTGGAACAGGGAAAAGGCCTTTTTTCGCCGGTGTCACACAGCTCATCAGCCATTCGTCGCATCGGCGAACCTTCCTATGTCTTGCTAGCTTTAAGCGAGGTGGGCAGAACTCGCAGCTTCCTCCGCCGATCTGCTCTGTTTCCCCTCACATGAAGAATCTCGAGCAATCATAAGCCGAAACGCGGAGCGAAGGTACGAGAGGAACATTGTCACTTGTCGCCGGCGTGCGAGAAAACAACGTTGTGCCGTGCGGGCGGCGGTGCATTCCGACGCAAATAGCGGCACACACGTCGCGTCGAGCCGAGCCTGACGCGTTAGTAAAATCGACCGTGAAACGGGAGTAAACTCACGGCGCAGACGACAGAACGCTAAGCTGGCTGTTCGTGTAGAGATATGGGAGCGGGGCAACGGGCATGGCTGCGTGCCACTGTCAGAGCAACTCCAGCAGTAGCCCTCAAAACAGAGTCCATACTTTTTATTTGAGAGCTTCTCTACTTTTAACAGCTCTGTTTTTCGGGCTACACTCTAGCAGGAGCCCTCAAAACAGGACCTTCAAATTCATTCTTAGAGGGGATGACACATAGGACCCACTCCTGGGGGCCTCTACTTTTGAGGGCCGAAGGGCAAAAAACTCACTCCAGTAAGACCCCTACTTAAGCCCTCAAAAGTAGGGGCTCCCTCTAGACCCCCAGGAATGAGGGCTCGAGGGGGAGATTTGAGGGCCCCCTACTTTTGAGGGCTCAAGTAGGGGTCCTACTGGAGTGAGTTTTTTGCCTCTCGGCCCTCAAAAGTAGAATGGGGGCTCAAGTAGAGGCCCTGCTGGAGTTGCTCTCACGCGGCCGTGCCAACTGCCAACCATATCATATGGTTTATAATTTTTCATGAACAAATAAACAAAATGGCTTTTTCACTGTTGTTTTGAGGAGGTACAGCTTCTCCACTGCTATTTTGAAGAGATTTATCAGCACAATCTTTTTAAAATAATTTATCAGTATTCAGTTCGTTTGTATAAACACTCGCGCTAAAACTATCGGCTGCAGTTTTAAACCGTCAGTTGAAGCCAAAAAAGAACTGACAAAGTAATAGAACTGTGAGGAATATGGACCAGATGTGCGCATCAGGTCTTAACGAGAGAGCATCGAAGCATATACAGAAATGAATCTGACTGATAAGTGTGTTGCAGAGACAGAGAGTTGCCAAGGATGCTTCAACCACTCGTACTACCATCGCGAAAATGCTGATGAAACAGGATTGAACCTTAATATAATAATAGGGAGTAGGGACTGGGTTGCATTCCTTGGTAGGCTTGGCACTATGTAGCAGACTAGCAGTTCATATATCTGGCCCTTTGTTACTTAATACTTTAGCTATGTACGTCAGTCATCAGCTCAAGGCTCTTGAATCGAATCCAATAAATTATGTGGGCTTTTTTTTGGCTGTAATTTATAGTTTTTAGCTTAAACTTTTTGAATTCTAGTTATTCATGAGAGAGATATTTACTTACGATTTTTACCGATATAGATAAAGTTGAGACAATGGTTGTGATCAAAATGGCTGAAAAGCCCGTGGCTTATGGCTGAAAACACTGTAGCTGGCTGAAAAAAGCACTGTAGCTGACAGAGGCTTATTTACCATAATTAAATTTAAAAAAATTTAAAAATAGAAAAAACATATTAGCCCATCACGTAAAATGTAAACAAATACGAGGAAAAAAAGAACCGGTAAAAAAACTAAAAAAAAACAAAAGTTCAGAAAAAGACGAAATATATGAATAGTGCAAAAATAAGTTGAAGCCAAAAGCTCAAGCCATTTTGATCACAACCAATATCTATTACAATCGACTTATAGATCCTATTTTAAAAAGCACTCTATTTATAAACTAATTAAGGTAGCAAACAAAGCCATAAATCCTGCCGAACCCACTAACGGCGAAGCTTTTTTTTAATTTTGAGAGATGTTTTTGCTTAGTTGAAAGTTGAACCAGTAAGAGCATCTCCAACAATCCCCTTAAAAACCCACCCCAAAAGACACCTTTTAGGGGCAGCCCAAAAAATTTGTTAACCTATTTTAGTCCTCTCCTCCAACAGCTCCCCTAAATATTGGAGCGAGGATAGGGGATCCCTGAAAGTTCCCGGTTTCTACCTAAGTTTTGGGAAAGTTTTGGGGGGGAATAGAAATAGGGGGTGTTTAGGGGAGTTGTTGGAGAAGACTTTTTACACAATTTCCCAATAATTTGATTTAGGGAGAGATTTAGGGGGATTGTTGGAGATGCTTTAAGAGGGTACCAACGTCCACTTCCATGTGCCCCGGCCGACTCACCCACCCCAGCTCGCATCCCATTCCCACGTAGCAGCCCACCTGCACGGTTGCACTTGAATCATGCCATGCCAAGCAAAATTTGTCAAACCATTCTGCCTCAACCCCAGCCGACCGCCAAAACCATCCTCGTGGAACAGGTCGCGACTCCGTCAGTCCACCCTCGGTCTCTCTCCCCTCTTCTCCAAACCAAGGAGAGTGCCAAAATTATGCATTATTGGCGCTAACCCTAACGGGAACAGAAGCTGTATTTTTGGATAGTGGTGGAGCCAGGATTTGGTTACACACCGGGCTCAGTGGTGGAATGATCTAAGTTATCTGAGCTGGAGCATGAAAATATTACCTAGACTGGACAAAATTTATCCGGACTTTACACTAGATATTTTCCACACCTTAGACTGAAGTCTATCCTGTCCGGGTTGTGGCTCCGCATGTTTAGCAAAAACCATGAAAAATCTTTGAAAAACACCAAAAGTCCGCTGTAGGCTCTTATTGGGCCAACCTCACTCGGAGCTGGGCCGAAGCCCAGGTTACTGCGGGCCCATGCAAGCCCAGCCTGATGCTGCTACAGTACCCTGCCCCTCAGCACGGTGCCGAGGAGGGTGACACGTGGCAGTCCAGGTCAGCGTGGCCCCCGTGCTATCCCCGTGGATCCCGAGCCTTCGTCCGAAGAACTCTACCTCAAATTCCTTGGAGATGAATTCAGTCGAAAATTTGAAGCCTTCCACATGTCTGTCATACAGACTATACACAATTTTTGTAAGATTCTACTTCTGCATTATCTTATTGTGTGATTAATCTTGCTTATAATTGCGATGATTTATTTTACAGATCGTCCGACAACACTAGTTTCTCAACAACATGGCTACCGTAGTTTCGGAAACCCTCGTCTTATTCCTCTTTCCTCCGATTCAAGAGGCACTGATCCTGGATCTCACAAGTTTTCACTTCAAGGCCTCCTTGCTAGCGGAGGCACACTCGGTCCCACGCGACCAAGCAGCTGGCCATCAAGGACAGCTTGGAGAATGATGAGCAGAATGCAAAAAACAAATGTGGTCTGCAAATGTCACTGGAGAACAAATGTTGGGGCAAATAAATCTGTAGGACTCATAATACTTCTGCATCGGGTGTGATTCACTGTAAAAAAAAAGGCCACGGACTTCTAGTCTATGGCCTCATGAAGTGTGACTGACCCTTTGTGCGTTTTCGCACGCGTCTGCGTTGTCTTGGCTTTAAGTTTTGTACTTATCCATGTTTGAATTTCTATTATTTTCTACGTTCTAATACTAAAACTGGAAGAAACAGCAATTTATTCCAAGAAAAACTATAAACTCATTCATCAGCTCACCGTTGTTTTTGAGAGTTTTTTCATTTAATCTTTTTTAAAAAACTATTTTATTAATGACTCTTTCTTAACTTTATTTCTAAATCTTATCAGTTTAGTTATGCCATCACCCGTAACATGTAACATGGTATTTACATGCTAGTATGCCCCGTGTGACAAGAGAGTGCCACACAAGATGACAAGAGACTACCACAGCTAACATAGCATGGTTTTGCCATGTTAGTATTTTTCTGATCCAGTAGCCAGTCACTGCACCAGGAGAGGCACGAAATTGCAAATGGACCTAGCACGCACGACACCTTTATAAGCCTGCCTATCATCTACTATGGGCCTACTTTTTTGGCTACGGCTTGTGACTTTTGGGCCGTTTGTATGAGAGATTACAGAGTAACAGAAACTCACGTGCGGTTTTTGCCGATATAAATGAAGTCAATAAAGTATGTACTATAATTAACTAGTAGATCATATCTTGAAAAATACTCCGTTTAAAAGTTAGTTACTGTAGAAAAGCCCAAAAACGATTTTTAGAAGCTGAAAAGAACAGAGCCTGTATTTATCCAAAGGGTACTGTGTTGTGGGGAGCTATCATAGTACAGGGGCGTAGTAGGAGCCATGTGTCGTCCACGAGTTCTTTAGTGCTTGGCAACGGAACAATATTTACAATTTCATGTTACATGAGACTAATTTTTAAATTAAGCTAACATGATGAGACCAAATAAAAAACACGAATGTAGTAAAACCATGCCATGTCGTGTGGCGGTCGTGCGTGCCACTCTTTCCACATCGGGTATACACGCTGAATATAATAGCGTGGTAGCATGGGGCTGTGCTCATTCTGGCTGCGAGCTGTCGGCTTTTTTTACACTGTGCGACACTATTCTAGGTTATTTTTTGCACTGTAGATGATGTTAGTTTTTCAGCGTAAATAATTTTTTAAAAAATAAATTAAAAAGTTATATCATCTCAACAATGAAAAAATAAAGACAAAAAACCCTTAAAAGCAAAAAAAAGTCAGAAAAACGAAATTAAAAAGCTAAACACTGAAGCTAACTTAGCAGGGTACGATAGTGGCGTGGCTAAAAAAAGTCAGACTTAAAAATAAAGTTAAGGAGGAATGATTAATAAAGTATTTTTTTGAAAAAAAAGTAATGAGAAAATTTCTATTTTTGACTTTGTTCCGTCGATTTTTACGAGACGAAACCTGCAGGACTTTTTACTGCGCCACCAACCATCTCTCCTACCTAGGCTCCCTCGCCGCAAGACCAAACGAGAGGGAGGGAAACACAGTAGATCCCTTCTCAAGGCTTCATCCCCTCTCCTCGCCCTCCCCACCTGCCCGCCTCCCTCCCACCTGCTCTCTCCTCTCGCGTCCTCCTCTCCTCGCCTTATTGGAGAGGGAGGCGTGCGCCCAGGTGCCCAGAGAGATCTCTCGTCTGCTCCTTCCGTTCGCCCGTCCTGCTGCTAGTTTCCAAGAACGCCGCCGCCGCCACCGCCTCTTCTTGGAGTAATTTTTGAAAGTTTTTCTTTGGCGCAAATCAGCCCAAGAACCCGCTTGGTGCTGCCTTTGGCTCCATGGAGGGCTTCTTGCTCAGCCTGAACCCCTTCCGGTTCAAGCCGATTTGGCCAGCAAGGACTGCCCCCCAAATCCCTCTGAAGCCCTAGAAATCCTCCTCCTGTCCGGGGATTGAAAGAAATCCCCGGCCACCGTTCCCCAACCCTTCGTTTTCTTGGTTTATCTGAAGCTTCCCGTGCAATTCTTGTGATCCCCGGGGTTTCTGAGAGACCCGCTTCCCTCCCCCCCCCCCCCCCCCCCCCCAGAACCCTAAAGCCATGTTCTTTTTTCCAAGAATCCCCTCAAAGGACATGAGATTGTTGCGAAACGCCCCTTCTTTTGTGTAGTGCTCCGGGCTGGGCGTCCTTGGTGGTGGTGCTGCAAGGATGGCGAGGGAGGACGGCCCGGAGTTCGTGAGGTGGAGGGAGGAGTTCGTGTCACAGGAGAGGGGCAGCCGCGTCGTGCATTACTACCTGGAGGACGCGGAGGGCGCGTCGCACCTCGCCGTTGTGGGCACAGAGCGGAGCCTGCGCCACATGCTCTATGTCGTGTCAGAGGACTTCCGCGGGGCGCAGGGATGCGGTGGTGTTGACGGTGGGCCGGGGGTGTTCGCGCGCAAGTGGCGGTCACGCCGTGAGGTGGTGGATTGGCTCGCATCCTTCCTTCCGGCGAAGATCCTCGCCTCAAGTAATTCTCACCTCTTCTGTTTTTAGCGCTCAATACTTGCATTCGGCTGACACTAAGTATACCATCCGTTATTTTTTTAAAAAAATATTTGATTTTGAACATGTTTTACTATGTAGTGTCTTCGAAACCTACGGATGTTTTGGAGTAAGTTCATCTTAGGCACTTAGCCATGAACGTAGCTTAGCAGAAGTATTTTGAATTTCTTGAAAATTCTGTCTAGATAGCTTACCACATCCGTCCTTAGTATAGAAGCATGTTCGCCACAGACACAACTCGACAAGTTCAATATCAGACTAAAATGTTAGTTGAGCGACTTAAATGGCACAGCAAAACAACGTTCAGGGGCCTATGTCCAATTTTTACCACAAATTAAATATGGTGACATTCATATATACTACCTAGCAGCATTCGTCAGCACATATATTTGGATGTCATGCCTTGTTGCTGTTTTGACCTATGTATTTTATCTATCGGGTGACTGTGGTAATATGGCTTGTTATGCACTTCACAAACACTGCTTTCCACCATTTTACAACTGGGAGTGAGAAGTGGCTATCGAGATTTTGTACCATAGGTCTCCTCTTTATTTGTACATAAATTGTACCAGACACCTGGAACAGCTTTTAAACAACACTGAGAGTTAAATGTGGTAAACTCATCTAATTTAAATCTTCTTTTCAGGAACGTAGAACAAAAGCATAGACCATTGGGGGTTAGATCCAGACTTTCCAGACCAGTCATTAAAAGAATTCTTCATACTAGTTACGATTCAGTTGACAGTTATACCCCATCAAATATCTTTATTCATTTACTGCAAAAGATATAAATCACCAATGCTTGCTATCAACCAGTATCTCACTTGCTAGTGTGATATAATCCACCAATGCTTGCTATCAACCATTATCTCACTTGCCACCAATGCTTGCTATCAACCATTATCTCACCTGCCACCAATGCTTGCTATCAACCATTATCTCATTTGCTAGTGTGATATAAACGACCAATACTTGCTATCAACTATTATCTTGCTAGCGATACCAGCGAAGATGGGTTGGATAAAATTAATTATGTGTCCTTCCCCCATCCTAATATGAAAAATGCCATATTGTTAGACAGGTGTTAGACAGGCATGTGTATGGCCGTTGGGCTCATGTGCCCATGTGCCTTTAGTCTTTTTCTGTTAGGGTTTCCAGGCTTCCTGTTAGGGTTCCCAGGTTGATCCCTCAGTCTGTTAGACCTAACCCTAGACTTCCTTGCCTTTATATACACCATGTACTGCTGGTTGTTTCAATCAATAAATCAATACACTCTGTTCTCCTACATGGTATCAGATATTCCCTTCCGCTCTTAACCTTCTTACTCCTCTGTTCCTGTCTCCCCGCCGCCATGTCCGGGGAACTCCCGCCGCCAGCCCCCTCCTTCCCTGCTGCCGCTATCCTCTCCTCCGATGCCGCCGCCTGAGCTGAGGAGACCGCCGCCAGGGTTGAAGTCGCTCCCGTCCACCCCGTCGCGCGCCCCGCTGCCGCCACCAAATCCCGTGCCGCCGCTCTCGCGCGGGCGGAGGCGGCCGAGCGCGAGGCTGCCGCTGCCGCCCAAGCACGCGATGCGGCTGCTGAACGCAAGCGCGCTGCCCTAGCGCACGCCGCTCGCGAACGCGCCGCCGCCGCTGAAGACGTCGACGCCGAGTCTGTGGACGACGCCCCCTCCCCTCTCCACGACGCCCTCCTCCTTCACGAAGCTGCTGCCATCGCCAACATTCATGCCCAGGCGGTCGGCGTGCAGAGCATCCGCGCTTTGGTCCCTCTTACCCTTGACCTGAACTCCGGCTTCTACACCCGATGGCGCGAGCTCTTCCTTCTCGCCCTCGGGAAGTACTCCCTCGAGGACCATGTCCTCGCCGACGACTCCCATCCCGCCCTTCCCGACTGGGTCCGCATGGACTGCGTCGTCAAATTGTGGCTTCTCGGCACCCTCTCCTCCGACCTCGTCGAAGTCGTGCTGGAACGCCGCGTCACCTGGCTCGCCGTCGAGACGCAGTTTCTCGGCAACAGGGAGTCACGCGCTCTCTACCTCGACGCCGAGTTCCGGCACTTCGCCCAAGGGGATCTCTCCATCACCGACTACTGCCGTCGCCTCAAGTCCATGGCCGATGCTCTTGCCGATCTCGGAGAGGTCGTCGCCGACCGCACTCTCGTCCTCAACCTCATCCGCGGCCTCAACGAAAACTTCACCGCCATCGGCCTTCACCTCCAACGGAGTCGGCCGTTTCCCTCCTTCCTCGAGGCGCGTGCAGATCTGCTCCTGGAGGAACTCAACATGGCAAACCGTAAGTCCACCTCCGGCTATGCCGTGTTTCTTGGAGATAACCTGATTCCGTGTTTCTTGGAGATAACCTGATTTCCTGGTCCTCCAAGCGTCAGAACATAGTTTCACGTTCCAGCGCAGAGGCTGAGTACCGCGGTGTGGCCAATGCTGTTGCCGAGGCCTCCTGGCTACGCCAACTTCCGGTGGAGCTGCACACTCCACCTCAGCAGACTACCTTGGTGTATTGCGACAACGTCAGTTCAGTCTATATGTCCTCCAACCCAGTCCAGCATCAGCGCACCAAACACATTGAGATTGACCTTCACTTCGTTCGCGAGAAAGTGGCTCTTGGTGATATTCGTGTTCTGCATGTTCCCACCACTTCACAGTATGCTAACATCTTCACCAAGGGCCTTCCTTCCTCCGTGTTCAGTGAGTTTCGGTCCAGTCTAAACGTCCGAGGTGCGGACGCTACGACTGCGGGGGGGTGTTAGACAGGTGTTAGACAGGCATGTGTATGGCCGTTGGGCTCATGTGCCCATGTGCCTTTAGTCTTTTTCTGTTAGGGTTTCCAGGCTTTCTGTTAGGGTTCCCAGGTTGATCCCTCAGTCTGTTAGACCTAACCCTAGACTTCCTTGCCTTTATATACACCATGTACTGCTGGTTGTTTCAATCAATAAATCAATACACTCTGTTCTCCTACACATATTAGCATCCAACTGAATCTCGATATGGTTCAAATTTAGTTAGCCAAAGCGCTAAACAAATGTGTGTTCAGACAATCAGCTTAGAAGAATTTCCAAATTTTTATGAAAGTCTGTGTTGTATAAGGATGTGGTATTTTTTTTTGCCTATCTTCTTTTGTATTACCATAATGATGGGCTTAAAAACTTGATATGTGACACTTCATACTTGCAACCATTTATATTTCAGGAAACCTGAAATTTAGATGATTAGGGGCCTGTAACAACTAAAGCAATAACTTTGTGAGTACATAAAATGAAAAATTTTGGTTCGTAAGTTTTGGTTAGGAAAACAGGTGTATTAGTGTCATAATTCCAAAGTAAAATTTGCATGCCTCTCCTCTAGTTTTGACTAAACTAGGCCCCGAGAAAAGCCCCTTTCCTCTGAGTTGGGGCTGGTCCTGCATGGCCTACTGATAAAAAGTAACATTGGGCTAGGCTGGCAAGTTGAGCAGGTGAAAGTCGAGTCACTCTGCCAAGTTCAGGGCCTCAAGCTGTAACCAATTCTATTCTTCTAGGAACAACAATGGCCCTTTATGGGCTGCTTAGCTTCTTCATATTGATGGCTTTTGAGAGAAGTTTAAACTGGCCAATTCCTTGTTCAAGTTTTTTTTTTATTGAATAACTTTTTAGTGATAAGTATCCTCTGTACTTATTCTTTTCTTGGTTGTCTTTCTTACCACATAGTGTTAACTACCTGTCAGATCATTCCTGTTTAGCATATAACTTGTATTATCAATATCTGTATTATTTTGTTTTAATTGGTCATTGGTGGCGTTCTTTTTTTAGTAGTTATTAATAATAGCTTATTGCTCGTTTCAGAATTTTCAAAATTTGGACCTCATATGGGTAATGATGTTGGATTAGATGGATATGGTGAAACTGGTAGCTTTATGTGTCACAATCTGGTAAGCAATCACTTATAATTTTTGTGTATGTTTTCTCTTCATCTTTTGTGAACGTATTTATACTTTTCTCAATTATACTCTTAGGGGAAGGCCTGCAGCTCAGACATTATGTGGTCTGGTTCTTTCTGGACTTGTGGCAAGCAGCTTCGCCACTATCAAGCTTTTTGTCGTAATGGAACCACAATATCTGTAAGTTTCGTCATGACTGTGTGCATATACCTTGTTACCCATGATCGTTTTTGGAATGTTACATGGCATCTCATTTTGCAGACCCACTCATTTGTGCTTGTCATGTCGGAGGAGGAAAATCGCTATCTTGCATACTTGGAAGATATGTATGAAGATAAGAAGGGACTGAAGAAGGTTAAAGTTCGATGGTTTCATCAAAACCAGGAATTTGCTTGTGCTATACCTCCTCCTCCTCCTCATCCTTGCGAAGTTTTCATCACTCCTTACTCTCAAGTAATCAGTGTGGAGTGTGTTGATGATATTGGAACTGTTCTAACTCCTGATCATTATGAAAAATGTGCCAATGCATTGCCAAATTCTTCTTTAGTGGGGATCCGTTTCTGCTTTCGCCAGTACAGTAAAAATAAGTTTAAGCATTTTGACTTGAGAACATTACGTGGATATTTTAGTCAAGCTGCTGTTTTGTCCTTGAAAGTTTCACCTGAGCAAGAAAAGGATGGTTCTGATATCATAAAGGTTGAAGAACATTGGACACCTGGAAATACTAAGTTTTCGAAGCAGTTTGAGAGGCTTTATTCAAAATGTTTGGGTACCAAAATATGTCGAGGCCCACAAGCAGATTCCATACCATCTTATCAGAAGCTAAGTAATAAGCAATCTCCCGGAATACATCTCTCGGTCAAGTTTATAGGGCCCCAGAATCAGCCAATGCCAACCTACAATGTTGGTGACAGAATAGAGGTCTTGTGTCAGGACAGTGGCATTGTAGGCTGCTGGTTCAGGTGTACGGTTCTGAAGTCATGTACTAATCATAACAAACTGAAGGTTCAATACGATGATCTCCAAAATGCTGATGATTGTGGGAGGTTGGAGGTACGACTACTGATCTTAGTATGAAATTTAAGCTGGATTATGCATTTGATAAAGGGAAAATACAGCATAACATTTGGCATTTTGGTACTCCCTTTTTTGCCTAATGTCATGATCTATTCTATTATGCCTGCATAAAACATTCTTTGATAGCAAGGTTGAAGTTATTTTTTGCCATGTCAATCAATCTTTTTCTATGCTTCTGTGTAGGAGCGGGTACCTGCCTCTACATTGGCTCTTCCTGATAAACTGGGACTGAGATGCCCAGACCGGCTCAGAATTAGACCACGTCGTCAAGAAAATAGTTTGGTTGATGGTACTGCTCTTTTACCTGGAACTGCTGTTGATGTCTGGCAATTTAGCGGCTGGTGGGAAGGAGTTGTAGTCAGTGCAGACAACATTTCAGCTGATAACCTGCAAATATATTTTCCAGGTGCTTTTCTTTGCTGAAATGATATTTTCCATTCTGTCCTCCGTCCCTATGAAAAACAAAAGTTGTCTTGATAAAATGATTGTCTAATGGCAAGTTAAGAGCTATGTAGCACGTACACGTATCAAAACCGCCGTATCCGTGTCCGACACGTGTCGGACACGGATACGACACGGGCACGTCTCCGACACGTGTCGGCGACGTATCGGCCGATTTTGGAATTAATTTTAATTATTAAAATTCTCGACACGTGTCGGACACAGTAAATATACGAGTCGGACACGGCCTGGACATAGTCAGCCCAAGAATGGCCCAGGACACGGCCGGCCCAGGCCGGCTCATCCCTAACTCTAACCATAAGCGTCGATTCCCGAGCGCATCATTCCCATTGCTCGCTTGTGCTTCTCCGCATCGGCCACTCGCGCCGCCGCTCGCTCCCGTCGGTTCCCGCATCTCGCCGCCGCCCTCTCCCGTCGGCTCCCGCATCTCGCCGCCGCTTCCATCTCCTCACTCGCATCTCCTCTGCCCGCCGGCTCCCGCATCTCGCCGCCGACTACATCTCCCTCGTCTCGCTACCGACTACATCTCTCGTGCGTCGCCGGCTCCCGCATCTCCTCCCGTGTTACTTTTTCCCAGGTTAATAGAGTTCTTATTTCTAGAAATGGTATTCACATCAACAATTGTCGCCAGGATTAACAAAACAATTCATGAGGTATATATTCCGAGTATACACTTTACAAATTACAAGTTTACAATTTACGTTATTTCAGATAATAAGCATGTGGAAACATAGAAAATAATACATATATATATATATATATATAATTTATTTATTTATTATTTAAATATATATATATATAGCCGTGTCGGCGTATCGGTATTTTTGGGAAAACGGCGAATTCCCGTGTCGGTGTCGTGTCGTGTCGTGTCGACGTATCCGTGTCCGTGCATCATAGGTTAAGAGAGTAAAATCCAGATGGTTCATGTATGAGGTGCCGTTTTCTGCTATGGCTAAATCCCCCAAGTTGTAGGACATATCTATTTTGAACTTAGTACGCTTTTATGTACTTAAAATCTATTATGTAATGTGCTGTGATATATGGATAATCATATTCTATCACATCAATTACCAAGATAACCTTCTTTGTCCATGTAATGGATTGCTTCCAGACATTTTCAAGCAACTCTATGACATAAGATAGATGATGACATATCAAGATATGACATATAGGAAGTCAGTATTTATTTACACCTTAACTAAAGCAAAAGTCTTAATACAGTTAAATTCTATGATGTACTTCAAAATTTGTGGCTATCCAATACAGAACAGAGTATCAATACCATGCACTCCTCATCTGCAACCAAACAAGATGACAATAACATAAGAGAGGGATTCAACTTCTATAGAAGATTCACAATTCAACAGTCTTAGATTCTCAACAAATGACGTTTCAAGATATTATTAGATGAAAAATACAAATATGTAGCCACTTGATCAAAGCAATTTGAAGCTGCTGAATAAACATTAATAAAAGAATAGCAGCAGATACCAAAATTTCAAAGGAAATAGGAAATGGAAAGATAAAATCAAAAGATGCGGCTCAGTTAACGCCACAGGAAACTGCAGTAGACTATCACACAGGACTCCACGCTGGATGTCTACCTACCACACCGATATATTATGTAATAGCATTTCGAGCATTTCCCCGCAGATTTTAATGACAACTTTGAAAATTACTAATACTCGTCACTTCTGCCATATGACACCATGGCAGGACTTTAAAGAAAAAAAGCAATGCCACAATTAGGCTACCCTCTTGGGATTTACCATAACAATAACAACAAAGCCTTTTTATCCCAAACAAGTTAGGGTAGTTTAGAAATAAAATTTTCTCAAGGTCAAAGAAATGAGTCTTGTAATAAAATCCTAAGCCCTACATCTTGCTATTTGAACCAAGAGCCGAAAATACCGCTCCTAAATATTTTTCTTATGTCATGGTTTTGCTACATGGATTGTTAACTTCCATGCGCTCCTATCTAAATCCAACTCTTTGATACATTCCAATCTCTCAAGTCTCTTTTAACTACTTTCTCCCATGACAGTCTTAGTCGACCTCTGTCTCTTATGTTTTCGGTACGTCTTAAAATTTCACTACGTACTAGTGCTTCAGAAAGCCTCCGTTGAAGATGTCCAAACTATCTCAACGATGTTGGACAAGCTTATCTTCAATTGGTGCTACTCTTGCCCTATCACGTATGTCATCATTGCGGATTCCTTTTGAGCTTTACATAAGACATTTGTCCCACTAAGGGAATACCCTAACTTATTGAAGTGTTATTACATGGGATGCACCTAGCCTGTACTAATAACCTCACCTGATACATATTAACATGGAGAAACATTGAAAACTTAGTAGCTCTACTCTGTGTGAAATTAGATGTAGTAGCTCTACTCTGTGTGAAATTAGATGTAGTAGCTCTACTCTGTGAAATTAGATATATTTGATCTTTGTGCGATAGAAACTAGCAAAGATGTGTGCCTCATCTTCTACCAATGACCCTATGTTTTTTTCCCCATTATATCTCTGCTTCAAGTTACTTCTGTAAGTTGCAACAAAAGGAAGATGCTGACATGCCTATTATTTTTCCAGGTGAAAACTTTTTTCGGGCATGCCAGCTAAAGAATGTAAGAATTTCAGAAGATTGGGTCAAGAACCGCTGGGTAGACATTGAAACGAAGCCAGACGTGTTGTCAAGAATACCTTCGGTTGGTGTGCGAACAAGGCAACCTGATAACGTGACATCTGCTGGGGGGCTGGACACTGGCAGTTCTGTAATGTCTGACCAAGAGCTTGCAGCTGTGCAATCAAACTCTAGTGGAGATAAACAAACAGGAGTTGACAAGCAAACTGAGGTTAGTTTAACTGATAAGGCCTCTGCTTTTGCAGAGGATGAGAAGCAAACAATTCTAGGGAAGCGGCCTAGGGACGATGATGCTGAACAGGACTGCGATGGGGAAGTAGGTGTAGATGTTGGCGAGTCATGAAGTTTGGAAAGCTCAACCTCAGTAGACTTATGTACATAGCTATAGATATGGTAATGAGACCCCCAGTGGAGGGGTTTTACTAGGTTGCTGATATCAGAGTATGGTAGTCTCTTTTCATACACGCATTTTTCATAGTTTCTGTATTTCGTTGCTAGTTGTCTTATTTGTCACCAGATACACAGTAACACAGGTTGCTATCGTGAGCATCCTATGAACTGAAGCTGCGCATGTTGATCTGAAGAAGTTGCAAAATGAGTGTATTTTTCTCGCCCAAATTCTGTACCATCTATTCATGGCATCCTCGATCTGAAGTTCAAAAAATTGTCCTGGACTACCGGGTGCCAATGCCATCCCACGATCACATCATTTTCTGTTATGTTAGGCCTGGTGTCCCTGACATGAGCATGTCACATGATGCACTGCCTATTTACCTCGTTCCTTCACCCATGCAAACTCTTGGCTGCTATGATTGACAAGGGCTAACAGATCTCATCTTACTACATATGGACGTGTCGAGTTTGTTACAAGGTACACCGTACATGGCAACTGGGCTACTTGGTACATTATCTGCAACGATGAAGGGAAAGTAACCTGAAGAACTGTAAAGGATCTACAGCCTAAGCCACTGCTCGCCGTTGACGAATTGCCGGCCGAGGAACGGCCGCGCCTCGTCGTAGGTGAGCGCCCGCGACCACGGCACCCTCTGCCCCGAGCTCGCGCCGCGCCCTTTGCAGCTGTATTCTCCGAACAGCACCGTCCTGTAAAAATATCAATCCAACCGAACGTTAGTTTCTGCCTACTTTCCATGCAATCTGGTAACCATCAGGTTTGGTAATTGTAACTTGCAATTCAATCGGTGAACAAATTCCAGAATTTTTTTTACGTACTTTGTCCTTGATTGATCGCCCCAGTCGCTCCATCCCTGAGGGACGACGATGCCGCTGAGGTCGCAGTAGGAGTAGACCACCCTGGCGTACTTCCCCCAGGCTCTCCCCAGGTAGAGCATGCCGGAGCCGGTGAGCCTGCAGCCGACGAAGGAGAAGCCCGAGTCCTCCGCCGGCGAGCTCCGCTGCGACGCCGCGATCGCGCCGTAGCTCGTCGCGACCGCGTGCAGCGTGCATCCCTGCGCACCGCATTGTCCAGATCAAGAACCGTGTCATGTCATGCGAAGTCATCATATCATGTAACGTCGCGTTCATGGACACTTCGGCTCAGTTTTTCTTGGGGCAGTGACAGTTGTGCACCGAGGGTACAAAAGAGAGTGTGACCACTATAAAGCTGATAAGGATTTGAGCACAGATTTGTGTAAGAGCATTGGAGCCATTGTTCATGGCTAAGTGCCTAACTACCTGATTCCACTGAGCCATTGCTAATGCTAGCTAAGCTAAGTGCTAGCCTGTGTGCCTCACTAGAGTACTAGACTAGATTACCATTTACCAGAGTGCCTACACGTTAGACACACGCAAAAAGTGAGAAACCAAATGTCAAAGCAGTTCTTGGTGTAAGAAATGAAATGGTAGGGTTGGTGAATGCCTGGATTGTGGGTTTGTGAAAGCAACACAACAGCTCTGATCAAACGAATGGAAGACATGAAGATGGTAAGGTGATAATATCGACATAAAACCAGTAATCTAGAAGGCAAAGATAGGGGCATGTTTAGGGGGGCAGAGTGTCCAAAGAAATTGACCATGCTTCCTTCTTAGAAAAAAGCAAAAATTATTTCATCTCTCATGGAAGTGGAACGAGTCCCTACCTAATCAAAATCATCTCAAAATCTTAGAAGTTATTTAGGCATCATAAATATATACTGAGTTTATACACAGAGTGTGTGATTTTTTTTATTACCTGGTACAAGGACCTTGCATTCCCAAATATGAAATCAATGGAGCCCTGGATGTCGCAGTTGTAGAGGTAGTGCCTCCCGATGTTGTCGAACAGCGTGTCCTGCGTCCCCAGTATCCTGCACCTGTACAGCATGGTCTTGTCGCCGGACAGCCGCAGCGCCACCGCCTGCTGACCCACCGCTCCCGGCGGCGCCGCCGGCGCAGAGTTCTGCGGATCACAATGCATCCACTGTATCAGCAGGCGATCGCATCGTACACCACTCCGGTGCAGGATCGAGCAGCTGGATTCATGCGGCGTTTCTGCAGGGAGCTACCTCGAAGGTGATGTGGCTTGCGCAGAAGTAGTCGGCCTCGACGGCGACGGAGGCGGAGTAGAAGGTGCCGACCTGGCGCCCCGACGAGTCGACGTCCGACGCCCTCGCGTGCCACCTGATCACCGTGCGGCCGGTCCCCATGCCGATGAGCGACACGAACGGCTTCGTGATCGGCACCGTCACCTTCTCCCTGAAATGCATCCATCCACCATTGCACGGATGCAATTAGCTCGGTTGCACCTTAGTATGCATTTTTGCTGTACAAAACAGGACGTTATACCTACTTAAAAGCAATAAACAAGTATATCATACTTGATAATCCTACATATTCCAGTTTGACAAGCTGAATTCCATTACACCAAGTTGCTTCCAATTTGCAAAAATTGAGAAAAAAAATTTGGAAAAAAACTACTACTACTAGACAACACAGATTAAGGCCCTGACTGTTCAAAAGAAGCAAAACAAAACAACTATGACAAAATGAACTCCATTACGCCAAATTGCTTCCAATTTTTAAACATTTTAGGAAAAAAATTACTACTAGTAGCTAGGCAGCACAAATTAAGACTTGATTATTCAAAACAAGCAAAACAAAACAACTTTGATGAGCCCCGCAAGCAAAATAAAACATATATAGTAGCTATTTGCACCGCAAAAAAATGAGATCAAATGACGCAGCTAGTTAGGGACGACACAGAGAGAAGCCAAGAGGAGGAGGAACACACTGTAACTCATGGCCATTAACTCTAAGCAGGCAGTTACAAGCAAGGCAGTAGTGGAGGAGGTACAGGCGGCGATCGATCACCTGTACACGCCCGGCCTGACGAGGATCTTGACCCTCCGCTTGTTGCCGTCGGGCACCATGTCGACGGCGCCCTGCACGGTCCGGGAGTGCCCCGTCCCGTCCGGCGACACGACGATTGTCCGGTGAGCGCCGGCGCCGGCTTTGCCACCGCCGGCCGCGTCGTCCGACGTGCTGCGCGGGGCGGCCTCGGCCGGTATGCTGAGGTCCTCCCACGTGATGAACCCGTCGCCGCCGGCGCCGGCGCCCGCCACGTCGTCCACCGTGACGAAGACGGCCGCGAGGAGCAGCAGCAGCAGCACGGTGCACCGGTAGTAGCCCTTGCCCATGGCCACGCACGGCCACGTCCTCCTAGCTAACTACGTGGTTTTGGGAGACGAGAGAGCTTAGCTAGGCTTAGCCGGGAATATATACAGTGCGGGCGTTACACACACGTCACGCGGCATGAGAGAGCGACGACGACGACGATGGTGATGATGATGGAATGCAAGAAGACGTTGGAGGCGTGAGGAAGTGATGATGCCATTAAATATGGGGAGCGCCCGGCCGGCCGGCCGTCTCTCTCCCTGCACAAACCGTGCTTGTTCGGCGCGCCAAAGAGAGAAAATTAGGGCAAAAAAGCGGTGCTGTGCTATGGGATTGTGCACACGATTTCCTTTCAGTTCTTTTTTGAAGACTATTTCGTTTACGAAACCATCGCAAACCGTCACTAAAGGCGCGCACATATGTGCGTGCAAGGTAATGGAGCCTTCTTGTCAGTGGCGGTTTGTGACGATCTCGTGGAGTGGATTGTGGGTAGTGCTTGGCACGCATAGCCCTAGGATGATGATGTTGCAAGGAGATTGTTTTTTGGGCGTGACCACAGAATTTGTAAGGGTTATAATTATTATAGAACTAGCAGATTTATCTGGCAGTTACGCGGTTAAATATTATCATACAGTTATTTTTATGTATAATTCTACTTACTGTAATTGAAATACAATTATATTTGTTATATAACTCTAATATCTATATATGCTTAATCTGCATCGTTATAATCTGCCCATATCAAATTAAGTCGTGAAGATCATTCTCTTTTTCTTTCGATTAATGTGAGAATTTCTATTTTTTAGGATTATTATAGGGTTTTCTTGTTCTCAAAATAAAGGAGATGTCTTGAATACCACCATTTTTTATTTATACAGATAACTATTGTGATTAATTAGTAGGGCATGGCATAATGGTTGGTGTTTTATTTTTCTCAAGAGGTGAACTGGAAAGGTTGGTCATGACTTGTGCACGAGGGAGAGGAACATTTGTTTGGGGAATTTTTTTGTGACGGTGATTGGAGAAGGAAGGCCGAATGGGGTAGTTAGTAAGTAGTTTGTGCAGAACGGTTAATTCTAACTAAGCATGCTCTTCACCTTTTTACCTAGTTCTTGTGATGGCCAATGGTTAACTGCTTTTCTGACCTATGATGAAAGAAAATTACATTGATTGGCTTCCGAATAGAGCAGGTAAAAATGTTCCAAAACAGCAAGAATGGGACGAGACATCGAGTCAATGTTGGTATTGTTTCAACTTCCTAATGGATTAGGCCAAGAAGCATTATGTGCGAACCTAACACAGTTGAAATTCGTCAGATGGTCAATGCGTTTCGACGATTAGGCAATCCTCTGCGTTCGGTGAAATCTGCAGTGCGAGTAAGCCCGTTCGGGGGGGGGGGGGGGGGGGGGGGGCAATACTGTGCAAAACAAACGGGATGCTGTATGGAATCTGTACGTGAGCTACTCCAAAATTTACCGAATTCGTGTCTATTCGTAACGATTTCGCGAGATTTCGTTTGTAAATAAGTACCGTGAGTCCGTTTTGCACGGATGTTCTTTGTCACATCTTAAAATCAAAGTCAGCCCGTGTGGTCAGACAACTTTGTACAGATGGTGGCGGTTAAGACAGCACAAGTTTATGTTATGGTCGTGCCTAAAAGATGGCCTGAATGGTCAGAGTTGGTACAAATTAAGGAGGACTGAATTGAATATGAGCACTTGCACCATGCAGGAATTTTTTTTAATAAATAATCTATTTTTTAATCAAAATTACAGAAATATATCCACGTATTTTTTTTTACAGAAATGACCTCCAGTAGGTGAACCGTTGGACGACTGAAACCTGTCGCCCAACGGCCACACGACATGGAATCTATCCCTGGGCCGTTGGGCAACATATTTGCAGTCGCCCAACAGTCAGACGACTAGGACCTGTCGCCCAACCGTGAGAGACTAGAACTGCAGTGGCTCGACGGTTGGGCGACTGAAACTTGCCCATTTTTGCGCAACTGGACCCCCGACCGCATATGGGGGTAAATGACAATTGTTGTATTTTTTCGAAAAAAGGGAGACAATATTGGTTAATCCATTTGTGATTTTTGTAGATTATGAATGGTAGAAAATTTGTTAGATTCGCAATAACAATTTGCAATCGTCGTATGTTGTTGTAGTACAAGAAATTTTGTGAAATTTTATTTGAGAACGATTGAGATAGCAACGATTAATAAGTACGAAGATAAGTGATATTGTTATGCAATCGGGAATTCATATATGGAGGACTTGTTTTTTTTCATGTTGTTGGATGCCTTGCTACACGGAAGAATTGAATGCGAAAAGATGAGGACAAGTGCTTTTGAAAATTAAAATAGACTTCATAATAAAGCTGGACGTAACATGGCGCACAAGGTTTGGTTATATGCATAAGAAAGAGCGTCATGTACGATGCAACAAACAAAAGTACTTGTACGATACATATGTGCCATTTTGGAATGGAAATAAATTCGACCTTCGGGAGACTAGTGCGGAATAGTCTGATCTACCGCGTGGACCAGAGCTATTTTTCCTTCCTTGCGAGCTCGGCGTTGAATTTCTCGGCAGCTTTTTTAGCCTTGACTGTCATTTCCCTCTTTTCTCAGCTCCCTCTTGCGAGTCTCACGCTCCCTGCGCGTTTACGCCTCGAGATGAGCTTTTGTCTCCCGATGTATACACTTGGTTTGCTCGTCATTGTGGCGCTCCTCCTCCCGGATCTCGTAGGCCCTTTTGATATCCCACTCCTCGAAGTCGAGAGCTCATTGGTCATGTGGGTGGATCTCTAGGTCAATCCACTTGCGGTAGCCACATAGTGGTTCCGAGGACTGCAGGTAGATAGGTGAGGTTGTTAGTGCGTACTTTAAAAGAGAAATAGTAGGGGGAACACATTGCAACTAGTCCTTACCGGCTGTCGATAGCTGCTCGTGTCCCGACGGTAGTCGGGATAGTCAAAGGAAAGTTTGCGCAACCTTAATAACGCATGTTCAGGCTGAGCCATTGCTTAGACTTGAAAATTTTGCATGGGTCCCTATACCAATAAAAGGGCAGTGTCTCTCCCTCGGGCAGGTGTTGTAGTGAACACTCGGTTAGAATGTTCGGGATGGGGTTGCTGCTATGGGGGGCATCATTGTAGGGATCTGACCTCCTGGTACGCTCTGCTTGTTCGGCCCAGGCCGCCGCAGCTCTCGCTTGTTCATCGCAGGTCGCAATAGACCGTACTAGTTGGTAGGTCTTCTCCCATTACTTTATCATCTTGTCTCATTACTTCTTCTGCCTCTTGTCCATCTCAACATGGTGAACCAAGCTCTGATGTAGTATTGGATTTGGTTGTGTAGTGTTCTCTCTCAGATCTCTTTCACCTCCTTTTATAAGGCAAAGAGTTTGCATGGTGTGGTTATTTTCATATGAGTAATCTGCGAGGCAGAGTGATGCCCTGTCTTTTGGAAAAGTTCATGACGAAAAGCTGCTCTGTCTGGGCTTTTCACTACGCAAAGCTGTACTCTTTGGTCTCGTCACTGTGCAAAGCTACCCGTCTGGTCTTGTCATTGTGCGACACCCTTTGGTCACGTCATTGCATAAAGCTGGCCCGTCTGATCTTATCACTACGCGAAGTCGCACCCTTTGGTCTCGTCATTGTATAAAACTGGCCCGTCTGGTCTTGTCACTATGCAAAGCTACCTCGTATGGTCTTGCCACTGTGCAAAGCTACACCCTTTGGTCCTATCACTTTGCAAAGCTTACCTGTTTAGTCTTGTCACTTCGCAAAGCTAACCTATCTAGTCTTGCCACTGTGCAAAGCTGCACCCTTTGGTCTTGTCATTATGCAAATCTAGCCCGTTTGATCTTGTTACTGTGCAAAGCTACCTCGTCTGGTCTTGTCACTGTGTAAAGCTACCCCGTCTGGTTTTGCCATTGCGCAAAGTTGCACCCTCCGGTCTTGTCACTGCACAAAGCTACCATGTCTAGGGCAAAGCTGCACAAAGGTAGGATATGATTCGGTTTATCACAAAGCACATTGCCTCCCCTCATGGGCTATAAAATGCACGCCTTATGCCTTAATAGTAGGAAGAACTACCTTTTCTGTCCTGGAGTAACATACCATGGTAAACGCCAAGGGGCCAGTTGAACATGGGTCACCAAAGAAAGACCTTCCGCTCGAAAGAAGGGAGGACTTCAGCCCTAACAATCGCTTGATACCAAACATGCATGTTCAACCAGTGTGGCCGAAATACAGACACAAAGAGGACGCGATCGTTTAGGTCACAAAAGGCTATTTCGATGGCAGACAACATTTCTTCGGATGCCCACACTTTGGGGTACAATTAGACAATAGTCTATTTTGTATTACTGCTAATAGAGTTTCGATGTTAACCTTCCTTTCCAGTAGATGGCCAAATGCAACTTCGTTCGCTGGATCGATCCTCCACATGAACGGTACGTTGTGAGATACGTGGATATATTGTGGGAGCGAATCTTTGACTTAGAAGCATGGATTGGAAGTCTCAAAGAGGAGAACGATGGCCTTCGTCAGCAGATGCAGCATGAGACGTGCAACGAGGAGGTCATTAATATAGGAAGTTCGTATGATCTAGCATGGTACTACGCGAACCCTAGCTGCACATGTGCGTGCCACTACAATAACGGCCAGCCACGTCCGAGGCGCCCCCTTCTGCAACACTCCATGTGGGTAGCGAGAGACACATTCTACCAGTAGGTAAGCATGGAGAAGGTTGTACCGTAGTACTCTCCCATATTGTTTGCGGTATTGTTCAATGTCCTAAAGCATGTAATCGAATGGTTTATGCGTCGGTGCAGTTGCCATTTATTGAGTACACTGTTTTAGTGGTGCATCGCGTGCATTGAACTAGAGATGCTGACACGGATCAAACAAATGGACATCATAAAAAGCAATACAATTAAGAATACAACAGTATTGCAAACATCACATAGTAAGTAAGAAATGTAAGTATTACAGAAACAACAAAAGTACAGCCAACACTAGACCCCCCAACAACACCCCCAACCCTGCCTCCATCGCCACTCTGGCCCCCTCCGTCTCTGCGTCTACGTCCGTGTCCTCCTGTACGGCTCTGCTTGGCCATCTTCCTCAGCATCGAGTGTCGAGGCCCTGACAAGTTAAGACGATCAGGAGACCTGTGTGCATGAGGTCCTAAAGCTGAAGGGGTAGACCGCAGTGCTACCTGTGTGGCTACTGGTGCACCGCTGAGCTATGACCCGAAGAGAACCTCCGAGGGTGTGGGCTGAGCTCCCAAGCTCGTCGCTTGGTCGGCCCAATCCGTAAAGTACTGGTCTGTGTCCTCCTAGCCCGAGGAGACCCCAAATTCCTCAGGGGGTGCAAGACCTGCAATGCAAATATCATTAGTTCATCAAATAAAGGGATGGGAGAAAACAAAAAAGAGGCAAGGCGTACCCTCGGCTAGCACCATGGCGTGGTCAAAGTCGTTCGGGGGACGTACGGCACTCCATACGTGCCCTACGTGGGGAAGCCAAACAAGTCCAAAGGATGCTTGAACTGTTGTGCTGGCGGTGTATGGGGCTGTGCCCAGGCTGAACCCCTGGCCTCATCAGGCGGAGGTGGTGTCGGATGTGCCCTGGACGACCATTTGGCCTCGTAAGTGCGTGGTAGACGTGGCCACGCAGAACCTCCCGCACGGTGTGATGCCAAACAGGATGGCGCTGGTGGATGCACCGAGTGTCCACCTGGCGTGGGCGTGCGGACCTCTAGGAGCCTAGTGCACGACAACAGGACGGCAAACCGTGCACCCAAGGCCTGCAGACGACAAAAAGCTTAGACCACCTCTTCTTGTGCTAACTCCACACCACTGGTGATCCTGTCCCTATGGTGCGAGAGTTCCTCCAAATCGCAGCACCGATGACCACCTGTAAGGAAAACACGAAAGGGTGAAACCTATTAGTGGGATTACCAGAAGTGAACATTTAGAAATATGATGTAACGTACCATGACATGAACGTCCCATGTGAGGTACACGAAGTATGTGTCAGTCGATGCTGCGATGTGAGATTGGGGCGGGTCGACGATATGTATCAACCTAGTATGTGTCTGTGGAGCGTACTAGTGAAGGTACTCCCCGTATACGCTGCAGTCGTAGGAGGTGGCCTCCTGCACGCAGTCCTACAGTGCGCCCTCCCACTGGGCCGTCCACGTCTCCATCTTCACCGTCCAGTCTATGTCGCGTTTTACTCCCTTCCTAGAGTGCCTGCTGGAGGTAACATTTGGTTACAAGTCATGGAA
This sequence comes from Dendrocalamus latiflorus, assembly GCA_017311315.1. NCBI lineage: Eukaryota > Viridiplantae > Streptophyta > Magnoliopsida > Poales > Poaceae > Dendrocalamus > Dendrocalamus latiflorus. The sequence goes on along the minus strand of CM029629.1, from coordinate 5,483,248 downwards.
TGAATTAGCAGTAAAAGGAGAGATATATGTGGTGGTAACTCACGTGTGGACATTGTCGGGCACAGGTAGCCCGACTGGTACTAGAACGACCTGGTGTAGACTGAACTAGCACATGACACGATGCGTCATGTAGTCCTACACGAAGACGTTGAACACAACTTCCTCCATGTCAGCCAGAAAGTCCGGTCATGCCAACACAGCGAGGATAGTCTATCAGGAGCACAGCTGTCTAGTGCCTCAGGGGAGTAGGACTCCTAATGCACGTTGTTAGCCGTGAGCCAGTCGGACTGCTCCAAAAAGGGCAGATACGCCCGTGTAACCTGTACGTGCATGAACTATACCTGCAAGGAACATCAGCTGTTACATAGGACAATCCATAATATGAAGGAATTAATTGCAAGCGAGACTACATACCCGTCTACTGCACTAGAGAGAACCTATCGTAGGCCACCCAGGTACATCTCCGCCCCGTATGGAGTGATGCCCTTGAACATAGGCCGTCTGAGGCTGAAACACTTGAATGACAGTAGCTGTAGTAGAAGCGGAAACCCCACGAGGACCGAGTTCACCTTCGTCCTGCCGCACGCATCGCACAAGCCGTGATAGGTCACGGCAAGTGCGGCCGAACCCCAACTGATGTGGGGGGCCTCCCCGTTGGCGATGGACCTAGCGTGAGTGATGAAGCGCCATCGACGGTGTTGCCGTGGCTAGTGGTGAAGAGCACCCAGCCAAATAGCCATAGCAAGTAGGCCTCAAAATGCCATGATACCTGCTGCTCGTCTGTGGCCGAGTCCATCCTCTCCGCCTGAGTACAAGCAAAAAGTTATTAAGACCATACTGCAGAAAGGAGAGCGCAGCGAATCAAATGGGAAGGGCATTAGACACGTACCCAGAACTATGAGAGCCACTGCAATGATGGCCCGTGTGTCTAACTCGGCGGGAAGATGTTGTACTCCTCTGTGGCCCCAGGCAGAAGGATTCCCTGGAACTTGACCAGTAGGTCCACGCACCAGCTAGCCGAGGCCTTTGGCAAGAAGGTAGCAGCTCCACGATAGGAAGGTCGAGCAGCAACGAGACGTCCTGCAGAGTAGGGGCCATCTCCTCAAATGGGAAGTGAAAAGTGTGCGTCTTTGGCCGCCACCAGTCCACCAAAGTTGTCAGTAGGGAGTGGTCGAATGGGAAGCGTTGCAAATGCTCCACACCATTGTCCTCCGCCTGCGGCTGGTGCCAGACCGTCCTCATCTGTGGCCTGCACCATCCAAGTGAGAGGTAGTACTCCAGTATTGCTCAGCTTGTGAAGCAAAAAAAGGTTAGTACACAACCTATGTATGGCAAGAAGACAATGCTGCCGAAGTGCAAACTTAGCTATCAAGCATGGGTCTAGCCTTCAGGCTACTCGAGGTGTGCACGTGGGGACCACCCCCAAGTCAATCACCAGCTCCACGCTCCAAGGAGGCAGGACATGGTGCGACGCGTGATGCGGCTGGTCGATGTGCTCATCCAGGAGGCCGTAAGGCAAGTCCGATTTGCGAAGTTCATGAGCCATACCTGCAAAATGACTTCAAGTTAGCATTTACGCAGAAAAAACATCGAATGTAAAGCAGCAATAAATATAACTTGTAAATAAACAAACGAAACAATACTAGGTTATCAGCACAATACTTCAAAAAGTACTGAAAAGGGGGGAAATACCACAACAGTTGTACAAATGGTACATGTAACGTGTGATACAATTACTATGACACTACGTACATCAAATGTGCCAATTAACAAAGTACAGATTACAATGTACAATGTTTGATAGTCTTAAAGCCACTTTGCACACTCCAATAACTAGTTGCGAAAACCATGTCGGTCTGCCTACTCGTCAACAGGTGCCTTGCATCGTCTAGCTGTGTGCCCCTCTGCAACGCCCACAACGTCTACCCAGCGCTCCGGTCACCGAAGCGTCGGGCGACTGAAGAGCCTGTTGCCCGACGGCTTATGGACATCTTTCTTGATGCGTGACCATTGGGCGATAGGCTCTAATCGCCTGACGGTTAAGCGGCTGGAGCCTATTTCTGTAAAAAAATATTTGTGCGGGTATATTTCTATTATTTCAAATAAAAATAGAATATTCATAAAAAATTCGGCCATCAGGACTTAAGGAATAGTGCTGGCTCCTGACCCCAGGTTTGGTTGGAACACTGAAATTTCATGAAAAATAGCATAACTAGAGTTCGTAATGAATTCAGCCATATAAACACAATTGGTTGTCGTAAGGAGTGGGTGTAACTTCAAGGAAACGTATGGAATATCTTTTATGGCAAAAATTGGCCATTTTTCAGTCGACGGAGAAAGATTGCAGGCTGAAAATAACACCGATGTGCAAGTTCCGAGAGGCTCTTATGTCCACTGCGGAATGCAGATAGGCCGGCGCCAAACCAATGCCACCCAACTGAACCAGTGGACAGGAACCACCAGTGAGCTAGGCAGTGACCCAAGAACCAACCCTCATTGCCAACATTCTCTCCTCGATCGATTCCTCTTCCTTCCTAACACCTTCGATCTCGCGCACGGATCAGCTCACCTGATTCGCGTGCTGTCCGGCCTCCACAAGCCGTGAATTCGTGATCGGCTTTTCTGGCGGCAAAAGGCCGTTGGCTGCTGCGCGCCAGTTCAGCCGGTTCCCATGGCGCCTCAGCCTCTACACTCGCTGAGGCTGAGCCCTAGACTCTCGCGTCATGCGGTCTGCAGGTGCTCCACCGTCCCGCTCTTCGGGAAGCGGCTGCCGCTCGTCGTCGCCTTCCCTCGCGCCGTCGCCTCCTGCTCCGCCGTTCAGGAGTCGTCCACCGCCACCACTGGTACCACCCATTCGATCAGCTAGCTTACCTGCTGTTCCATCGGGAAAGAAATGACATCAGTGTTGATTTGGGTGGTAACCGCTCTGCAACCTGCTGTTGCGCGTGAAGCTTAGAAATGTTGGGTGTCTGAGCCGATGTATGTAATTTCTGAACTCTAAAGCGCTTCAATTTTTTGTGATTTTCGCGCAGTTAGTGAGAAAAAGGATGCAGATGGTGACAAGGAGGCAAAGCCGGCGGCAAAGCCAGCGGCGAAGCCGAAGAATGCCCCGGCGAAGCCGCTGCCGGAGATGATGCAGGAGGAGGTTATCCCTCCGCTGAAGGCTGCTCTACAGGCGGAGGATGACGTGTCCCAAGTCGAGCTCTCCTTCCAAGACAACACGGTGAGTACTGACACTGCAACTGCAAGAGTAGGGATTGTTTCAGAATCACAGGCACTGAAGCTTGTGATGTAGTAGGCATGTTGTTGCAATTTGCATACCACAGGTAGTAGTGGTCTGTTTCTTTTGTGGTGGTTAGCTCTCACTGACTGAATCACGCTAACATGGGCTAACAGAATCACGCTAACAGCAAGTCAATGCCACACATAAAATTTGCCACGCAAACAAAGGAGAGAGAGAGAGAGAGAGAGAGAGAGAGAGAGAGAGAGAGAGAGAGAGAGAGAGAGAAGAAAACAGCAAAACAACGACTGTGCTATCAGGCGAGTAATGTTCTATGTGCCAGCAATGTACTAAGATGCTATGGCTTGTTCCGGCCTTTGTACTTATCTGATTTGAGCCTATTTTGATCACTTGCATAGCCAAAGCCAATGATGTAAGATTTACCACGGAATGGCTTGACGTATGAGAACGTTATGCTGACTTGCTGACATTTGCTTTAGGATGTGAGTTTGCACAAAAGTTTCTCTGGTTACGAATGGAAATAACCAAAGTGTCTGCACTGTTTCGCTATTTCCTCAACCAATGTTCGGAAACTGTGGGGACCCTGGATTCAACAGGAATCTTCATGTTCACATAACTGTTCAGGATTTCAATTGCATACAAATTGATAAACAATTTACTTATGATTACAATACCATAGTAGAGTTTTTATATGAAGTATAACATAACAGTTGATTACAGAGTTTTAAGGTTTTCAAGCTAAACATACTTATATTACAGACAAAAGATGCCAAAAAACGACCACACTACAGGCAATGCTTGAGTGTAGGCTCGACCTAGAACATATGTCCTCTTCATCATCGTAGTACTCGTCACCTGCTGGTATGTCATCTTTATATTGTTTATTGTCTAAACCAAAATACGCAAGAATAAGTACATTCGTGTTCAACAAGCCGCAATGGTAAAGTTTTATAATGCAACTAAGGTTTTCAAGAAAAATGTCTAACAATGAGAGTTTATCTCGGACCTATCATCACTAGTACCCATAACTTTATTTGTAAAGCATTTTGATTTGAATCGAAGTAAGTTTACAATTGTTTTTTAAGAGTAGAGGGTTAACTATTTAACATCATGACCAATATAACATTTAACCTTCAAAATACTACTTATGCCACGAGTTTATGAATCACTCCACAACATAGGTTCATTAGCCAAAAGCACAACACATTTGAATGATTCAGGTTCAATCTCTGCAGAGAGTGTCCAACTTTACCTATGAGATATCTTCAACTTCCAATCATTGAGAGACAATAGAGTTGTTCAAAAGTCTCACAACATTAGTTTCTATCTGGTAGACGTCAAGGCCATCCTAGCCATCAGGGTCATAACAGGCCTACGGTATGCCATCTGTTGACTGCTTACATAGGTTCTACTGTTGTGTAGCTTGGCAAGTGGTACTTGAAAGTCCACTTCGACTCACGCTCAACTATTGATACCAGTCTTCTCCTATAAACTTCATGAAGTGGGACAATTTACTAGGCTAAGTCTGGTTTCTTGGTCTGGTGGATGGGCGACAATCATGTTAATTTTGTGGCACAAGGTTCTAGTCCTTATATGCTTCTGGTGAGACATCTAAATAATCAACAGGAGCATAGCACATGACCAACCACTTGCCCAATCCTCGCCCTCAGTCAGCATTTCCAAAACATTACTCTTGGCGAGTGATCCAACATAAACATCGGGATTCATGTCATATATAAGTCCTGACACATCAACTCATGATGGCGGATGGAAAGTGATAAATGATTGCAGTTCTTATTCATCCACTACTATGTTAAACTAAAGTATAATATACTAACTCTAAGTTTACAGGGGTCAAAGGTTAGTCTACCATGTAGAATCGGTGCTAATTAGTCTACTATGTAGAACCGGTGCTAACTTAGATAGAAATGGCCTAGAATCATGTGAATTGATCACAAGTCAGTTCTAAATCGATCTAAACTAGGCTAAATCGGTGGAAATTGGGTTCGACTCGGGTTGGACTCGGTCTGATATCGGTTGGGTCCAGTTGGCTCAGTGCGAGGTGGTTTGGCTCGACCACACGTGCACAATGTTGCACACTGGCTTGGCCGGGTGCGAGTGGCTTGGGTCAGGCAAGCTAGTTGGCTTGGTTGAACCATGTGAGCATAATACCGATTGGTACTATTCTTCTTCTCAACTGAGCAGAGAAGAAATAGAGAGAGAAAGAGATGGCAATGGCGACATGACGGCGGAACGACAATGACGACACGTGCACAGAGTGTTCTCAAACACTATGAATCCATTTTGGGTGGTTTGGGAGGACGATGAGGACTGCGTTGTTGAAAAAGGTAGAGCAAGGGCGATGGCCGTGGAAAAGGGGAAAGCTCACCATCGATGATTTACGGTGGTTTCCAGTGTAAACAGCGGGTGCATGAGCATGGCATAGGTGTGGGGAGTCCTCCGGTGGTGATGGCTTGGTCTAGGGTGCAACGAGGAAGGCTGGTAGCAGTAGTGGCCATAGCAGCGAGGTGAAGCTTGGCGGTGGTTGCGTATGGCGAATGTCATGGTCGACGGAGGCAGGATTCGGTAACAGCATGTTGAGGTGCACCTCGTGATGTGGACAGCGAGAGAAAAACCACAATAAATAACTTGAGAGATTTTGTGAAAATTTTTCATACATTTTTGGAAATTTTTGAGGTGTCACAGAAACTGACATAGCTGAGACATGAGACTAAGTCACAGAAACTGACATAGCTGAGACATGAGACTAAGAATTTATTCAAGTTATGAATGGTCGGTCTTTGGTTAGCAAGAGAAGAATTTAATATTTGCAGTGGACTCTCATGCAGAAATAAAGGGGGAACAGAATATTTTTTTTCCTATGTATTTTTTAGAGGGCATGCTCAATGTTCATGGAATTTTATCTCTGAAAGTACAGTATGCTCAACGGATTGGATTTAGTAGAGATAAAAAAAGGTTAAAAATTTTCAATGAACATGTACAGAACAACGTGGGCTTGAAAAATGCAGAAATTTGAGATAACTCCAACGAAATTGTTAGCATCTTTTTAAATCCTTCTATTGTTGATGAATTGCAGTTGGAGGGTTCCTTCATAAAGGATGACATCCCCTATTACTTTTGGGCCTTCTTCCCAAAAGGAGACCTCACAGGTACAAACTACCTCACAAACCTTTCTTTGTTCTTTGTTCTTTTTTTTTAACTAGACCTTATATACATTTCTCATTTCTTCCTTTAATATACAGTGCTGTTGATAAGACAATCCTTCGTTGCAGTCACACAACCCATCTTTCATGCCTTCTGTTTTCCTTCCAAACCTCTAAATTTCTCACTGACAATTACCATGCTCGATCACTTCTTAATCCGAAGATTAAATGGCATACCTAGGAGCAAAACAGAGGTTCTACTTTCATCTAGTTTGTAGCGCGAACGGACATATTTTTTGCAGTACTCATAGTCATAGATGGAAAAACATACACCAGTTTCATCTCTTATGAACAACGCAGGACCGAAGGGCTTCGCGCTGTCGTCGTACGGCACAGAAGTCAGCACCATCGAGCCCTTCCTGATCGATGAGAAGAGGATAACTCCCAAGCATGTGGTGTTCTGGGTTCAGAAGAGGCTGGCTGGCCAAGGGATCCTTCCAGTCTGGAAGGAAGAGGAGGGCGAAGGGGAAGGTGCAGAGTAGCCACTCAAAAAACACACACAGACATACATACAATAGCTACACACAATGGTGGTGATATGGACACAATTTGCTCTGCATATACAATGCTCATGCGTGTCTAATTGCGAGCGTGTAAAGCTGTAAAGTTCGTCTGCTAATATTACAGATAATTTTGATGATCCTACCTACTTGAGCTGCTTAATCTGGAATCCTTCTCTTTTGGTGTCATGTAGAGCATATAATGAGCAGCAGGATTTCATCTTGCTGTAGAAGCGAAGCCTATTTCGCATCAACTGATTGTGCCTCCCCGGGCCGGGCCGCCCTGGTTTCTCTTGAAATGATCGTCACGATCAGCGAGTAGAGCACTATCGGAAACCATATTTTCCACGGCAAGGAAATAGCCAATTGGAGATACGTACTACTTAAAAAAAGAACATCACAAACGGTTTTAAACTATCATCATAGATAATTTTCTGAACCATTTAAATTTATGGATCTGTGATAATAGACGGTTATCACAGACGATTTGTGAGCCACTGTGACAAGTCATAACACAAACGATTTGTATAAAGAATCGTCTATAAAAGCCTACTATCACACACACGGTTTGTATAAAGAATCGTCTGTGAAAGCCTACTATTACAGACGGCTATTGCAAAAAAACCGTCTATGATATGTGGCAATCACAGCTGATTCTATTTTTTTGTTGCCGTGTATTTATTTGTCTTGTTCTGCCAAGTTTGGTCTAGGTTGATATCCAATTTATTGTCTAAATAGTGGGAAACTGGAGGCATCCAATTTATTTGTTTTGTTCTAGTTGCAGTCGAAGTGTCGTGGTTGAAGCAGTGGTCAAAACGTCGTAGTCAAAGTACCATGGTTGAAGTGCCGTGGTCGAAGTTCTGTGAGAAAATTTCTCTACCACAGGGCTTCTTTCCTTTAACTCATATACACACAAAATCATTTCCTCAAGTCACTACTGCACGCCCTCAACCAAAAAGCCATGTCACTGACACAACAGCTAAAACACATAGCAAAAATCCCTGCCGTCTGCTCCCCCCCCCCCCGGTGTCGCCTTGTCGGCGCTGTTGCCCGCTCACCAAACGGTAAAAGTAATATTTTTATAAATACGATACACATATTATTATTTTTATAAATACAGTCACTAACAGTGCTAAATACACTAAAAAAATCCATTTTTCTCCTCTCATCTTCTACACCTACGCTACGCTGGCATCCTACTTTACAACCGGAAAACCCGAAGCAGTTAGTCATTCCGCCACCAATCGCCATGCTCGCCTACCTCCTCCACGCCCCCGCCCCCGCCGTGCCCAGCCCCCTGTCCCTCCGCGCGCCGGCGGCTGCGAAGACCCCCTTCCTCCCCTCCCCCATCCGCCCTCCCCCGCCGAGGCGCGCCGCCGCCTTCGCCCCTGCCGCCGCCGTCGGCCCCATCGCGGCGTCGCTGCTCGAGGGCCCCGTCCTGGTCTGGGTCGGCCGGCTCTGCCTCTACTACGCGCTCCTCCACGCCGGGCTCGCCGGGTCTGCGCGCAACCCCTTCCTTTCCCACGGTAATCGCATTAACAGTTCGGCACGGTGGGTTCGATTCGTGCTGTTTGATTCGGGAGGGAGGGGTTTTTGATGTCTGTGTGCTGTGCAGAGATTGGCGGCGAGGACGGCGCCGGGGACAGCGACCTAGGGTTCTCCAAGTGGGCGGAGAAGCTCCGTGGCGGCGCCTCAGGTTTTGCGTAGTTCCATTCAAATTTGGTTACCTGCTATTCCATTCAAATTTGGTTACCTGTTATTCCATTCAAATTTGGTTACCTGTTATTCTTTACGGATTCTTTGTTAATTGTTTATGCTCAGTTTAGTATAACGTGAATACCGTGTGAAAGAATTATACTGTTTGGCATCTGGGGTAGTGAGTCTGTATGCGTGAGAATGTGGATAGTGAGCTTTCTGCTAGCTAGGAATGAGCAAAGTGTATGGTGACAGTCAGTTTTCCATCTTTAGATGGGGTTTGTCAAAGACGCATTATGGATTTGTGAGGGTACTAGAAAGGGTCCTGTCATAGATCAGAGGCCAGTTAACATTGAGATATAGAAAAAGGTAACAAGTTGCACATGCTCATGGGGGTCATGTGTTGGGTACATGGGTTGGTACTTTTGGGGAGCTGGAACATGTTCGAGTGGATTTGTTCTCTATTGGCATGAGAATCTGGATGTTTAATGTGTTTTTGGATTGAGGGTAGAGCTTCTGATAGGCTTTAAACGGAAGGTGCATGGGAGTTTCCGCAGACTTAATACTGTGAAAGGAGCTGACTTCTCAACTGGGGAAAAAAGTACATGGATTTGTAAATTCTGACACTTTTTTTGGCTTTCTTTATTAATTGTAACTTCTACAAAAGTATCACTATAAATCTTGCATTTTCTAAGCATCTGTGTTGCGATGTTGAGGGAAGACTGATCGGTATGATCTTTTTCAATTAGCGAGTGTTGAGTAGTCCTTTTAACCTATTGTAAATGTCAGTGCTTATATTGTTGTAGAAGTACTTATCCAAATTTGAAGTTAATTCCGATTCCAAGTTCTGCGTGTGATTATATGTTTCCTGAAATGGGGCACCTTTGTCTTTATTAAATGGTTGAAGAATCCATTTTCTGTGTCAAATCTCACCAGACCAAGATCAGAATGTTTCTCTTTTTAATGTAAATATAATAGAGACTAGTGTCAACGCACTTAACCTTTCAAGCGACATTTGTGGTGCTTTTAGTGTTATATCCTTGTATTTTTTTATCTAGGAAAAAGAGCCAGAACATAACGAAAGTGATATGACTAGAGCAATTCACATGGGAAGCGTCGTAATTCTGATAAACATTGGAAAATTTTGAATCCAAAGTTGTACATGTGTCGTCGTTCTCTTGAATGTTGACGAGGACATAATTTGTGGAAATATTGCAGTGGAACATTAGTAGTTCATTTCTTGGTGTGATTTAATGGACAAAGACCCTGCTGAATCCACTCTCTATGGTTACATACACAAGGAGGTGAATTAATCTTGTGCTTGTTGTTGTTGATCAGGTGAAAAAGAAGCTCAGGATAAGAGGAAGCTAGTTAGTAAATGGAGACCAACTACCAAAGGCACACTCAAGAGGACTTACCGAGTCTGTTCAAAGGAAGAAGGCCGGCGCATTCTGAAAGAAATTGCTTCAATTCTGTCTGAAGATGACCACTTTGTGGATGCTTCCAGTCACAAGGTGATTTCATTTCTTGAGCCAGTGCAAATACGTTTCTCTGGCCCTATTATCGCACAGTTTCCTAATATATTGCTTCACATTCACTTATGAAAAAAAAGAGAGAGATAGTAGACATGTTTCTTGTGCTTGTTCCAAAATTGGTGCCTTTTTAACTGGATGTTTTAATTTCTAATCAGGGTTGTCAAATAAGGAGGGAAAGTGCGCATGGAGAGAGTGTGTGCTGCTACAATGTAAGAGCTTTGTTTGATGAGCTTCCTACTCCTCACCTACTTCTGGAGATTACAGCTTTTCCTGCTGGACCTCTTACTGATAATGACTACCGCAAGGCCGAGAGGCTCGAAATGGTGCTGGGGATGAGTGCTTCAATTTAACTCTGAAGACACATTTTCCACTTCACCTCATAACTTTTTGCCCAAGTTGTAAATTGTCTACCGATGGGCCTGTAAATTGCTGCAGTGTGGCTAAGAACTCCCTGTAAAACCCGAGTTCTGCTCAGCTTTTCCAGAAATTTGAGCTCAAGAAACTCTTTCTGTACTTACGCGTTACCTTCCTTTTTGAGGGCGTCACACTTAATTTGCAAGTGATTAATCCTTGGATTTTATCTTCTGCCTGACACATCACCGTTTCTGTTCAGTTCTGACATCTCTATACTGCTGCCTGTAAAGATAGAGATTAAATGCTTAAACCAGTAATCTTTTGGTATCGGACTCTTAACTTTGCCAATGAACGTTGTAGTGTGAGACAAGAAAGACTCCCCAAGTTGTTCAACGTCGACTTCCTCACTTCCAGAGTTTTCTTAAAATAATATATTTTTATTAATATTACATAAATATATCATCGTTAAAAAGTTACATAAATAATATTATATTGTCATTTCAAACAGTTACCTCTGTCGTTATTTGAAATGACGACAATCCTACATGAAGTCTTACGTGATAATTAGCAGGTCTCTGTACCAATTTAATCTATGATAAAATCTCTGTCGCCAATTAAATTGACGCTAGAGGCCTGTCGTCAATCCAATTGGCGACAGACTTGCTAACTGCCAGCGGAACTCCACATAGCATTGTCACCATTTAAAATGATGGTTGAAGTTGTGGGGCTTCTGTCGCCATTTCAATTAACGATTTGTGTCTATGTCACTAATTGAAATGGCAATAGATGTCGTGGTGCTGACGTGGCACCATCGTCCATTCGTTTGACAATAGGAGCTCTGCCCTAAATTCAAATGGTGACAGAATGTTATTTATATAATTTTAAGTGATGATATATTTATGTAATATTAATAAAAATGTATTATTAAAAAATCCTCACTTCCACGCCTAGCTTCTCCTAAATTAGAACAGAACAAGTCAAACAAAATGTAAGTTGCTGATCTCTTTTGTTTTCCTTTTTATGGTTACAGTGGTGAAGCTAGAAAAATTTCAATGGGGTGCACACTTCATGCACAAATTTTGTACAATGGATTGATAATAAAGAAAGACTAGACAATGATATACCGTACCGGATCTTGTATAATGGATTAGTAATAGAGAAAGACTGAAAAAGGTAATACTGTGTCGTGTGATTCTCGGGATAGGATCTAACTGTTGAATCCAAACGTTGTAGTAACTTTAAGAACTGTCCATGAGATGATGTGCTTGGAGCCAAGGCGAGAGTTGACATCGTTGTGGGCAAACTCGGCGGTGAGCTGAGGGCAAGCAGGCATTGCCACGAGGTGGACAGCTTATTCAAAGCTAATGCGGGAGTGGGCTAGTGCGCGGTGAGCCACGGCCTAAAGTAGGGAGCTGAGGATGCAGCGCAAGCATGCTATGAGGTGTGGCTTAGTCCAGTGCCCGGAGCTTAAAACTTGTGAAACATACTTGGATATTTGCCTTGTGGCACTTGTAATATACTTGGTTGAATTTGGTTGATATTTTCTAAAACTCGCTGAATATTTTTAAACTTCTCTTATTCTCTGGACAACTTGGCGGCTGAAACTCTCGAAATTTTCAAGAAAAGAAGGCATGCACTCCCTGGTCCCGGCTGGTTCTCAAGTTTCTTGGGTGTGCCGGTGCATACCGGACACCCCACCTGCGGGGGGTCTGATCAACTCGGCTTCGGTTTCGAGCTTCTGGCTTATTTTTCACTATTCATAAGTTTCGTCTTTTTTGAACTTTTGGCTTTCTATTGAGTTTTTTTCCGGTTCTTTTTTTCCCGTATTTGTTTGTATTATACGTAATGGGCTAACATATTTTTTATTTTTAATTTTTTTAAATTTAATTATGCTAAATAAGCCTCTGCCAGCTACAGTGCTTTTTTCATCCAGCTACAGTGTTTTCAGCCATAAGCCACAAGCTTTTCAGCCAAACCGATCACCACCTTGTCTGGGGGTCACAAATGTGTTGATCATATATTAATCGACACCATTTTCAAGTTCGTCGTAGATGCTCATGTTCTAGAGGCCCAACGTGATGTATGGTAAGTTGTCACATCAAATGCAAAAGCTGATAGAAACCAACAAGCTGCCAGGTACTAAAATCAGATGATGCAGATTTGCAAAGCCAGCCTAGCAGGCACAAAGCAACAGACACACAAGCCACTGGACCATTACAGCATACCCCGAGGGTTCAGTGTCCACAAACAAAGCCAACAGTCCATCAGTGCTTTCAATTACAGGAAACTTAAAAGGAATTGCACACGTTTGGTTCATCTGACACTGAAACTACATTTCCATTATGTATTCATAAGCCAAGGATGAATTGCCACCGGCAGTGCACCAAATGATGCTTTACATCATGATGGAAACACGCTGGTGCATGCCGTTAGCAGCCTGCTTCGCGTCTCCATTTTGTGCGTGGAAGTTCGTTGTGGGAAGGAAGCCAGCTGAGGGAAAGCAGATGCGCTCCTGGTTAGCCAGCGTTTTGCTGCTGGTTGAAACACTTGCAATGTCCGAGGGAGTGGATGCTGAAGGTGCGCCACTTTGAAGGCATATGTTCTTGCCAAGGGCCTTTGTGCAGCTTGCACCACCTGATGCTTGCTCCTGCTGAGTCTGCTCCTCGAGCTCCTTTGTGTTGAGGAACCGCCCTCCTGATCCACGAGCTCGCTTCATGGCATGACGATGCCGAGATTCATGAAGGTATGGCTGAGACGGAAGGGGCATTGTTATAACAGGTACTTGCCAGCTAAAACGTATAGCTCTAAGTAGCTGGGTAAGTGCCTTTAGATATTAAAATGCACAAGAAATGAATCTTGCAACTTTCAAATTAAAAAGGAACAGCAGATTTACAGAAAAGATGAAGAGAACATAGTATATACTTACGCAAAAATTGTGAACACAAAATAATAGTTGTGCACCCATGTTACTCTTAAGGAAATGGTTTGTGGCACGAGTTTCAACTGATATTTTGCTCAAGAAAGTTAAGTGAACAGAAATTTTGTATTTAATGCCTCTGGCAAAGTTTCAGTCAACGAATAGCACTAGAATGTACTCCAGAGTCCAGAGAGCCCTATGAATATGACCAAAGCCGGGCTAATGAATCTGTAGCCAAAATCTATGTATGGGTGCAGCAGTAAGCAAGTACCAAAGGACTAACAGAAGCATCTCTTTTACGAAAACAGTTCCAGGAACAAATGCAAAATTCCTTAGTATTACCTTCCGACCTTTCACCAGCTTATTTTGAGCCTCCAATTTAGCACGTATCTGCCTCCTTCTAAGAATTGCATGATATTGCTTTGCATTAACAAATATTGGCTCTTCTACTGCAGGCTCAACAGGCAATGGCACCCGAGAGTTTGTTGTACCATTTAGCTGGCCATGAACCTGGGTAAATAATACACAAATGAAAAATTGTTGATGCAGGGACGTAAAGTTTTTTTTTAAAAAAAAGAAAAGGGTTTGCCGGTATGCATGAAATTATGGGTCATAAAGAATGACAACTAGTATGTGCAAGCAAACAGAATTGTGGCAGGATGGAAATATGGTTTCACATAATCATATCCCTTAACGTCTTTTATCAGATGAGCTCATAATGGTTTCCACTTTTAATTCTGAACCAATCAATAAAGCTGAAGTCTTTAATCTAAAAAGATGAAAGAATTGTTTGCACATTCCTCTCGTTCATTTGAAAGCCCTCCTTTTGACATTTTGTGTTGCTTGCTTCTGAACAAAAATCAAATTCAACAATAAGGAAGCAGAAAGAAATCAACGAATATCCTTCACAACGAGGCTTCATAAATCATTAGTCATAAATCATAACTGCCAACCTACCAGAATGAATGAGATCTCTAAAACTCAACAAACCGCAAACGAATCAAAGAGGAAATTATTGTGTGACCTTGTCACCTTGAACCACGAAAGATTATACAGAATGTGGTGTGAAAACTAAGAAGCTCGAGTGGACTTACAATGGCGTGTGAAGCATACCCTGTCAAGACCCCACCATAATAACCATTTGCGTTATAAGGAATACAGGCCTAGAACACAACGTAGCTGGTCAACTGAAAGCAGCACATAAGATTTAAGAGGGCAACAATTATCATGATGACATGAACTTACAAACGATTGGTTGTAGTCGAGCTTTGGAGGCAAAAAAGTAGCTTCTGGGTTCCCCAAGGATAATACTGACTTTGTCGTGTCCTGATCGTGCTTCCCAGGACCATCATCATTGTCTGAAAAAAAAAGCAACTTAACTGTTAGTATGAAGGACTAATCGCAATAATTCATCTCACTATAAATAAGGCTTGGGCAATGGGGACATTATTAGAGAAACAAGTCATTAACAAAGTGAAAGACCCATCCAAACTTATTGATATTTCAGAATTCAAAAAAATATGAATTAAGGTATTGGTGAGAACCATAGTAACAGAAGTGATGAAAAGTTAAAATAAATGCATTACATACAAAAAAAAAACTCGACCTGCGGGGGGGAAGAATCCCCCCGGGCATTGCTTTAAGAAGAAGGTCTTCTCACGCAGACCGAGAAAACCCCCGAACCCCTGCTCCACCCTTACACAGCGGCACCATCGCCCGACCTTGTGAGACTACCGGCGGATCCTTTGGATCAACGCCTTGGCGGGGCCTTAGACCTGTGCTTTGGTGTGGTAGCAGGCGAGGGGATTTTTTCCCCCAAACCTGAAATTCGCTCCCACTGGGAGTCGAACCCAGGACCTGGGGGTGCTACTCAAGCCTCTAACCATTACATACAACACAGGAGACAAAATTGAGTTTTCACGCATATGGACTATCACCCAATTCTACTGTGAGTCCCAGTGAGGATTATTCATGGAAGCACTAACAAAGAGCTCACATAATCTGAAAAAGGTTGTCTAACACCACAGTAGCTCTTGTCACAACTTACAACTACCATGAGCTACCGGCACTACAACATAGTTGAGCTTGTAAAGAATTGTTAAACATATCTCAATACATTCAACTTGGAACTATCATCACATCCCTAGTGAGATAACGGCAAACCTACAAGCAGCATCCCAGATATGTTAGAAAAGGAGAGGGAGTTGAAGAGAAGAAAACGTTACAAACATAAGAGCTGAAACTGCAGGGAAACTTGATTACTAGTGTGACAATTTGGTTAAAGATAATGCATTACCAGATTGTGTTGAGTTGTGTTGCTCATTTAGACTGCTGTCACTCCTTGCAGATGCTTCTTGGTGAGACCAACCGGACTTGGTTGATGAGGTGTCTTGATCGTAGATTTTAGGACCTAATTGCTTCATCTGATAACCATTCCCTGATAGGAAATCCTACACATGTAGAAGCCAGCTGATAAGTTTGTTATTTGTGGTGTAACAAGTGAGCAACACTCATGGCTTCACCGTAAATAGCAACTACTTACATAGTTGGACATAGGATGGACTGGGTGATCCTCCATTTCTCACAAAAGTGTTAGCATTATAAGATGGTATCACTTAACTCCAAGCAATATTTGGCTTCAGGTGCTTCTCTGAAACCAGATGAATTGGCACCTCACACAACCTTCATGACAAATTGCCAACATTAAATCAGACGACTTGGCGATGACATGGTAACAACCAAGGGTGGTTGATGGTAGATTCACGATTATATAAAAAAAGAAGAATTTGATTATGCACAATCACTTGCAGTGCGCTAGACAATAGATATTACAACACACCACACAAACAGTCAGACATGCATATGAACACATGTGGGATAAATAATTGGAAATACCAGAATCATACAAATAACAAAAGACCTAGAAAAAGAACTATTCCAAAGAAGAAACAGCATCCTGCCACAAGTAGACATTCATACAATTCTGGAACTACTTGATCCAGGGGAACAAGCAGAAGTGTCCAGCATATCTACAAATGGAACATATCTAGCCTAAGAAGCATCATCCTATAGCCAATTTAATAAGATGGACACAATGCCTTCAACTGGTGGTTTCCAAGTTCATGTATAACGTGTATTACCAACAAGGACTTACAGGTTACAGCCCACCATTTCCAATGAAATTAACCAAGAATTGACTGCAGGTGATGTACCTATTTTATACAGCAATAAATCCTATCGCGATCAAGCAAGACATGTACTTATTTCCCATTCGGGGTTCATTTTAGCTTTCTTCATACTTGTACATGGTCCTGGGAAATCCTACATCGAAGTAATGCCTGCTTTCTTCCATCAGGACAACCCAGCCCTAGTTCTATATCAATCTCAGATTTACATTTATTACATGCAGAGCACGAAGAGAAATCCTATACTACTTTTAGGCCCGTTTGGAACGTATGAAAATTTCCCAATTCCTGTGGGAATTGAACTGTTTCGCGTGAAATTCCGTTGAAATTCATGCATGCCAAACGGGGCCTTAGTGGAATATGTGGAGTCCAAATCTCCAATCCCAGAAGTCTCAGATGAACTTTCTGGAATTTCCTATAAACTTAATCAAACCCAACAAGCACAACACTGATGAGTGGTGACAAAGTTAAATCACAGTGCTAAAGCAAAGATACCACAACAAGCATTTAGCTACCATCAACAAGTTCACACACTGACAAGCTCAATCAGATACTATCCATATGCACTAACATCTGTTTTCATATTATCAAGGAGACTATCATGACACAACTAAGCCAACCAGAACCACCAAGTCACAATTCGCACAAAAATTTTAGCTTCAGGCCACCAAATCCTGCAAAAGGGAAGTCAGATTTTCATCCACTCCACGGCCTAAAACAACATTCGCACGCGTACTCCATAATACAGTGGCCAACAGGGGAGCTTTGACTTCCTAGAAAGCACGCATCTTGTGATGTGGAATCAGGCTGAAGCTCATCCCAAGCATGCGTATGGTCAGGAACCAAAATTATGCAGCACCAACCAAGAACCACATAAAAAAAACCCTCCAAATTTCCGAGAAGCAGACCAAGAAAACAATTGGGAGAAAATCATGAGGGATTAGATTTGAATCAAACCAGTCGCGGAGTAAGAATATGGCATGTTGTAATCAAGAACCAACGAGCCACTCCAGGAAAGGAAAACAGAAGAGACAGCTACCTGTCAGAATGGTGCATGCAAGAACATAATTGGGGATTTCTCAGAGGGGGCAGGACAGCAGTACCTATCCCTTATCTTCCCTTCAACTTCCTCTTCCTCTTCCTATGTCCCCTCTAGTGAATCCTTCTGAGACCGAGAAGAATCATGGGCGAAGAAGAAGAAGAAGAAGAAATACGAAGCATGAAGAAGCGGAGGGGACTGTCTCCTCTTGCTGCCAAATATGCGATCTATTGTATAATTTATTTTCTGTTTTTTTCCAGTTTCTTATTGTTCGGGTAAAATAAAGAAAAATGTTTGGACTTCACTCCACAACTCACGCGCCACCTAACTCGAATATTGATACGTGCACCAAGAATCATATGATAATTGGTTGACATTTTGGTCCTATTCTTTTAGATTGTGGTTTATTAGTTTAATAAATAATGATTACTGAGATAAACTAAAAACCGTTAAAAAGTCAAAAAGAATAGGACCTATAACTTGTTAGTCTAATAAATAGTGATTACTGAAAGCTACGACTTATTAGTATAATAAATAGTGATTACTGGAAGAAACTAAAACCACTAAAAAGCTAAAAAAAAGCCTTCACATGCTCTTTTGGGGATTTCTCTCCCAACGTGGCATCCTAAAATTTCCGAGTTACCTTCATATGGTAGCAGTGTGTAGGATAATAACTAGAAAGGTCATATCTTTCAAGTTAGATATGTTAAATTTGGTTATTGTTAGTCGGTGCTTTATGGTATTTTCAAATTTTAGAAATGTATTTCGTATAGTATTGTACTATTATTATATCATTTTAGTTAAAAATTGTAATGTTTTTAAAAATATCTCTCTGGATGAATGGAAATTTATTGTTTACCTACCAATTTTTGTCAAATTTGTGTGCCTTCTGTTAATTCATAGTATAATTTGAGTAGAAGTACATTAGTTGGCATTCGTATTAGCTGTGTCTAATGGTTTTTGGCTGAAAATGGATAGTAGTGGTTTATAGGAGGACATGAGTGGTGAGAAACGTAAGTGAGAGATACGTATGCGAGTCAGAAGCGAGAGGAGTGATGTGCGTGATACGCCCGTGACTCCCCGCCTATCCCAGAGCCAGATGGGAGCGAGTGGAGAGGAGAAGTCACTTTGAGAAGTCAGATATTTATATTAATCTTTGCTTTTTAGGCAAAATTCAAAGCAAAAATCAATATAAATAGAACCTTAAACTACTAACAAAATAATATACGGTGCTATAAGTAAACTTAAGAGCACGAAAAATGGCCGTGGTCTTTCAAATTGTTTGGTGTTTACCTCTTCCATGTACCGTGCCGTGTGGAGCTAAGAATACATTGTGTTCTCTCTGTAAAGGTGAGATGAGACGTTGGAATTAAATATTTGGCTGTCGTCATGTAGATGTTTAAGATTGGACTCTCGTCTCAGTTTTTATTTTTGTTTTATTTTTTACTATTTTTAAATTTGTTTTTTAGTTTTTTTTACTTTTTTAATCTTTTTTGCCTACTCTTTTTTCTCATATTCGTTTGTATTGTATATGATGAACTAATCGATTTTTTTTCTATTTTTAAATTTTTTTAAATTTAATTATATTAAATAAGTCACTATCAACTACAATATAATTTTAGTTAACTATAATATAATTTTAATTATAATGAGTTTTGGTTTATTATGAGAGCTACCAACACCTCAACGTGCTAGGGCGCCACATGTAACGGCGGTGAGGATGACTTTGCCAGTTCGTTTGTTGTTTGCCATGTAATGGATCCCCTCAAAATAAGTGAGAAATTTCGATATTTGACACTGAATACGTGCGCCTCTCAACTTTTAACCCTCAATTCGCACGCCTTTGAAAATTTAACCCTGTCACTGCGAATTCTTTTGATTCAAGGGATTCTCCTCATTTTCTCTCCTTTCCTATTTTGACACTTGTCACTGCGAAAATGAAGAGAATACCTTGAATCAAAAGAATTCGCAGTGACAGTGTTAAATTTCTAAATACGTGCGAATTGGGGGTTAAAAATTGAGAGTTGCACGTATTCAGTGTCAAATATCGAAATTTCTCCAAAATAAGTGCATCCACAGGCTAGACTAGTGCGGGTTCCTTCTGTCGTGCAGCTACCGTCACAGCTGATGAGCTTTGGAGTGTGGACTTTGGCCGGCACTCTTGTTTTTTTCTTACTTAAAAACATGCAAAATTCTAAACATAAATGTTGTTGTTTCCTGTCATAATACTAGCTGCATATAAGCGCGGCGCACGCCGCGCTAGCTACCGTGTGGACCAAAATAAAAGATGCGATAATTCGCAGGGAGTTTTATAAAAAAAAATCAAGGACGAATACGTATTTTCGGAAAAAGCAAAGGGTTTTTTTGAAAAAAATCGAGGACTTGTAAGGACCTGTACGTAAGTAAATAAGGACCTATACGTAATTTCGGAAACCCGCCAGGCGCAATCCAAATTTTTTTTGCAAAGAAAAAACTTGCAGGGACCTGTTCGCGAGGAAAAAGGACCTTTACGTAATTTCGGAAAAGCAGGAGGGAATGGCCTCCCCCGGCCGTACGAAAAACCGAGCGCCACGCGCCGGCCGGCCGAGGGAGGGGGGGCGACGTGGACACCGCGCGGGGGGCGGAACCCCCCGGCTTTGTATCGGGTACGATTTCCACAATTATATGGGCTCCTATTAGAAGGTGAAAAACTATGCGTTAAACCATTTGTCAGGCATAGAGGGTTCCACGAAAATAATACACATGCAACACCGCTACACGGTAGAATCAAAAATGGCTTGTATAGATCATGTCCTCATTACTCATTTTATTATCGTAGTATCATCTACCATTTTTTATCTGGATAAAATAGAATCACAAACCCTTTTTGTGGATTTTGGGTCGTGTTAGATAATGTACCTGTTGTGACATGAGCCACAAGTATGTACTTTGGTACCCTTCCTCCATCGAGGATTTGGATTTGCTAGAGCTAGAAAGAGGATTTGGATTTGCTAGAGCTAGAAAGAGCCAATGGTTGGAGAGTAGAATAAGTAGATCTGGGATCCCTTACCCCATTTGGGGGTTTATATATGTGAATGGGACAAAATAAAAAATTATCATTCTACCTCTAAAAATTACAAAAGGTGAGATTAATGAAATGAATCTGAAATTTCAAAAAGAATTTGAATTTTCATTTGAGTTTGATTTCTTGTGAACCTTGGCCCAATCTAGATCAAATCCTAGACCTCCATGTCTTGAATCCTCAACCGCATCTCACCCTTCACCCCAATTTGCGCGCTCACTATGCACCGTCCGAAAAATCGCCGCCGACTCTCCCCATCCATTCTCACGCCTTCTCGTGCTATCTCGCCGCTACCACCTCTGCGCCACCTGTTAGAGGTCGTACGCCCTTTCATAAGTGCCCCGGACCCGTGTCAGGGCCGCCGGCCGCGGTTGCCACCACCGCACTACCCTCTAGCCCCTTCCGCCCTCTCCGCTCTCTCTCGATCGACCTGACACTGCCGCATTGCGTCGCCCGAGACAGCCAGTGCACCGCCCTTGAGCCAGTCACACCGTGCCTCCCCAAGTCTTCCCGACACTACCATGCGCCACCGCCGCCGCAGCCCAAACATTGTGCCGAGCCGCCTCTACTGTCCTATTTAAGCGCCCGAGCCCCTCCATTCGAAGGCATCGATCTCCAGTGTCAGCCAAGCACCCCAAGCTCCAGCCATCCTTCCCATTGCCAGTAATCGCTGAAATCCCCAAAGGCAAGCCCTAACTTGATTTGTCTCGTCGAGCCGTCTCTTTCCAATTAACCTCACATGTAGCCTCCTCAAACCCCCAAAAACCCCTCCAAACCACCACCTTAGCTCCCCGAGCACCCCTCTTCCCTGGCACCGAGAACCACCCCCCGGGCGAAACACCTCACCGTGACCAGCCCAACTCCGACCTCCCCAACCCGAACCACCACTTCCACGAGTTTACCCTAACCCCGCAGATGCTCAAAGGCCACTGCCATTGCCGGTTTAACTCTCGGTTCAACCTACACTGTTCAAACTTCCCACGGAAGAGAAAGCCTCGCCGTTGACGAACGCTGACTCCGTTGACCCTGCCGACCCTCCAAAATGGAACCCTCATGGCCCTAGCAACCCGACCGTAGCCTCCAAAACCGTCGCAAACCACCCAAACCCCGCCGACCACCGTCGTCTTTTTCCCTTGTTTCTGGCGCGTGCGCAGTCAGCCGAGGAAGATGAGCCGTAACGGTCGGTTACTATTCACCCGACCCGGTAAACCTGAACCTGTTGAACAGTAGTGGATCCGGGCGACCAAACCTGTAATGAATAGTAAAACCCATAATAAACAGTGCCCAACCCATTACTGTTCACCCAAACCCAAAAACACAAATGTATGTCTATGTTGACCGTTTCGAGCCCGTCGACCCATTTCTCAGTTCCGTTTTGCCTTTTGGACCCCCTATAAACCCAAAACCCTGTTTATTTGAATTTTTTCGAATTTCTTTCTTTATTTTATTTCTTTATTTCTAGTTCAATATTTCGAGCGTGGAACTGAGTCATTTTATTTAGCTTTGCGTTAGCTTCCGACGTTGAAGTTCAAC
This sequence comes from Dendrocalamus latiflorus, assembly GCA_017311315.1. Classification (NCBI taxonomy): domain Eukaryota; kingdom Viridiplantae; phylum Streptophyta; class Magnoliopsida; order Poales; family Poaceae; genus Dendrocalamus; species Dendrocalamus latiflorus. The sequence continues at coordinate 5,460,964 of CM029629.1, read as the reverse complement.
TAGATCAGGAAGGAGAAGATCAAGCCCAAGCTCAAGAAACCAAAAAATTCAAAATTGATAAATTCATAGATCCGCAAGGCAAGTCACATGTCTTTGATCATATTGAACCTACATTCCTTTAATTATTTATTTATCAGTATTTTCATTATGTTATTTACACATTGTTATTTCTTGTACAATAAATGTTTAGAATGACATGATATTAACTAATGTCCTACCACCCGAAAAAGCTCTGTTCATTTGACGGCCATATTCACCTTGACAAAATTTAGTAATATTAAATGTATTAATAATATAATCATGGTAGTTTAAAAACTCAACAAATTTTCCACTACTAAGGGATTTAGCCTTTTTGCTGATAGAATTTTAAAAGTGGTTCTAGGATAAGGAGGTATCACGGGAAGCCATGAGTTGACCAAGGCCCATGACCGAAGCTTGGATCGGAAAGGTGGCAGTGCAGTGAGCACTGAGATATGGGTTTGTGGATGGAAGTTGTCTCAGTGAAAATATAAGGACTGGACCCTTATGCCAAGTAAAGAACATAGTAACCACTCAATCACAAGCGTTGACTTGTCAAATATGATTTTGTAGCTGCTCAAATCGATTGAATATCTGCATAAAGGCATGATATACTATTCCAAAAAAGGGAACAGCTGGCGTAGGGATGTGGTATGGAAACGGTAAAACCATACTTTCACAACGGTAGGCTCCGCCCTGTCAGGCCGCCATATTCTGTGATAGGGGGTTTCTAGTCTATCGGGTAGAGGTTACGTAAAGAAATGAGCAGTGTAACAACCTTGTTTTCTCAACTCAGTTATGAGGGTTGAGGAATCTTATAGGTAAAGTTGGACAACTCTACAGATTCATTTATAAATGGTATTTGAATACACCGTGCTTCCGGTAAATAAAGTTGCGTTTAATGGGTGATTCCAATAGCGAAGCATAAGTAGATTTAGAAATATTTTGGAAATGTGGAAGTCTGGTAATCAAGTTTTGAAACCCCAAACTCCTTAAGAAGTCTATGATTTGTTATTTTGTGTTTAAAAACAAAATATTTACAAATAAAATTGCATCCACAAATACTTTAACAAAACCCCTATACTCCTGTCTTTTGAAAATCCTGGCAAATAGTTATATAGCATTTTTCCACGTGACTTGTTGAGTACGGTTGGTTGTACTCATACTTGCTAAAATCATAAACAGAAAATGCTTGCCAAGAAAATGAAGGAATCTATGAAGATGACGCTAAGAAGCACTACGATATAGACGATACCTGATGTTAGGGTTTATTCTACACTCAGGCATGCCTGTGGAGTTTCTTTTTGTATTGTATTATATCTTTGGGTTGTACGCCCATTGTATAAAATTTAGCTGCTAAGGCTTAATTTTGTATTAAAGTTTAGTTTTTATGCTTAATCTTATATTGACAATAGTGTACACACATCTACAGTACTCGCAGCTGAACAATCTGGGCAGTTGCGAGGGTATTCTAACAACTCTAGAAATAGAGGCGTTACAATTAAATTAGTACATTTCTTTATGTATGTAACTCTATGTTATTAGGGCTCTGATCAACTCGGCTTCGGTTTCTGGCTTATTTTTCACTATTCATAAGTTTCGTCTTTTTCTGAACTTTTGGCTTTTTGTTGAGCTTTTTTGCCGGTTCTTTTTTCCCCGTATTTGTTTGTATTATACGTAATGGGCTAACATATTTTTTATATTTTTAAATTTTTTTAAATTTAATTATGCTAAATAAGCCTCTGTTAGCTACAGTGTTTTTTTCAGCCAGCTACAGTGTTTTCAGCCATAAGTCATGAGCTTTTCAGCCGAACCGATCACCACCTAGATTTATCCTAAGACTCACTAACTAATTCAAAAGCATGAGGAGTTGGACACCCCATAACGGTACGTACCAGCTAAACATAACTTGGCAGGCAAAGCCTTCTAACAGGATTTTGCGTATCTTGTTGAAATCCTTCGGTAGAACAAGCCACTATCAGCTTTTCTGGTACTTTGGATTGGCCCGCGCTTTATACGCCGAGTTGTCAATCTGTCTTGGCAAAAGCAAAAGGTAACTAATATTCCCCTGTACGCTCTCCAAAAACTTCGTCAGAGTTAGCAGCATATGGACTAAGAAATGTTCTGGTCGGACCGTCCGGTAATCAATATGTATAAATAAAAACATCTGATAAAATTTATGATATTTTTTGTTTTAAAAGTAAAAAAAATCAATAATAATCCTAAAAAGAAAAAATCTAAAAATTCTCACTTTAGTAGAGAAAAAAGCATTTCCACCACTTATTTTAGTAGGATCTGATTATAACGATACAGATTAATTATATATATTAGAGTTATATAGCAAATACAATTATTATCTCTCTATTTCTTCACCAAGTTCTGCCGCTGTCACCGCTCAACATTCGTGGGCAAATTATCAACAGGCTGTCTCCCGCTCGACCTGGTTGAGCTCGGTCGCCGGCGAAGAGACTGCCGGAGGCAATGGAATTGGTTGGTTTTGGACAAGAAGAGGCAAAGTTGATGAAGTGGTAGAGGGAGCAAAGCCAGGCAGCTATACAGTGCTAATAGAGCAAGCACAAAAAAATTTGTGGTATGTTTGCAAACCGATTAAAAAAAAGTGCTACGAGAGCATTCTCTCTCTCTCTCTTAATCCTCTCAACGGTTCGTAGTGTCCTATGTTTCTAGAACAATGGATCCTTGGTTGTGTTGAACATTACATAGATACATGATATCAACCCATGTAGTCAGATACTGAAATGAAGAAAAACTCCATCGTATGGTTTAAGTTCATATTACCCATGGTTATTGTCAATGGGCAGTTTTTTTTCAGTTGTGGCTTATAACTTATAAATGCAGCTTATGTTTTTTTTAGCATGAGCATTTGTGTGAATAAACTGAATACCGATAAACTGTTTTGAAAAAATTGTCCCGATAAATCACTTAAGATAATGATAGAAAAATCATCCTATTTATTTATTTAAATGATGATATAAACCATAAGCTAAAAAGACATTACCAAGAAGTTAGACCACATTTCCACCTTACCATCAATTATGTCACGAACAAAGTTCTTAATAATTACAATGCAAACACACTCAATACAAAGGGATGTCGTGAGTTTGATTTCTGATACACCAGTTTACATGTGTGTGCCACGAAGTGGTGCGTCTTGTGTTAGCGTGTGTGCATGTGTGGTGTTAGTTGTGGTGTCAATTGCATAGAAGGTATCTTAAAAAGAGAAATAATGCAAATAGAGTCTAAAAACAGTATTTCAAATAAAAACTAATTAATTATGAGAAGTTGTTCTACGTATACTGTACTAAAAGAATCGGAGAGTCGATTGGGCTAGTACTATTGTGACCTCTTTTTTTGGACTTTTGTATTCTTCGAAAGTCAAAATAAATAGAATGATATCTTAAAGTGGATTTTTTAAATGGTTTCCTAAATCTAAAACTGTGTATGTCATCCGTTGCTATCTCTAAAAATGTACATAAAAGATATTAGCCACAGGCAAAAATGCATTGGCCACAGTGTAAAAGAAAACACACAGATAAAAGATATTAGTCATGATAACAAAGATATCAGCCAAAGCTAAAAAGAACAGGACCAACACACATATGCAAACTCTAGCTCAAATCAAACCTATTTTCATCCAACTAAATCCAAGCCCAAAACAACGAGAGTCAAGAGATCACTAGCTTATGAACTGTTGACATAAATAACATTGTAGTCATTTTTTTTCAAATTTGACTCTTAGATGTCCATTTTTATAAAATCTAGCCCTTCTCTGAACTCAGTAGCCACGATAGACAATACATGTCGTTTGTTGTGCTGCAAGAGCTCACCTGCTAAGAGCAAGTTTAATAAGGCTGACTGTGCTAGCTATAAGGGAATTCATGTCAGCATAATCCTATGTGGAGGGAAAAGAAAAGGAGAGAGAGAGCCAAGCCGACTCCCATGCAAGAGTCAGGCTATAGCACAGGAAAAGAGGCGTTATCCATGCATGTACCAATAGGACTAACTGTTATACCCATGCATGTATTAAATGATCACACTATTAAATGATTGAGAGCTCTTGTGAAGACAACTTATAGCCAGCTTATTGTATAAGTTGGCTGCATCATTATCTTTTGATGACATGGAAATGTATTGGAGGTAGCAGCTATCTATATTATTAAACTTGCTCTAAGCCACACTTTGCTGGATAGTGCTGTTGCGGAGCCCAAAAAGGTAATTAATTAGTACTAATTAAGTATAAGACCGATGGCTGGTGATCGGTTCGGCTGAAAAACTTATGGCTTATGGCTGAAAACACTGTAGCTGGCTGAAAAAAGCATTGTAGCTGACAGAGGCTTATTTAGCATAATTAAATTTAAAAAATTTAAAAATATAAAAAATATGTTAGCCCATTACGTATAATACAAACAAATACGGGGAAAAAAGAACCGGCAAAAAAGCTCAACAAAAAGCCAAAAGTTTAGAAAAAGATGAAACTTGTGAATAGTGAAAAATAAGTAGAAGCCAGAAACTGAAGCGAAGCCGAGTTGATCAGAGATTTACAAAAACTGTTAAAGGTGATTAAATTTGAAACAAAAGGCTAAAATGTCATTAGTATGGACAGTTCCTAGCCTCTCGGCCCTCGCCCCCTCGCCGCCGCCGCCGCCGCGCTCACCACCAGCAGCCTCGGCCCTCCCACCGGCGAGCGACAGCGGCGGAGATGGCGGGGTTGCTTAAGGCGCTGGCGTACGGCGCTGGGGGCATGGCACTGGTGGGCGTGGCGGCGCTGGTGGCGCTGCAGGAGCGCCTAGTCTACGTGCCCGTGCTCCCGGGGCTCGCGCGCGCGTACTCCATCACCCCCGCGCGCCTTCGCCTCATCTACGTGGACGTTTGGCTCCGCGCCGCCGACGGCGTGCGCCTCCACTCCTGGTTCATCCGCCACTCGGCCACCTGCCGAGGCAAGCTCCCCCTCCCAATCCCCAATGCTTCCTCTTCTGCACCCCCCCCCCCCCCCGGGTGTCCAGTACTTTCCAGGTTTGTTAGGTAGTGTTTGGTTTCTTGAGGCTTCAGCTGGTGGATCTCTTCGAGGCTGGGCTCGAAGGCTTCGTTCTGATCCGAATTATGTGGCTTCATCGCTTCATCTCTTAGCTTCCTTGGTCTGGATTTGGATTGGTGGATCTTGGTAGGATCTGGGGTCTTCTTGCACGGGAAGGCTCAATATTTATGAATTCTGCAGTTAAGACGATTTGTAGCTAGCCGTTTCTTCCGCATCCCGCGTGGATTTGTTCTTAATCAATTTCTAGGGTTTGCTAGTTTTGATGCACAGTTCTCTGCAGCCCGGTGTATGATTGTATGAACTGATCGGTTGTTCACATAATGTGTTTGAGTGGTAATTGTGTTAACATGCTCCAGCTCTATGGCGATTTTGTAGCTGGTGTATGTGGTGCAATGTTGTGGTGCTTAGTATCAGTATTTCTCTAGTGTGGTATTGGTTGTATGCCCTGTAGACTGCAAGTTTCATAAATGTTCAATATGCGATAGGGTTAAACCTCCGTATTTGTAGTTTTCGTGCTTGGGTTTTTATGGTGATGTGTTGTTTTCTTGTGTTCTCTCTGGTTATTAGCCAATCACACTGCACCATAGAGAAAATTGATATTATGCCACTCCTTTGGAGTGGCTTCGATAAAATGCCATCCTCTAGATGACAATTGTTAAAATGCCATCTAATACATAGTTAGCTCTATGATTTGCCCATTTAGGGTTTTTGCCATTTCTTTTTCGTTTTTTATTTTTTTCACCAAAATTATATGAAAAATGACCAAAACACCCCTCCTCAAATCACATCTTTCCATTCTTTTGTCTGTTCGTTGATTCAGATGCTGTTGATAGACCAATTTGTGCCACTTTTGGACCTCAATCCTACTACTGGCCGTATTCAGATGCTGTTGATTCTGTCGGCTGTGGCTAGTGAGCACAGTGTATGGCATCATTCTAGTACTGAAGAATGCAAGTGAATGATACATATTGTATCTGCACTTCATTTCCCTGCACTGTCCAAAGGGAAAAAGGCTTGCCAGCGATTTCTGCAGTGGTCTGGTTGTCTGAAACTGGCACTGAAGTGTAGAAAGCAAGGGCTTGCAAAGTTGCAATTGGCTTCCATTCCATGGGTCGTGCCAAGTATTGGAATGGCTTATGATCATCTAACGGAGGTGCACAAAAGGGAGTATATTATTTAGCTGAGCCAGTCCATCGTCCTCTACAAATTAGAAATTGACACCGATCTATTTTATTTTGAGAGGAAGGTAGGGATTTTGTTCAATCCAAATATTCAGGCTTACATCTAAGAACACAGGCGGAACTCCTAGCCACAAATGCCGGCCTTGTTCTATAGTACCAGCAAACTTAGCCAAATTAGGAGCCTCACTATTCGATTCCCTATCTTCGTGCACAAATTGCACATCATCAAAAGCCTTTGCCTTTTCCACATACATCTTTTAAGCCCTTTCAATTGATATCAGAACAATTCTCACTAGCCACAGCCGACAGAATTCTGCAAGAGATAAATTGTTCTGCAAGAGATAAATTGTTCTCACTACAATTCTCACTAGACCACAATCTCACTAGAAGGGATCATCCACAGCACTGAAGGGATCATCCAAGAGGTAAACATCAGAATCACTGTACAATGCCCTGGCAAGCTGAATCCTCTGCTTCTGGCCTCCACTTAGGTTCCCATGGCGGCGGCAAACCCAGCGGCGGGCGGCGGCAGGGTCTTCCCGTGGCGGCGGCGGCGGCACCCCGTGGCGGAGGCGGAACCCCGTGGCGGCGGGCCTTGCCGGCGGCCCGCGCGTGCTTGCGGGCGGCGGCGGCCCGTGCCTGCGGCGGCGGCGACGGAGAAGCCCTCCAGGCGGCGGCGGAGGAGAGGCGGCCTGGAATCAACGAACAGACAAAAAGAATGGAGAGATGTGATTTGAGGAGGGGTATTTTGGTCATTTTCCACATAATTTTGGTGGGAAAAAATAAAAAACGAAAAAGAAATGGCTAAAACCCCTAAAAAGGCAAATCATAGAGCTAACAATGTATTAGGTGGCATTTTAACAATTGCCATCTAGAGAGTGGTATTTTATCGAAGCCACTCCAAAAGAGTGGCATAGTATCAATTTTCTCTGCACCATAAGGTTTCTTGGTTATTGATTCAGGTTTCCGCCGTATAGTTTTATGTGCTTGCTGCTTCGTTTCGAAAGCTGTGTCGTTTTATAAAGTATATTCATTAAGCTTTCCAACGCGGCATGCATGACTATCTAGAGAGTTAGTTGAAAGAATCCAGAGGCAGGGAAATATATTTGTGGTCAAAATGGCAATTGCCATGTGTACGTCCAAAATACACCCTTGCTCTTGTTCACACGAGAAGTGGCTCACCAGTGAATTTAACTTGTGGGTTCTTTTGGGCTGTGACTTTAGTTTTTTGGTTTATGGTTTTTAAATTCTGGCTGTTTGTGAGAAACAGTACAAAGAGGGAAAAAGTCGTATACGATTTTGGCAAGTACAGCTGAACTTGGTATGGTGTGTACTACAATTTACCTGTAGATTTCGCCTTGAAAAGACCGTTTGGAAATGAGTTACTATAGTAGAAAGTCACAAAGCCAAAGCCCTCTCGAACGCAGCCTCTGATCACCTCAGACGTTGACTCTTCGGCTCCATGCCCACAACTGGACCAGCTGGCCAGCTAGCTGCAAAATTAACGTTTACATGCATGCATGAATATATTGATTCAAACAAGATCGATTGATGTAATATGTACGTATGTAAAGCTAGCTACTAGTCGCATGAATGTCCTCTAGCTAGTGGATCTACTACCACATGCCCACCATGAACCAGCTGATCTTGTCTATGCATCAAATGAGTCATGCATTTCGTGTTCGTGTCTATTTTTTGGTTGACCACATCATTTGCTGGTGTTTTGAGATATTATGTTAGGTTAGGAAGAGAAGTTATGATGTCGATATTATTTTATAACTAGGTATTCGTGATGCTTAATTATATGAGATTGAAAGGATTCTAGAATAGGATTTGACAAATGAATTTGCCTGTTCTGTGCTTCTATCCTCCCCATTTCCAGCATCACTATGATAGCATGAACTTGATACTGTGTGTATGCTTAGGCTTTACTCTGCTCCATCTTCAGTTTTTCACAACTTCATATCCTTTTCCTTCCCACTTTGTTGCTTATTTCATAGTGTGTTTTTCTGATGCAGGCCCAACCATTCTTTTCTTCCAAGAAAATGCTGGCAGTATCCAGAATTTTTTCTTATAGAAATATAAATTCATTTGATGGCTCATATTTTACTGGAGTTATATTATTGTAAAAACCTTTACTCTTTATAGATATTGCACATCGCTTGGAATTTGTTCGACTAATGATGCAGCGTCTACAGTGCAATGTCTTTATGCTTTCTTATAGAGGGTATGGTTCTCCACAGTATCAACCAGTTTTGTTATCTTTGTTCATCCTTCTTGCTTGAAGCTCTCAATATCGTGTGGGTTCTAACATGCTCAGATTCTTCCATTTATTAATGCATCTAAACTTGAATTGTATTTGTAGGTATGGTGAGAGTGACGGTTACCCTTCTCAGAAAGGCCTCACAAATGATGCACAGGTTTGCTGATTGCTTCATTTGTTTTTCTTCTCCTTACTTTGTGGTTCTCAGGTTCTGTCTACTCTATTTTCTTACATCTCTCTTGTTTAATAGGCTGCACTTGATCATCTAGTTCAGAGGAAGGATATTGACACATCTAGGATAGTTGTCTTTGGGAGATCTTTAGGAGGTGCTGTTGGAGCAGTGCTTGCAAAAAACAATCCTGACAAGGTACTACTGATGCAGCAATTTGTTTACTCATATTGCTGCCGAAAAGTGAGAAATAAGTTCCTTTGTTCTCTCTGCTGTTGGATTGGTGATGTTAGAAACTTAGAATCCTCCACTGCACTTCTATTTAATGCCTAAGTAACTTGTGGATCAATACTAATGTGTTCATAAATTAGACTTAATGTTCCTTGCAGTCATGATGTAAATGACTTTTTTCAAGATTATGCTGCTATAGATCTTGTCGAAATATTTAGTATTACTACCATATGCTGATTAATGGAGTCAGAACAGACTCAGGTGGAATATAAACCTGCTCTGCCATATTATACGAGCTGCTGAGATGGATTAATTATGCCATCTTGAAACTCATCTTGCCAATTCATCTGACAAGTCTAATATCGGGCATGGGTGGTTAGTATTAGTGTATTACTGCATAATATGGAAACATGAAATGGCACTTAATTATGCTTATTACTCCACTTGTAAACTTTGAATGCATGGGTTATTCTAGTCTGCTTGAAATAACTACCCTTTGGAGAAATTTGAGTAGCTTTTTTTTTTGAAAAGTGACGATTAGAATATCTTCTCCAAAAACACATTCACAAAAGAAATACATTTTTTTTGTATGAGATCATGCCATATTTTAAATTCAACCACAGGACAATATTTGGATGTGAATATTGAGAATTGAAGAGAAAAGACGAGCTGATGTATGTGAGGGAGACTGACCTCAGCAGCCAGTCAGCCACTGCACGTGACCCCAACATAGATAGATTATGACCTCCTTACTATCGGGAAGTTCCCACAGGCGATGAACTGCTTCCAACTTCTTTTTTGTAGCCACTAGCCATACCATGGTTCAAAATCCCGGCGGTTACCGGCCGGTAACCGCCGGTTACCGGTTTTACCGGTAGAGACCGGTAAACAAAAAACCGGCCGGTATGAATTTTTGATTTTTCGAATTTTGGCCGGTTTTTTTCCGGTTTTCCGGTTACCGGCCGGTTTCTCCGGTTACCGGCCGGTTTTTCCGGTTACCGATTTCAAAATTCAAATTTTGATTTTCAAATTGTGCCTGGTTTTTTACCGGTTTTTCCGGTAACCGCCCGGTTACCGTTACCGGCCGCCGACCGGGATTTATTCCGGTTCCGGTTTTTGGAACCTTGAGCCATACTATATATATTGTTAAAAATGGCCCTTTTGTTGAGCTCTGGTGGCTGACAGCAATGTACAATCTTGATTACTACGCTGAAATTCAAATGACGGCACATTTCCATGGTTTAACAGCAGCATGGGGACAAAAGTCTCACATGGGAAATAACAGATCTCCTCGATCCTCGACCCCCCCCCTCTCATTAAAGGAAATTATTTCCAGCCCAAAAAATTGTACAGCTGTGATAAATCTAGGACACCTTACTAAAGCAGTCGCTTGGAGTTTACGACTTTGAACTTCGTCATATGATTAGTGATGAGGAAAGATGGGCAATTCACTTATACTTCAACACTCCCCCTCACATGTAGGCTCTCTTAGGCCTAATACGTGGAATAGAAGTTGATTGCAATTAATTTTTTTTAATTGCTTCAGTCAGGTCTTGAACTCGAGACCTATTGGCTCTGATACCATATTGAGTTTCATGCACCAACCGGTTCACCCAAAAGCTTAAGCTGATGAGGAAAGATGGACAATTCACTTATACTTCAACACTCTCCCTCACGTGTAGGCTCTCTTAGGCCTAATACGTAGAATAAAAGTGGATTGCAATTAATTTTTTTTAATTGCTTCAGTCAGGTCTTGAGCTCGAGACCTCTTAGCTCTGATACCATATTGAGTTTCATGCACCAACCGGTTCACCCAAAAGCTTAAGCTGATGAGGAAAGATAGACAATTCACTTATATTTCAACAATTAGGTCATCGAGATTTAAGCCATATTATAGTAACATCTACAGAAGTCCATTAAGTTATGGGTTTTTGCAATTGAGTAATCATGATTTGTGTTGCTCTATGTTGCAGGTGTCTGCTCTAATACTGGAAAATACTTTTACATCTATATTGGATATGGCTGGTATCATGCTGCCCTTCTTAGGATGGTTCATAGGTGGCAGTTCTTCTAAAGGTCCAAAAGTTTTAAACTGTCTTGTTCGCTCTCCATGGAGTACACTTGATATTGTTGCAGAGGTAAGTTTTGGGGTGGTTTAAATCAACTTCCTTATATATTGTTTTCATGCTTTGTTACCACTTTCCATTCTTTTGATTTTTTATTTTGGAAAATCAGAGTGTAGGCTCCAAATTTTGAGAGAATATAGGATATCAATTTCTGATGTGATTCAAACAGTTTATTTTTGCTCCCTGTGTTTTTTAACTTTATGCTAAGTTCCAACCTAGATTCTTCAGCTACTCTCTATCTCATCTTCGGAAACAAATATAAGCTATTAAATCTTTAAGGCCTCAAATCTTTCTATATGCTATTCTCCACTTTTTGGTTCTTTAATTGAGACCCGACGGTGTTTGTTATTCATTGCCTGAGTTTATATTGGTCTGTATTATGCTTGCTTGACTATTTTCTTCTCAGGTCAAACAACCCATTCTCTTCCTTTCTGGATTGCAAGATGAACTGGTTCCCCCTTCACACATGAGGTTGCTATATGAGAAAGCTCTTGAACATAACAAGAATTGTAGATTTGTTGATTTTCCCAGTGGCATGCATATGGATACCTGGATTTCTGGAGGGAGCCGTTACTGGAGGACAACCCAATTGTTTCTGGACCAGTATGCTCCAGAAGTACAGAGTTGTGATGCCAGCTGCAAAAGTGAAATTGCTGATGATGGTAATTGTCTATCTTATCTATTATAATTTTGTCAGGGGATATTCTGTTACCATGTCTTCTCTTTGCTTTGGAGATGGGGATAAGTTTATTTTTAAAGTTATGCATTGTGCTTACTACATTAAGCTTTTCAGATACAGACAGATATAATATTTTTTTCTTTATAATATGAATGCATTTTTTTTAGATACCACTCAAGAGGTTATATGCATTATTTGCTTGACATTTTTCCCTGCTTTACATCTTGTATAGGGCTGGTGAACTGTTATTCCTAGCATTCGTTTGTTTGGATGAATTTTTCCAGGATATCTTCAGTAATGATTGCTAATCGCTATACATGTAGGCATATGTTTTGCTGTCTTTTTTGTGTGTTTCACACTGTGCAATTTAACTAATGTTATTGTCAGTATCGAATACTGGCAGTCATTTGTCTCATTTCCTTTAGATTTTGGAATGACGTACCATTCATGCCTTCATGCTGCTGACTGCAAATGTTCGAATTATCTTAGCTTGTTTCTGATGAATTCAATCTCTCTCTAGATGAAGCTGCAGAATAACTGGAACATCTAGAGCATCCTTCTTTTTCCAAGCTCCAGTTTTTCTGATGTTGATGCAATTTCAATCACTGATGAATTGAAGCTCACCACGAACAATTAATTCAGGTGATCTCCATCCTGCTCTGCTGCTACATTTGTCTCTGGAACAACATGTAGATTTCCGAGTCGATTTGGCCTTGAACTGATGATTTCCTGTTATATTCAATGTACGAATTGGCTTTATTCAAGTATTTACAATTTACTGAAACTAGTAGTAGCATATATGGTAGAAAATCTGGACTTGGTGTATGACAGGTCAATACATAGGTTGTAAACTCGTTGGCTCACCCATTTAGTTTTGTGATTTTGATTGTTGCTACCAATGTGGTTTCTTGTTTCTTTTTCTTTCTTTTTGCCAGTTATACCAAAATGACAGCGATAGCAAGAAAGAGAGTTGCAAAAGCAAAGGCAGTTTTCCTTAGATGTGCAAGGCAACCTTTTTTTTAAGAAAGGCAAACTCTTTATTATGGAACTGCTGAGTAACCCTGCTTTGTGTGTTCAATGGCCACATACAATACAAGTGCCATTTGTGCAACTGAATTTGCTTGTTTGTATTGTGTGTCAATGGGAATTGAATCTCTGTCCCCTGTTCCATAAACGGCAATCACACATCAGAAGATTCTCTAGCTGCGCTGTTTGGTCAGATTGTTTATTTTCCTTTTCATAATGGGTCCATGCAATAAGTTACTCTAATATTTCTTTGAGAGGGACAATTGCTATAACTTGTGCTAATCTATTGCTATAGGAAATGCATGAAGTTGGGAATCACCTCTTGGTGGGGGTGATGGAGTTGTGTGCGGTTCACCCGACATGGTTTAAATTGTGGTGCGCACCTTTATGCATATACATGTGCGTCTTAGTAGAAATTTTATGAAGGCGTTGATTTATATCCTGGCCTTTGTATTTTTAGATGTGTGCTGAGGAGCTTCATTCACACGTGTGTGCGCGCGTGTTGTGTGTCTGTTGTGCGTGCACGTCTCCCTTGCAGTAAAAAAGAAATGCATCAGGTTGAATAAAGTTTTCAAGGCTACTAGGGCCCGTTTGGTTGCTTGCCAAATGTTGCCACAATTTTGTGCCCAATGTGTGGCGACCCACATATTTTGTGCTTAACAAATCATTGGCCACAAGTGTGGCAACATTTGGCAAAAAAAATGTGTCAGTGATATGTGGGGTATAGGGGTTACAAAGTGTCACATGCCACAAACTTGGTGAAGAATTAAACACTAGTCTAACAAAGCCAAAACTGGCTAACTCAAATGTGGCAATGTGTGTCACCCAACCAAACAAACCCTAATACATAGCATTTTCTCCAATGAGAATATTACACACCTGTGATGCTGTGTATGTTAACTTTCCAAATTTCGAACCGCCTGATACTGCCTCTTTGATCCAAAATATATGTTTCAACCTATACATGTAGAACGAGAAAAAAGTTATCATCAAAATTTTGTAACACATGTTAACCTATGTTTACACGCAAACCAAGATCTCCAATCATTTGTCTGTTTGGAGCACGGTAATCTCATATAGATTGAACTATTTCATATGAAAATCCTACGTTCTAAATAGACTTATGCTAGGGGTATTTGTACTCTTCAAGCAAATATTTGCAAATGCAAACCAAAATCGTATAGTAGAAATGCTTACTGTGCCAAATTTCGAAATAAACACGAGACGACTTGCTGACTCGTTTCCCATGTAACATCCCTCTCGAGAAAAAAAAAAGGATAGTAGTACTATGCGCAGAATCTGCATCCTCTGGGAGAGATGTTTGGCCCTGCTCCGAGCCGTGCCCTTCGCCTTCTGACTTTCATAATACAGAAGCTGCATCTTGAAATGTATCGATTTCTTAATTTTTATTTTTTTAGTTTTTCAATTACTCTGTATTGTTTCGAAAGATATAACGGTGATTTAAAATTTTTTAATTTGAAAAAAACTGACGATCGCAGTTTAGTCAAAAAAAAAAAACGAGAAATAGAAGTGAGGAGCAGGATTCGAAGTTGGGCTCATTCTTAACGGCTTATAAAAGTAGATATTAGCGAGAAATAGAAGTGAGGAGCCAGGATTCGAAGTTGGGCTTGTTCTTAACGGTTTATAAAAGTAGATTTTAGCTTTTGTTACAGTACCTAATTTTCAAATTGAGTATTTTTTTTAAGATGGAGTCTACAAGTTAATTGTAATATATGTTAAAAGCCTAATATCTTTATTAACCAAAATTATAAGTGAGTATCTCTCTTTATAATCTCTTTTATAAATAATTAAAAATTAAAAATTTTAATTAAAAACTATAAGCTGTAGGCATATCAAAGCCCGTTGTCCGGAGACGCACCGAAATCTGCCGAAGGCAAAAAGAAAAAGGAAAACATGTAGCCTGGTGCAGCTTCCCTGCTTGATAGATGTCTCATGGGCGATGGGCCCCACCCAAGACGGACACGTTCGCACCTCTCCAATCCCGTTAAAGTCGCGTCCCCTCCCCTCGCGTCCGCTTCCTTCGTTCGTCTTCCTCTCTTCTCTCTCTAAACCCTCCCCTCCAAAAGGAAAGGTCCCCCGAAAAATGTCAAAATAAAGCACGGAGGAACAGAACCCGCCTCCTCCTCCTCCTCCTCCAGGGCTCGCTCGGATCCTCGGAACCCCCCAAGAATGGACGCGCAGTACAACCCCCGAACGGTGGAGGAGGTGTTCCGCGACTTCAAGGGCCGCCGCGCCGGCCTAATCCGCGCGCTCACCCACGGTAGGCGAGCTCGCGGTTGCAGAGAGATTGGGTTTTATTTCTTTCGGGACAGAGATTGGGGGTTTAGACGTAGAGCTGTGGTCTTTTTTGCCTGCCGTCTATGGGATTTGTTTTCTCCTGTCTGGGTTATATGATGGTCTCGTGACTGGTTGTCGTTTGTTCTTTGCTGCAGATGTGGAGGATTTCTTCCGGCGATGCGACCCGGGTGAGTGAATTCTTGCTCCTAGTTGTCGCGTTGTTTCTCTTCTTCTTCAGGTTTTGTTCTGTTGTGCTTCGAAATTTTTACAGGTAAATGCATTTTTCACTAGGGATGAGTGCTCTACTAGAATTTCTGGCCATTGTTTTTTCGGGTTTTCATCTAGGCACATGCTTAACTGAGTGTTACTGTATACACTGGAACTATTAGACTAATCTAATCTCTAGTTTATTTTGAACCCAAGGGTTGAAGGATGCGAAAGTGCAGTGTGCAACCATGTAGTAGTAGTAGTAGTAGTAGTAGTAGAATATGCGTCGTACGTGAAGCTCTCAGAATTGAAGTAGATGGCCTTGGTGGATTTAGTCTAATAAGTCGTTTAAACAGCGGTGAAGAAGTTATTCCTGCCTGTTTGTTTAGAGGATGGCAGAAAAGTTGTCTTATTTATTTGATTAAAGAAAACTATAAACCATTTATGAAAAGAACGGCACTTCGTAAGTAGTGTCCTGTCGAGGGGAGCTGAGGGTGGAAGGTCGCTGCAGTGGAATGATCAGAAATGGACGGTTCCCATCAACCCAACGTGTTGGCCTTAGAGGCCGACTGGTCTGATGAAGATTGATTGCTCGGATCGGGCGACTCTCGAGAGCCTCCTTTCTGTCTAATCATCTGGTTTTCTTATTATGTCCTAGTGTGATAGCTTTCATGAATGCTCTTCTAAGCTGCCTTGGCAGTAAAAGAGATAGCACTGGCCTTTTGGCGCCACATATGTAGTTGGCTGCCACTGTGGGGTGCCTGTTGGAGTACGGGTTGTTGGGTTCAGCATTAGTGGGTCCTGCGCGGTAGGTTGGGCGTGTTCTGTCCTAATAACGATTGCTGGTATGATTTTTGTTTCGTTACTAGTTTTTAAATAGATTATCTTTTTAAGTTGGGGTTTATATATCGATTGAAATATATATTACTCTGACTTTATCTATATCGGCTAAAATCGCACGTGAGTATCTTTCTGTACTCTTTTGTAAACAGTCAGAATTCAAAAATTTAAACTAAAAGCTATAAGCCACAGTCTAAAAAGAACCTAATCTAGATTTTGACTTGGAAGGACTGTCCATAGCTACAATGGTAGGTGCTCATCTTGGCTGCAGTGCTGCTTGGTGTATACAGCCGCAGAAGCCGGTATCAGTTGTGTTCTGGGTACAGTAGTTAACCCCCATGGGCCATGGTGTTCACTGAACTTGGCTGCCCATGAGTACAAACCCACTGTTGCATAGAGCAATGAACCGTGCTGTTGGGATCCACTAGATGATGATGTAATTTGATCAGAAGATGATTTGGTGATGGGGAACCACCTAACTTCCCTCCTAAATTATATCAAAATCTGCAATGCAGGCCTTCTTGGAAATCTGTCCCCAAACATTTTATCCGTAATCATTTAATCAACAGCAGACCAATCCGTCCAATTCTCCACTTAGCCTCTGTTCAAATATTGTGTTACTGACGACATGGGCCTTCTTGTCAGTCCTTTTTCCCTCTTTCTTCCTTACCACCACCGCCCTCTGCACAATATAATGTGCTGGCTATCATTGCTCCATTGCAGCCTGCAAGCCTCATCAATGCTCTGAACACCTTACCATGGAACGTGGAGGAGACCAGGGAGAGAATTGCTATGAAGATCGTCAATCGTTCCTCAGTTCTCAAGTTTCCTCTGTGGATTAAATCCTTCTATGGTGAATTAGATCAAATTACAAGTTGGCCCCCTAACGGTGCAGAGGGCACTGAAACATTAGCCTTTCAGTAATCTCAAAAGATGCTTAATTTGAGCTTGTATATATATGCCTTGGGGAGAGGGAGGGAAGGAGAAACTGACAAGTGGTTTCCACTTGTTGTCGGCTAATCATTTAACTAAGGCTAATGGAGATTGGTAAAAGGCTAGGGATAAAATTTTGAGGGGGAAAAGACAGAGGAGGGTTTTTGCTTCTTCTAAATTTCGGATAAAACGCAGGGGGGATTTAGTTAGTTCTTGGTGCAAATAATGCTATGTACATGGGAAAATTCCATAGGATGGTGATATTTCCTTTTTACCAATTTTCTATCCTTTTCTTCCTAAGCCATAACATCCTTTTCTTCATGTAGTAAGTAGTAGCAAATAACTCAAGCTTTGATACTCTGCTCACATCTTTTGGGGTTTGCTTGTGGTCGAACCCTTAGTTAACTTATTGTTTTTATGTAGCCCAATTTTTTAATCTCTATATTGTCTGTTGCATCTGTTGTTAGGAACATGATGGCCTTATATCTGAGGTTTATTTGAACATGTTTGAAACTTACCTGTGGGTTTTCACTTATTTCAAAAGATTGTTATGCATATTTATGCTTAGCTGAGCTAATTTATGCTCATGTTCTGAGCATCTTCATTTCTGTTCTTTCAATTACATGTCTACTGGTCATGTGATCAACTAATTATAGCAGACACAAATGCTGTGAGAGCCTTTTGAGATTCTTCTGAGCATTCGTAAGTTGACCAATATATTTGTACAGCCAGACATGACCATGTGTTCTCTTCTGCAGAAAAGGAGAACTTGTGCCTTTATGGGTTTCCCAATGAGCATTGGGAAGTAAATTTGCCTGCAGAGGAGGTGCCACCCGAGCTCCCAGAGCCAGCATTGGGCATTAACTTCGCACGAGATGGAATGCAGGAAAAAGATTGGCTGTCCATGGTTGCTGTACACAGTGACGCATGGTTACTTTCTGTTGCATTTTACTTTGGTGCTCGTTTTGGATTTGATAAAAATGACAGGTTACTTTCTATTCCATCTTTCTGGAATTTATACTGTTGTTTTTACCCATTTTTGGTTCTCTCTTCCGTTTGTGTAGTTCTGACCCAATTTTGGGGGGCGTAGCATTAGAAAACAAAGCTTACAAGATAAGTAGTTAAACATGGTGTTTTAAAATAAAACCTGGACAGCCCTGCCATCTCTTGGGATTCGTTTGGATCACTAAACGATAGGTGTAGCCCAGTCCAGACAACAAAGCTTGCACAAACTTGAAGCGGAATATTCCATAAAGCAATAGAAGATTTGTCTTGGAAACATGTAACCTGGTACGGCAGTACTGTGAATGACTTCCTTGCATTTTGCAACATTAGGCCATGTTTTGCTTTTGCAAGACTAGGGTTATGAAAAGGCCAACTGATCTGCTTGGTCCTCGTTCATGCTGAATTTAAAAAATGTTTTCTGCTTGAGTTTACAAAAAAAAAGTGTTTTAGTTGGTGAACTTCTGGTTGTATCTGTCAGGTTCTTGCAGAGTTGTTTTGGTACTAAAGGAAATGCTGCACATGATTTTATGGCTAATGTTAATGGAATATCTGCACGAGAAGTGCTGATTCTGATATTTTTGCTAGCTTTTACCACTGTTTTACCTGATATGTGTTGCTCACACTCGCCTGTTGCTATTACGCAGGAAGCGCCTGTTTGGTATGATTAATGATCTTCCCACGATTTTTGAAGTTGTTAGTGGGAAGAGTAAAACTAAGGCACCGAGCAATAATAACCACAGCAATAGCAAACCCAATTCCAACAATAAAACGGTACAGCCCATTCTTCTCTAGATGCACCCGTACCATGATTTTTTATCGTCTGTTTGTGTAACTAATATCAACATCCATACAATATTTATTGAAAAGAGCAGCAGTTTCCCATTTCTTTTTTCCCGATCTGTTCAATTGGTGTTCTTTTTTCCCCCAACCAAACAGCTGTTTTCCCATCTGTTAGATCTTGTGTAAACCTCTTAAACTTTACATTAGGTGTCACTGTTAGTTTTACCAACATATATCCGAGTACACTGCATTCCGCATGGTACTCCTACGGTTGGCTCACTTGCACCCGTCGCTCTGAAAGCAGAAAGCGTCTGAGCCCCGGGCGAAGCAGCCAAAGCCCCAGGTGAAGGAGGAAGACCGCGAGGACGGAGGCCCGGACAACGAGGACGGCGGCGCTGGCGAGGAAGAGCACGGGGAGACGCTCTGCGGCGCCTGCGGCGAGAGCTACGGCGCGGACGAGTTCTGGATCTGCTGCGACATCTGCGAGAAGTGGTTCCACGGCAAGTGCGTCAAGATCACGCCGGCCAAGGCGGAGCACATCAAGCAGTACAAGTGCCCGTCGTGCAGCAGCAGCAGCGACGGCAGCAACAGCAATAAGCGGGCACGCCCGTCCTAAGAGCTCGTCAGGTGGCTCTTGTTCTTGTTGCAATTGATGGATGTAAACTTGTGAGGATGTTGTTTAACTAGTGCCCTTAGGGGCTAGGCTGCCTGTACGATGTATCCCTAATAACTTGATTTGGTTTGAAGTAGATGTTCTTGTTTAGCTGGGTTAAATGATGTATGAGTATCAATATTGATAATTGGGATAGGAGTTTGGCCTCTTCATTTTCTTGATTGTGAGCTGTGTAGAGATCACCCATGCGTGCTGCTGATTGACCATCGTTCGATAACCTCAGCTGCTTGGAACGTCAATTGAAAAAATTTGTCTTGCAAGAGTTGTATCAGCTGCTTAGAACGTCAATTGAAACTGTTTGTCATGCAAGTGCTGTGGCTTGACGATTTTACGCTTCATTTTAAATAGCGATGGCTTCTAATAAAAACTATTTTGAATAGGTTAACTTCTTGACATAGCATTTGTCTCCCTTTTTTTTCTTTGTATTATCTATAAAGATATAATGATGTTTTCTATTTTCTATTATTTTATTTTAATTAAATACTTCAAAAATGCTAACACACTATAGTGCTATTTTAGCAAAAAAAAAACACTTCAGAACAAAAGACCGACCATGTTTATACCGATCCCATACGTTTAAGTCGTCACCCATTCTGCTTGAGGAGAGTGGCGCTGTTCGTAATTCAATTATGGGGTTTACTCTTTACGTAAGATAATGTGAGCATGCAGGAAAAGAAGTATATTTTCAACAACAAAGGCATAAATACAATTTATCCTCCCCATCTTCAAATTCATTGCCGAAAAGATTATTCACCAAATGACATGTCCGAAGCTTATAACTCTCCAGATTGGTCCAGTTGAAACGTCGTAGCAGCTGGATAAATATGCAGCTTTGATGTTGTGCCTTACCCTGGCATACACTTACACTACCGGCACAGTAGGCATGTCTAGACTCAGAATTTTGACTGTTGTGTCGAATCAATTAAGGTGAAATATCTTGACAAACTTCTAAGATTGTTCTCGCTTACGAAAATTAGAATGGCACGTTAGTGTTAACCGATGTGTATTTGACGCATCAACACAGGATGAACGCCCAACAGACCAAATTCCGAATCAGCGCGTGAAGCTCACACGACGACTAGATGGGATAACAAATTGGATGGAGAATGTACAAGTTCCCAAATACACAAACTAAATGCAGAGGCAAGACACAAGGGGGGATAGACAACGAATTGCATAACTTGTAATCCAAAAAACAAATTTCAAATTATGCAATCCGTGGAGGATGGGTTAATGCATCCCCACAAGAACACCGGGAAGCCAGAGAAATTCCATCTCCCCCTGGGATGGATTTTGCAGGACAGCTCGGAAACAATGCACAGAGCAAAGCATGCTGCCGATACAAAATTCCTGCTGCTTAAAGGGGCACCAACTAGATGCACAATGCCCTCAAAAAGGAAGGTAATTAAAAGGCACAATCAACTGCCCAAACAGACCTGAGTACCAATTATCAACTAAACAGGAATATATATACACACTGGTGAACAAGACAAGGGTTTTAAATTGACAAATAAAATCGGCACAAAACATGAGAAAATTGGCTGTTCAGAAAACCATAAATCACTTGGCAAAACTCAACTGCCCATTCTTCTCAAATTGGTCTAGCAGGTAACTAGTTCAGGCGGCAAGTAGCACAAAATGTGCAGTGCAATGCAATTTAACACCAGTCCTGCAAAAGATGCCTCAACTGGGCTGACACACTATCAGCGCATACCAGATGTAAGAATAGGAATCACCGATATGCATGCAGGAATGACAGTATGAGAAAACCATGAGAAAATTGGCTGTTCAGAAAACCATAAATCACTTGGCAAAACTCAACTGCCCATTCTTCTCAAATTGGTCTAGCAGGTAACTAGTTCAGGCGGCAAGTAGCACAAAATGTGCAGTGCAATGCAATTTAACACCAGTCCTGCAAAAGATGCCTCAACTGGGCTGACACACTATCAGCGCATACCAGATGTAAGAATAGGAATCACCGATATGCATGCAGGAATGACAGTCTGAGAAAACCCGCAATACAACCTAGCCCAAACCTAACCCAACATCCCATATTCCTTGCTCCCTCACAACATGAAAGCACACCAGCAGTGCAAACACTTCCATACATGAAAAAAACCACATGGTAAAATATATATATATATATATATATATATATATATATATATATATATATATATATATATATATATATATATATATATATATATATATATATATATATATATATATATATATATATATATATATTAACATGAGGGGAAAATGATTGTTGGAGAAAGCAGATTATAAAGCTTAACCCAACTGCCCACTTTCCTCAAGATTGATATAGCAGGAAACACTTTCGGCAAGAAATGCATAGCAAAAAGCATAATGCCGATACACACTATCCTGCTGGGCAACACAGATAACGACAGCTATACAAAGAATAAGAAAACCGCAATATTATTTTCAGATCATGGAAACAAACATAGATGGTGTAAAAACAGACAAATATGTTTCAGGTTACATGACAGGAAAATGATTGTTGGAGAAAGCAGAAGATAAGCTTAACCCAACTGCCCACTTTCCTTGGATTTGTATAGCAGGAAACACTTTCGGCATTAGACACATAAGAGATGCGTAAAGCCAATACACCAGTGATCTAAAAGGCGGTATTAGGCGGCCGCCTAGGCGGGCCTAGGCGCTGGGCGGAGCCCCGCCGCCGCGCCTTGGCCAAAAATCGGTGAGCTAGGCGGCGAGCCCGCCTAAGCGGCCGTCGGCGGTCAAAGGCGGCCATCGGCGGGGTCAAAGGCGGGGGGGGGGGGGGGGGGGGAGAGGCACCTGGAGATCTCGTTAGCTCACACGTTCTCGGTCGTCGTCGTCGCCGGATCCACTGCCTCTGCCGTCGCCGCCGCCGGATCCGCCGTCGCCGCAACTGGATCCGTCGTCGCCGCCGCCGGATCCGCTGCCTCCACCGTCGCCGCAGCTGGATCCGCCGTCGATGCTGTCGGATCCACCGTCGCTGCAGCGGATCCGCTGCCTCCACCGTCGCCACAGCTGGATCCGCCGTCGATGCTGCCGGATCCGCGGGAGGAGGCGGCGGCGTTGGGGGAGAAGGGGAGGTGGCGGTTGGGAAGAAGGGGAGGCGGCGGCGACCGCCGACCGGAGTTGAGGGAGGAGAGGCGTCGCTGACCGCAGTAGAGGGAGGAGAGGAGAGAAGCGAGGGATTAGGCCGGGGTCGGGGCGATTCGGCTGGGGTGGGGTTTGTTGAGCGCACGCCGCACGGTTGACATTTTGCTATTTAGTCCTCTAAAGTCTGCGATATTGCAAACTAGTCCTTTTCTCTTGATTTTCTTCTGTTTAGACCCTCTAAAAGTCTATTTTCTTCACAGTTTGATCCTACGTGTCTGTGATGACCCGTACATCTGCAGGTTTTACAACTTCACATTAAGCATTTAGCCATTTATATTAAATATATATGCATATTTGTTCATATTCGGTTTGCTGTCCTTATTTTTAATTCGGCCGCCTAGGCCCCGCCTAGGCCCCCTAGGCGCTAGGCCCCACCTCGCCGCCCGCCTAGCGCCTAGCGCCTACTTGAACATTGCAATACACACTATCCTGCAGGAATCATATAAAGCAGAAAAATGAAAATCTATGTG
The DNA here is from genome assembly GCA_017311315.1 of Dendrocalamus latiflorus. Lineage (NCBI taxonomy): Eukaryota > Viridiplantae > Streptophyta > Magnoliopsida > Poales > Poaceae > Dendrocalamus > Dendrocalamus latiflorus. The sequence goes on along the minus strand of CM029629.1, from coordinate 5,437,838 downwards.
CTAATATGATAACAGAAGCACGCCATTGGTGTCAAGAATATTTTAAGAACTAGACAGAACAAAAAAACAAGCATATATTAGTTTCCACATGGTAACCTTAAGATGAGATGCCCCAAGAGTGTGACCATATATCATACAAAGCACCAAACAAGAAATCATTATTAATAACATATTTACGAAAAATCTGAAAGCCTATATTCGTCACTGATGTTTGCATCTTCAAAAGGTAAAACTCTTTACTAGAACGATGTTAATAATAAGCATTACACAGGAGGCCTTAAGAGCTCATCCGCATCTTTGGGGGCATGGATAGTAACAAGATCCGGTAAAGGTGTAGTTGGTCCTTGCTTGCCCTTTGGATCCCAGTCAAGCATAATCTTAACCTTGATGCCCAGCACGCCCTGAAGGCAAGTATGAAAGAACATCAGAGCAAAAAAAAAGGCTAATCATGGAAGAAGCAACTGCAGTTATCTACAGCAAAAATTCAAGGAAGTGATGAGCATCGAACCTTCTCAGAAGAACATAACTCGCAGCTGAGTCAATATACAAGTCGACAGGATGACGAGAAGAAGTCATGTATCCATCCTGGAACTTCATGGATTTAGCACGCTGCGCCCTAAGCTTCCCGCATACAATAACCTGGAAACCAAGAATGGCTTATCAGTATATCAATTACATTGAGATCAAATGAAAATTATATTAGTTTGCAGGACCCCATGCCTCACAGCCTACCACCGCTTTCCATGACAAACCTAAGTACACCATAGCATGCCCTGGCAAATGAAGAACTGATTTAGTCGTTGAAAAGTCCAAATAAAAAAGGGAAAAACATGGATTAAACACAATACAGGTAAAAGCAACATAAGAACTCAGTTAACCAGCATTCCAACAGCGAAACCAACCAAAACAGAACTTGTAAAAACCAATACAGGTAATGTGGCCAACCAGTTTAACTCATTAGAAGCCCATCACCAAAGCTTCCCAGAATAGGAAGCCTGGTTGGCACGGGTAATTTAGTCATCTTCCGACACAAAGTTGGCATAAAGTGACCTATTTGCTTTATAGATGACACAACAGCACAAGAATCATAACTTCTACAAAGCTCACTAGGCTATATATGTTCATAAGAAGCAAGAAATGCGACAGTAACGAAACCATCCACTGCTTACGAAATGCAATGGAGGGTGGTAATTGATTTCGTCACGGGCAAGGAGCCAAGCCTGCTGGGATGAACGAGGGAGAGGGTTCCGTGCCGTACCTTTCGCTTCTTGCTGATCTGCGCGTGAGCCGCCATTGGAGAACGGAGGGGGAGGGGAAGATGGTGCGGCGGCGGCGAGAGCGGCGGGAGGATAAAACCCTAGATTTGGATTGGACTTGTGGGGAGCGAGTCCGTATATATAGATGGGAGTGAGATCGGACGGTCGGGGGTTGTTAGAAGTTTTTCCACTATCAACCTCCAAGTTTCTTCCACTTTTGTTCAAAGGGATGCCTCACTTCCAATTTTGTGAAAACTAGCTGAATGCCCGTGCGTTACTACGGATTTTAAAATTTTATCATACTACATGTTCTAAAATTAACGAGTGGTAAAATTTATTGAAACGTGCATATAAATATGTTCTAATTTTTTTTAAATCCGTAGCAACGCACGGGTTTCATGGTGTTATCCGTAGCAATTCATGGTGTTATCCGTGCCTCTACAGAGAAAAAGTGAGTTAGAATAGAAATGACCAGGCTTTTTACAACACAACCGAGATGAGTTCCCAAGCAGTACATCCTAGTTCATTTGGTTGCATAAAGGAAGATTTTCCTATTTTCCAAAAAAGGAACTACAAGAAATAAGAACCCAATGCATGTTTCCGATTAAAACACTATTTATGGGAAAGTTAACAGAAACATAAAGAAATAAGAACCCGATCCTAGTTCATTTGGTTTCATGGAATGCTGACATAAAGCTGTACAAATCACCATGCGAAGATAAACTGTCAACACGTCACAGGATATAGTTAAGAGAACCGAATGCTCAGCCCCGAGGAGGCATCAGACCTTCCAGAAAGAATGTCACCTTGACCACCACATCGCCTTGGGGAACCAAAGGTACTCACTTGTGTCACTTCAGAAAAAAAATCCAGTAGTTCAAAAAAAAAATCAGTACTCAGTAGTAGTACCAAAAGAAATGCAACACTGAATACAGAAAGATGAGGTTACAGTTGAAGTAAAGCACAGATATTTCACGCTCAATCTTTTTAGTTAAGTAATCAAGCAGCTTTTTAATATACATGTTTTACCATCACTAATTAGATCTGCTTTTCCTTTCCTCATGATGGTCACACCACCAATTCTGAACAAAAAAAAATCAGAACACATTACAAATGAAGAAAAAATGATAGTAAAATGTTATGTTCATACTTTTGGCAAAGTGCAGAGTCAGTTGCTCAGAAGCATTTTCCTCATTTACTTCACAGTTAAGAACCTTCTGAACAAGACGCTTGTACTCATATACATTTGGTGTTAGGATGGCAAGAGAGTAATCTTCAACAAGACCAAGATTATTGGTTATAAGGAAAAGTCCATCCTGCAGGTCACACAAAACAAATTCAAGATTGACACATGATTTCAAAATACAAAAAGTAAGTTAAATAAGTTCAAATGGTACCCCATCAACAACAGTTGGGATATTAACCTGCCGTGCATGCCTCATGATATTACTCACACAATCCTACAGTAAGTTAAGTGAAGCAAAGGTAAGACAGAAGTTAAATGTCAAAATTATCTCATTGTACTTAGACCTAGATGACGGAATCTATACAGAAAATCATTGATATGGTCATATGGAGCACTAATACAAACAGAAAAATTATATTGAAAATTCTTTGCATGGATATATCTCCTATAGAGCTTGAACAATGTTAACTTCCATGCCTGACAACTGTCCCCACGAAGTTGGCAGGCCAAGTACAAACAGCTGCGAGAGAAAGGTATGGGACTGAGTTTACCATCCACATATCACATATGCATATTTACCTGCCCCTTACAAAGAATATTACCTCATACCATCAAGCAACTTTATGATTGCAAATATCTTTACAAATACTGGAAAGATTACCAAAATAGAGTCAATCTTGGTTCTTGACATAAACTAACACAAATAAAAATATAAATGCCACTCGATTAAAGGTCCGGGCTGCACAGTAAAAAATAAATGCAAAAAAGAATAGCAAAAAAAGGGAATACAAAGATGTTTGAGGTGTCAATAACAAATTAACTTCTCTTAAACAGGACAAATTGCAATGGTAGCAACCAGCAACACACAAGAAAAAAGAACTTAATAGGACAGAGATATTAGCTATATTCTTCGAAAATGTAAGTATGTAAGCAAACCAGAAGAAACGAGTCCCTTCCAAGGCCATGACCAACAACAATGCAATCAAAGCGCTCCATCCACTTTGCAACTTCAGTGAGAATTCTAGAAGAAACAGATTCTCTTTCATCATCCCTTCCAAAATAGAATGAGGTTCTCCAAGACATCAAATTGATATTACCATGAAAGTGCAAACATAAATTCAATTAAAGTTACCTTACGCTGTAGGATTCCTCTAGTATTGGATGTACAATCAACTCAGGGCTATAGCTCTTAATTACTGTTGCAGCATCTTTTGTGCAGAAAACATGTGAAAGATTTGCACCCTGAAAGACATCATGTGAAGCATTTGCATCGATGTGTAATACACGTGACTAAACTTTTAGAAGATACTGACAATTTTCAAGGCAGAGATAGCTGCAAAATAAGGAGCACCAGTGTACTCTCGACATCCACCGATTAGCGCCATCCATGAATTGTGTCTCAATTAAACCTTGCATTAACAAATTAACAAAATAAAGTAAAATCAACCACACATTAGGGGGAAAATGGCATAAATCAAATCTTCACCCGCATGGCCAAGTCAGACAGCACAACATTAGGAAAAAATCGACCAGAAAGACCTCTGGCAATAGTCTATTATTAATATGAAGATATGTATCTAATTATTTCTAATATGAAGATACACATACAACTATTCCTAATATGACCACTACAGTCTACAGTGCACGAGGTACTGTTCACGTGCTACACCCCGCGAAATGCCCTGCAGGGAACATCCTCCTTTATCCTCTTAGACTTCCCTGGGCATCATAACATACATAATGTTAATAAAAAAATTGTTTTGGCGCCATGTAAGAGCAGGTCCCCATTTGCGCAAAGTGTGATACTTGCATTGACCCACAGACCCAAACAGGTCAAACTTTTCACATTTATCTACTTATTTACACATTCAAGTAATATGTCTGTCTACCAAAATTCACAACACATTGCATAGCTGCATGACTGCATCAATTATACTAATTCAACAAAGAACATTGAATTTTGTATGTACACTTGTACTTAAACAAAGGTATCATCTGCACTCCGAATTTTAGTTGGAGGTGGTAAATAGCAGTTAACATGGCGGGACACAAAAGTGTACATACCCAAAATAGGCACAATATCTAGCAGGAACTGCACTTAATGTGTTTCATGTATCTATTCAACAAACTAACTTTGGGTCATGTTTAACTCACTTAAATCAAGTTTATTTGGCAAAGGGGAAGTAAATGAACAACAATAGAGATGAACGAGGAGCATACTTTGTAATGTCTGCAGCTGCTGCTGAGGCTGTAACATTTTCAGGTGACAAAAAGCACAGCAAGAGATTAAATAAATTACATTGAGAAGCAGCACATAGTCCCATATATGACTGTAATGACTAATGATGCCACATTAAAACAATTCTCATGAAACACAAGATTGCCCTTTAACACATGCAACGATTGACTATATTTTTCATTTCTTTCCTAAATTAGACATAGATTATTTCTTATGTTCCCTTATTAACCAAGGTTTGTGCGATGAATAATATAGATATAGTGGCATTGAATGTATCTTGTCATTAATCAAAATTTTCTAAAATTTCATGCAAGTCAATTATCCAGTTGCCAATTCAATAAGGGTATAATCAAATATCTCACTTTTTCCTTTTTTGATTCCCCGGATGTTACACCAATAACCCATTGAGTCACTCAAGTTCAAACGGACTCAATTTCCCATGATAAAAGAGAACTATATGAAGTATGATCAGACATAAAGCTAATCTAAACTCCGTTTGATAAGAAAAGAACACTCTAAACAATATCGCGCATACCAGCTCCAGCCGTGATAGCACCTCCAGCACTCTGCATAAGGTATACCGTTTTAAGACAAGTGCTACATCATAAAACATACAACCTAAACACTCCAAGAAGTGAAAGAACTGCTTGGCACTTACTCCCTGTGTGTAAATCCTCCTAGCCCCTTCCAGCTGCGACATCTCTGCGTCAAAGGTATTCACCATCTCCAGCACCTCCGGCGTGCTCACGAAGCGCACGAACCTTCAAGCACAAGCCAACCAAACACCTATCAAAATTCGATCTTTTCGACACCACCACCCAGAGAATCACCACATAAGCCAAGCATATCAAGAAACCTCTCGAAGCATATCAAGAAACCTCTCGAGGGTGCCCTTGCTGAACCACGCAGCGCACCGCTCCAGCTGCAGCCGGATGGCCGGCGGCGGCGGTTGAGCCGCCGCCTACTCCTTCGCCGCCCGCAGGTGCGCCACGAACGGCTTCACCGACCCCGGCGCAATCTTCTCCGTCCACCCATTGCTGGACACCACCAGCTCGCACCTGCACACACACCCAAAGACGACACCTTTAGCCCACAAAAATAGCACGAACACACCAAAAAAAGTGAGATTTTTTCTTCAATTCGCAGATTATATCAAATATTCAACATCTACCACCCCCTAATATTCTCAATGCAAAGACGCGTACACTACTCCTAATATACTAATTCCATCACTACCACTAAATCGATCCGGATCGCAACAGCTTCGAAAAGGAGCGGCCATTACCAGGAATCTTCCTGTAGAAGGGGCAAGCTAGGGGCATCCTGACCGCCCCATCCTCCTCCGAGCCTCCCCACCGCCGCTTCCTACCGGACCAAGCACCACAAGTAGAGGGGGATGATGAGGAAGCCCTAGCCCCAGCCCGGACCCCATGCGAAGGCGCCCATCGTGTGCAAATGCTGCAAGCAGCTTCCCATTGGGTGACACCTCCGTAGCAACGCTCGTCGTCGCTCGGTCGTCGGGCCGGCGCCGCCCCCGCCGTTGCCTCCTTCCTCTCCTCCGTCCCCATCCGGCTGCTGGCGGCGGTGGCCGGAGAGAAAACGGGGAAGCCGTAGTCTTCGAGGTCATCCAGCACGGGTAGGAGGCGGAGGGGTGGGGGGAGGAGGCGGCGGCGGCGTGGGGTGGGGGGGAGGAGGAGGAGGCGGCGGCGGCGCGGAGGGGTGGGGGGAGGAGGAGGAGGAGGCGGCGGCGGCGGCGCGGGGTGGGGAGGAGGAGACGGCGGCGGAGCGGAGGAGCGGGGGAGGAGGCGGAGGAGGAGGAGCGAGGGCGGAGCGCAGCTCCGCGACGCCGCCGGAGGCAGGCGGGAGCAGGGGCACGGGGCTGGAGCTAGGGTTGGGCTTCAGATCGGGGAGGTGGAAATGGAGGAGGGGGCCATTACTGGAAACTCCTCCTCCGGCGGCGCGGTGTAGGCAGGAGGAGGTGGTGGCGGCGGCGCGGGGTGGGGGGAGGAGGAGGCGGCGGCGGAGCGGAGGGCGGGGGAGGAGGCGACGGCGGAGTGGAGGGAGTAGGCGATGGAGGAGGAGGTAGCCGAGGGAGAAATCAGGGGGGAGCGCACGGATTCGGTGGGGTGGGCGTGGGGGCGCACGGGCGTGAGGAGGGATGGATGGGCCCATATGTCAGACAGAATATTTTTTTGTCAGAAGGGTGTAGGATGTACCATCACCTTGAACTCCTTTTAAGGAGTAGAGATATGTATGAAACACAGAAAAAGTATCCAAAACTGTAGTTCAGCTGTCCTGGACTGTGCATAACTCTGTAAGGACAACATAATTAGTGAAAGCAAAGAGTTTCTGGTATGTTAGGGTGAACAGTATCGTTCAAAGTGCTAAGGTCCTTCTCAGATTCCACAATTAGATCACCAAAATTGTTTAGATAAAATGTACAGCTTCATGGCTAGTGAAAGCAGAACGGTAAACACAATACTGCGCTTACCTGTAAAGCCATGCAGCAGTAGGGTAGTCTATTCCCATCAATCCTGTCCGAGAACGTATTCCATGGACAAAGCGCATACTGCACACCTCTGCAAGAGCAGCTAGAGCTTCCTGTACAGATATAAATCAGAACAGAGGATTCACCAAATGTTTACAATGCACGGGCTCATATAACTGATTATAGGAAATTTTAAACATATATTTATTGTTATGGGACAGACACAGACACCTATATAGGTCAATAACACTGGAATTTCAATTAAAACTACTTTTATTCACCAGTTTAACCAGGACATATATGCTAACACAATTCGTGGACATTTGCATAATTTTCAAATATTCACAAAAAAGAGAAATAAAGGAAATGTTATGAATACTAAGTGAACAGCAAATGCGCTGGTTCATACAATGATGTTGCATGAATTGAGAACCAAAATATGGTGAGCATAGTATGTGATGGTTACTCATGTCCGAGTACCAAGTGTAGACCTTCCAAATGTAATACCATGCAACAAAACAGAGCTTTAAGGGCTAAATGATTCTACAGTATATACGGAGAAGGCCCAATTGATGAGTAGATGCAAGAGGCAACATCTTTAAGCAAATTTGATACCTAATATCATTAGACATTGTGATGTTATCCTGTTGACTGGAATAACATGCACCAAATTTCAACCCAAAACTTACCGGCTTTACTCCTCTTGAGCTCAAATGGCGTGATATGATTATTTCAGCAACAGCCTGAGATCAAACTCACAATCACATAAGTCTGTGATGAAGGGAAACTAAGCGTTGGTGGCCAAGTTCACCATTGCATGAAACCCTCAAGATACTTTACTCATGAGATGATATGGGGTGATTGTATCAAATAAGGCATGAGGTGATGGCACTTCGTATTGCATGATAGGAGAGAGTATATGGCAACACAGTAGTCACAACTGCCCTGCAATATGAGCTATGTGAAACCATACAGTAGTTTGTTAAATGGAACCCACATGAGCGGTTCTTTTGATGAAATCAAAGTCACACTCTAATCAGCACAAAAATATGCGGAAGTTTAAGTGTAGCTTCACGCACAAACATATGTTTGTCAAACTTTTAGCATGAAAGAGCCCACCTAGTGGAAATGTGAAGTAACTACACAATTGTCAATTGTTCAAAATCAACCTTACCTTCACCTCAACTCTAGAAAGATAGGGCCTCTTCTTGGCATCATGGGAAAATCGGACATTTCCACGCCTCTCACCAGATTTTGTCCACTCCTTAATCACTTCAGGCTGACTCCACATTTCATCCATATCCCCCTCTGATACCTTGAAATCCCAATATATTAGCTGTGCTCCTGACCCAAAGATGATAACAAAATGTCAGCTTGAATGTTATAAGAAGCTCCATAACATTTCACTATTCTGGAATCAAGAATCGATATCAACAAAGTAAAATGTAACCTGCGCTTGAGGAATTTGCCAGGAGATTAGGAGTCAACTCATTGCAACTTTCTGATTGTCTGCCAACAAAATAGTGAGAAACAGTTCGTTAATAAGGAGTAGCTTCTCTGCAAAAACATAACTTTCAGATTTTAATTCACTGAATAGTTTCTACACTTCTAACCCTAATGGATATTTGATGGGTTATAAGGAGTTTTCAAGACCAAGCTTAAAGTTCTGCACATATTAGAGAGGTCTACTTAATGATACAGTCATCAAGAAACATCCATTTCTGAAACTTATATAAAAACTGCTTATGCTTAGTTCATTAGCTTGACTCTTGACATGCCAGGTGAACAGGAATGATTAATCAAGAAAGTAACCAAAAATTGTGATGTCCAGTGTAGGTAATAATAGTAGGGTGATACATGGCAACTCTTTGGGCCCAATTTTTAAGGGTTTAAACTTGAGATCAAAGTTAGTATAAACTTAAATCCTGTCAAACAAGTCAAGTGTTGGCTTATGGACCAGATTTTTAAGAAGCTCAAACCATCTTCCCCCAACTTAAGGGCTTAATAGGCCTACAAATAAGCTCAAAACCTTTAAACAGGACCTTAATGGACCACAAGTGCCAAGATAAACAGTTAAAGCAAATTACTGCACAATATAAGAATGTTAGAGGTTGAATATGAAAAGAAATTGTTAACGATGAAACCTCATAGACAACAAGGTCTCTTTCACATAAAGATAACGTTGGAAAATGGGGGCAGTTGATTTGTGAGTAGCCTTCTTTTTGCCTCCCTTGTAAGCTCTAACAACAAATTCTTCAGTTCTCTCTCTGAAGCATTTTGTCAAATAATTGGAGTTAGCAGCAGAAAGATAAAATATGATAATGCCAATTAAAGCTAATGGTAAAACATAGTCTGACAAACAAAAATACATACTTTTCATCACATGAGAAAAGCCATTTTGCGTAGGCAGCACCATAGTAGACATTTACAAAAGGCCAGTAGAGCAAATTCATATTGTCTTCAAGTTCAATGTCATAACTCTTGTTATCTACAAAGAGTCTCCTTCTACTTGCAATTTCCGCAAGAGCACCTATCATATACTGCACATGAGTAAAGGTCATGCTTAGCAAAGTCCACCAGGATAGCAGCCGATAACGATATAGCTGAATAACGATAGCCCCCGCCGATAACGATAGCCCCCGCTGTCGCCTCCTTCCTCTCCCCCGCCGCAGTCGCGCCTCCTCCTTCCTCCTTTTTTAGTAAACTTAACACATGGAGAAAATTTTTTTAGTAAACTTAAGCATTTAGCAGATTGTATAAGAACAGAAAAGGTATTAGTGGAGCCCCCAATGTTATCAGTTATCCAGCTCTGACCCACAAGAAAATATCGCATTTTGAACAAATTACTTGAATCTAACATTCTGTTACTCCATTCTACCTCAGCTAGCCAACCAACACTTACAGATTAATAGCAACATCCCCAATAAAATCAGCAAAATTTGAAGTACCAGCACACCAATTCAAATATCCAGTCGCGCGTCATATCATTAATCCACTGCAAGGAGGTGATGTGCCAGCTACTAACCGAATCAATCCGCAAATCATACATCAAACTCACAAATTGACCCATAAATCAGCATGTTCTACCCAATCAAAATCATATGCTGTTTAAGATATTTCGCAAAAAAAAAGACCAGTTGTTTTGGCTAATCATCCCATCCAGTCGCACTCAAGTATCGCTGACCTTGATGGGGATGCCGCCGGAGTTGGGAGTCGCCATTGCCGCCGGCGAGAGGGAGGGCGTCGAACAACAGATCCGCTCGTCGTCGCTCGGTCGTCGGGAGGGGGAGGCGGTTCGGGGAGGAGGATGCGGCGGCGCGGGGCGGGGGGGGGGGGGGTGAGGGCGGGACCGCGGGCTGGCGAGGAGGGTGGGGGCGCGGAGGAGCGGCGGCGGCGCGGGGGGGGATGTGGTGAGGGCGGAGGGAGGGGAGGAGGCGAGGGCGGCGCGGCGGCGGAGGAGGGAGCGGAGGAGGCGAGGGCGGCGCGGTGGCGGAGGAGGGAGCGGAGGAGGCGCGGGCGGCGCGGTGGCGGAGGAGGGAGCGGAGGAGGCGCGGGCGGCGCGGTGGCGGAGGAGGGAGGGGAGGAGCGGAAGAAACGAGGTGTGCGGGGGAGGCAGCCGCACGGGAATGGGGGTGGGCGTGGGGGCAGCAAACGGGTTTCGGTGGGATGGGCTATAGGTGTAGAATTGACCATCACCTTAAACTCATCCTTTTAGGAGTAGAGATATTTAAACAAGTTATACTATTTTCTGTAAAATTTATGTAAGATACCGTTTAGAATGTAAGAATTTTATATGAATAGTTTAATTTCTATATAAATAAAAAAAACCTGAGAAGGCCACCGCCACTAGTTTTACGACATAGTATGGTAATATCTTTTACATGGGTTGGGTAGTATGACATATTAGAAATTGATAAATGCAACAACTATAAGTGAGTTGTGATATTATCATAGCTTTCTTTACTTTGCCAAATGGAATTTGATTTTTGAAGGGTAGAAATGTCCCTGTAAGCATGAAAAAACTACTGTATAAAAGCGTAAAACATAGGACTATGAAACATGAAAAACAAGACGCAATCAGTGTTCAGATGAGTTGCGAAAGAAATACAGCGAAGAGAGTTTGTATTCCACATGATTCGAATGATGTTTTCCGCAATGTAGAGCTGGTACTTATTTTTTTCCTCCAAATTCTTTTGAAATGAGCTATATAATAGAAATTCATAGGAATAAGAACACAAATATCCCACAGTTGGTGGCCTCAATCCACAGCAGAAATAGCATGCAATATAGTACTGAGTGAGCAGTATTGAACGGAAGGATAAACTATACAAAGGTGCTCAAGCTAGCACATTAACAAGGTCAGGATATAACATGCCCGATGGCATATACATCAGTTTTGACTTGACACTACCAGTACCAGATCAAGTACTAAACCATAATCAGGTAAGCTGAAAGTTCACTGAGGCTTGGCAACCGGTTCAAGGGCTTCAATCATCACAATATTGGAATTTTTATATGATTTTCAATATTTATTGTGGTTATTATCAGTTCAATTTAATGTGAAATTATTCATATTATCGATGCAAGTGATAAAGAATAATTTGATGTGAAATTTAATTCGAGAAATTAATACTCGAGGTACTGATGACAGCTGTGTTAGAATATGGTAGGCACATTTATTAAGATCGAATCTACTGAAATTTAATATACATGCATATGTTTAACCTGAGTACAGCACAGGGCAGATTAGTTGGATTTATCTTGCAGGATCGACTATGTAGGCTGTTAACCCATATGATCAGATTAGAATTGATCTCATGAACAATATGACCATAGCGCATGACTCACACATGTGTGCTAGGGAAATTAAGATACTATTCACATTTATTGGTTGTTGGTTACTTGTTGTAGTTTGTCACGTAGAGATCAGTTTGGGTTTTTTTTTGTGTCTTATGGCTTATTTTCCATTGTTTGGCACTGTAATTGGATTATTTTACACTGTAACTGTGGGTGATTTTGTTCTGGTGTATTTAAATTAAGAAAAATTAAAAAACAGGTTGACACATCATAGACAATGTAAAGGAATACATAAAAAAGAAAAAGGCAAAAAAGTTAAGATGCAAAAAAAAGAAATGAAAATAAAAACTATAAGCTAAAAGTTAGAAGTCAAAAGCTAAAGCTCAAACGAACGGAAACTCTTGTTTTCTTTATTTGCACTCAGATAGAAAAGAAAGAAAAATAATTTGGCTCATTTTTCTTCTCATGAGAAATTGAGATAGCTAGACGGAATTGTTGGTGCAAGGTATACAGCGCCATGGTCAGTCATGAGTGGTGAGGTGCTGAATTCTATGCATAAGAAGGCAACAATTAGCAGTAAAGAAATGATGTTTTTGTAACGCCCCCGTTTCCAGGGGGAAATTTAACTTTTTGCCATCTTTATCGTTGCCACCTATCCAAATGCCATCCTTATCGTTGCATTCAACAATTTGCCACTCTTAACATGTGCTTACTCATTTTTTGCCACTTTTGAGCCCAGCAGGCGCCAAGTCCACTGCCATGTCAGCGCCCGCGCCATGTCAGCAAGCCGCGCCGCCGCCCGTGCGCGCCCGCGCCGCCGCCGGCCTCCCCGCGCGCGCCTGCGCCGCCGCCGGCCTCCCCGCGCGCGCCTGCGCCGCCGCCGGCCTCCCCGCGCGCGCCCGCGCCGCCGCCCGGCCTCCCCGCGAGCAGGCCGCGCCGCCGCCGGCCTCCCCGCGCGCGCGCCCGCGCCGCCGCCGGCCTCCCCGCGCGCGCCCGCGCCGCCGCCCGGCCTCCCCGCGAGCAGGCTGCGCCGCCGCCGGCCTCCCCGCGCGCGCGCCCGCGCCGCCGCCGGCCTCCCCGCGCGCGCCCGCGCCGCCGCCGGCCTCCCCGCGCGCGCCCGCGCCGCCGCCGGCCTCCCCGCGCCGCCGCCCGGCCTCCCCGCGAGCAGGCGCGGGCGCGGGGAGGGAGGCCGGCGGCGGCGCGGGCGCGCGCGGGGAGGCCGGCGGCGGCGCGGGCGCGCGCGCGGGGAGGCCGGCGGCGGCGCAGCCTGCTCGCGGGGAGGCCGGGCGGCGGCGCGGGCGCGCGCGCGGGGAGGCCGGCGGCGGCGCAGCCTGCTCGCGGGGAGGCCGGGCGGCGGCGCGGGCGCGCGCGGGGAGGCCGGCGGCGGCGCGGGCGCGCGCGCGGAGGCCGGCGGCGGCGCGGGCGCGCGCGCGGAGGCCGGCGGCGGCGCAGGCGCGCGCGGGGAGGCCGGCGGCGGCGCGGGCGCGCACGGGCGGCGGCGCGGCTTGCTGACATGGCGCGGGCGCTGACATGGCAGTGGACTTGGCGCCTGCTGGGCTCAAAAGTGGCAAAAAATGAGTCAAGCACATGTTAAGAGTGGCAAATTGTTGAATGCAACGATAAGGATGGCATTTGGATAGGTGGCAACGATAAGGATGGCAAAAAGTTAAATTTCCCGTTTCCAGGGGCGCGTACGGACACGGCATTCCGCAACTATTCACGCATGAACAGTTATGGAGTGTCGCGCAAGAGTATACCATTGCATGCTTACAACCAAAGTCCAGCATATATTTCACATATGGAATAACATCCAGCTTTTAACAGCGGGGCGTGCAAGCCCAAAGTATAATTACATTACAAAAGACTTCCAGAATCCGCTTGAGCGCGGCGAAGACCTAAAGCCACGGGTCCTCGTCGAAGAAGAGACCCTCCGGGACTTCCTCAACGGGGAGACCTTCACCTTCGTCTTGATCCTCTAAAGAAGGGCAAAAGCAAGCTGTGAGCCAAACAACCGGCTCAGCAAGTCCCAAAGGGACTCTATCTTACTACATGCACGGAACATCAAGGGAAAGGAGTATACTTGGTTTATTACATTTGGTGGATGCAGTTTTATTTGCAAACATTTTGATAAAACGGACCAAAAACTACTTCTTAAGATCTCAGGGGGTTTTTCATGAAGAGTTCATTATCCAACCTAATCAAGTTAAAACATGAACAAAACTACTTAAGCTTCGCTGTTGGAATCACCCAAGTGACACAGCTCCAATAACCGGGAGCACGACGTATTCGAATACCATTTGTTTGACTCTGTAGAGTTGCCCAACTTTACCCACACGCATCCTTAACCCTCATGACTGAGTTAAGGAACCGGGTCTTTTCGCTGCTCAACCCTTGGTATACACTCCACCCGATAGATAATAACCCCGCACATCCTCGGGCGTCCGCTGGCCATCGCGGAACGCCGATCCCGAGTTGTGGGGACCTATCGTTGTCTTGCTCTGACTCCCAATGCGGGGTTTCACTTAAGTTGAGCAGGTACTAAACCAGGGTTGACAAGTCAACACCTGTGGTTGAGCGGTTGCTATGACATTTGCTCAGCGTAAGAATTTCAGTCCTTATATTTTCACATGGCCCGCAACCTTACCAGGCCCGCGACCCAACCTAGGGTAAGAGTTGGGTGAATAATCATCTTGCGATGCACCACAACCCCCCTTCCTTCAATCCTAGGGTAAGAGATGGGTGAATAATCATCTTGCGATGCACCACAACCCCCTTACCCTACCTTGTGCACGCCGGCACTCTCCGCTCTAAGATACGGTGTCCCATACCACCCTACCTTAAAGTCGGGTTTTACAAATTCTGATGGCTCGCTGCCACGACCTTATTAGTATAAGACTTTTGAGTGATAATAATATCTTACAGTTATCTAGATTAACAGATAATTATTTCTAGGGTTACAAAGGCATGGCTACAAGTTTAACATGGCATTTGTCGGTGGTAGGATTAACTACTTAACAGGTCATTCTAAACATTTTATTTTACTTTGAATTAACATTTCACAATTAGCTCAATACAAATAACATAATAGCATAATTAGATAACATAGGTTGCAACGTGATAAAAGGATTTGGGACTTGCCGTCAATCCGGATGATCTCAGCTAGCTCGAACGAAGAAACGCCTGGATCCTGAGCTTGCACTTGAACATCTGGGATCTCCGACACTAGCGCAAACACATAAAATAATTAAATCCAGCTTGAGCCTAATCAAGCGAGGTAAAATGAACTATTTAAAAAGGAGTAAAATGCATAATCCCTTCAAATGGAATTTTAGGAATTTATCTGGAATGAATTTGGAGAAGTGGAGGCCAAAAATGGGTTTAGAATAATATTTGGAGCAAAGTGGTGAAATTTGGGGATTTTCTGTGATTTTCTAGAATTTATTTGGATTTTCTGGGATTTTAGAAACTAATAAACTCGGGAAAAAAAATATTTGAACAGTAATCAGACCGGCCTCTTTGCTACAGTGGCCCGGCCCAAGGGACGGCCTGCGCGGCCGGGAGGCCGGCGCGGCCCAGCGCGCGCGCTCTCGCGCGGGAAAGGAGCGGGCCGAGGGGAGGCGGCCCACGCCAGCGCGCGCCCACGCGGCCCGGATGGCCGACATGTGGTGTTGGCGGGCGGTGGAGATGCGGGGGAGGGGAACGGCCCGGATCAAGGCGGGTGGAGATCGGACGGCGAGGGTGCAAGGAAGGTGGCGAAGCGGTACGACGGGCTGATCCGACGGACGAGAGGCGGTGCGGTTATGAGGATCGGACGGCGGTGGAGAAACGTCCATCCGACGCTCGCGGACAAACGGCACCGACTGAGGTAGACGGCCGAGATGCGGCCACGTACCGGGGGAGGGGGTCGTCTTCCTCCTCCAGCCGCTACAGTGCGCCTGGGGCAGAGGTGCGGCGGCGGCGGCGGCCTGGGCGCCTGGGGGCTCGCCGGCGGTAGAGAAGGGCACCTACGGGTAGCTCTTGACGCAGGCAACCCATTTTGGGGCTTTGGAGAGGGAGGGAAACAACGAAGGAAGCGGGAGACAGATGGGAGAGGTTCGGCTATATGGTGGCGGAGGGGGGTCACCGGCGGCGAGAGAGCTCAATCGGCCACGGTCACACGGACATGGGGTCAAGAGACTCACGTTGGTGGTGGAGATGGAATCTGGGGAGCTGCGGAGAGCGCTGGCCACGGAGAGGGTGCGGCGGCCAGAAGGGAGCTCCGGTGCTGGGGCTCCTCGAGCGATCTCCTGCCAAAAGGAGGTTACCAAGATGATCAGCACACCGAGGGGATGCTCCGGACGAAAGCAATCGGAGAATGGGACGGGGAAAGAGGAGATCCGTTTTACGGGGTCGCCGGCGCAGGGGAGGCCCACGGCGGCGCTACGGGCGGCGGAACTCCAATCGGTTGCACGGGGAGCTTCTCTGGACTGGTAGGAGGGGAATAGGGGTGTTGGGGAGGTTTGGGAAGCAAAGAAGAGGGAGGGAGCGGGGGAGCGGCTTTTATACCGAGCGGAGAGGAGAGAGTCCTTCGGGGAGAAGGCAACGGGCGCGGTCGGGGAGTCAATTGGAGTGACAGGGGCAGGTGAGGGCGTCTCCTCCGCTTAATAGAGCTGAGGTCATGCGCTGGGCAGCCGAGTAAAGGCGAGGCGATAGGAGGGGACGGGAGCAGTTGGGGTCGGGCACGGGCGAGGGAGCGTCCGCGCGCGGAGGGGAGGAGACGGGGGCTGACAGGCGGGGCCGTAGCAGAGGCGGTGACGCGGCGCGAGCGCATCCACTCCTTCCGGCTGGGGCTGTCGGGACGGCGCGGCGGTCCCAAGCCAGGGGCGGCGCGGGCGCAGCGCGCAGCGCACGCGCGTGCGCGGGGAGAAGGCGGGGAGGGAGCTGGGCGCCAGCGGGGGGAGGAACCGGGAGGCGCCAAGGGAGGGGAGTGGCAGAAGGGGAAAGGCGGCGCCAACGGCTGGGCGCGGGCGCAGGGGCGCGCGAGGAAGGGCGAAAACGGAGAGAGGGAGGGCGTCAACGGAGGGGAGTGGCGCTCGGCCGAAAGAGGAAAGCGGCAGCGGGGAAAAACTTTCCCGAAAGGGAAAGTTTTCATAAAAACACCCAAAAATGCAGCAAAAATCACAAAAAATTTTGGTTTGAAATTTTGGGGTTTTTCAACTGGTTGAAGAGTTTCCAGAGAGGACAGTGCATCCAAACCATCCATTGAAAAGATGCAGCGAGCACTGTCTATGGTGCTCGGTTTATCGAGGATTTATGAATTTTTGCTGTAATTTGTTTAATTTCTATTATAATTACTGATATTTTATTTGATGTAATTAAATTTAAAAATTAAAAATAGAAAAAACAGATTAACTCATCACGGACAATACGAAGGAATACGGGTAAAAAAGCAAAAAGCTCAAAAAGGCAAAAAAACCAGAAAAAGACGAAATTAAAGAATAGTGAATTAAAATCCAAAAGTCAGAAGCTAAGACTGAAACGAGCGAGACCTAAAGCTTAGCTACTCCTGTATGCAGTAGCAGCCATATATTGGGTTTTCTCGTGCTCGATAAGAACTAGATTTACAATTTCGTACCACATAGAGTTATTTTTAAAATTAAGGTGGCACAATAGACCAAATAAAAAATAATCCCCCTTGTCGCACTAGGCATAGTAGCATGGTAGTATGTAAATGCCACACAACGGGAAGTAGCATAGCCTAAAAAAGGTTAGAAATAAAGTTAAGGGGGGGATCATTAATAAAATAATTTTGAAAAAGGGATTAAATAATAAACAAAACTCTCAAAGCCAACGGTGAGCTGATGAATGAGTTTAGTTTTACTTGGGATAAATTGTTGTTTCTTCCGGTTTTAGTATTAGAACGTAGAAAATAGTAGAAATTCAAAAATGGATAAGTACAAAACTTAAAGCCAAAGACAATTCAGACGCGTGTCAAAACGCACAAACATTCAGGCTAGTGTGGCGAGAAGTTATTGGCTTTTAGTTGAAATTAGTTGTTAGTTTTTTTAGTTGTTCAATTAAAGAAAAAGAGAGAGAGAAAAAGAATGAAAAATGCCGTTATATCTCCACGGAAAATGAAAAGGAATAAGAGAAAAAAATAAAAACAAAAAACAAAAACCGAAATTAAGAAACCGACGCATTCATTAAGCCAGAAGACGAAGCCACTTGAAGCAGGGCAGTCGGTAGAGTAGCGACAGAACTGAAATCTATCAAAAACAAGATATGTAAAATTAAAAAAGCTAAATTTCAATATTTTCTTGTTGTGTGGGTGAAAAAAGTATTGTTTTGTGGATAAATATGTACGGCTAAAAATATGTTACTTGTACTTTACATGAAAATGGGCTACAACCCATTTGGCACAGGAAAAGCTCCTTGTGAGCAAAGGTAGCAAGGCTACATGCCATACTTGGTGAGTACTGAGTACAAAAACGACAGCAAGAGCACGAATACCCTCCCCAAAAAAATCATGAACACAACCATATGTAAATGTAACGTCGTGTTTGTTAAAATTGAAAAAAAAAATGAAGTCACTTTATCAAATTCATTGTTTCTGGTGAATAAGCACAATGCCACATAAATTAGCCAACTCATTTTAATAGGTTATTTACAGAAAACAACATATAGTAAGGTCGTGCGTGTAATTTTACGTTTAGCTTACATGATTTGGGTCGTATGATAAAGGTTTCGCTTTTTAAGACGTGATGGGATATGATAGAGGTTTCGTTTCTAAATTTTATAAGGATTGTTATGCCACCAAAAAGAATTGCACTTTTTTTATATCACAATTATCAAATAATTACATTTGTTCTACAAGAAAACTTCCAAATGGATTGAGGTTTATGAATTAATCATGACAATGCCACGAGCATGTTATTGTGATCTTGAGGACATGTCAAAGAACAGGTAACACACTTGCCGAGTGCAAGAATAACATACATCTTTTCACCCTAAGCAATTATGTTCATCACTTCTTGAAATGAACGAACGGCAGAGTTGCTGCTATCGGTTACAACGTGAAAACATAAAATGTGTTAATTCATCAATCCAGTCCAACCCAATTAATAACTTTTTTATTAACACAATAGAAGTTTCAGATATTCCTGACCAGAGGCACGTACCTGTAAAGGGCCATGAAAAAATACAAAAGAGAGCAGGCAAATAAGAGAGAACCTCGAAAAGAAACAAGAAATGCCGTCCGGATTCTCTGACGTAAGTCAGGTGACGTTGGGTCACTGACGCGTGGGCCCCACAAGCCGTGGGCCCACACGTCAGTGACCCAACGTCACCTGACGTTACGTTAGAGAATCTGCGCCCCAAGAAATGAGTTAGGTGGTGCTTAGTTGAGTTGATTTTTTGTGATTTATGGTTGAATTTTTACTGTATCTAATTAAAATTATATTGTAACCGATAGTGACTTATTTGGTATAATTAAATTTTAAAAAATTAAAAATAAAAAATTAACTTAATATATATAATACAAATGAATACAAGAAATAAGAATCGATAAAAAAAACTAAAAAAATACAGAAAAAAATAAAATTTAGAAATAATAAAAAATAAACCCGAAACGCAAGCAATCTATCACCAAGATCGAGCTAAAGCGGCTAAGCAATTCAACACCACAAAGTGCCCCATCCTTTCCCTCCCCCTCCCCGCATCCCGGACACCACCACCGGCGCGGCCAAGCAGGCGGCGGCGGCGGCACAAGATGAACCAGTCCTCTCTTCTCCATCGGGCCCTCCTCCTTCTTCCCCTCCCTTCCAAACGCCATGGCTTCACCACCGTCGTCCAAGCTCGGCTCCGTTCCCCTGAACCCACTACACAACAGCAGCGCCTGACCATGACCGTACCGTCTCAAGAAAGCATTGAAGCGGCGCCCAAGAAGCAGCCCAAAGAACTCGCGGCGGAGGAGGATGGAGGCGGCCGGACGTGCGCGCTGCCAACGTGGGCGCTCATCGGCGGCATCACTGCCGGCGTGGCCGCGGCGCTAGCGCTCTCCGCCGGCGCGGGCCCCGCGGCGGCGCTGGGGCCGGAGGGCCCGCTGGTGGAGGAGTTCTGGGACAACATGCGGCGGTACGCGCTGTACGCGCTGACGGTGAGCACGGGGGTGGCGTACACGGTGCTGCAGCCCATCGTGGAGCTGCTCAAGAACCCCGTCACGGCGCTGCTCATCCTGGTGGTCATCGCCGGCAGCGGGTTCCTGGTGTCGCAGGTGCTCAACGCCATGGTCGGCAACTCCGACTTCATCTACACGTACGGGCAGTAGTACGCCTGTGCCGGCGGATGGATGGATGTATGTATGCGTTGGTGGAACTCGCATTGAAAGTTCAAACTCGCGAGCGTGCAGTCGTGTAACTAGAGAGCACTTCTTTAGCTAGAACAGGTGCTTGCTCTTTATGTATCTATGTTTGTATCTGATCAGTCTATTTGGTGTTAATTTCGAGCAACTTGGCAGCTAGCGTTTGCTCCTCGGCTTCGATTTGCTCTTCGCCTTGCAGTAATTTACCCAAGGCACAAAGATAATCATGTACGCATAGAACAATGGTGGAAGTGTGAAATCTGATATGTTTTGTGCGTTGGTTGCTACACAGAGTAGTCCTGTGAATGGTTTGGGAGCATTTGGATGGGGTGGATGCTCGAAATCATATGGAATCCATAGTGTTTGGGTACTAGTAGTCGAAACTGTTCAGCTGATGGATATAGGCTTATAAATTTTATATGATTAGCTGTGGACTGTGGTAATGGATGTTTTCAGAGGTTGAGATTTTGGTGTAGTTGTTACAGTTGTGAATTTTGTTGAACACCTAGTTTGATCACGTGCTTCCGAGGCTTGCAATTTGGCTAACCATTACTGTACTGGGTACTTAAACAGTAGATATCAAGAGAGTTCAAAGGCTTTTTTTTTCCTGAAAAAGGTGTTCTAACTGATATACCTAGTCCGCATTAACTTGCAAATAGCTAATGTGCTCAATGTGGTATGAACTGAAAGCTTGTGTATTATATCTTATATTCCATGCTTGATTCTGCGTTTTGTTTTTTGATCGTGTAATGTGAAGATGGCATTTGTACTGTATTGCATCTCAGTAGAGTAGGATGATTGTTGTGCTGGATAAAACTGACGCAGCACTTATCCTGTTTCTGTGCGCCGCATCAATTATTCCGTAGAGCTTCAGCATAGAGGAGTTTGAATGTTATTTTCTCTGCACTTGTTTCTGTGCCAATATTCTTATTTATTGGTTATTACGTTTACCTATGTAAGTTGTAGAATTTGGCAGAAACTTAGGGCCTGTTTGGGAGAGCTCCACCAGAGCTGGATTCACCGTGGAGCAGCTCCATCGTGAATCTGGGATTCGTCAAAGTGTTTGGTACAGCTCCACCTCCCTCTCTATCTCACTTCCACCTGGGCCCCACGCGTTAGGGGGCAAAATAAAAAAAACTCGGCAGGCGTGGCAGCGGCCGGCGGGCGCGGCCCTGGGCGGCGCCGGTGAGGCGCACGGCGGACGCGGGGGAGGCGGCGGACGCGGTCGCGGGCGGGCGGACGCGGTCGCAGGTGGGAGGAGGCGGGAGGAGGCAGGGGAGGCGCCGGCCCGGGGGGAGGCGGACGCGAGGGAGGCGGAGGCCCGGGAGGAGGCGGACGCGGTCGGAGGTGGGAGGAGGCGGGGGAGGCGGCGCCGGCCCGGGGGGAGGCGGACGCGGGGGAGGCGGAGGCCCGGGAGGAGGCGGACGCGGTCGGAGGCGGGGGAGGCGGAAGCCCGGGAGGAGGCGGACGCGGTCGGAGGCGGGGGAGGCGGAGGCCGGGAGGAGGCGGTCGGAGGCGGGAGGAGGCGGAGGCCGGGAGGAGGCGGTCGGAGGCGGGGGAGGCGGAGGCCGGGAGGAGGCGGGGGAGGCGGAGGCCGGGTGGAGGCGGTCGGAGGCGGGGGAGGCGGAGGCCGGGAGGAGGCGGGGAAAAGAAAAGAACGAACCGTTTTTTGTGTAACCAGTGGCAATGGTGGGTAATTTTTCTCAACTCCACCAAACTTGAGTTGGTGGAGCACCCCTTGAGGTGCTCCATGAATTTGGTGGATCTGGAGCCAGATCCATGGTTTTGGTGGAGCAGATCCACGGTGGAGCTGCTGGAGCTGGAACTGTTTGGGTTGGAAAAGTGGATCCGGATCTGGATTTGGTGAATCTGGAGCTGGTGGAGCTCTCCCAAACAGGCCCTTACATTGATTTTGAACTTTCACAGATAAAACTGCTGGGTTAGTCCCTTTGTTAGGGCAGTCCCAATGGGTGGTTTCTATGGCATTAAATAAAGTATAAGTAGACAAAATGCTGATGTGTCATTGAAGTTAAGGAGGAGAGATA
Source organism: Dendrocalamus latiflorus (assembly GCA_017311315.1). Lineage (NCBI taxonomy): Eukaryota > Viridiplantae > Streptophyta > Magnoliopsida > Poales > Poaceae > Dendrocalamus > Dendrocalamus latiflorus. The sequence goes on along the minus strand of CM029629.1, from coordinate 5,415,489 downwards.
AGAAAATTGTTTCTTATACAAGAAACCATGTCTACACAGGAACCAAGATAGAAAGAGCTGTGATAGATAGATGATAGGAGAGAGAAGATAGATGATTGGATGAAAATTTTATTTGTAGAAACTATCCATTGGGAGTATAGTTTCTATGGGTAGTGTCTACATTAATTGGCAAGTATAGAAACTATCTCATAGTTTCTGCATTGGGAGTGCCCTTACTTGCTAACAACTGGTTCAGGCCATATTGTGATATATCCCAGGTCATACTGCCTTTTCTTCTTTAATATTATTTATGTTCTTTCTTTCAGCAATGGCAAACATTAACTCAGTGTCTGCTTGCAAATTTTTGGTACTTTTGGCATGTTTTTAATATGTATTTGTAGAAATAGCCGTATACATGCGGAATTGGTAGAAATAACACTTTTGCCACTTCGTCATCGGGCGGTAGCGCCCAGCAGCTAACACTTGGGCTATCGGAGCCCAATCACCCGGTGACAAGGGTCTGCCGCCTGACCACCCGCCTGCTGCCCTGCCACCGAACAACAGGTGAATTAGCCGGTTTAATCACATGCCAGAATTATATTTTTTTATATATTGTTTGCTCGATTTTTTAAATATATCAAATGAGCTCAAAAAATTATAAATTTTATATGCAGCCTCCCGACACAACATACTTCATTGTGTAATTTTTTTTACAATTTTATCCTCTATGAATGCTTCTAAAAATTTATACGATAATGATATTTTTAGTAGTTATGACATATAGCAAACGAGCTCGAAAAATTACGAAATCTTATGTACAGTCTCCTGACATAGTTGACATAATTGTGAAATTTTTTAGAAATTTTATGTGCTATAGATTTACCATGTTATTTCATGTTAATTTAATTGTAATTAGCGATATGCGATGCTCATTTAATTAGCAACTGAAATTGGAGGGAGCGGACAAGGGTGATGCCACAAACAGGGGGACAACACGGACATAATGACAACACTATACCTTCTCAGTTTTTCAGACCGACATAGCAACACTACACTCTGCCTCGCAGCCTACTCACGTGAAATTAGCCATACCATACCGACCGTTTGGCTTATAAAAGGAGGTGGAAGACATCTGAGAGAGAACACTACAAAACCAAGCCTAACACTACAACAAAGCTTGCTTCAGCACGTTGATATGTACAAGAGGTTAAGGGCTCGAGACGAACATGACTTGGATATTTACCTATAAAAGTAGGAAGAGGTTAAGGGCTAACGTGTGAGTTTTTAGAGGGTTTTCGTTGAGAAAGTTTTTACGGGTGCTTGTGAGGGCACTTTGTAAAACCACCAAAATCCAGCAATAAAGATCATCTTGAATTAATCTAGTTATTCAATCTAGTTCATGTTTTGTTGAAGATTGCTGGAGATTGCGGGTGGAGTGAAACATAGGACCATATGCAAAGGTGTTGTTTCGCTGCCAGGGAAGCAGAGTAATAGATCGAGCGGTCGGGCGGTCGAGCAACAAAAGGTTTTGACAATGTACAAATTGGTCGCAGAGCAACACTAAGCGGCCATAATCTTCATCGAGCCTGTGCACAGTCAAGTGAGCGGTCGAGCGGAGCGTCTTCGGTCGTATTCTACCTCTGTAAGTAAGATTATTTTTCTGTTGGTTTAAGATTTGTTGTCAGGTGCCAAAATGCAGTTACAATCATTCACCCCCTCTGATTGTTGTCTTCGATCCTATAAGTTGTATCAGAGCCAGCTATGATGGCATCAAAGAGGTATGTGAAATGTCTCCCCATACTAGATGGTACTGATTTTGCTTTTTGAAAGTATTGGATGCAAGCGTACACTGAAGCACAAGGTACGATGTGTGGAATAAGGTTTCTAAACCTTATGTTGTTTCTGCTGATGTTACGACCGAAAATAAAATTGATGTAGATTTGAATGCTCGTTCTCGTAACTTGCTCTTTCAAGGAATTTCTTGCAAAGAATTTGATCATATAGCTCATATTGCTTTTGCTTACCTAATTTGGAAAATTCTTTGCGATTATCATGATGTAATGACTAAGATTAAGAAAATGAGTAAGAACCTTTATCAATAAGAGTATTCTGATTTTGTGATGAAGTCTGGTGAATCTACTAATGATCTTTTTGCTCATTTTGAGAAAATCTTAAGTGATTTGCGAGGTGTTAATGTTATTATTGCAGATGAAAATAACACAACTAAAATTTTGAGATCTTTAGGTTCGTAGTGGTTAATGGTTGTTACAACTATCAATCAAACTGTCGATCTAGATATTTTAACCATGGATGATCTCTATTCTAGATTAAAAACCTATGATATGGATGCCTTGCCATCTAAAATTGAGAAATCTCCATCTTTAGCACTTGTGACTAACCTCGTGCAGGCTGCTTCATCGAATGAAACGTCTTGTGTTTCTTTGTCTTCTTTCACAGAGAAGCAGTTTGAGCAGCTTCCTGAAGACGACTTTTTATTGATCTCCACACGGTCTTACAAGGCACTTAACAATGTGAGGATGAGGAAGCGAGGAGGCACTTCAGGCTCAGTCACATGCTTTGAGTGTGGCAAGTCAGGCTATATTAAGATGGATTGCCCCATACTCAAAGGAAAAGTGATCAGGAAAGACAGGAATCATTATCGTTGAACATGCAAAAATGACATCAAGGGTGAAAATTTTTGTTGCAAAATTGTTGAAAAACTTTTCTCAGCTATTGAGCATCTTGACTTGAGTAATGTGGATTTTGAGAGTTGTGACGATGACAACCACGACGATGATGATGCCAAGGCGAGAGGAAGAACACCGATGACTTCACGGGTATGTGCTTTATGACAAACAACAACAAAGATGTCGACTACAATGATCTTGATGATGAGGTAGGTCCGTCGTATGAATAGCTTGAATATGGTCTAATTAAACTTGCTATTGAATTGAAAAAGACCGAAAAGATTTGAAAGAAAATAATCTTATTATTGAAAATCATACATCAGAAAATGCTAGATAAGAGCTTTGGTTCCGGATGATGATTCATGTTTTTCGTGCACTAACTTGTTAATTGAGCTTAGTAATGTTAGATCTAGTTATACAAGTTACATGGATAAATTTGAATCTCTTAATACTAAATATGAGAAACTGTATGTTTACTTTGCTCTTGATACAACTGTCCATGCTTATATTCTTAATGACTTGTTTGTTACCAAGAGGAATTTGAAAAAGATGAAAACTGCTCTTATTGTTAGTTCACTAGTTCAATCTTTCTTTGCTAAGAACCTTAAGTCTAGCAAATCCTCTCCATGTAAAAGATGTGATTTTCTTCAAGCTCGACTTAACTCTTCTCAAAATTCAATTCAACAAATTCTTTATCATGAGACACTTTCCTACTCTAATTGTCCTAAGTTTAACACTGAGATGGAAGTCTTGACTAGACAACTTAATGATTTTACTAAAAAGGAGAAAATGGCTCAATCTAGTGCTTCTAAGGATCTAGCTCATGAATCTGTTAGGTGCTCATCGTGTTGCCTCTGTCCAAAGAAAACAAGTACCTTAAGAACACTTTAGAGATGTTTTCTTTTGGTAGAAAGAATTTTAATAATTTGTATATGATTCTGGATCAATCAAAAATAAGTATGAAGAAATATGGTCTATAATTTAATTTTGTTGAGCATGCTAAGAATAATCCTCCTAAAGTTGTTAAGCTTCTTGAACCTGGAAAATTCGAAGTAAAATTTAAACCAAAATAAATTATTTTTAAATCTGCTAGTATTGATAAAGATCCCTCTACCAAAGTAGGTGATGTGAAGGAGAAAGATACAACTTCTCATTAAGTCAAGTATATGTGCACTCATTATAGTAGAGATGGTCATCTGGTTCAATTCTGTTTTTAGAAAGTAAAGAGAGAAGGACAAGATGAAGAAGTGTTTTCGACCTGCTTCCTGTGGTCGAACAAGCAAAGTTGGACTAGACATTCGACCAGTTGTCTCTCATAGACAAATCAGAGTGGTTGAACTTGCTTCTCAACGTATGACTGGTCGAAATATGTCAGATACTAATGCTTCACTTAAATTCTTATCAGTACATGCTTTTGCTCATTCTAATCAATCGTTTGCAGATTGTTGCTTTGCTTCCTCTAACTGATTGTCTGCAGGGCATTGCTCTGCTCTCTCTAATCAGTCTTCTACAAGCTTAGAAGTTTTTGCAATAGGACCTAGTAGTAATGCTCGGTCAGCAGTCAGACCAGCCTTGCCAAAGCATTCAAACCGCTCCATGGTTAGACATCTTGTGATTGGACGCCCCGTGTTTAGACTAGAGTTTCGACCAGACCGGTCTATGGTCAGACCATTCATACCAGCTTTTCTCTGTGGTCGAAACAGCGTGGTCAGATCAATGTTTCGACCAGCATTGCAAAGGTGCTCATATCGGTTTTGACCAGTGTTTTCTACTAACTTAGACTGGTTGGCGGTCAGACCGACTTTTCAATAGTGGTCTGACCAAAATCTAACAGAGGCTAATACTTCACTTAAATCTTCATTGTTGTCTGCTGTTTCTCCTGTTCATCGAGTGTCACAATATTGGATTCCTAAGCCTTATTTCACTAACCCCAATACGGTGAGAGCAACGCTTTCTGTGATGTAACACCAGCTAATGCGGGATGGAGAACATGTGCTTAAGTGGATTCCAGTCTTTTTACAACTTGACTGTAACATTTGATAGTTCTTCACTCCTTTGGATGGCGTCCACGAGATTTCACCTTCTAGTTAGACCATGTAGAAAAGGTAATGTTGTCCTATAAATAGTCTTTTCTCATATTGCTTGTTCTCTCTCATCTCCTTGATTCTTTTCGTTTTGCTATTTTGCAAAGTTTTGGGTGTGTTGCCTCCTTGGGGATTATTCTGAGGGGGAGCTTGTTGTTTGAAGTGGTGTCAGAAGCCTTGTTCGTTATAGCTATCATATAATTTAGCAAGTCCAAGCCTTGAAATTAAATGAGTAGAAAAGCTTTCTTTACCATGTTTACTCATATGTTGTGTAGCTTTGATCATGAATGGTTATAATTAATTTGCTACAATTGAACTAAAGCATGACATGATAGAGCATTTTGATTAGATTGATTATAGATAGTACTTTGTAATGTTCATCTGAAAGGATTAGCATGATTGTGAGTTTTATTTTAAATCTTGGTTATGAGGCTCGTAAGTTTTATATTGCAATCTTTTTATGATCACTCGGTGGCATGTCATATAAAAAACAAAAAAGTACAAAAATAAAAAGATGTATGCCTCAAGCATGCCATGGTTAAACAAAAGGAAAAACACAAGAAGTGCACGAATGAAAAGAAATATACCTCAAGCATGCCACCATAAAAAAATATGCTACAAAGATGAGCATGTTATCATGAAAAGAAATATGCTACAAGCATGCCACATGCCTAAAGTTCGAGTGTAGAGCAATAGGTTGCTATATGAGACTGCTGGCTCATCTAGACTTAAAGTTTGCTTTACTTTTAGGCTTTGCCTTTTTGTTGTGATATTTCATTGTGCTCTTTATAATTGTTTTAGCCATTGCTGGGATGCCTGTCACATATATAAATTGCTTAAACATGTTGAAAAACTTGTTTTGATATTACTATATGATATATGACTTTATATGATCTAGGTAGCTTTTCTCAAATAGATGGCTTGATCAAATTATTAAATCAATTCAAAGTGATTTGTATAACTTACAAAGCTTCTTGATTTTTACTCTAATGGCTCCTTATAATTATCTCTCTCTGAATTTTTTGATGATTACATTGCTAAAGGGGGAGAATTTTCAATTGCTTACTGCTTAAGAAAGGGGGAGGAATTTTAAAAAAAATATTTTCTGGAGTTTTTGAGTTGCTATTGTCGTTTTCGAGTAGTTTTTGCTATTGTTGTGGTTTGCTTTGAAACTTTCTTTTTGCAAATGACGTGTTTGCAGTGTTGTTAATGTATTCATCAAGGGGAACATTGTTAGATCATGTGTGGTCATGATTAAAAGTGATGATGTATAATTGACATTTGGATTGCTTTGGAATGTGCGTTTGCGAAAGTTTCGATCGATCGTAGTAAAATATTTTGGCTCCGAGTGGTTTGAGGTGTGAAAAAGAAGCTGATCAAATCAGTCCGATCAGCAAAGACATTCAGTCCATCCGATCTTCATCTAAGTCATTTTGACGGTCCGATCAGCGTCGGAGCATTCAGACTAGTCCGAACACTAGCTCGCGTGATTGGAGTAAGTCTGAAGAGTTACTTAATTTTCGACCATTGATTTATGATTGGGTGGATTGGCTGGTTGTGATTGTTCGGACTAGTCCAAAAGATAGAGTGATTGTCCAACCACGACTGATTTCGACCACGTTCGGCTTTGACCATATTCGATTTCGACCACGACCGAATGACCACTGAAGGTAATCACAGCTACAATACTTTTTCATGGTCGTAGACTTTACTGGTCGTACTCGATAGTCGTAGACTTTGTATTGTAGACTTTGCGATCGATGGTCATAGACTTTGTGACCAATAGTCGTAGACTTTGCACATGGAGATCGAAGGTGGATGATGCGTGGAGGCATGGAGATGATTACGGTCGATGACGAGGAGGATCGGAATTAGGAGGGGGTAATCTGAGGTCCAAGCGGCCGAGATGTTACGCGAGGTGATAGGGCTCATGCTAGAGCACATGATGATATGTGGAGAAGCTACAGGAGGTGAGGACTTGGAGTCTTCAACACGGGAGTTGGTGATGCGTGATGGAGATACAAGAGGTGCATCCTGGAGGCTTCGTCACGTGGTGAGTTGGAGACGTTATGGAAGGAGTCCGTAGCGGGAAGGTTTAGAGATATGGTAAAACCCGTGTTAGGAAGGGTTTCGAGTATCTTGATTTGAGGAAGAGATAGAGTTATGTGTTCGTGTTTGATATGGATACGACTTGGACGTCTGCCTATAAAAGCATGGATAGGCTAAGGGCTAACATATAGGTGTTTAGATGGCTTTCGTCGAGAAAGTTTTTAGGGATATTTGTGAGGGCACTTTGTAGAATCACCGAAATCCAGCAATTAAGATCATCTTGAATCAATCTAATTATTCAATCTGGTTCGTGTTTTGTTGAAGATTGCTGGAGATTGTGGGTGGAGTGAAGCATATAACCACATGTAAAGGTGTTGATTCGCTGCTAAGAAAACAGAGTAATAGATCGAGCGGTCGGGGCGGTCACGCAGCAGATGGTTTTGACAACGTACGAACTGGTCATAAAGCAACGTTGAGTGGTCATAATCTTCATCGAGCATGTGCACAGTCAAGCGAGCGGTCGAGCGGAGTGTCTTGTGGTTGTATTCTACCTCTGTAAGTTAAATTATTCTTTTGTTGGTTTAAGATTTGTTATCAGATACCAAAAAGTAGCGACAATCATTCACCCCCTCTAATTGCTATCTTCGATCCTACACTCTCGTATTGTACTAATAAACAAAAAGAATGTTCAGACAGGATAGCCCATTCTAGTATGCAAGCATATTGGATTTGCTGAAGGTATATTCTAATATTCCTACGTTGCTAGGTCACATACATATCTCTAGTTAATAATTTAATTCCATAATTACTTTTTAATGATAGGTTAGGCAGTATAACGTGTCAGCTCACATTGATTATTACTTGGCGTGGTTCTACCTCGTCTTCTTGTCCACGCAAGATTCCTTCAAAGCGATGGCTGTGTGAGAAAACGATGAAATGCATGCGTTTCAGTGATCATCAAATTGGCTGAATCAAACATCTAAGAAAGAAAGCCAGATGTGTTTGATGCAAGTAAGCTCTCTTGCGCGTCTTTGCTCACGTTTTGTGTTCAGTTTTACTACAATTCGCTACATTTCTTGCAATTTGAAATACCTTAATCAAGTTGGCAATTGGTCATGATAGGAGCAGTAGTGTATAGTGCATCATTCAAACTTGTCTCAAGCAGTAGTATCTAGTGTTTCAAGAGCACGATACTGCTGTATTCGAGTAAGGTATTTGCAGTATATACGGCAGTACAAATGACACACTGCCGTCCACACAGTGTTCTTGTATTCATTAATCTTGGATAAGCATTTTACTGTCACTGTCTGCTCTGTTCAGAGTTCAGACCTGAGTAAACAGTGGAAGAAAGCAACTTCTGTTGATCTTGCCGATGTAACTGTGCTGCTTAGAAGAACTAATGCTACCATTCTCAAACGCCGATGTACCTATTACTACTAAACAAGCTACTAGTTGATCACTTGGCGATCATTTTCCTGATGAGATAATTTTCCTTTTTGTAAACTGCAAATATTTGTAGTTACCGATCCAGGCTCAAAGTGCATTATTTTCTTGATGCACATACTTTTGGCTGTTATACATCTATCATGCACATGGATACAAAAGGTGATTAACTAAAGTACGTAACGTCGAGTTTCGACGTGAACATTTATGGAACCCTAATAGGTTGAGATTGGGGCAAAATGTTGTCAATTTGCTGAAGACAGCAACGCAACTATGCGAGCAAGGTCCTGTTTACAATGGCTCCTGAAGTCGTTTTGAATGTCGTTGGCATCTTAACACGGTTTTACTTTTGTTTATATTATCTATAAAGATATAATGGTTTTTTGTTTTTTTAATTAAATGACTTAACTAGAAATTAATAGCTGCTACGGTATCATTTTAGTTAAGAGCCAAAATACTTTTGCTGCAGCAGAATTGGACGGGGCCGAGTCAAGAGTGTCTCCACATCTAGCTATGGCCCCGTTTGGCACGACTCCACTTCACAAGTGGAGCTGTTTTTTTTTACTTCACAAGTGGAGCTAGGTGAAGCTACTTTTTTCAGCTCCACCCAAGGAGCTTCTTTTGTCTCAGCAGATTTTAAGAGACTCCTTGGGTGGAGCTAATTTGTTGTACCCCGTTTGGCACAAAACAGCTCCAAACAGCTCCAGAAGCCGATGGTGGAGCTGTGCCAAACGGGGCCTATATATCCTCCGCCCTTCGTGGACTTATTTCACGGTGTCATGTGGGCAGCAACCATCTGAGCTTTCATTGTAGCGTGGCTCCAAGGAATTGGTGAGATGACCATACAATTAACAACTACTAACCCATCCCTGTCACTCTCCAATCATGAGCATAAGAAGTATCAAAATGCTGCGAGAGCCGCATTTTTGCAGTACATAAACTGACAAGAAGTGTACTTCGGCCTAGCTTGGCAGTACAGAAATGCCAAGATCATCAGGAAGCATTTGTCCAATGCAACCTCAGGTTTTTGCATGGCCAAGAACCACACGTAGTTAAGCTCTCGAAGGTGAGATCATTTGCAAGCTTGCACGCACACGCGAGAGCCATGAGCCATGAACAAGAAGACCAGGAACCCGCCGCCGCCGCCACAAGCAACAACGCCTCGGATTGGCTCGATGACTCCATCGCCTTCCTCACCGCCGACATCGACCTCGACCTCGACGGCTACGGCTGGTTGGCAACATCACAGCAGCACCGCGTCGGCGTCGGCGTTGCAGATTCGGTGCCACCTCCGGTCGTCGTGCCCCAAGGTCCGGTTCCGGTCTCCACTAGCGTCACATCGTCGCCGGTGACGACGTCGCCGCAGGAGTTTGGGCAGCCCAAGAGACGCAAGTCTCCGGAGCATAAGGCTCCTGGGCACAGCAGCCAGCGACCCCAAGTTGGCGGCGGCAGAGACGGTGCCGAGCAAGACAATGGGGGTGCGAGCTACAGCCGGAAGCCGAGCAAGAAGAGCGGTGCCAAGGGTGGTGCGGCGAGCGTAGGCAGGGACGCGAGGTGGGCGGAGCAGCTGCTGAACCCTTGCGCGGTTGCCATCGAGACCGGCAGCCTTGCGCGCGTGCAGCACCTGTTCTATGTGCTCGGCGAGCTCGCGTCCTTCTCCTCCGGCGAAGCCAACCACCGCCTTGCTGCGTACGGGCTGCGGGCCCTCGTGGTCCGCCTCCCGGACGCCGTGGGCCAAGCGGCCGCGACGTCTATAAAGATCCCACCATGCGAGTGCCTGACGCCGGCGTTCTCCGGCATAGAGCCGCGCCTCTTCCGCGCGTCGCTCATCAAGTTCCACGAGGTCAGCCCGTGGTTCGCGCTCCCAAACGCGCTCGCCAACGCTGCCATCGCGCACGCCGCGACGCGGGGCGCGGCTACCGCACCCCGCCGCCAGCTCCACGTCGTGGACCTCGGTGTCTCGCACGGCGTGCAGTGGCCGACGCTGCTCGACGCGCTCAGCCGCGTGCCACGGGGCTCCACGCCACCCTCCGTCCGACTCACCGTCGCCGGCCCCACTGCGACCCCACCGGTGCCCTTCTCGGCATCGCCACCGGGCTACGACTTCTCGCCGCAGCTCCTCCGGTACGCCAAGTCCATCAACCTGGATCTTGCCATCGACAGAGCAACATCCTTAGACGCCCTGCATGGCTTCACCACCCCCGGCGATGCTCTCGTCGTCTGCCTCCAGTTCCGGCTCTGGCATGTCACAGCCGAGGAGCAAGCAATCATACTCCAAAAGGTAAGAAACCTTAACCCGGAGCTAGTAGCCCTCGCCGAGCTCGACGGTGGCGGCCACGGCGATGGCAGCGTGCCCAGCGAGTTCGCGGCGAGGCTGGAGCTGCTGTGGAGGTTCCTTGAGTCCACGGCGGCGGCGTTCAAGGGAAGGGACGCCGACGAGAGGCTGGTGATGGAGGCAGAGGCGGGGACAGCACTGGCCGCGGCGCAGTGGGGAGCGGTCGTAGACGGGAGGGAGGGGTGGCGGGAGCGGATGGCGGCGGCGGGGTTCGAGGAGGCGGCGTTCGGAGGCGAGGCGGTAGAGACCGCGAAGGCGCTGCTGAGGAAGTACGACGGCGGGTGGGAGATGGTGGCTCCATCGCCGGCGGCGGGTGGCGGCGCGGTGGGGCTCCGGTGGAAGGGGCAGCCCGTGTCATTCTGCTCGCTGTGGCGCCCGGCGTAGGGGTGCTGCCACAGCAGCGCGCGGCTGGTGTCTGGATCGAGCCCAAAGTTGGTCGACCACCGCGTGATGGGACCTGAGACCAGTGGAGTCCGATCACGACGGGTGGTGGCGACGTGCTCATGGCGGTTCGCGCACACGCGCGCGCGGCCGGTGATAGTGCGAGGTGGCCTGAGCCCTTCGGTGCAAGCGCGCAACACGCGCGCGCTCGGCCGTCGAGTTCACGTCGGCTCGCTCGTAGCGAGAAGCTTCCGTGGGTTGCGGGCTCTCGCATCGCATCGCGCGCGCGGCCGTTGGTTCCACGCGGTTCGCTCGTCCCAAACTACTTTTGTGCACAACTCAGCCGCTGTATCTCGCAATGTCCCAAGTAAAAGGGACGAAATGTAAAGATTTTGGGTGTGTTAGTTTGAGAGCCGGTACTTTTTTACTTTGATTTATGATTTTTAGCTATAAATTATTGTTTTTTTATTATTTATGAGAAAGAATATGAAGTAACAGAAATTTACATGTGATTTTGATCAATATAAATAAAGTTGATATAATATGTACTATAATTAACTTATATACCTTATGCTGATCTTTGATGTCAAAAAACAAAATCAACCAGTTTGGCTAGTCAACAGTCCAAAAGCAAAAGGGTGCAGGAACTTGCCAACTTCTATTGGAAGGCCAAACTTTGATCGTCCCGTACGAGATAGGTCGTGACGAGATTGTTATGGCACCTATGGCAGCAGAACATACGGTCCAAACGAGTATGAATTCGTACTTTTGGAACAATGTACCGGACAAACCGGGAAAACGATATGAGATTCCCTGAAAAGATTAAAAAGATTGTGATCATACGAGATGGCGTTACATTAAATCTATCACATATGAGTGATAGTAGTCTCCTTTCTCATTGGATTTGTCCAAAACGAGGTGTGTGTTAGGAAACTTGGACCTGGACCGGTAGACCTGGCTCATGGTGAGCATTTTATTGGAGACTATAAATAGAGAGCCGTACCGACATATTTTATACACATACAATCAGAAATTAATAAAGAAAGACTAGGAGTTCTCTCTATCTCTCTCTATGTTCAATCTATTATTCTGTCTTTTGTGATTGATTCGATTTGTTTCAAGTAGAGAAATCGATTGGATTGATCGCCAGCGACGGTTCCTCAAAAATGTGCAATGCCAATATGCACTGGGGCAATAGAGTACAATTGGCATTCCCTTCAGGCCATGTAGAGAGAGGTGCTAGGAGTGTGATTCCTAGAAACAGAGAAAGTAGATGCACCGGTGCCAACAAATTGGAAAAATCACCTGCCAACAAGATAGCAATACACCAGAGATCCATGCATGTAGTGCGAGAGTGTTTTTATTTTAAGAGCAGTTTTCCTATCTTTGAGGAGGTACCAAGAGGTATAAGGTACCAAGAGGTACCAAATTAGATCCAGCCGTTCAATCAGTGTGATCAACGGCTCAAAATTTGGTACCTCTTGGTACCTCGCGTCCGGTACCACTAGGTACTGCCAAATCTCAACCGTTCGATCAGTGTGATCAACGGCTCAAATTTGGTACCTCTTCCCTTCAAAGATGGTAAAATTTCCCTTATTTTAATGTATGGTGAGTCCCGTTAGGAGGTGAAAGATGGTGCTAAGTACTTAAGCAAAAACGTAAATCTAGTACCTAGATAATATAGCAGCGAGGTTACATCTGGTACCACCGCACATTCTACATGGTCTCGAAACAGTGACTGCAGAGTTCTTCTCAAAGAAACAAGAGGCTGCTCTGCTCGGTTGGGCTAAATAGCCGGGTTTATAGTTGAAATTTCACTGTAGATAAAAGTGGCTTATTTGGTGTAATTAAATTTAAAAAATTTAAAAATATAAAAAATATGATAGTTCATTACGGACAACGCAAACGAATACGGGAAAAAAAGAACCGACAAAAAAGTTAAAAATTTAGAAAAAAACGAAATTTATAAATAGTGAAAAATAAGTCAGAAACTGAAGCTAAAACAGTGAGACAAGGAGCACAACAAATACAGTACAGAAGTCTTTAAGAAACACAAGTGCAAATCATATCTGAAAACAAATATTCCCTTCCTACAAGCGTAGGTGCTAGACTGCTAGGCCAATGAATCAAGACACATGCCAAAGGCCAATGAATCCGGACGCATACAAGAGCACCGTTGAATCCGTGGCACTCAAAGCGTTAGCTTTGTCGTTTCAGCTGGTCTATTATAATCGATCTATTTTTAAATATTTATATTAGATTTATAAAAATTATATATATTTTTAAATATTTATGTTGGATTTATAAAAATTATATGTATAGATTTATCTTTATATATATATATTATAATATTATTAGATTTTATAAATATATTATAGTATAAATCAGTGGTCAAATTTACAATTTAGAGACTGTATTTATATCTAAAATGATATATATTTATAACTAGAAGAGTATATATTAGATGTAAGAGTAATCAGAGATAGACGTAATAATGCATTGAAGAAGTTGGAAGATAAATGGAGTTCTAGATAATATAGAAAAAAAGCAAGAGTATACAAACACGTATCACGATTGGTGGTGTATGTGATAGGTTGTGTACTTGGGACATATCTTTGCACAGAAAAGAAAGGTAAGACGTCGATAAGGTTAGGGTCTTACAGATTGTTTTGAGTTGGACATAATTTGCGAGCGAATGGAAGAGATATTCATATACGTTTAACTAGTTTTAAGACCACTTTAAACGAGACATTATTGATTACGAGTAGAGATTAGGCAGTTTAAGGTTAGGATAAAATGTGCCTTTAGCATTAACACACTACTACAGAAATCATCATCACAGACGGTTGAAAAACGTCATCACAGACGGTTATATGAACCGTCTGAATTTATGGGTCAGTGATAGTCGAAGGTTATCACAGACGGTTTTTGAACTGTCTGTGGTGTACATATCACAGACGGTTTGGAATCAAAAACCGTCTGCGATGTATCGATATCACAGACGGTTTTTAATAAAAAACCGTCTGTGATATTAATATATCACAGACGGTTTTTATTCCAAACCGTCTGTGATATTGATACATCGCAGACGGTTTTTGATTTCAAACCGTCTGTGATATTGATATATCGAAGACGGTTTTTACTTAAAAACCGTCTGTGATATTGATTTCTACCCCTAAATCTATTTCTGTTTAAATGGCTAGCCTCAGGAAATGCTAGCCATGCCCTCTGAAACAAGCAGATATATACATACAATTCACATGGGAAATCATTTCACATACATAAAACATCCAATTCACATCTCAATTCATTTCACAAACATAAAACATGCACTTCACATCTCACTCATTTGACAAACATAAAACATCCATTTCACAAAGCAAATAATTGAAATAAAATATCCATTTAGAAATATACAATTACAAATCCGGAGTGATAAGAGCAATAAAAACTCATGGTGCGCAGTGGAACCGTCCTTCTGACTTTATAACTTGAGTCAGCAAAAAGTACGCTAACTCTGATCGAATTCGGCCAAGGTCAGGCTGTTTCAATGCAGATGACGGGATAAATGCAGCCTGTCGATAGGAATATCAATGTGCGTATATATAACATGATAAGTATGAAGTAATTATGGGAAGATTGACAAACCTTGGGATTGGTAATCCTCGAGGAATCGAGGAGTAGTTCCATATGGTGGCAAACGTAGTAGCCACATGTGTTGCCCGGCGGCTGCTGGTGGCACTGCAAAAAATAGAATGTGTCAATTCAAGAGGCATTAATTACTACAAACTGTTGCATAGGATTAATTAATGTGTAATAGCGAATACTTTAAAATCTCGAGCATGTGTCAGGCCTTTGGCCCCTGGCTTGGAGTCACCTCCCTTTGCAACGTACATCTCGAACGCCCTACGTGATTCGAAAAGATTAACCTTAGTCATTCGGAAGGAAAGAAAGAGTTCAATATAGGTATGTATGGAGAAAATGTACTTACGCATCGATTACTTGGCTGATAAGTGTGAAGTCCATTTTATTCTTACTTAGGGAATCAAGGTAATATACCATGTTCCATTTTGGTACAATCACTATTAAAATCCAATGATAGCTCTGGTTGTAGGGCATAAGTACGTATTCATCAGTGCGGTAATCCAGCAGTCCAGCTGCAATGTACCTCTGGACGAAGGGTCTATCCTCGTCGATGGTATATTTGGCGACCATGTGTGGGTCCAATAAACCAACCGATGCTTTGGATGCCCTAGCTTTACTCAGCATGTGGCTACATATATACACAAGAAATCAACAAATTATACGAAATTTATCGGTATGACATGAACTGAGACTGTGATTGTACACACTTACAGCGTCCAGCATCGCATGAGAGAGACGTCCAGAGTGTTGAGCGTGTAAAGATCGAATAAATCATCAAAGGTGACTACGAAGACACCGTTTTGCATATTGTGATGTAAATCACTCGGCAAGAATTTGATAGAGATACTTGAGATCCGCTCTTGCTCTGGTTTATTGGACTGTTGCATGTACCACATGTGCAATTGCACGCAACTATATGCTAGGCGTTGGAGGGCCTTTTCCTCGAGCAACGGCTCGCCAAGCACGAATTTGCGAGCTAATGGCTTGTACGAGATTTCATCATTGGTCTTTGCTTTGCTTTTGCCCTTGCTGCCCCGACTGTTGGTCGACTTTACAGGTAGCACCGGTGGTGGAGGTTGCACTTGTTCAGGTAGCGGGTCCGGTTCCGGTTGCCCTTGTGGAGAAGGCACCAGTGCACATTGCTGATCTGCCACCGGTGAATAAGCCTCCAGGCAGATATCACTTTTGGGCCACTGGATGAAGGATCCAATGGCTTGCCCTAAAGTCACGAGCTCGTCGTTGGTGGGCTTCGGTAGTGGGACGACCTCAAAATTGGTGTTTACCCCATCTACTGACACTTTTGCGAAGCCTGTTGCTAAAGGTTGACTGTGCACCCTGGCCTCGATACCAGACGGATATGCCATGCCCCACGCAGCGCTCAACGCAACGGAGGCATATCTTACTTGGAGCGTGCACTTCGTAGGCTCCTACATAACGATACAAAATTAGCTACTCAATTAATAGGCATATCAATGGAGCAAGCATTCGAGAGATAATAATTATTACCAGGATGTCGTCCACCGGAAATCTGCCCTCGCTTTGCGCCGGATTGGACGCACAACTACTCGGATGGTTGCGCGGGCTAGCTAGACCAGTAGCGGCGGCGGCGGCCTGCTGATTTTCTGTAATTCTCCGCACCTCATCTCTAACATAATCAGCAAGCTCCTCTCTAAGAGATGCCTTGATCTCTTCTCGTAGCTGTGCCTCGCGATCGGCTTTGCTTCTCTTCCTACGCCGATACTGGTCAGAGTCATCTTGGAAACCATGTTTCCAAGGAACATAAAGCCCAAGGCCTCTCGTACGGCCTGGGTGCTCCTTGTTTCCCAGGGCAGCGGAGAGCATATCATTCTCCCTTCGTCCCTGGAATGATCCCAGCGTAGATTCAAAACTCAGCTCTTCCTGCAAGAACACGACATGTCATTTTACTTCGTAGGAGGTTGTGGAGTAATTACAAGCTACGTAGTTCGTTCGATATCTTATCAGGCGCTGGGACACTTGCTGGTCTGCAGGGTTTCGAAAGGAGACGTCCCCCGATGTCGTTGTAGATGACCTTGCTCTAATCCAATTTCGAGCGCGGTCATCCGGGATATTTGAAAATGGCGGGGCGATGTCCTGCTGGGCTGCCAGTTCATCCTCCCTCGTCCACTGCAGGATTTTACCCGCATACCCAGCTGTGCCAAGTCTGTGGGGGTGGGTGTTTTTTGCCTGGAGGGCCTTGTGCGCCGCACTTGTACTTTTGAACTCGTCGGTAATCTTCATCGCCTTGAACTGTTCCCATTGTGATTCCAAGAATGGGTATTTATGATAAGGCGTTTCGTCTGTCTCCACATATTTCTTGACAAGCGTGCTCTTGAAGTTCTTCCATGCTTTGCACGCCGCTAGTAAGGTTTGTCGTTGCACGACGTCTTGATGTTCTTCTGGGATCTCAAACGACGCCAAAATTTCTGTCCACAGCTCGCTTTTCCGAGTCGGAGGCACGTCCTTCCACGAATTGAATGTGATCTCAATTCGTTCTCGTGCAACTATGCCGATCATTTTTCTCCATGCGCTTACTGTTTTCTTAGGAATGAGAGGCACCCCAGATACATTGACCTGTGTGATGATAAATCGGCCCTCAGGCTTCTTCGATAGCCCTCTTCCTTGGCGTTTTGCTTTTGGAGCGGACTCCTCCGGCGAAGATGGTGAAGAATGAGTGGAAGACATGTTGCTCTATTAGGACAGGATGAGGAAACATGATGCTCAATGATATGAAGAGAGGAGAGGAGTAGAGGGGAGGGGAGAAGGGAGGGGGAGAAGGGAGGGGGTGATGTGGACAGAGAGAGGAGGTAATGTGCCTATCTTAGTTCCATATTTAATTCCAACTAAATTCAATTTATATTTCCAACATAACATGAATGACATAAATTGCATGTAAACATATAATTCTATCTTGCCATTCATAACCATGTAAATATTCAATGAATATAAACACCAACATGATGAAATAACATGACAATCTGTCTTCTAAGCAAATAAACAATTAAATCCAGCATTACACAAATTAATTGTTTTAGATTTGCTCTCAGTACAGAGTTGCGCAAGATTGAAAATCTTGGCCATCTCATGCTAATATCGACACTCATCATCAATAATCTGATTATTAAAGATTTGAGCTCACAAAATACATGTCTAGACAAGATTAATACTGCATCACAAATAGATCAATTGAATAAAAGGATCTGTTCTACACAAGATTAATACTGCATCACAAGATTAATATAATACTGCATCACAAACAGATCTCAAAAGATGTAAACTTATATGCCCAGCCGAAATAAGGTCTAACAGTATAGCCGAAATACCAAGGAGCTCAAATCTAACTCAACCAGATTATTTCTGTTTTCGATATTATCATCACAGAGCAGGAGGAGGCGGCGACGGAGGATTGAATGCACTCACAGTAGGAGGCGGAGGAGGAGGAGGCGGCAACGGAGGAGGAGGCTGCGGCGACGTCTTCGTCCGAGGAGGCGACGACGGAGGAGGAGAGGAGGCGGCGGCGACGGGCTCGGGGGCTCGGGGATGGCGGCGGCGACGGAGGAGGAGGCCTACAGCGGCGACGGAGGAGGAGGAGCGGGAGAGCCGCGAGTTTAATTAGATGTATATCACTGCAGTGGAAAACCCTAGCCAGAGGGAATATATAGCGGGATTAGCACAGACGGTTCCACATTTAGAACCGTCTGTGAAATTATTATCACAGACGGTTCTAAATGTGGAACCGTCTGTGATATTAATATCACAGACGGTTCTAAAGTGTGGAACCGTCTGTGATAATCATTTACACTCGCACCTACCAGCTGCATTACAACACCAACCAGCTTAAATGCCAACATACAACACAATATATTTCTTCACACATTTGCCACATACATCACACACATGCATTGTTGTATACAAATATGCCAATTCACATATACATAACACATATACATCATTCTACTTGCTTATTTCCTTGGCAACATATAACACAATGTATTTCTTGACACATTTGCCACATACATCACACACATGCATTGTTGTATACAAATATGCCAATTCACATATACATAACACATATACATCATTCTACTTGCTTATTTCCTTGGCAACATATAACACAATGTATTTCTTGACACATTTGCCACATACATCACACACATGCATTATTGTATACAAATATGCCAATTCACATATACATAAGACATATACATCATTCTACTTGCTTATTTCCTTTAAAAATTAACCCTTCATGATGATCAATGCGTACGTAACTAGTTTCGTCACGTTGTTCGTCGTCGACCCTTATGCCTTTTCCAAAAGGAGGTAACTCGTCAAATTGATTGTATTCTTCCTCATCCACTACATTCTCTACTCCGACAATTCTCCTTTTTCCATGAAGAACTACATGACGTCTCTTATTTGCCGGGTCGGTTACATAGAAAACTTGAACAACTTGGTTGGCGAGTGCGAATGGTTCGTCTTTGTACCCGACACGTTGCAGGTCCACGGTAGTGACACCGTACTTGTCAACCTTCACCTGTGGGAGATGCACCCAACGGCAGCGAAATAAGGGGATCTTGAACAACACGTAGTCGAGCTCCCAAATCTCTTCTATAAACCCATAGTACGAGTTTCTCGACCCATCGGTACTGAACGCATCTATGCGGACACCGCTGTTCTGGTTAGTGCTCTTAACATCCTGAGACTGTGTATAAAATGTGTACCCATTTATGTCATATCCTTGCCATATCACAACTGTAAATGTTGGCCCTTTTGCCAACCATGTCATCGTCTCACTTGGCGAGCTCCTAGCGATTTCCTCCTTCAACCATTGGTTGAACCGACTGTTGTGTTGTCTCATGATCCAAACATCTGGCCGCTCCGGATTCTGTTGCCGAAGCACATCCTTGTGCTGGTCGACATAAGGCGCCACTTCAGTCATGTGTTGCAAGACCGTGAAATGGGCTTGAGTATACGTGTCTATATCTGCAGTGATTGCTTTCCTTCCGATAGTTCCGATACCTTTCAGTCTCCCCTCATGACGAGATCGAGGCACACCTATCGGTTGAATCTGTGCCATATAATCGACACAAAACTCAATAACCTCTTCGCTTGCATAACCTTCGACGATGCTGCCTTCCGGCCGAGATCGATTCCGTACGTAAGACTTGAGAATTCCCATGAACCTCTCAAATGGGTACATGCTACGTAGGAATACGGACCCGCACATTTTTATCTCCCACACAACATGAACAATGAGATGGACCATGATGTCGAAAAACGAAGGAGGGAAATACATTTCAAGATGACATAGAGTCATCACCACCTCGTCCTGCAAAGCATCTAGTCCTTCGGGATCAATGACCTTCTGAGCAATTGTGTTAAAGAAATAACATAGCCTCATGACTGTCTCTCGAACTTTGATCGGCAAAATATTTCTAATTGCAATAGGGAGCATCTGTGTCATCAGCACATGACAATCATGAGACTTCATGCCATTTAACTTCAAATCTTGCATCGAAACAAGTTTCCTCACGTTGCCGGAGTAACCAGACGGAACTTTGACACCATGCAAGCACTGGCACAGTTCTGTTTTCTCGGCCTTGGACAGAGTGTAACACGCAGGGGGAAGGTACGTTCGTCCATTATCTGTTGTCGGTGCTAACTCAGGCCTGATGTCCATATCAGCCAAGTCAAGCCGTGCGTTGACGCTGTCCTTTGTTTTATGAGGAATGTTCAGTAAGAGACCAATCAAGCTGTCACATACATTCTTTTCTACGTGCATGACGTCGATGCAGTGTCGAACATCTAGGTACTTCCAATAAGGTAAGTCCCAAAATATTGATCTCTTCTTCCAGCTAGTGTTCTTCTCATGAGCCCTCAATTTACGTCCCTTTCCGAGGATAACATCTAAATCCTTAACCATATCATAAACCTCGTTTCCCCTTAAATGCCTTGGAGCTGAACCGTCTTCCTTCTCTCCATCAAATTGTTTCTTCATCTTGCGGTATGGGTGAGCCCTCCGAAGGAACCGGCGGTGACGCATGTAGACAGTTTTGCGTGAGTGTCTCAGCCACACACTCTCGGTACCATCTAAACAGTGGGTACAAGCTTTCGCACCTTTAGTACTCTGTCCCGATAGGTTACCAAGGGCAGGATAATCATTTATGGTGCAGAACAATAAGGTGCGCAAAGTGAAGTTCTCTCGTTTGTATGCATCCCATATCTGTACCCCTTCGTTCCACAGTACTTTTAGATCTTCCACCAATGGTGCTAGGTACACATCGATATCATTCCCAGGTTGCTTCGGCCCTTGGATAAGTATCGACAACAAGATATACTTTCGCTTCATACACAACCAAGGAGGAAGGTTATACATGCAGAGAGTCACGGGCCATGTGCTATGTCTGCTGCTCATGCTACTGAAAGGATTCATTCCATCTGTACTCAGTCCAAACCTAATATTCCTTGGTTCTGCACCGAAGTCTGCAAAACTCCTATCGATGTTTCTCCACTGGGCAGAATCCGCAAGGTGTCTTAGCATTCCATCCTTCTTCCGCTCCTCCGAGTGCCAACGCAGTAGTTTTGCCTCCTTTGGATTTGCAAAAAACCTTTTCAAACGGGGAATTATAGGAAAATACCATGCCAGCTTAGCAGGCGGTCCTTTCTTCGCCTCTGTTCCCTCGCTGTCATCTGATTGATTGTTACGTTTGTATCGGGATGCGTTGCACACCGGACATACATGCATGTCTGCATACTCTTTACGGTAGAGGATACAGTCGTTCGGACATGCATGCATTCTTTCTATTTCCATTCCCAATGGACAAAGAACCTTCTTGGCTTTATACGTGGTTTTAGGCAACTCATTTCCCTCCGGAAGCATGTCGGCTAAAAGACCTAGCAGTGCTGTGAAACTCTTGTCGGACCAACCGTTGCTTGCCTTCAATTTCAACAGTTCAAGCACGGCCGACAACCGCGTGTACTTTGACCTGCAGCACGTGAACAAAGGTTTCTCCGAGTCCTCCATCAAGCCCCGGAATTTAACATACTCTCTCTCATCATAGTTCTCTTCTACATCGCGAAGCATCTGATCCAGATTGTCGTCGTGCAACCTATCTGAATTCGCACAACAATCGACATCATCCGGCAGCATATCATTCACTTCACCGGCGATGTCGTCCGGCGGCATTTCATTCACTTCACCGGCGATGTCATCCGGCGGCATTTCATTAACTTCACCGGCAATATCATCCGGCGGCATATGATCGTTGACTTCGCCATGACTGGTCCAACACGTATAACCCTTTTTGAAACCCCTCCGAATCAAGTGCGCTTCAATTTGCCCTCGGTTCTTAAACATCTTTAAATTCTCGCAGTCAGTGCATGGACAGTACATATATTCCACCCCCTTATTCAACATATCCTCCTCGGCAGCTCTTGTAAAATCAGACACGCCATTAATGTACTCTTCACTCACACGGCTAGCGGCATACATCCAGCTTCGGTCCTACGTTACGTACATATATAACAACTTAGTATTACAAATTAAATTAACTAATTATTACTACATATATATCGGCCACATGTATTATATTGAGGCTTATTAATTTGCTAGCTCAATTCATATTATAAACACAACAACTATTATTGCAAACTATCTTCAATTAATAACACTCACCAATTACTTATATCTAGAGCATGAAATTCATTACTAACCAAATCTAGAGCAAATTTGTAATGCATGCAAAGAAAAAATGAAATTCATTACTAACCATATCTAGAGCAACCGGGAAAATATAAGTAGCTTCAAAGCTCAATATCTGCCTCCTCCCACCAAATTAAGTGGCCTGAAATCGCCAAGCTTGCCTCCAGAGCGAAAGAGTAAAGCAACCAGCTAGATTGTGGATCGAAATGAAGACAGATGCGGTCTGAGCAGCGCAATAAATGCCTTAGCCATTATCACAGACGGTTTTTAACTAAAAACCGTCTGTGAATTATCACAGACGGTTTTTAATAATAAACCGTCTGTGATAACTAGCTTATCACAGACGGTTTTTTATTAAAAACCGTCTGTGATAATCTGGGATTATCACAGACGGTTTTTAATACAGACCGTCTGTGATACTTAGGTAATAACCGCCTGTGATAATCCATTTTCCCGCCACAAATACCACAGACGGCCTCCTAATTACAACCGTCTGTAATAGTGTTCATCAGAGACGGTTTCACAAAACCGTCTGTGATGAGGCGTCTCCTATGAGGCTTTCTGTAGTAGTGACAACCACCCCTTAAATATGCATAAATAAAGTAGTTTTTCTGCCTTAAAACGCATGGAACTTATTACTTGTAACATTATTTCTATCTACAACAATAAAATCTCTGCTTGTTTGTTCCCTTATTCTATTTTTTGGTAAGTTCGATAGGGGACCTAGGTCCCGATCATCGACAATATCTTTTGTACCGCATACAGGATTCAACCATACAAATATTTTATTCTTCAAGATGACAACCTCATCACAGGAAACAGTGCATGTACTCCATAATAAATCAAATCACCCCCCCCCCCCCGGGTGCATGCACATTTTTTTCGAAGATATTTAAGGCACTTATTGTCAAACCAACCAGGAAATTATATTAACTATAGGCAAAGTACAGCTTAAATTAGGAATCCTCCAACCATCTTGCCAGAAATCGACATTGATATCGCATCACAACGATGAACTGGGAGCTGGTAGCAAGAAGTTCAGGAGAGCCTCATTGAAACGCTTTGGATCCTCCTCCTGCGGCATATGGCCAGTGTTCTTCAGGATTTCCAACCTAGCATTTGCACCAAGGTGCCTGCATTTGCATTTATCTTGCACAAGTTACATTGCAGGGTATATGCAACGTCTGACATAGAATTGTAATCAGATTACAGCCAAGTAAGACTAGTAAGTACTGACCTTGTCACTTGGAATGCCTTCTCTATGGGGAATATCTGATCATGCTCGCCCCATAGCACAAGAACTTTCTGAAAGATGGGATAGAGATTGGTAAAGAAGAAGGATAAATTGTACTTCTCCATCTGCAAAAAAGATGTACCTGGGGGAGTGGAGTAAGCTGGAACTTATCTTTGTTTCCCAGAGTTATCCCTTTGATTAGTTCCTTCTTCTCTTCTATTTTGTCGGTGTAGAGATACTGCAACACGGGTTATTTGATACTGTTACTCATATCAAGAGGTTGTTGTTTACAAGGATAATAATAGCTTGTGAAGATAATATGCAGTGGATGGTTGGATTCTATTCATTCTCCACAACCAGATAAATTTTGATGTAATCTGTAAACAGCCAATGC
This sequence comes from Dendrocalamus latiflorus, assembly GCA_017311315.1. Lineage (NCBI taxonomy): Eukaryota > Viridiplantae > Streptophyta > Magnoliopsida > Poales > Poaceae > Dendrocalamus > Dendrocalamus latiflorus. Next base: position 5,391,538 of record CM029629.1, on the reverse strand, counting down.
TACAATTGGTACTTGCTGACGTTAACATGCGATCTGCTGAATGATCCAATATTGCTCCAGACAAAATTGTGTAATGACTATGATAAGGATTCAACAACTAATATGATCGTGCCTGTTCAGAGAAGTAATCCAATTGTTCTCAGAGTAGCAGCCATGTTTTCGCTGCGTAGCCTGGAACTCAAAGACTGATAAATGGCGATGTCGACTAGTTACAACTTTTAGATGGGAATAACTGAGCATGACCTTATTATTGTACATAAGTTGGTTGAGTTGGAGCCCACTGTCTACAGGGGCACTGACCCAGATTTAATGCTGCATTCTAATCTCCATAATCAGATAATAGTGTACCAAGTAAGCAGAGTGGTTAACATGAGTAGTAACATCCTAGCAAGTAGGCGGTGTTCATAAAATGCAGAGGTGGTTGTCGTGATTTTGAAGTGAAGCGGCAATATCCAATTATTTAACAGTTCATCGTAAGAGCTCCTTTGAACTCCAGTGGTAAGGGACGGGTAAGCATTTGAAAGTTATTTAAAAATTTTGGATTTAAACCGTATTTTTTGAATTTTTTGACCATTTTTTTTGAAAGAAACAGAAAATTTTGAAAATTTTCCAATTTCAGATTTTCCGGAGGCTATGAAAATTTTTCTTAACGGAAAATATTTTCCCCGTTGGTAAGTACTACTTCTGAACAAAACACAGGATATACTGTACAGTGAGTCACGATATGAGCAGTAGAGCATGTACAAGTGAGCAGTGACGACTATGGCTACGACTGTTCTTGGAAAAGACAGTAGTACTACTTGCAGTTGCAGACGGATGGTGGCCATTAAATGGTGTATCCTTCCGAACAATCAAGGTTGGCCGAGTTAATCTGACATGGACTCTTGTTTCAGAGAGGTTAGAGAAAGGTGACCGCGAGGCCTGTCGTTTGTTGGAATATAGGTAGGCAAACGCACAGGTCGTTGACCTGTCCTGCATCCTCTGCTCGCTTCTTCACCTCCGAACTGGACGGCGAAGTTGGCAGCTATCTGAAAGGCTGAGACGCAGCGTGTGGGTGCATGCATGGCTCCGACAACACTTGCTTAATCTGCACGAACACAGACAGACGGATGTCTGGAAGGAAACCGAGCGGCCGGAACGGCCGTTGGGAATTGATTGGAAGGACGGCACGGCACGGCCGGAAAAGCGGTTGAGAAATGGGCGCCAGCACCGCGCGGAGTTGATGGGTGGTGAACCGGTGGTAGCTAGCAAGCGCGGCGGTTGGGAAAACAGATCGGTAAGGACGGACGGGAAAGAAAAGAGAGAGAAACGGACGCGTCTTTTGTCGACGCTTCAGACTAAAGCTTCCATGGACAATCTCAGTCGAGTTTTTTGCTATTATGGTACCCTTTAAGTTGGGTTTCGTTGAAACGGTACTTATACTGTGGGCTTCTCCCAAATAGTACCTTTGTACTTAAGACTTCTCTCAAATAGTATTCTCAGAGATTTTAACTTAAATAATTTGATTTTTGAATTTGTACTTCCCTAATTGACTGAACTGTCCCAATTGAGGACGGATACGAGCGTGGATCCAGTCCCGAGCTCGGGGACGTGGCAGATGTCGGAGATAGCGAAGCGCGGCGTGTTTATCGAGCCCACGGCGACGACCGGCAGTTCCTTTCCAACGCGTCTGCGGAAACTAGCGCCGCCGTCTTTGGGGGCCCTTGTTTCCGAGAGCAATTCCACGCTGCCCGTGGCGTGCTCGGCTACCCCGGAATCGAGGATGAAGCTGCTGTCTTCGGAGTCCTCAGGCGCTGCTCCTGCTTTTGGATCTTTGCTTGGAAGAGTCCCTTCGATTCCGCTTTCGATGGATACCAGGAATTGAGTTAATTCGTTGTTTGGGTACACGAATTGTGTGTGTGGCAGGGGCAGTTCAGTCAATTGGGGGAGTACAAATTTAAAAATCAAATTATTTGAGTTAAAATCCCTGAGAATACTATTTGAGAGAAGTCTTAAGTACAAGGGTACTATTTGGGAGAAGACCACGGCATAAGTACCGTTTTAGCGAAGCCCACCTTAGAGGGTACCATAATAGCAAAAAACTCATCTCAGTCAGTCACCTCCCAAGATACAGATAGAGGTCAGGATGCAGATGACACAGGACTACGTGGCACTGCCATGTCGTGACTTCGGCCTATTAGCTTGTAAAAGTCACCTTATTCTACAGTAAATAATTTTTATACGGTACCTAATTGTTAAACAAACTATCTATTTAAGGTGTAATCTATTAGTCAATTATAGTAGATACTTTAGTGATTTCACTTATGTGAATTTGGGATTGAGAGCATTTAGATTTTAGGACGTTGGATCTCCATCTAACGGATCATTATACCTCCTCCAAAAAAATAAATTTAGACCGTTAGATCTCCATTCAACGGATCCCCATACCACCTCATTTAAAAAAATGAGTGATCTGAATCTAGGACATTAGATAGAGATTAAACGCTAAAAAAATCTGAGTGTTTGTAATTAAAAAATATTCGAGTGCTCTCTAAATACTATATTGACTAAAATCATACGTAATAATCTTTCTCCATACGATTTATCTAAAATTATTACTATTTATAAACCAAAATCAAAAAAATCATAAGTAAAATTCAATATACACGGCCTGAATTCATTGGAGGCGAGAACTCTCCTCACCCGACACGACAAAGCACAGGTCGAAGCACACCAACGTACGGGAGAGTTTGATCACAAGGTGTCCGGTTGCATCTACGACGTAGTACTAAGGTAAATGAAGCCATGGCGATCGGAGAAAAAGCTTAAGTGCAAGAACGGGTGTACGTTACCTGGGCGAGGTCGCGGAGCACGAAGCCCGGCGTGAACCGGCGCGGGCGGTGGTAGGCGAGCTCGAGCAGCCGCCGCATCCGCTCGGGCGTGCGGGGCAGCATCACGTCCTCCACGCGCTCGGCGCCGCTGCGCCGCAGCAGGGCGCGGTCGTCGGCCTCCGCCTTGAGCAGGTCGGAGCTGGCGATCACCACGCGCTCCACGGCCGCGGGCCCCAGCAGCCTCGCCACGTGGTACGCCACGAAGCCCCCGTAGCTGGTCCCGGCCACCGACACGCTGGCGCCGCCGGCGGGGACAACCGCCGCCACGAGCTTCGCCACCGCCTCCGCCTGGTGGGCCTCCGAGCGCGCGTCCGCCGCCGCCGTGCCGGAGCCGCCGAAGAAGAGGAGGTCCGGCACGACGAGGCGGAACCGGCGGGACAGAGGGCCCACCTGGCCCCGCCACTGCCACGTGGCAGGCGGGCCGAAGCCGTGGAGGAGGACGAGGACGGGCAGCTCCTCGCTCGCCTCCGGCGGGAAGCGCCAGCAGTGGACCGTGGTGGCGCCGCCATCGAGGGGAACGGCCGTCTGGACGAGGCCCGCCGCGGCGAAGCGGCGGCGGAAGTAGGCGTCGAGCAGCGGCGCGATGCCGAGCGTCGGCATGGCGGGAAGCGCGTGCGTGCGATGCGAGTGTGGAGGGCGCGCCTTGCGGTTGTGACGTTGTTCAGGAGTTGGCTTTGCTGTCTTATGTGCAGGGTGTCGCACATAGTAGTTGCTTTCAATGGAGACAGAAGATCCACGGGCTATATATACCTGTGTTCAAATGCAGAACCCAAATACTGGGTTCTATTAACCATACTAGAAAATCGGGCGCAAAGCGCGCTTTGCCATATCATCAATTGCAGGAATTAATTCAATTGCTATGGTATAGTGCAGTCAACATAAGTAAATGTTTAGCATGATACTTCTCAGATTACAACATACTATTCGACTAATTAATCAGAACTGTTCGGTTTCAGATTCTGAGCAATTCAATTGGGATAATTTCGAAGATCCAGAAATAAAAAGTGCACTTGATGAAGTCCTTGAATACATTCGAGTACAAAAAATGGACCAGGCCAAGAGAGTTGGGCCAAATAATGAAAAGAACAATAATGATGTCACTTGACATCAAAGCAGCTCGAGGAATAAAACTAATGCCAGCAAATGGCATGTACAAGCCTTACCTGCTGCAATTCTAACAAAGGTCATCTGAAGCTGGTGTTAACGCCTCCAGCGGCAGCATACTCTCATACTACCCTAAGTAAATCTGGTTTCAGAATCTTTCTTTGTTGCTAGATGAGCACTGTATAACCAATGGGGTTCCACCACACTGAGTAATGACTGAAACATTTGATGTATCTGCATGTATGCAAACAAAAAACAAAGACTAAATCCAGAACTTGTGTTCAATGAAAACACAGAGTGATCACTTTACATTTTCCACATCAAACAAGAGGCATTGCATTGCATTGCTCACCGACACATGAATTACAAATTCTACCAATGCCGAACTTGGCAAGCCTTTCATTTGGCTCTGTAATGCAGTCCAAGAACAGCTCAAGAACATTCAGTTGAGAAAAACAGAACAGAGAGGCATAATTATTGAACAGGAGAACAAATTCAAGACAATACATGAAATCTGCATCAACTGTTCGAAAATAAAAGGTTCGTGGAATAAATAACAACCTGATGCATAAAGACGTAGTTATAAGGGTCATATGCGAAATTTGCCAAGTTTCCAACAATACTCTCCTTGGAGTCTGCAATAAAATTGATGAACATAATGACTAATGAGCACTTTATATCATGGACAGAATGCCACTACCCACATGAGCTTCTGCTGGCTGCGCTTTGCAAATCCATTACCTAGACTACTAAGCTAAGCTAAGCTAACCCAACCGTGGCCAGCAGACAACGCAAGATAGCCTCCGCCCTGAATCGCCAACATATATTTAACCTCAATTGCCAACATATATTTTCTGTAATACCTTTTTTTACCTTAGAATAATCAGGTTATGCAAGGTGTAGCCAGCACAAGCACTGTAGGTCCACAGAGCAGATTCCGTGAACATGCAAAATTGTGTAGACGTTCAAATGGAATCCAAACAAGTAAAAGCATGGACATTCCTGGCAAATCTCATGACAAGGTCATGAAGGTTAACAAAGATGAAATTACTAAAAGGGATGTATGCAAATCCCCGGCAGTTGCAAATGCGTTTGAGCTTCTGAAGTTGGTTTTTCTCAGCACATCATCAGGGTCAGAATTCAAGGCAATGTCAATTTTTCTGCATCATTAGGACAAGAACCTTCCAAATGAAGGAAGATAAATATCAATTTCCTTAATACACAAGGGGCAAAAGCAAGCAAAAACCTTGAAACAAAATGGTTTCTGTGCTTGTTGCCAATGTTCCATTCTTTCTAATTTCAAGGAGAACCAAATTAGTTCCCCTTCCTAATTTCTAGGAGAACCGCTGTCAAGTAGTCCTCTATGACTTCCTATGGAAGAGGAATAATCTAAAATAGGAGCTCATGTGAAGCTTGAACTTCACGCCACAATAACTAATTGTTGAACTTCTACTTTGCCAATCTGGCATCAATAAGCGGGCCTGGATTTGTTTCAGGGTTGAGGCAACCATTGGTAGTAGTAGTACGCCCTATTCGACCAGGAGGCCAATACCCAAAAACAGATCTCCCCAATATGCTCTTCGAAGGGAGAGGACCCCTGAGCAAAAATAGTGCAATAATGCAAGCCAATTCAGTTAAATTCTGAATTAAATAAGCAGTAAAATGAGAATAGGCAGAAAGAACAATGAAATTTACAGCATTACCACACATGTGAATCATAACTATTGTTTCGGTTATCTCCCATTACAAAAACTGAGTTTTCAGGTACTTGCTGCAAGGAAAATATAGAAATAACATGGTTAACATGACCAAAAAGAACCAAATCGTGTGGATATGTAGACAACATGCATACAGCGTGGTAGTACGCATATGCGCCTATGTAATGTATGGCTGAGTGGGTGCTGTGCAAGAGAGATGCAATTCTGATCATTCTAATCTCTGAGTGGTTTGTGCAGTACAAATTATTCATAATTTAAACAGTTTACTCGGTAAAAAAACCCTTGTTAATAATAACCTTGTCAACAACGCCTAGCAAATTGTGATAAAAGGATGTCAACATATGAATGTTAATGTTAGCTGCTAAAATATACAGGCAGCTCACATATCGTTCATGAGTGGCTCAGAAGTATCTTACAACTGGGTTCATGTCATAAGAAGGTGGCTCAAGAATGAATTCTTCATTTCTAGCCTCACCATTCACAACCAGTTTTCCTTCATGAACCTGCAACACATCAGGCAATGAATGTGCTGCTGTTTCCATGAGAATTACAAATAAAATGTATAGTAACTTCTCCAAAATAAGAATTGTTTTCTATTTTGAAACAAACCTCAACAACATCTCCCTCCTTGGCAACTACTCTTTTGATGAAAACATCTCCAAAATACAGTTAAGGCTGGAAAGAAAAAGCAGCACAACCAGTATTGAATTTTGAAGCATACAAGAATGAAAACATGGAGCAACATGAAAACTAACATCCGAGTTTTTAATAGAAAGAGGGAGTGAATTAAATCAGGCTGTCTCGTTGAATCAGCCATTAAACAACCAAGCCTCTTCAGACAAGAATCGAGAACGTTTTTTTGTCAAATCGGGGGGAGGAAAAAGTAGACTTGGGATGGATTAATAAAGCAACACAACAATGAATCATCAGCAGAACTCAGGGACTTGAGGTGTTCTGCAGATAAATGCCCAAATCAGCTCTTTGCAAGATATTTCATGCATGTCTAAGTGCAAATTTTGACAGAAATTGTTGTTTAGAGCTACATATTTAAGAATGCCTGCAGTAATACTATTATGCTGCTCGGTATGTCAGTAAGGCCGACTTATGTAAGTATCCAGAACAACAGATCTGTAGCTTTGGCTGTAAAGAAGTTGGTCCATTCTAAGAAAGAAGAGAAAAGCATATCCAAATGATATGATATACAAGCTCTGGGCAGAAAATATGCAATACCAGTGGTGATTAAACTGTAAATATGCTTGCAGTAACAAGAAACATCTGGTTACCTATGCCCTATAGTGAAGCGGATAACTATTCCCTTTTGTTCTAACCGCTGCAACCTTTCACCTAAAGCAGGAAGAAAGCTTTAGTAAAAAGGAATATGTTCACTGTGATAACATCTGGAATTCAAATGCGACAGAAAAGGGCTAGCAAATAGCGGAGTAATAGATATTATAAAGGTTTTCTTATGACATAACAAAACAATATATAAGGAATAACAACATATAGAATGTACACTTACTTAAATGAGAACATTTTGCTAAAAAAGAACGCTAGCAATCTAGAGCTTGTTTGGCCAAGCTTAGGCCTATCTCACAAAGTAGTTCATAGGTTCAAATAAGCTAGCTTATTAGGTAAGTACTAACTCCTAAAACTAAAAGCAACGCTGACAACTGCCAAAGGAACATGTCAGTTCATACTACATATCCAACCCCCAAAGTATAACAGAAATAAGTGGACAACTTAAACAATACACATACTATCATCTTTCCCACGCAGCCTTCTCAACAAGCACACGACCAAACTCTAGACGCCTGAGAGAACTGCAAAAGTCTAACCCAAGAAATTTCCATTACGACGAAGCTGTCCAGAAAAGGATAGGGCAATTTCCGTGTTAAAAATATTTGCATAACACCATGAACAACTAACCTTGGCAGACGACCCTACATTGCCGAATGAGCCCTTGAATCCTTTCTTAGTGATCAAACCTTGTCCTGAAAAAAGAGCCCAATGTGCAACATAAGGATTTTATGTGAGGAAAATAACTGGGTAACACAGGTGCTGTTAGTGACACCATGTAGACTAAATCATTTTGATGGTACTCAAGGCAACCAGACTAATGGTGCTTACATCATTCTAACACAATAAGGATCTACAATTCAGACTAAGGAATCAAAAGAACTGCATGAGATGTGCAATTATCTACAAAGCGAATTATAAACACAAGCCAGCAAATAGAAAAAGTGACATGTGAAATACTGTAATTTAACTATGAAATTTTACTTGGGACATTATCATAGATATAATGCTGTGGCCGGCAATCGACAACCTCATTTATTTATTTTGGTAGATATAATTTTGATGTAAAAATCTTTGGATGCAACTATATTCCTCGTGACAAAGCATAAGACATCATTTGATCGCAAAAAGAGAGACAAATGCATGCAGCTACAGCTAAGGCTAATACATGTTACAAACTCTTTCTATTTGATATATGCCTGAACCCAATAGCAAAAACAAAGTAGCTCTGCAGATTAGTCTTCAATCCAGAAGTTACGTGCCTAAATTATCTGTGAGCTAACACGCAGCGACCTGCATTAATGCTTCATACATATACTTCTTTAGCACCGTATCTCAAATCCAATCAAGAAAGAGCAACGAAAAAGGTTAGAATCGGCGATATTATAGCACACATCTCCCATACCTGGAACCAAGAACCTCTTCTCGGCTTCTATCCTGAAGAGATGATGTATGTGGTCGAGAGCTGTGAATCTGTACCTCGGGAACCAAGGGAATCACAAGAAGGAGATCTGCAGAAGGATTCCAAGGCAACAAATGTAAAATGTAAGAGCTATTCAATTACAACTATTATACGACTGGCTCTCACACAGGATACTGGAAGTTCAGTGAAGGGAGCAGCGGATTTCTTAATAGGAGAACACAAGCCAAAGGCAGAATCAGAACAAATATAGCATATGTCACATTAATTATCAAACTGTGGATACAATAATGACACTTTGACTCATAAGTCTTCCTTTCTCCCAATTATCATACCAACGATGATACTTTTGACTCATAAAAGTTGACACTTTCTCCCAACTATCATACCAAAAAACACCCTTTTTTTCACCTGAACCAAAAGAATGAGCCTATCCAACATTAAAAAGACCAGAATCAACATGAAAGCAGGAGTAGTCACCACCTCTTTCTGCAACGAAAAGTGACTAACGAACATCCATATAGAAACAATAGCTCATCAAAGGAAAACGCTCAAAATTTCAGACCAGAAACAATAAGTTGCGCTAACAAAATGAACAAATGTACTATTGCACAAACTTATGAACATGCCCTTTTTTAAAAGCAAAAGATTTTTTTCATCACATAAGCTCATAAAACCCTAGCTGATGCCACATAAACGAAAGGCAGAGCACAAAGATCCGATCTATTTTCATGTACAGTCTGCAGAGCAGGTTGAAGCCTACTAAATCGCATGGACACAAGCACAAAACGCTCAAAATTTCAGACCCGAAACAATAAGTCGCGCTAACAAAATGAACAAATGTACTATTGCACAAACTTATGAACATGCCCTTTTTTAAAAGCAAAAGGTTTTTTTCATCACATAAGCTCGTAAAACCCTAGCTGATGCCACATAAACGAAAGGCAGAGCACAAAGGTCCGATCTATTTTCATGTACAGTCTGCAGAGCAGGTTGAAGCCTACTAAATCGCATGGACACAAGCATAAAACGCTCAAAATTTCAGACCCGAAACAATAAGTCGCGCTAACAAAATGAACAAATGTACTATTGCACAAACTTATGAACATGCCCTTTTTTAAAAGCAAAAGGTTTTTTTCATCACATAAGCTCATAAAACCCTAGCTGATGCCACATAAACGAAAGGCAGAGCACAAAGGTCCGATCTATTTTCATGTATAGTCTGCAGAGCAGGTTGAAGCCTACTAAATCGCATAGACACAAGCACAGGACCTAGAGACGGCGAAGCCCCGGCACGGTCAACAGTTCACCCAGGCCATCGTGGTTGGGGAACGGAGGTCAAACACCAGGTCTCGCAAAGATTTGGAAAAGGCAGGGGGAAAAGGGGGCTCCCAACCGAACGAGCAGGTAAATAGGGAGAGGGAGTCACTCACCTCGACACTGAGGGATGATGGCCGCGCCGCGTGCGCTCCGCCCAACGGGACGCCAGGGCTGCCCGTGAACTGTTCCGACGGGACAGATCGGCCATCGGTAGGGAAGAGCGCCCGCGCACGCGCGTACGGCGGGGGAGCAGCGCCGACTGCTACTGTTCCGATGCGACGGCTCAACCTCCAGAGCGAACAGATCTCGTATCGGTGTAGAGGAGGCATGGGTTGCGCCGCCTGCTCCGCTCCCTCTCCCCAGACGGCCCGCGCGCCGATCAAAACGCCCTTGCCGAGCCCCGCACGCCTGCCCCTCTACACTCAATCGCTGGCGCATGGGGTCCGGGAGGACAAGGGCCCATCGCCCAGGCTCTTGCGCGGTGGCGCTGGAGGATGGGGCGCGCCGTGCACGCGCCGCGCCACGCCCAGCCGTGGAGAGGCAGACCCCCCGCGCGCCTGCTCCCCGCCGCTGCACGCGGGACCGCGCAGCACAGGACCCACCGGTCAGTATAGCGATCCGCTCCTAGCAAGCTTCGGCGTGACCACGAGGCAGCGCTCGCCACGCGTCGCCGCGCGAACGCAGGCGCGGTGCGTGGAGCGCTCTCGCGCGAGGAGAATGGGTTGGGTTTTAATAAACCTGATATACTGTTTTATAGGAGTGAAAACGGATTAAATACGGAACAAATAGTGCTTAAATCATATTTACATCTTTATTTTTTTGATTCAAATATGAATCGAACAAACGTTGGATACGAATACAGATCGAATAAATGTCAGATACAAATTTGAATCGAATATTTACTCAATTCGGTCGGATGCAGATATTCTCGTAACTTATATAGTATAAAGACATTAATGATATTTTATCCTTGTATAATTACGCTTAATCATTCTAATTCATTTACTTAATCTAAAAAACATGAACTCACGTTCAATTAACAAAACTTGACTGTCACATCCCAAATTCTAGGACATGCAAAAATGATAGTCGAAGGTTTCTAACTTACGACCACGATGTGTGATCGACGGCTTCCAATTTATGACCACAAACACTGGTCGACGTGTTCCGACTTACGACCATGAGGTGTAGTCGATGCCTTCCGACTTATGACCATGAGCACTGGTCAATATGTTCCGGCTTATGACCATGAGATGTGGTCGATGTATTCTGACTTACGACCATGAGCACTGGTTGGTATGTTCCAGCTTACGACCATAAGGTGTCCTTGATGGCTTCCGACTTACGACCGCGAACGATAGTCATCGGTTTCCGATGTACGACCATGAACCATTATCGAAAGCTCCTAATTTAGGACCACGATTGATCATCGACCACTGCCAACTTACGACCACTAATGATGGTCGACCGCTCCCGACCTATAATCATGCATGATGGTCGACGGTTTCCGACTTACAATGAGGAGGCGTGCTCGAGGGCTTCCGACCTACGATCACGAGCTGTGGTCGATGTTTTCCGACTTATGACCACGAGGTGTGATTGATGGCTTCCGCTTACTTGACGGATTTAAAAACTTTTAGAACATGTTTGTATGCATATTCTAAATTTTTTTACCACCCGTAAGTTTTAAAACATATAGTATGATAAATTTTAAAAATCTGTAGCAACGCACGGACATTCAACTAGTCTAGGTTGGTAAGGGGCAATCCAGTTATTCTCTCAAAAAAACAGATCAAAGTTAAAAAAAGGGGTAAATTAATAAATGAAGCATAAAGCTCGGGACAAAACCTTCAGTACAATGTAATAAAGGGCATTTTACCAGTAACGCTTTAATTTCAGGGCAAATGATCAATTATCCCTATCTATTTTGTTGGTGTAGGGGAACCTACACTTCAGATGATTTATTTGGGGTCATGTATATATATATATTTACATGATTTGCTATTCTACGGTTGTCAGGACTTCGAAACCGTGAGACGGTGATCAAACATTTGGTGGAACTCCCTCGTGTAACCTCCAGATTTGCATGGAGTTGAAGGAATCAGTTCGAGCACGTCACCCATCTTCAGCTCCTGGTTCAGGTAGTGCACGACATTGCAGTTCAGCCTCAGTCTGAATTGCAAGTCATAGCTACAAGCCCTCTTCAATAGGTCCAGTATTGTTGAATTTTGGGGCAGTTCTTGCACTGACATCTGAAAATATCATAAGGAATTTAGTTTTCTTGCTCAAGAGCTATGTATATAGTAACACAACAAGTCTAATGAACATATTGGAACTTTGTAGTTAATCAGAAGAACGCACAAATGCGAAAGTCAAGAAAGGTACTCAACCTTTTCGTTTTCTAGTAGTATTACTAGGATTGGTCCACTGTGGTCACATTGTTTCGAATAGGAGAAAGGACAGTCATCTGCGTGAGAAGGGAAAGTGCATATTGCCTTTGGTGAAGCACCAAGTGCAAGAGATGAAGGGTGATCTACGTGCAAAGTTTCACACTGCCATGTAACAGCCCATCTAACCCATTCAACCATTTCAGGAACAGATGAGGAGCAATTTCGAACACCTTCCTTGTATCTCCAATGTGCAGCGATTCCAAACTCTGCCTGCAAATGCATGCCCCTAGTACGAATTTGGATCTCTAGTGGGAGTGTTTCTTCACTGAGAACAACTGTGTGCAGGGATTGATACCTACAAGTTAAGAAACATTAAGTCAGCATAGTAACTTACGTTTCTGCATAGTAGCATAGTTTTGCATAGTCATACACTCATACCCATTGGATTTGGGGCTGTTGATATAATCTTTGAACTTCCCAGGTATTCTAGGCCACAGATGATGGACAACCTCTAATGTGGTGAAACAATCAGCTTTATTCTCAAGTATCACACGCACCCCATGTATATCATAGATTTCATCCATGGCCAGTTTCTTCCTATCAAGTGGAATCACGTAAGCATATTTAATGATATATGTCAGGCTACCAAGCTTTCTTATGTTGAAGTTAGTGCAGGGCTTAGTTGAAATGGAGAATAATTTGTATAGCTTCATTAACAACACAGCTAAAACAAAGTAAAATTATTTGATTCTTTCTAATAATGCCTACAAAAAGAAAGAGCACGATACACGAGATTACCTTGTCATCTTGCTGTAGATGCTGTACATGCTCTTGTGCCTCCCCGATATGGCATGATAGGATAGTCCTCTCACCTGAAGGGCTTGTTCCAGTCGCCTTATTGCAGCTGCAATCATATCTCTGTTGTAGAACTCGAGAAGGTTGGACGACAGTTCCTCATATTGATCTGGGTAAAGATATTTGAAGCACAGATTTTCAAGCTGCTCCTTCCAATTCAAGATCCCCAACTGATTTGCCAAGGGAGCAAATATCTCCAGTGTTTCCTTTGCGAAGCACTGCTGTTTGATCTTGGGCAACGAATCCAACGTCCTCATGTTGTGTAGTCTGTCAGCAAGTTTGATGAGCACCGCTCTCGCATCTTCCATTACAAGGAAGACTGTGCGTAATCTGTCAGCTTCATCAATTCTGCTGGCAGTATCATTTCTACGAGCCAGTTTGCTCAAATGACTTAGATTTGAAACCTATAGAAAAGCCAATAGAACTAAAATTTTGTCAATTCACAATGTCCTCCAACAACGGCAAAGTATCCTCAACATATAGCAGGTGTAAACATTGGCTTTAGATGACCAGTAAGGCAGAAACATGTAGCAGAACAAACAACAGATTCTCCCAAGTTCGAAATAAGTAAGTGCAACATCATCATCTAAACAGCCCATTCACAAAAAAAGAAAAACAAAAAGAACAGACAATAAAAATCACCAAAAAGCACCATGCTGATTGGATCTGATAACCAACCAGGAACAAATTGTACAATACTGAAGCATAAGTCAATCCTAGGAGGTGTTAACTCAATGCCTACTTTTGATAGGCACAAGAAAAATCTGTCCTAGAAGCCCTATGAACAAAGTAACAATCAACAAGTTCAGTCAGTCACGATCACAAATCTTTCTTTTCCATATTTTTTTTTCTTTTCTGCAGGGGCAATCGGAAATCTAGCAGCATCCACTTCCCGATCATGAAAACGACAAGACCAAGAAATATCAAAATAAAAGCCCTATGAGCCTCGCGCAGATGGCCTAGCAGAAAGCGAGCGCAACCCAAAGAAATATGCGGCATGGCCACAGCCAGACCAAGGCGGCAAGGTTCATGGGGACAGGCGGCCATGACGGCGTAAACACGTGTGATCCTTCGATGAAGCTACGCTGTGTACGCCTTGGTCCTTCGCTGCTTCACATCATGCTTGTGCTAAGACTACTCGACTCGAGAGACCGAATTCGCGACACGCGCGGTGCACTGAGCCACGAACACCACCTCGCTCGCTTGGCCGATCTGACGCTCGCATCCGCTACAAACCGCGACTTCTCTTCTCCTGGTCCTCGTCGCCCGTCGATCACCTCCGCAGCAGTGGAACACCGGCAAGCAGGGATTGAGTTGAGTCACGAATGGGCGTAGAGCATTGCTTCTTTATCCTAATTTTCTTCCAATTATTCGGATTTCTTTCAAGAAAAGGGGCTTTTCAATTTGATGATTGTGTTTTTTTTATCAAATTCAATGATTATGACTTAGGGTTTCAAATTGAGTTTTTGGAATAACGGCAAAGCTGCGAATCTAGGATCATGACTTAGGGTTTCAAATTGAGTTTTTGGAATAACGGCAAAGCTGCAAATCGGAGGCAAAAATTTGAAGTGATCTTACTTAATCTAGTGGTCTATGGTTATTTGACTAGTTGAGTTCAATTGTTCTTTAACATGACAATATCTACTGTTTTTTACTTGAAAATTTAAATCATTTTGCTCTCTTCATTGTACATTGCCATTAATTATGTTGAATTATTGATACTGAAAATTGCCGAACACATTGAATTATTGATACTGAAAATTGCCGAACACATTGAATTATTGATACTGAAAATTATACATATTGCTAATCTGTATGTTGAAGTGGTGAACTTAGGTCATTTTCATTTTAGTTCTGCCCCTGGTTTGTGACATGATCCGGCACACCAGCACAGATAGATTATGTTCAAATGTATGGCAAATTATCCGGATATGCTGGCACGAATGGTCTACGATTGAAGAAGCTCTGATTTGCTCTGTTATTGATAGGGTGGAATAACGGTGCAGCAACAACATAATACGGAAGTCACCTTGCTACATTCCAGCAAATACTACATTCAGTGAGTTACTAGTGAGCGTGCTCATCACATCCAAAATTCTCGAGCAGTAGCTAAAACAGGTCAAAGTCATTACCCCCTTCACAAGGTCGGCGACGCCAGCGCCGAATTGCTCGGAGATGGAACCATAGTCCAGGCCCGCGTCGTCGACCGTGTCGTGCAGTAGCCCGGCAGCGACAACGGCAGGGCCGGCTCCGAGCTCAGCGAGCAGCGCCGCCGTCTCCACGCAGTGCTGCAGGTAAGGGTCACCGCTCACGCGCATCTGGGATACACCACAAAACGCCCATCCAAGAAACGCAGTTCGGTCACTTGAACGCCCCACCAGCCACACCAAATGCAAATATGCGCAGACTGTGAGTGAGGGAGGGAGTGAGTAAGTACGGTCGAACACCTGGCCGCGGTGAGCCGCCTCGGCAGCGGAGAAGGCCTTCCTCACGAGCTCGTCGCGGAAGATCGCGTGCCGAGACCGCGCGCCGGCAAGCAGGACGGCTGCGGCAGCGGAAGGGCCGCCTCCGTCTTCCTCACCCACCACGGCGGCTTGGGCTCGCCTCGCGGACGGGGGGCTCCGGCACGGCGCCCGGGGCTCCGAGGGGTCGGCGGCGCGCACGAAGGACAGGGACGGAGGGCTCCGGCACCGCGTCGCCCGCAGCTCGCCGACGGCCAAGGCGCGGACCAGGAGCTCCAGCGCGGGCTGGGGCTGCGGCGGCGAGAGGCGGTGGTGGGGGCGGCATTTGACCGAGCAGGTGACCACCGGCGGCATGGCTCCCTCCCGGCCCGCCGACTCCCTGGCAAGTTGGAATCTTGGGGGCCGAGCGGAGGAAGAGGAAAGCTGGAGACAGAGGCGTGGAAGGAAGATACTTGGGGGAGGTTGGTCTCGTCGGTTTCGCGCGTGCCGTGGGTTACGAATAGTAGCCTAGTTGGGGCAGTTGAGTGGTCATTTACGTTTTAGACCCCCAGCTTATTATCATTTGGATCAAGGTGGTAATTTGCGGGAAGGGAATTCTACAGGGAGGCCTCACGCGAGACCCCTTCCATCAGCAAGCACACGTCAACTGCAAAAGAGAGGGGAAGAAAGTTGATATTGAATTCGTGTTTTTATCGTAAATTGTTCGAAAGGATTTTCAATACAAGCCTAAAATAACCTTCAACTGAAATACGTGTTCTATCCGCTATTCCTCCCAACTCGCAGACGCCCAAAAATTGACAATACCCTTTCTATATTTTGTGAGATAGAGAGGTGGCCTATTATATTACGAACATTTGAGTGGAATTCTGATTCACGTTTTGAAATACGTGATTTGTGGCAATGCGAGGGTGTATTGTGCATAACAGCATAAGTGCGATGTGAGGAGGAGGCAACACGGGCGACGGATTGGGATGGCAAATAGTGTAGGGGAACCAACCTGCTTTGTCCACAAGCGGCGGAGCTCGTACTTACGGCTCTGGGTTATTTTTGGGTTTGATTTGGTTTATCATTTTTTATTACAGTAATTAGCTTTTTAATGATATATTTTTTAAGATGAAATCTATAAATTAATTGTATTAGATTGTACCAATTTTGATATACCGACTAAAATCTCGTACGACTTTTCACTCTTCATATTATCTCTCATAAATAGTCAGAATTTAAATAAAAGAAAACATCTTACAAACTTGTCTGTTTCTCCAGCCTCGCTCGGTTCCTTGTGCAGTTGCGCGTGCGAACGAGGGGTCGCTTGCCGGTCTGGCAAAAGCAGGCAGAGACGGACGGTTGTGTTTTGTTGTGCTCTTGCAGCCGAGTTGAGCGAAAAGGACCGGTCTATGGTCAATTCAGGAGCTGAAATCTATTGATGTATTACCTCTCCATCGGCCAACCACGAATGGCATGACTGCGAATGATCGAGCCATGCAGCTGATGGGCGAGTGCCACTGTCGGCAGTCGGCGGCGACGCGATCGGTGGCCCAACCCCGCCGGGCGGTTCGGGGAAAACACGGAAAAGTACGAGAGACCACGTACCGGCGTACGTACGATCCGGTGATTCCCGCAAGCGGCAAAACTCGGCTGCAACTTGCTTGTAGATTACAGGCATATTTAGCCCTACTAATTTCAGTTTGAACTGTTATCTTCTTACTTATTTTTTTCATTATTTATAAATTTTATCTTTTTCTGATTTTTAGGGTTTTAAGATTTTTACCGTTTTTTATAAATTTAGCCCTACTCATTTTAGTTTGAATTTTTACCTTCTAATTTATTTTTTTACTATTTATAAATTAAATCTTTTTCTGATTTTTTTGGTTTTTTTAGCTTTTTTCGGTTCTTATTTTCCGTACTCGTTTGCATTGTCCGTGATGGATTAACACGTTTTCTCTATTTTTAATTTTTTTTAAAAATTTAGTTAGACCAAATAAGCCACTATCAGCTATAGTGTAATTTTAGCCAGTTACAGTAAAATTTCGACTATAAACTACTTTTTTCAACCCAACCGAGTGGCACCTTAAATTACTTCTACTTCGAGCCAATATAAATATTTGATTTTTTTAAAAAGTGGTTTCCTCTATTTTTCTTATTTCCATTTTATTTCAGAGATAAAAACAGGAAGTCATAAACGTATCACGAATTCTACTCCTCTCGCTCTCATTTCACGCACGCATCTCCCTTACTCGTCCTGTCGCCCATGCTCTCCTTCTAGAAACTATTTCTTTCAGCCTTTACTATTTATTTTCAATTAAAAACTATGGATCATATATAAAAACTATCAACTACAGTCTAATATAAATTCTAATATAAATAGGCCCTACGGCAGCAGCTAAGTGGTGAGAACCGAACCCCATTAGGCCCTGATCAATATGGCTTCAGCTTATTTTTGCACTATTCATAAATTTCGTCTTTTTCTGAACTTTTAGCTTTTTTTGAGTTTTTTTACCGGTTCTTTTTTCCTCGTATTTGTTTACATTATACGTGATGGGCTAATATGTTTTTTCTATTTTTAAATTTTTTTAAATTTAATTATGGTAAATAAGTCTCTGTCAGCTACAGTGTTTTTAGCCATAAGCCATGAGGCTTTCACCCGAACCGATCACCACCTAGCTGCGGCGGGAAGCATCCCAGGTTCCCAAGTCCCAACTACTGTAACCGTGCGTAGGGGGCTCGCAAGTCGCAACGCGGCACGCTACGGCGTTCGTACAGTCTGGCAGATACCGAAGTGGTATGCGATCTAGAAGCGGTCGGTCATACAGGCCACGCCCGTACTGAATTACGACTTTACGTACGAGCCTACGACGAACTTGTTCGATACTTCCACGGTTCCAACTACTGATGGTTTGGTCTTTAGCAAGTCATTTCCCCCCTTTTTTCCATTTGTAAATTTGTAATCACTCGCCTAGTTTATACCTTGCACCAAAATGAAAAATAAAATAAAACATAGACTAGAAACTGCTAGATACTCTCTATAGTCACAAAAGAAATATTATTTTGAGACAGATGCAGTTAAAATTTCTAAACTTTGACTGGTATCTTTTTCAATATTTAGAGTAAACACATATAAAAATAATATTTATAGATTTGTCTCGTAAAGAACTTTGTAATAATATAATTTTATTAAAATTTATAAATTTATTATAATATGTTTTAGTCGCCAATGTTGCATTTTAGAGACTGTATCAAATTCAAAACAACATTCTTTTGTCGAAACTTGCAAAGTAGCATACTCCATCAAACATATAAACAGGATGCTACAGATTCAAGAATAACCGGATCCAAACAACAGAAAATATGGATTTAAACACAAAAATAAACAGAAATGCTGCACATACGATCTTTTCTTGTACGATTCTGGTGCGATACGACAAGCAGGTAATGTGGACGGGACACCGTACTTTCCTCTCTCACTCGCTTCTCTGCTCTCATGCATATTGTCTTCCACCTTTTTTTCCTTCCCAAAACAGAGGCTCCAACTTCACTGGAGACAGCTCGCCAGAACGAGCAATCTCACCGGTGATGGTTCACCGAAATTGCAAATCGGCAACCACGACCAACAACAGCTCGCCGGAGTTTGACCGCTAGGAAATCAAGTGATGCCGCCATGCCAAATTCGAGGCTAAGCTTTGTCTATATATTTCTGGAAAATTGCAACGAAGTGAACGAACTCCATTGCTCATGGTACTCTGAATCTGCCGAGCTAGGAACTTATTCTCCTGGACGTATGGGGCCGCTAGTACCGAAATCGGCATCTTCCCCTAGATGACCTCTTTGATTTCATTAACATATAACCAAATTGTGTTATCGGCGTCGGTTCCGGTACCCCTTCCGGCTGCTCTCCTCTGCTGATCCAGAGGAATGGAGCTTCTGAATTTTGGTACGACCAAATCGTCATTTTGGTCATCTGTTCTTCACTTGATATAGTTATTTGATATATGTACGGTGCCATTTTCATGCCACCAAGGTTGGGAATTAGCAGAACTATAATTTCTGTAAAAAAACTCTTGAACAAATTTGGATAGCTAGAGTGTAGGAACCGGGAGGATGCTTCGGCCAGGATCCTAGCCAGAGGAAGCATACTGGCGAGATTTCTGTGCTCAATATAGCTTTTTTTGAGTGGCTTATGGCTGAAAAGCACTGTAGCTGGCTGAGGCTTATTTAGCATAATTAAAATTAAAAAATTTAAAAATAGAAAAACATATTAGCCCATCACGTATAATGTAACCAAATACAGGAAAAAAAGAACCGGCAAAAAGTTCAAAAAAAACTAAAAGTTCAGAAAAAGACGAAATTTATGAATCGTGAAAAATAAGCCAGAAGTTGAAGTCGAAACGAGCGGGGCATTAAAATGAACATGATTGATTCCCTAGTCAGGCTATGGTCAGGGAGCATGTTGTTCAGTAGTTTGGTTTTGCCTCTACTTGCTCTTTCTTGATATGGATGTTAAATTTGACGCATTCAACTGTAGAAAGTTCTGTCCACGGTGTGGAGTTCGCAGGGTACTAAACACTGAATAGATGGGGTTCTTCTTGCTTTTCTCTTTTAAACACATGATTTATATTTGACCATTACTGGAGCTGAGTGTTCCTATTTTTTCTCTCTCTCTAAACGGCAGGCACGAGAGCTTCCCGGTCAATGTATTCAGAAAGAAAAGCCCAGATATATGTAATACATTTTCCTTCTTTTGGAGTAATGTGTTTTATTGTCATGATTTCTTCAGACCGGACCATAAGAATCGTTCCCCTCGTACAGCTGCTTCTTTCAGTTAGGCTTTCTGTTTTGTTTTTTTGTTCCTCTTCCTGTAACATTTTGCCAAAGTAGTTGTTGTCTATGTACCAAAGTCTTCTACAAGTCCTTGGTAAGATTCAGGAAGAAGTCATCTAGAGAAAGGAGAGCGCATGAATGATTGACTGCACCATGATTTTTGCTGCTCACATAGTCATCCTTATATGCATGGCAGTGTTTGCTTTCTGTTTTTACTCTCTTCTAAACCATGATGCTAGCCTTTTCACTATAAGCATTTCTAATATCTACCATGATCATTGTTCCCCTAGGCCGCCTCCTAGGCGCTGGGCGCAGGGTCTCCGCCGCGCTTGGGGCAAAGGCACCCCCCTAGGCAGTCAGCCCACCTAGGCGGTCAACGCCGGTCGTAGACGGACCCAGGCGGCGCTAGAAGCGCAAGGCGCGGCGGTATGGAGCGGTTCTCGGAGCAGCGCTCAACAGTCCGAGGCGGAGCTAGGCGCACGGGGGGTGAAAGTGAAAAGGTGAGGCCGAGGCATGAGGCCAGTCATACCTGGTTGCAGTTGTGAACCCTATCTGTCTCTTATTCCCCATTGCCCGCGGCCCACTGCCGCTTGCCATTCCCCGTCACTATCGCCCGTCTTTCCCCATCACACGCCGTCGCTCGCCGCTCCTCATCGCCATCGCTCGACGTTCCCTATCGCGTGTCACTGCCCGCGGTTCCCCATCGCCATCACCCACGATTCTCTGTCGTCGTCACCCTCATGAAGTAAGTAACATCCTCTCAACACTCCCATCCTCTGCTTCCTTCCGCATCTCTGGCCTCCGCCCCACACTCCCCTCCTCTATCGTATCCCCCTCCTCTTTAGCTCTCCCCTCCTCTTCCTCATCCTCTCCCCTGAGCTTGAGCCATCCAGATCCAATAGCATATGAAGGATTGAAGTTAGTGTTAATCAGCACATTTAGTTAATTTATGCACAGCTTACTTACGGGGCCTTAAAAGAGACGACTCGACAGACAATGCATTAAAATAGCTGTGTCTAAGATTGCCTCCACGTGACGTACTGCTGCTCATCCACGTCGTGTCGCTCGACTGCTTGGCCGCCGTCGACTCGCAGCCCAGGCTTCGCTCGAGAGGGCATTTCTATTGGGGAAATTTAACTATTTGTCACTTTTAAGAATGTCACCTATCTAAATATCATTCTCTTCGTTGCATTCAATATTTTGCCACCCTTAAGATGTGGTTGACTAACTAATCGCCACTTTCGAGCCCACGCGGCGCCAAGTCACTGCCATGTCATACCATGTCAGCGCCCGCACCTCCCCGCGCCGGCGCCGCCCCGCGCCTGCGCCGCCCCGAAGCATGCCAAACCTTTCCCCCACCACTGCCGGAGTTGCGGCCCACCCCAGCTCGCCGACGCCGTGCGCCTCCACTGCGCGCCCCCGCCTCACGCCGCCGGCTCCCCTCGGGTTTGCTCCGGCTTGGCCCAACGCACGGCGAGTCTCCTTCGGACCCCTGGTACCTCATGCGCCCCCACCTTCTTCCTTTTCCCCTCCGGTCGCCGCCGCCCCGTTGGGCCCTTTCCTCCGGCCGCCGCGCCCCGCCGCAGGCCCGCCTCGGGGCCTCTCGGCTCACGGACGTGCATCCTTCGGACTCCCCCTGGCTCCGGGGTCCCGTTTTGCCGTCTCCGGTGTGTTCCCCGGCCGCCCCTCACCGGCGGCACCGCCGTCTACCTCGCGCCGCCCCTCCTCTGTTTTGATTCGGCCGGTTCCCCTGTTATTTCTAGAGGCGCGGGCGGCAGCGCGGGGAGGCGCGGGCGCGGGGAGGCTCAAGGAGGCGCGGGCGCGGGGCGGCGCGGGGAGGCGCGGGCGCTGATATGGCGTGACTTGGCACCGCGTGGGCTCGAAAGTGGCGATTAGTTAGTCAACCACATCTTAAGAGTGGCAAAATATTGAATGCAACGAAGAAAATGACATTTGGATAGGTGATATTTTTAAGAGTGGCAAATAGTTAAATTTCCCTTTCTATTGCGGACTACAGGCTGACAGAGGCACAGCAGGGCGTAGTCAAGCAGGAAAATCATCGTAAAGCATTGCAGCGCTGCAAAATAAATATATTCCAAGCATCATTCTGATTCAGGTGCGCTACAAGTCGCAGTGAGCAGCTGCAAGCACCCATATGCATTTTCCCATTCTGAAAATTTCCTATCACACATTTTCTCATTTCTAAAAATTTCCTATCACATTTCTTGGAACATGTACATATTAGACGCTCCATTGAACCATCCATTCCGTTGCATCATAGTTGGTTATATTCATGGGTTTTGCCGGCTTTATTTTATTGTTCAATAAAACATTGTCACCACTCAAAACTTTTAACAGATAAAACATAACCCACAGCACGCCAATGTTGTCAACGACACATTTCACAACAAAAACCTCCAACTCTAGTTCCACAGCACAGCAACCTCTACGCTGACAGCTGATCTTTATAGCTTATGACTTATAAGCGGTTTGTGAAAGTACGAAATAAGAGAAACTTACGTACGGTTTTAACCAATATAAATAGATTTACTATAGTATGTACTGCAATCAACTTATTGACTCTGTCTTGAAAAGATACTCCATTTGAAAGATAGTTATTGTAGAAAAACCAAAAAACAACTTTTAGAAACCGAAAAGAAGAGACACATATTGCGCATGTTCTTTTCAGCATATGGCTTATCAGCAGTTTATCGGCTTGATAAGTCTTTTAGAATCAGTTTATCGGCTTTTGATTCGTTCCCATAAACAATCGTACTAAGCCCAAAAAACATAAGCTCCAGACTAAAAGAATAAGCCCTCACTTGACATCTATAGTAAGCGGAGTCATGATCACTATAAAACTCCCAGAAATGACAACTACACTTGCAGTTAATTTAACCAATACAAAACAGAGAAGGCAGAAAAGGCACACACATATTTTCAGGACACCAAACTATCTTAGCAAAAAGGGCGAATCTACCTCCAAACTTTGAACATAGTTTTAACTCCCTTGCAGGCTAGTGCTGAGTTATACCTAAGCATGCAAGCACATAGGCCTGTCTTATCACAGTGGCTACTTCACAATCGAGCTGATATATCATAAACTCTGATGTGGCAATACATTAATCAAACAATTTAAACAGGGAATCAAATTGCAAATTTCATGCAATCCGACGCAACTAGGTGGATGCTGAGCAATTCTTCATTCCTGGTCTACAACATGTTTACTAATGCTAAGAGCTCTGGACTCTCAAAATAGTTCTCCTCTTCCCATCATCCAGTAATTGCAATTCACAGAATCAAGGTTTCATCAAACATAAGTAGTAGCGTAAACCCATTCCACGTGATTTAACATTATATCAAGCATTCACATAATAACTAACAGAACTATGATCTAGGTAGATGTTGCGCAAATCTTTATTCCTGGTCTACAACATGTTTACTAAGGTGGCATTTGGATAATGGGTATGGGATGGATTAGGATATGAGATGGATATGAGGTGGGTTTTGGGCTAGGATATGGGTTTTTAATCCTATTCCTTTGTTTGGACAAATGGGTATGGGATGGATTGGGATAGAATTTAAATGACCAAAGCACCTTTTCTAGCTCCGGTGACGGCGAGGCTAGGTTTGGCCTCAGCCACCTGACTCTACTGTCGCACACTGTTGTCGTAAGCCATCTCACCATCAACCAAATCCCCACCTCTCTTACGCTGTATACATCAACCGCCACCCCAACAACGCTCCTCTCCATCTTCTCTTCAGCTAGATCCCAAATCAAAATTGAGTACAGCAAGTAGCACGTACCAGCATCCACATGGATGCTCAAGGGGTTCTGGGAAGCATCGATTTTGCTTAAAATGAAAAAAAAATTGCAATAGAAGCCAACACCGATTGAGTTAGTGCAGATTCTTAGATGGGAGACACATGGCGGCCTCGACCGCTAGCTCAAGAGTGGCCATGGGAGCGGTCGAGCAGCCTTGAGGGCGACCTTGGAATTGGACCTGATGGCAGAGGATGGAGAGCGTGGTTGGTGGCCTCGACGGCAGCCTCCACGAGCATGTAACAACGATAGGACAGGCGAACAAGAACCAGGCCATAGAAGGAATCAATGGTGGGATATGAGGTCCCCATAAACCATTCCCAAACCCTATTCTCTTCCCAATCCCTCAATCCAAACACTGGATAAAATATATCCTACACAACACATCCCATTCCCACCTGACATAACCCCCAATCCAAGCGCCACCTAAGGTTCTAGGACACTCAAAAATAGCTATCCTCTTCCCATTCTCCAGTAAATACAATTAACAGAACCAAGGTTATCAAACATACATACTAGCCTAACCCATTGCAACACAAGTAACCACATTCACTGGTTCACACACAATTCACATAATTTCTAACAGAGTTAAAACCTAGTAATGCAGGCACGGTTGCGATCTGTAACCTACCAAAGATAACAGAACATGCATCGCTGATTAATTACACGGATCAAACGAATCATAAATATCAGCAAAAGATAGCATTGATATATCTGAAATAATTGACATAAACTGGCATCACATAGTGCAAAAATCCTAAAAAGGCACTGTCTTTCAACGCGGAAACCACAAAAATAAACAACTAATCAAGTCTTCTTAACACAAATAGCTGGGACAAGAAACAACTACTAGTTCAGATTTATAGATCTCAAAACCAAGAGGCAGGCAAGGCAGGGATGGTCAGGACCGAAACCTAGGCGGCGAGCACGACGGCGCCGCCGGCAGCCTTGATCTTCTTCTCGGCGACCTTGGAGATGAGCTTGGCCTTGACGACAATGGGCTTCTCCGGCAGCATCCCCTTCCCGAGCACCTTGAAGTAGCCGAACTGCGTGACGTCGACCATCGGTGCCTTGTCGGCGCCGGCCTCCGCCGCCTTGTCGGCCGGCACCATCGACCAGAGCCTCTCGATGTTCACCGCTGGGCAGTGGAACTTGTTGCGGAGCTTGTGGAAGTAGCGCATGCCGACCTTGCCGAAGTAGCCCGGGTGGTACTTGTCGAAGAGGATGCGGTGGTGGTGCATGCCTCCGGCGTTACCGCGCCCTCCCGGGTGCTTGCGGTGCTTGCCGATGCGACCGTGCCCAGCGGACACGTGGCCGCGCTTCTTCCGGTTCTTCTTGAAGCGCGTCGTCATGGCCGCCGCTCGCCGCCGCCGACTTACCTTGGAGGGTTTGGGAAGGGCGAGCGGTGGAGGCAGAGTGGTGTGTAGGCGGAAACCCTAGCGGTGGGGCATGGTGATGTCTTATATGGTGGACGCGGGGCGCGGCAGCCGTTGGATGGGAAATCGGGGGGTGGGAGCCGTTAGATTTGGGTTCCTAGGGTTTGGTTAGGTGCGACCGAGCGACCGAGCGGGATGGGCTATTTGGCTGGGCCTTGCTTTGATGGAGCATGGTTTTCTCCTTGGGCGAGATAGGCTGGCTTTGCTCAGAGTCCCACATGGCATTTCGGCCCAAACTGCAAAGAGATGATGTTGCTAGTGTCGTGTCCTGTGGTGAAACTTCCTTGCATTCATGCATGTTTCCTTGCATTCATGCATGTTTGTAAGTTAACATGAACACGGTTTCTTAAAGCTATTTCTTCACTTCTCTTATTCCTATCTCATACATACATATCTCTTACTTTTCTATTATTCATCTCTACTACTAAAAATCATTTTTTTCTACCACTACTATTTATTTTTAGCCAAAAGCTATCAGCTACAACCAAAGACTATCATCCACAGTCAATTCATTTCCAGCTATCGGGATTCGAGGAAAAGGTGGTCCCTTAATGATCGCAAGCTGGCACGGTGGTGTTGTGTAAATTGTGGTCATCCAGATTGTCAATACCGTTGTTGGTACTGACTGTACCGGCCGGTGCGTACCTTACCACCACTTGAACCAGTACAAAGCAAGTCTAATATCGTAACGGTTCAAATACCGGTTATACCGGCTTTGATACCAGTCAAATATTGACCGGTTCCGGCAGATTGATAATGTTGTCTATTGAACTATATGTTATATTTGATAGTACTACTGTGTATTTAAAATAATATTACAAAGTGACATTTGATGTGCACATAATTAAAGAATATATATTTATAAGCATATATACTCATATTATTATATTAAATCTGATACGATACGTTGGTATGGGCCAGTATCGGAACGTACCATTCCAAAAACCAAACCGGTATGACCTTCGATACGGTATTGACAACTTTGTGGTCATTTGGCATATAGGCTGTGTTCTTTTTGGTTTTGGTTTTATCTTATCACTTCCTGCTACAGTAACTAGCTTTTAAACGGTTAGTCTTTTCGAGGCGTGGTCTATAGGTAGATTATAGTAGACATTATACCAAGTTCAATTATACCAGCCAAAATCATATGCGATTGTTTCCCTTTGTGTACTCTCTCGCAAACAGTCAAAATTCAAAAAACATAAGCCAAAAGTCAAAGTCACAGTCAAAAAAACCCATCCATAGGCGAGGAGCACATGCTCCATCAGTGACGGAGTGTGCCTGAAAAAAGAGGAGGCTAAAGGTGCCGCTTCAACCGGCTGTTGGCTACGGCTTCTACCTATTGACTGAAATTGTTAACGGTTGTTAGCTTTTCTAAGTTATCCAATTAAAGGAAAATAAAAAAATGAGAAAAAATGAAAACACCGTTATATCTCCACAGGCAATACAAAAGAAAAATGATAAAAGCCAAAAAAAAGAGGCAAAACTAAAATCTGACATGTTCCAAGTGGCTTCTTGTTTAAAAAAGCCGGAAATAAAAAAAGGTCAGAAACTAAAACCGTTTATAATAGGACCAAAAGCTATTGCCAATTAACACCATCTTCCGTTAAGAAGCAATCAAGCTTGTTTCCTTCTTACTTGAAATTTTTTAAAAGAAACCAAAAAATCAGCCATTTAGTTCCTCAGTCCTCACCACTACTTTGCATTGCAACTCTGTACATCTTATTTGAGTAGGGGAACTTCGAGCTTTCAAGACACAATCTGCACGGCAAATTGGGAGCAACCTATCAATCACCGATCGGATCAAGACAACAAGGGAGTGGTAAGAATTTAGTTGTCTAAATTTCCCTAATCTACTGAGCTTCATTGATCTAAAGGATGGGTTTTTTTGGGCTATAGATTATGGTTTAAATATTTGAATTCTGACTGTTTGTGAGAGACAGTATGTAGAGGGAAATAGTCGAATATGATTTTAGCTGGTGCACCTGAACTCAATATACTTTTCATTATAATTTTTCTACTGATCATGTCTTAAAAAACATATCGTTTAAAAATTAGTTACTGTAGATAGTATAAGTTAATTTTAAGACTAAAAGAACCCGATCAAAGTCGGAGAGCCCTCCGCCGCTGCTCTCCATGAGCATTTTGGAACCTACGATGCCGTTCCCTTCAGGAATTTTGCACCTGTTTTGGTCTGAAGAACTGGATTATGAATGGATCAGTCGATCCCAACCTAATCCACTTGTTTGGTTTGAGTAATAGAACGGATTCATACATCATCATCAGCTTCTCTTTGTAAGCACAAGTCTAGTACAAAATAAACGAATAGGTCATCCTACCAAATTTGATGGGATAGTCCTAAGATGGACCAACTCATACTGGGATAAGGTGATTCTCAAATCAAACAAGACCTTCATGAATCATGTATCTCGTGGTAGCTTGATTTGGGGAATAATTCAAATCAACATGAGCATTTTATCATGTGATGTCGCAATGTACTGGTTTTCACCTCTGTATTGCATTAGCCAGCTTGAAGTGGGCATTAGTCAGTGTCTGGTGGAGTTTTGTGTTTTTCGCATGCTCTCCACTGTTTTTATCCTTGTCTAAAGCTATCAATTTTAACGCAGGATGTAAGTTTTTTTTCTACAATTCCAAAGCCCTAAAACAAATTCCGAACATTTGAAGGTACAATCAAACCCTGATTTGCAAATGGTAGAAACTCTTTTCGTCGAGCGTCTGGATGGACAAAACCTACTCAAGCAAGAACGGCGAAAATAGGTCTCAAAGGTATACTGGTATAGGGCTATTCTTTCTATATAACACACCTTTCACTGAAAAGATTTCGCTCTCAACAATTAACGTTTTGTATCCCTCCCTCTAGGTTTTTATACTAGTAATTCTTTAATTAGACGTGCATATAATGCAGTTTAGGTCCATATTTAGGAGCATAATCTACTATAATAATTCATACATTATTACAAAGAACCTTCCTCGCGTTATACTGCTAAAACCTCAAAACCTTCAACCGCAAGAAACATTAAGCAATGCGATTTAACCAAGCACCGATAAATGGGTGGGTTCTTTTGGACTGTGACTTATGGCTTAAAATTTTGATATCTGGCTATTCGCGAGAGCCAGTATATAAAGAGAAATAGTCACATGTATTTTTGGCTGGTACAACTAAAATCAACACACTTTTTACTACAATCTTTTCTATTGATCTCGACTTGAAAAAATGCACCATTTGAAAGATAATTACTGTAGCATAAACCATAAGCAATAAGTAGAAAAGAATCCGGCCATTATTTGGTAGTTGGAGTTTGTATAGCATGCGACAGCTTTCGCCGGCTAGCCAAACATACTAACTTTTCTGCTAACGTTAGACTTTGGCTTAGGTTTCTATATAACTAACTTCTAAATGGTGTGCTTTTTAAGATATGGTCTATAAAAAGATTATAGTAGATACTATACCGAATTTAACTATATCGCCTCAAATCGCACGTTATTATTTTCCTCTACGTACTATATCTTGTTAATAGCCAGGATTTGAAAATTATAAACCAAAAATCAAAGCTACAGCCCAAAAAAAAACTTACATATATATGTCGATTGCTGGATAATACTTATCCCATGCACTTATCAACGCATTGATGAACAATATAAACTTCTAATAGATTTTATACGAATTAGCGAAGAACTCGCACATAACTTTTAGAGTATCTTGAAAAACAAACTCGGATAAGAGCAAGTCTTATAATACAGCCTTTAGCTGGCTGTATGAATACTTACAGCTCACTTTTCAGCCTACTCATTAGTAGTTACAGCCAGCTGAAGGCTGTATAACCTACCCATTCCTCTCACAAAGTTTCTTGGTTCTTGTGCTTCAGCTGGCTGTAAGTTTACAGCCTACCTCTCTTCTCTCTCCTCCTCTCTCTCCTCCACCTCAGTATACAACCAGCTTACAGCCTCTTATAATACTTGCTCTAAGCATCCTTCCTAAACCCAACAATGAAAGCAAACACCCTCACAGCCAGAAACCTAAACCCAAAATCAGCCCATGAAACCATAAACCCGCAAACCAGACCAAAATCAAACTGTAGAGGAACCGGAAAACCACCCGACTAAGCAAGGCAAGCGCAAACCCTCCCCTCTCCTGTATTAACCCCGCCTCCGCCTCCGCCTCCGCCTCCGCCTGCTCCCCCCTGTGTTCCGCCGTCTCCGCCCCCTCCCTCCCCCCAGATTCCTCCGCACCGCCATGGACGACCTCGAGAAGGCCATACTGCTAGCCTCCGACTCCCCGGACGTGGCCGCCGCCTCCCCGGCCGTCCGCGAGGAGGCGCTCGCCTTCTGCGCCCGCGCGCGCGACGAGTCCCCGCCGTCGTCGCTCCTCCGCCTCTGCCTCTCCGGCCTCGCCTCCTCGCCGCACGCCCACGTCCACTTCTGGTGCCTCCAGTCCCTCCACGACGCCCTCCTGCGTCGCCGCCTCGCCCTACCCGATGACCTCGCTCTGCTCCGCCCCGCCCTCCTCTCCCTCGCCTTGGCCTCCAACGCGGCTTCGCCGCCCTTCCTCCGCAACAAGCTCGCCCAGCTCCTCGCCCTCCTCGTTCGCCTCGAATATCCCCATGTCTACCCCTCCTACTTCCTCGACCTCCTCCCGCCCCCGCCGCCGCAGCCGGGGCCTACGGACATGTTCGCCCGCGTCCTCATCTCCCTCGACGACGATCTGCTCTCCCAGGAGTACCCCCGCAACGCCGATGAGGCCGCTGACGCCGGGAGAGTCAAGGACGCTATGCGCGCGCAGTGCGTGCCCCAGATCGCCCGCCACTGGCACGCCGCAGCCGCGTCTCTCCGCGCAGCTGACGCCCCCGCCACCGCCGTAACCCTCGACGCAGCACGCAGGTGTATACCCTGGATCGATGTCGCGCTAGTCGCAAACGATGTGTTCGTTCCTCTCCTCTTTGACATTGCGCTGTCCCCTGGAAGTGCTGCTCCGCTCGCTGCGGCTGCGGTGGGATGTCTTTCTGCTGTGGCAGCGAAGAGGATGGACGCGAGGGCAAAGATGTCGTTGCTAAGGTCGCTCCTGGCTGCGCAGCAGGGGCTTGGTAGCCCAGACAGTGGGTTAAAGATGGCACCTTTGGTGACGACTTATGCTGCCGAGGCTCTTGAATGTTATCGCAAGCTTGGCTCTAGTGATGGTGATGTAGCCGCGGCAATGGAAATGCTGGAAGAGGTGCTACCAGCTGTATTCGCAGCCGCAGAGAGCTGTGATGATGAGGAGGTTGATTCAGGTTCCGTGCTCGAGTTCTTAGCTGGATATGTGAGTACGATGAAGGCTCCGTCTGAGAAGCAGCTGGGGCACTTGGGACGGATCTTGGATGTGGTGCGGGTGCAGATGTCATATGATCCAGTGTATAGGGGGCATCTCGATGTGCTTGACAAGATTGGGAAGGAGGAGGAGGACCTGATGGCGGAGCAGCGGAAGGATTTAGTTGCATTGTTCCGGAACATTTGTCGTGTGGCACCAGCTGCCACTCAGCTGTTCATAAGAGGGTTGCTTGTGACAGCACTATCATCTTCTGAAGCTAGCGTTGAGGATGTTGAGGTCACTCTTATTCTGTTCTACCGGCTTGGGGAAACAGTGGGTGAGGAAGAGATCCGGAATGGGACTGGGCTGCTCGGGGAACTTGTGCCCATGCTTCTTTCTGCGAGGTTCTCATGCCATGCACACCGCTTAGTTGCATTGGTGTATCTGGAGACAATCACCCGCTACAACAAGTTCGTGCAGGAGAATGTGCAGTATGTGCCACACCTTCTTGCTGCGTTCTTGGATGAGCGTGGCATACACCATCAGAATGCCCATGTGAGCCGCCGTGCAGGATACTTGTTCATGAGAGCTGTCAAGTTGTTGAAGGCAAAGCTAGTGCCTTATTTGGATACCATTTTGCAGGTCTGTTCTTATCTCTTTTGGTAGATGTACACTTATCTAGTTTGTTATTCTAGAGCTGAGGCTGTGTATGTTTGTGAGTTAACAGAGCTTGCAAGATGTACTAGGCCAGTTCACTTCTATGGACTGGGCAAATAAAGATGTAAAGTTCGCCAGCTCAGAGGATGGCAGCCAACTTTTTGAGGTACAATGTCCCTGTAACCCAAGTACCCAACTTACCCTGCACCTACCTGTTTATGTTGTTTACATTGGAAATACTGAACTTGGACCATTGACATGTGTTCTGATTTCAGGCTGCTGGATTGTTGATCAGTATTGAAGAGGTATCACCAGAGAAGCAGGCTCAGTGCTTGACAGCTTTGCTGAATCCTCTCTGTCATCAGGTGATTTTCCCCTCTTCCTTTATATGATGGATTTAGGCCCTCTAGGAGAGAAGAAACTTACTGATGTCGGTGAAAACCAATTCCAGATTGAGTCTCTTGTTATGGATGCCAAATCACAAGGACTTGAAGAATTATCTCCAAGAGCGACGAGTCTTCAGCAGATTATTGTTGCATTGAATATGGTCAGCAAGGTATGCTTTACATTCCCACATTTGAAGGAATGAGCAATACTGTATTCTGTCAAACATGGTTTGGAATTTGGGGGATGGTTGGTTGGGCCATGTATAATAAATATTTTTGATGTTCTATTCTCTAAAATGGTTCTGATTTACTCATCATGTGAATTCTTAGCTCTGAACATGGCAAGTCATCTGTACCTTATGCTTACTGAATCCAGTCCTTTTTAGGGCTTTAATGAGCGCCTCGTGATGGGAAGTAGGCCAACAATTGGGGTCATGTTCAAGAAGGTAAGTTCTGTCACTCTGTGTACTTTCCTGTTTTCACTTAATCTTGTGTGTATGGTGACGTTTGTTTGTCATTAAGTAGCATATGCAAGTAGCCCATGGTGAGAACATTTGTTACTCCTTGATTACTCCTGCATCAATAATTAATATATCATATCTATGTTCTCTTTTTGCTAGTTCTTCTGATGTGAATTTTTCTTATCATCTTGTCATCAGACCCTTGATGTTGTTTTGCAAGTCGTTGTCTCGTTTCCAAATCTGAGACCCTTGCGATCTAAGGTAAATCTGAACCAGTTTCTTTAACATATTTGTTGGTTCACTGTTAGGATGATTAACCACTTTCTAAATTATGCAAACGCTGGAATGCAGGTCATATCCTTTCTGCACCGAATGATTGAGATATTAGGAATCTCAATGCTTCCATGTATTCCAATTGCACTAAGACCATTGCTTGTTAATAATGAGGTATTTCATTTTTTAATTATACTAAATTCCTTTTTCTTTGTTCTTGGCTTTGGTGGCTTTTGTGATGTTTAGTACCTGTAGCACTAAAGTTTCCTTTCTCGGTAACAGCCCTGCCTTGAGCAGTAATTCTTTTAGGGAAAATGGTAGAAGAGAATCCTACTCGTGTGTGTGTATACATATATTAAAAATAATAACAATAGAAAGCTGTATACAACCCTTCCAAAGGAAAGGAAAGAAAGTGTAAATTACAAGTTTTGACTATCATGCCAAACAGCAATGGAAAACTGGGCAATTAGGACACAGACAGGCATTAAATAGTTATTTTCTCAGTTGTGCTCAACTTAGCATGATATTTTTTTCTAGTACCTACTGAACTGTATATTACTATTTCAAGCAATATTTTATCATTAGTGTACTCTTTTCTATTTTTTTTTATCTTTTTGGTGCTCACATCATTATTATTTTCGTACAGGCAAAAGATATGGTGGATTTTCTCGTATTAATAAACCAAATAATATGCAAATTTAATTCTTCAGCAAGTGGCATCCTGGAGGATGTTTTTCCTGCTATTGCAAGTCGTTTATCTGTGATACTGTCACAAGATGCCTTTTCAACTGGTCCCGCAAGCAATACTGAGGTAATGCTAATTGCATTTGTAAACAATACCTTGCATAGTACTTTAGTTTCTCTTTTTCTGTCTGGTAGTTCTTGTATAGTTTTTGATGTATCTGCTCGTCTCTGTTTTGCTAGAGTGCTAGTGCCTTCACCAAATGTATTAGGTTGATAGAGATATATGGTTCTCTTTGTTAGCCTTACTGTTTTCCCACTTGTCAATGGCCATATCACTTGATTCAATACTGTTCACTTTAGGCATTTAGAACTTGCTGTGTTTGCTTTGACGTTGCTCACTAAATATTAGACAAGAGTATCAATGTAATGGCAACAATGTGGTAGTATACACCACTTTACCTTGTGTGGCTAGGTTTGGTTCTTATGAGGGAAAACTTTACCGGTTGAAAAAAAAACCTGGAGGTGACTGGTGCCCGATTACCAGCCTTACCGCCCACTCTACCGCCTGAAAAGTTCAAATGAAAATTTGATTTTTTTATTTTTTATTTTGGGATAAAAATCATAAAACATACCTCAAGCATTGTGAAAACATAACCCCACAGTTGTTCCAATGGTAGGAGACTATAGTTGTGTGTGGGTGGGTCATGGGATTGAATCCCACGTCTACCTAGTTTTTCTGCTTTTTTCCAATCTTTACTGTTCCGAATGTGGGACCCACATGTCAGTTTGATTATCAAGAAGAAATAGCAGAAAAAAGGAAACAAAGCTAGGATTCGAACCCAGTCAATGAGCATCAAGGCAGGCATCCTACCCCTAGGCCAGCTGGGGTGTTGTGTATGGTTTAAGGTTGCAGATGCTTTGTAGCCTAAATTTAAAGTCTAAAATTCAAATTTAAATGATTTTTTTTGGCTGGTTGCAAAAATTTACTGGGGCTCAATGGTAAGTCCGGTTACCACCGGTAACCGGTTGGTAGAAATTTCTCTGGTTCTTGGTCAGTTCGTTGCCATATCTAAATTCTTACCTAGTTTGCTTATTTTGGCGAGTGTCAATTTTTCTATCCTAAGTAGCAAGGCTTTTATGGGTACTGGATGAATTGCATGGTTCCTTGTATACTCTATTCATATCTTATCATTGCAGGAAATGCGTGAACTGCAAGAGCTGCAGAGGACATTGTACACATTCTTGCATGCTATGGCAACGCATGATCTGTCTACAATTCTCCTTGCTCCTACTTGTAGGCAGTATTTGGAGAGCATAATGCAGTTGCTTTTGTTTACTTCATGCAGTCATAAAGATATACAACTCCGGAAGGTGAGGATTACATTATCTTGATTTCCTATTTTCCTTTTCAATATAGCTATGTTCGCAACTTCCACTAAAGATAAACCAGTGGACACTGTTTACTTATACCTTGGTTATGGTTTCCTTAGGCATGTGTACAGATTTTTGTCAAACTTATAAAAGACTGGTGCACTACCTCCGATGTTGAAGATAAGGTACTGTTGTGTACTTGTGTCTACTTCTTTAGATCTTACGTTGCGGTGTCTATCTAGTACTTGGACAGTTGAATTGCTCATAATCTCGTATATTTGTTATTTTGTCACGTTCTTGTCTCCTCAGCTTCCTGGCTTCCGAGCATTTATGATTGAGAAGTTTGCTACCGGTTGCTGTTTATACAGTGTCCTTGATAAATCATTTGATTTACGCGATGCAAATTCGGTAAGACGTATTATCTTGCTACTATTTCAACTTGCAATCCCTGTATTTGTTGTGTTGAAAGTAAACCTTTACATAACTGTTTCGGCTGTTTGTCTATGAATCTGTCTGAATCTCAATAATTTTAGTAATGCCATGTTGGTGGTATTTATAGGCATCACATTGTGAGCAATGCAACTTCCAGTCTTCAAAATTTTGGAGATAGTTTGTTAGTATTATTTTGAATTGCTAGGTGAAGGTGAATCTAAAGACGTCTGACTACCTAAACATCAGGTTTACTAAGGATAAAATGGCAATCTAAATTTCAAATGAGATAAGTTTTTCAGCTAAATTATCTAAATTTTCAGCTAGATTATATAGCCTGTAGGACACATCTAATTTCTTCAAAATCTTGGGATATTTAACTCAAGAATGATTAAGTCTTAGTTCCGTCATTGTAAAATTTCTCTATAACTTACCCTTCATATTTCACTCGAAGTAATGTAATACAATTGTAAGATAGATTTATTTTTGTGATGTTCTAAAGTGCACTGATTGCATTTCATTTCTTATTGGTCACCCTTTTTAGTATATCCAATTGTCTAATTAAATCCCCAGTAATACGTTCCAGAAAAGCCTATGGGGATGTGCCCTGATGAACTACATTGATTTCATTTCAAATCTCTGTTGCACACATTATTTGATGTTGGTCTTTAGCAGAAATGAAAGTATCTGTGATCTTTGCTACTATGCAAGGCAGTGTAGATCTATTCCATTTCCTTTTCTGATAGAATGTTCATGTATCAAAACAGAATGCTGAGTTGGCCAGTTGGTTATCATGTGTATATTCTGGTGCTTTCATTGCTTCGTAAGAAGGGAATAAATGGGTTATAATGTTCTATATCAAAATGCTTTCATTGCTTTGTGAGGAGGGAATAGATAATTAGATCACTTGGTATCCAAACTAGGCATACTAACACAGTTCTCAGGACAGTGGGGCTAGGTTCTTATATAGCGGTTAGTTTAGTTTAGAATGAACTAGAACATGGACTCTACACTCATGTTCGTTTGTTTCAGAGCTACATGTGTTGTCATTTTACAGCATTACTATAGTTAAAATCTACATGGCTGTTGCATGGTGGTATTTGGATTAATTCTTTATCTCAAGAGCTTCATTTAATTGACTTCTTTTTTTAGTTCGTTCTCTTTGGTGAAATCGTGATGGCTCAAAAGATTATGTACGAAAGATTTGGGGAGGACTTCATTGTGAATTTTGTAGCAAAAAGTCTTCCAGAAGCTCACTGTCCACCAGACCTAGCTGAACAGTACTACAAAAAGTTACAGGTGTGCTAGTTCTCTTGACCTCGTTCTATTTGAGGTTCATAATCTACATATATCTATAAACAACAATATAATTCAAGTCGCCCCCTTTGCTTTGAGGGCTAGATATTCCCACATTAATCTGTAAAAAGAAAACAAAATTCCTAGAAATTCTCTCATTAATCAAGGGAAAAAGAGAAGGACCCATGTCACTATTTTGGTAGGGTCAAATTATAACGGTGTAGATTAATCAGATATATAAAGACATTGCATCAGCTGTATAACAAATACAACTAAAGTTTCAGTCATAGGCTTTAGAGTTATGTAGCACATACAACTATATTTTCAGTTATAAACATTTGTTGTACCTAGCTGTGCAATTGCGTGGGCAATTTTGCTACTCCCTCCATTTAGAACTGCATGACGATATAGAAAGTGTGTATTCAATTTTTTTAAACTTTGACTACTTATATATAAAAGAACTGTTTAGATTGGTCGAATGAAAATGGTATCATTAGATTAGTTATGAAAAATATTTCCATAATATAATTATTTTATATTTTTTAATGAACATATTCATACAAAAAATAGTGGTCAAAGTTGCATATCGGAGGCTGTGTCAATGTCCAAAACGTCATACATTCTTGGACAGAGGGAGTAGTTGCTATAATGCTAGAACATAATTTAATATATGCAAATTCAAAAAGTTGAACCACTTTTTTATATCACTGAATCTAAATGTGAGTAAACTATGTTGCTGTACTGTTGATAGCTGTACTATTGCCAGCTTGGTTGACTTGCCAA
Source organism: Dendrocalamus latiflorus (assembly GCA_017311315.1). Taxonomy (NCBI): domain Eukaryota; kingdom Viridiplantae; phylum Streptophyta; class Magnoliopsida; order Poales; family Poaceae; genus Dendrocalamus; species Dendrocalamus latiflorus. Next base: position 5,354,384 of record CM029629.1, on the reverse strand, counting down.
TTTAGAATGGCATTTAGGTTAGGAAGTGCTATTATTTAATATATGAGTTGTGACGTGTTGACATAGTGAGTATTTAGCATTGACTCAAGACTAGTAATGGCGATGAGTCAATGACTAGTCATCTTTGTTTGTCCTAGTGTTCTGGGAAGGGTGTTTCTTTGTTTGGTGGAATCATAACAAGATGCTGACATGATTCAGGAACTCCTGATCTAATCTCTTATCTGATGTATCAAATTTTAATTTTCACTTTGAAATTTCAATAGACTATTTCTTGTTGTAATAAAAGTACTTTTCTTCTTCATCAGGGAAATGATATCAAGGCATTCAGGTCATTTTATCAATCACTTATCGAGAAAATAAGACAACAGCAGAACGGGAGTCTTGTATTCAGATAGCATCATTCAATTCATTTTCAATCTGTTTGTCAGTAGAAGACTCCTCAGCTGTGTGGTTCAAGTATATGTAGTTAGTTCTGTCTTATCTACATTGTTTTTTCCTATCTTGTTTGCTTGTATACTTCCATTCCTATTTTTGGCTTAATTCATTATCAATTCCAGGGGAGTTGTGTCATCAGTGTATATAAAGCTACCATTTCTGAGATTGGAAGGTATTCTCTTCTCTTGCCTTTAATATTATTCATTCAAGCTATCTTCCTGCTTTTTTGTTATTAAACTATAACTTCCCCATGTCACATTATGTTGTGTTCTTCGTGTGCATCTTGTTGGGACTTTTCCTCCTGTCCTCAACACAGATTAATTGTTCCATTCGGATAGTTTGATGTATGATGCTGGTTTAACCTACAGAGGTTGCCTGGAATGATGGATGTTTATCCTAAACTCCATATATGTGTGTTTCGATAGCAGTATAATATACCCTCTATCTTTGTGAATTTGTGGCCGTAATTTCTATTTGAACTGGGTGGAATACAATTGGTGAATTGTATTATCTTGTTTTGCATCTTCAACTAAATAAATATTTACATGTGATTGCTCTCCCCTGCTTCTCATTTTACTTTGTGTTGGCTGCATGTAATTTATCAAAGTTTACCCTTGAATGCTTGCAGATGCATACTGCGGGAATATTTTTACCGAGTCTTGCTACTGTGGCAAAGTTCCTTGTTCATCGCGTTGTTAGTGAGAATGCACGGGAATACATCCCCAAGAGCTTCTGGTGAGAAAATACAGGGTTTCATTTTTTTTTGAGATTTCTTCCCGAAGTGATTATTCGTTCTGCTCTCTGTGCTTGAAATTTTGTAAGGCGATTTCAGTGACTAAATAGCTGGGATAGGATGTGGAGCGTTTGTGGGCTGTGTTTTTCCTGACAGAAATTGTCACACCGCCTGTTGTTGTGTAGCAAATTTTGCAAAGCTGCAGTGGTTTTCGCCCCATTTGGTCAGCCGGGGTGTTTGTACATATTCTTTAATATCATTGCGTTATTGCTAGGTAGCGTACATATATGGCTGAGAAAATACTGGATTCGGTTGCCTAGCAGAGTTTCGTCATTGTTAGACAGCGTATATATATGGCTGAGAAAACCGGCAAGAGTTCGTCATGATCATAGGAATTTCTTGTTCTTTGCCCTTTGCACTTTCTTGTTCTTTTGATCATAGGAATGGCCAGAAACACACCTGACGTTATGCTCTTTCTTGTTCTTTTTTTTTTGTTGAGCGGTCTTTCTTGTTCTCTTGACCGACCTTAGGAATGGCCAGGAACACGTATATGAGACTTCCCGTCAAAAAACACCTGTGTTAGACGGCTGTAGTTTGCCTTGGAAACCCATAAAATCATGTAGTTTCTACTATACATAAGGGCCCACGTTTGTATTCGTACAGGAGGTTGCCAAGGAGTTTTTAGCCGTACTAGCGCTTTTTGGGGCTGTATTTGCGGGAATGGCAAAAATAACATCTTCATCGTACAACCATGGTGCGTTGAAGCCTAAGAGGCCAACATGTCAGGGCACCGCACGGCTACCGTGCGGTTAGGGGCTGTCGCACGGTGGCTGTGCGGTGGAGCTTGGTGTCACGGTGCCCAATTAGCACACACCATTAATACTAATTAGAGAATTTATTTTCAAGTACTGTTTGTATGGATTTTTAGATATGACAAACGAGCTCAAAAAATTACGAAATTTTTAATGGAATGTTCCGACATAGCTTACTTTATTGTGTAATTTTTTTTTCATAATTTTATCTATTCTAAATTTTACTCGAAAATTCATTTAAATAGCTGTTTGTAGGAATTTTTTAAAATAGGAAATGAGACAAAAAAAATTATGAATTTTTTTGAAGGATCGTAACACAATGGACTTGTTTGTGTAATTTTTGCAAAATTTTATATTTTCTAAAACTGTCCAGATATGCACCATGCACTCATTAATACGTTGATTAGCGCATTGAGAGGGGGGGGGGCACAGGTGGACAAATGCACCATGCGGTGGTGGTAGGTACCGCATGGCCTCCAATCAATCCTGCTTCTACATTCAGCCTGTGCTTGCTCCCGCATATAATAGAGCAGCCCGTGGCATATCAGACAAGGGGGCAAACCACCGAAAGCGATGTGTCATCATGTCTGTCCCGCGCGCGCAGTTCCTCTTGTGATTACCGGTGCGTCATTAGCACCCTAGGTATACACGCCTCGGTCTCTCCCTGGTCCACCCTAGGTGAGCACATGTCCAACGCGTACCCATTGTGGGCCTGTCGATGGGGTCCCCACCACCGTAAAACTTAGAGCTCAACTGAAAATGGTGCATGGTGCTTCGGAAGTATGATCGACCAACTGGGAAGTGCTCCCATGATCACAACTTAGCATACTGCGAGGACTGGCTCCCCGGTGGTACTGCATTGTGAGGCATCACACAAGCCTCAATATGTGGCACGTACTGTGACACCTCGTCGGGCCACACGTCTGCCAACGACTCAGCCAGATGGATGTAGCTAGGGTACATGTAGTCTCCTTGAGTCATAGGAAATAGCACCCACTCAAATAGGAACAACAGGTACGCAAGGTAGTGCGTGCGCAACACCTGCTGGGTCATGTCCATGGGGCAGGTCATGTACCGCCATAGCCACGAATGTGGCAACCCCATGTTCTTTCGGGGATTGGGTGACTAAACCGTTTCGCTATATGTAGCTTTCAGTCTGGTCACTTGGGAGGAAGCACTATTGTAGGACCATGTGGTGGTATATCTGTGAGCATAGCGACGTCCTAGAGAGTAACAGTCATTTCCCTCCAACAAAAGTGGAACATGTGGGTCTCTAGTTGCCAACAGTCCATGAGCGTGGACAGCAGTGCCGCGTTGAATTGAAACGCGTGCAGACAGTAGTGGGATGTACCGCTCATCGAGAGGCTAGTGCTCTCTAGGGCACCTTAGGATGAAGCCCGGAGAGCCAACGCCGGGTGCCTACGCAAGGCATCGATGTCGCCCATCCCATTATGGGTCGAGCAGCTCATACGCGGCATGAACTAGAGGCTGCGCCATCTCCTATCGAAAGTGGAACAACAAATTAGTACAAAGTAAAAATAGGAGGCACAATAAACAAAGTAAAAAATGCATCATATGACAAATTAAACGCATGATTATCACCGTACGATGAAAAATATAGAGCTCAAAATGTACGAAGCATTTTGTAATACATTACATTGGAGACGCAAAAAATGTTAAGGCATTGCAACAAAACTACCATAGCCGGACACATTACAACACATACGACATGAGAATATGTAACACGAGTGCATCCAAATGCATGAAAATAAACAATAAACATCATTGTTATGGTGCGTTGCTTTAGCTAGTCCTGTTTGGGTAGTTGCTAAGGGAGTGCCCAACCGTCTTGCAAAGCCTACATCTAGGGCGCCTAATCTGTTGCCTACGCTCGCTATCATCCATGTCATTGCAGATGCGGTGAAACTATCATCTTCCATGGCCAGCCTACTTGACCACGTCGTTCGGTGCCCACTTCACCACCCTTGGCCAGAGGTCCCTGTAGTGCACATCCAGCCTGTATGAGTTGAACTCGCCACTCCAAGTGTCGTACATGTGGTGGATGTTATAATACTCTGAGATGTAATACAAAATGGCCTGGTGCTACGTCGCGCAAGCCACATACACATGGAAGCAAGGCTTGTGAAAAAGCTGCGTCTTGTTGCAAGTGCTCGAAGATTCATCATCGATCGTGTATAATTGCTTATGATCCCCTCTAGCCTGACCCATGGTGTACTTCTCCCTGAGACAGATCTCAAATTTTTTCCTGATACTGTTCTTGGTCCTGGCACAGTGCAAATGAGCCTTCTTCATCTTCTTGTACATGTATGCATGCATTATTTCCGAGAATTGTTTACCTTCCTCAGGATATTTCTTGGCCATCATGGCCCTATTCATGAAGTACCCGACGGTGCGGTTCTAGTTTTCCTCGATGATTGTAGTGATCGGTAGGGATCGCACACCCTTCAGGACACTATTGTACACCTCAAACATATTTGTCATCATGATTATGTACCTTACATCGCCAGTGTCGTGGAGCAGAGACCATTTCTCAAAGTCAGGTGCGTGTGTGTTCACCCACTGCGTGAACTTCCTAACTCTCGTGGACCCTCCAGTTGCTGCCTTGAAGGATCAAGGAGTGGTGAATAGGAAGTTCTAAAAATTCTTGCCTTCTAAAACTAATTACCATAATTTATAGCTAAGCAAGATTTCAAAGCAATGTAAATCTACATAATTCTAGTAACTCTAAGGCACCACAAGCACAAGTCTCTACAAATATATCTTTAGCACAAATAAATATGACAATTACAATTATCACAATATGCTAGAAATACAAGCGCGGAAAGAAGAGACAAAGAAGTAACCAATTGACACACGATATTTTACCATGGTGTTTAAAAACTCACTGGTTTCCCCTAATCCATGTTGAGAAAAGCCCAAGTGACTTGGACTGGCTCCATGAATTAGGCCTCAACTTCTTAGTCCACTAGTGGTTATCCTTCCTCCGCTCTGGAGATGGTGGACACCAAACCACTCACAAGTCGGTGTTGGGTCTCTTCACAATTTTCTTGAAGATGTCACCTCGCAATCTCCTGCCAAGCTGTTTAGGTGCTGGTAAACACCAAGAGTAATAAACTAAAGCTTCGCTTGACGACGATCAAGTGCAAAGGATCAATCTAAGATGAGTGCACTTGATTTTGTCTCAACTACCTCACATGAATGGAGCAAGAGTAAATGAGGTGTGGAGTGAATGCTCTATATTCAAGGATGTTGCAATGAAGTATCTAACTCTATCCTTGAGTAGGTGGAAGGGTATTTATATCCCCACCAACCAAGTCTAGCCGTTACACAACAATTCCTGAAAAACTAAGGATGATTGGAAGTACCATAGTACAAAGGCCGGTACTACCGCACCTGTTCTGACACAACAGTAACTACTATTTCAGAGCTTCTGAACTAGCTGTTGAAATGTGATACGGTACTACCGCTATTGTAATCACGCTAGTTCTGATTTCTGCGCGGTACTTTCATTTGTCTCAGGGGCCAAAACTTGGTGCCTCTGGAAAAATGTACTGGCCAGATTTTTGGAGCTTCCGAGGTCTGGTAGTACCGCTCAGCAGGTGCGGTCGTACCACTCTGCGGTAGTTCCGCCATGAAAACTCTACTACTACCATTTTCTAGAAAAATAAATGTGCTTCCAAGGGTGCTCTCTGGAAAAAAACGTTTTGCTATCCTTTTGGTACTTCTGGGTTCCAGTAGTATCGCTCAGGAGGTGTGGTAGTTCCATCGTTTAAACTCTGGTACTAGCGATTTTCCTAACAATGCACAATTGACTATCAATTTTAATTTTAAGTGCACGCATTATTCAAAATTGATCCAAATGGCACAAGAACATGCTGTCAAGTTTCTAGCCTTGATCCCTCTTAATAGTACAGTATTTATCTTATAATCCGATTTTTCATCCTTTGTCCTAAGACCGGTAAACCAAAAAGGGATCCTAGACTACTTATACCTTTGCCTCGAGCCACATTGATCTTCATGTTGACCCTTAGCATGCATATCACATTCGTTATCGAGACTAAACCTTTCAAATACTCTATAAACATGTTAGTCTCATATTCACATAATATCATTAATTAGCAAAACTATTTTTAGGGGCCTAGATGCTTTCATGCCCTAGTTGGGTGTCGTTTGAGTGCGTAACAAGCTTACTGGTGTCCTCATCAAGTTGTCTCCACGTAGCCTCAAACTTCTGTATTTTGTACTACATGCAGAACTTCTTGAACGTCTAATCAGCTCCTTGCATTGAAATCTTGTGTGAAAATTCACCATGAGATGCCTCATACACCAACGGTTTCTCAAGTTGTTCCACACGAATGGGGGCCGCGTCCCGTTCTACATCGTGCTCAATGTGGATAACAACCTAGCATTGTAGTCCAAGATGACGCACACATCCATGCAGTTTTGAACCACTTCCTGCTTCACATTCACCAGGAATCACAACCAGCTCTCCGTGTTCTCACTATCCACAATTGCGAAGGCCATGGGGAGTAACAGATCATTGGCATCGGCTGCAATCGTGGTGAGGATGGTGCCCTTGTACTTCTCAGATAGAAAGGTGTCATCCATCGTCAGCATGGGACAGCAATACTTGAACCCTTCGATCGCCTGATGGAAGGCCTAAAACACTCTGTCAAGAATGAAGCAATTTGGGTCGTTCATAGGATGCACCCACTCCAGCTTGTTTATATATGTCCTGGGATTTGATTATGTAATTTGGTGGAGCAATCTTGGGACTAGATCGTAAGCCTCTTCGTATGTCTCGTACATACGATCCATGACTTTTCGTTTCACCTGCCATACCTTCTTGTAGCTAACCGGAAATACCACCATGTTGACAACATCTACCATGAGAAGCTTCGGCAAAACGGAAACATCTATGATGACCAGGTGGCTGATCAGGCTTGCAACATACGAGGACGTCACATTGCGGTGCCTATAAAGTGGCCCAGCAAGCTCATATGTGTGATCATTCAGCACCATAATCCAAAAGTCCATGACCGCGCCCCTTGACTACTGCGCACGGACCTTGCTAGGGCAAGATCCGTCCACACACTTGACGATATAGGCGTAGCGTTGGACCTGCGCCAGAGAATTTTTTTCGACCGGTAAGATCTGATTCTCGCCGGTTATCGGTTTTACCGGCCGGTCTTGGTTAGTGGACAAATCGGGCCCAAAAATTTCAGCTGGCCAGCCCAGATTGGCCCATCACTTGGTCCATTTTATTTAGCTAGGTTACAGAGTCAGCGAAGCAACTGCATCACTCCCCTCTCCCCTGTTGTCTTCTCTGTGCCTTTGTGGCGGCTGGCGACCCCCTCCGCTCTGCCTGCTCGACGATCCCCTCTGCTCCGCCCGCTCGCCTCCGCTCCCCTTTCATTGCTCCCTCTCGTGTGGTCTGCCTAGATCTACTTCAAGCCGGTGCTTAGCGCATGGAGGGTGGCGATGCAAGAGGCACGGCTGGCGGTGGCTCGGGCTGGGGGGAAGGCCCAAGATGATAGCTTGGTAGCGGGGGGGGGGGGGGGGGGAGGGGAGGGCAGAAGATGGTAGCTCAGGTGGTGGGAGGAGGCAAGAGGGCGGCGGAGCCGGCATCGGTCTGGAACGTCCACCTACTTCAAGACCGTCAGGTTTGAAGTGTTGCATTCGTGAAGCTACTTGAATAGAATACCATGCAAGATTTTTAAATCCTTGAAGTTAGGGGCATAATTCTACATGAATTTGAGAGGAATTTATGTTGCATGCTTCTTGGGAACATTTGTCTCTAGCCACATGATCAGCGAGTATACAAAAAAAAGTCGGTGCTATAGTTTTTGTGAGAATTATGTGCCTCCATGATTATTTTTGGGTAAGCACAGAATTCCGAGACAATAGATGTAAAGGTATGTGGGTTAATGAAATCAAGTTTGAAGCCCTAACTTCTTTCAGTGTATTTCAAAATAGTTAACATGTTGCACAAAAGAAGTAAACCAGGAGCATCTTACCCTCTAAAAAGTTCTAAAAAATACTGGCCAATTTTTCTTCGATTTTTTCAACAAATTTTGGCCGATTTTCAGCGATAATCGACCAGTATGTATTTGAATTTCAATTTTTTAAAAATTGTTTGGCCCGATTTTTTCTAAAAAAATCCGATAATCGACCTAAATGGGTTTACCGGCCCCCTCCGATTAAAAATGAAAACTGGTAATGTGAACCCTGACCTGTGCACCCGATACGTCCGGCTGATGGTAACGTCATATTTGACAATGGCCTACTGGGAAGTACTCTTAATAGGGAAGCATTGTCTTAAGAGTAAAGTGTCTTTATTAAAGCTCCATTATGCCTCCTTTGGTTGTGGTAGAACCAGTGATGTCACTACGATGTCATCCAGTTTAGAGGAGACATAAGCAACGTTAGTGGTAACAACACCACTGACTACACCTCTCGCAGCAGCTTCTCCATCTCCCTCATCTCCAAAGCTAGATGATTCCACATTCTTGTCCTCCTTGCTCTCCACTTCTTCTACCTGGTCAGCTAGGTCCATACGGGCTGCCCACCATCCCTTTATACTTCATTGGGCTTAAAATTGTCGGCACGTCTTCTCAGGTCTCCATCACCCACCGCCTCACCCGCATGTCCACCAGCAGCAGTGTCTACATCACCACCAGAGACCAACCTAGGCACTTCCTCACTAGTACCTCCACTGGAACCACCCATGCTAGACGATTCCATTCTCTCCACGAACTGCATATATACCATCGTCCTCGCATACATTGCAGCAACAGGGTTGCAAACAACCCCATGTAATTGCTCCATGAAGCATCACTTGTTACCTTCATAAGTTGCCAAAAATTCTCCCCTACACCACCCACCACTAAGGCGTACAACGCCTTGATACACAACTTCTTCCTTGCAGTGGCTCGATCAAACACAGAATGAACGCACCTCCTTAGCTCTGAGAGGCTGATGTCCTTCACACTCGCCACCCAGAGCACGGTCCGCTCAATCGCTCATAGTTCGATAGGTCTGCGCCGTACGGCCTGTCGTGTATGAGACCATTCCCATGGAACACGAACATATCTTGAATGCCTAACATGGCGTACCTAACATAGGTGCATATGAAACTCACTTAGTACACAATACACAATAACAGTACCATCTAACAACTGCTACCATACGTGAACCGAATTTATATTTATGAAATGCATGAGCACCTAATTCAAATTCAGAGGTGTGGCTGTAGTTAATAACTATGTACATTATATGCATATGAAGGTTTGGTTACAAAAACTGGCTTCATGATAACATTTGCGCTCATCTCATTGTATCACTACTGTTTCTGTCCAACTCCAAGATAAAAATAACCCTACTGCAATTTACATATAAATATATTTTCAAAAATACAAGTAAATATTTCGTTCACATTATTTTGATTATTTGATTTACCCAAACCATTATTAACCATGCATGCAGGTCTACATATCTTTAATTTTCTCTGCAGCTTTAGCTAGCTACCATGCAATTTGAATATAAATATATTTCTACTTGGCCACACTATCTAGGTTTTAATGCATTTCGGAGTATCACATATGAAAATTAATTTAAATTTTATCTATCAAATAGCCCATGTACTTACACCTAGCCACACTACCTACATTTTTATTTTCTATTTCTTCTTTTGGTTTCCTTGCTGCTGAAAATGAATAAGCACAATCATATATATATATATATATATATATATATATATATATATAAATATATATATATATATATATATATATATATATATATATATATATATATATATATATATAAATATAATTGCTTTCATGGAATAACTAATTAAGAAAATATTTTTGTATTCATAAGTTGCTTGGTTTTTTGTTAATGTAAGTCGATTTCCCTTACTATAGTATTATCGTCAGCTCTTTTCTATTCATTAGTTGCCACATGTTATTGTCAGCTCTTTTCTATGCTAGTACCAAGTTGTCATTCGGGTTAGCAAAAACATTGTGCCCGTTGTTTACTCTTTTGTGCATGTGTGTATTTCAGTTAGGTTAATTATTTTTTATCTAATAGAAGTGATAATTTAAATAAAGAAAATGCCCATTAAGTAATAGTTTCGCAACGCATGCAAAAAACACCCTACACATTAAGTAATAATTATTTTCTAATGCAAATAATGTAACAACTCCTTTTGTAGGCAAATTCAATTAGCTATGCATAAGCAATGGCAAGCGCATATTTACCGTAACTAATAAGTAATTAATGATAGTAACAACACTCTGTCTTCCAAGTCACCTAAGAGCACAAACCAACTACACAAGGCTAAGTACCACCTTTTTATGCTAACAAGCTACCATTTTTCTAATTAGATGCTAATCACGTTGCTAAAAAATTGGCGCATGTCGATGAAAATTACCTCTTTCGGATGCTCAAAAATGCTCAAAAGCCGATCTACAACTTTTCAACTACGCAAACATGAAATTACAAAGCAGAACTACTAAAAAATCCTAAGGTTTTACGACCTTCCTTCCTCCCTTCTCCGCTGCCTCTCTTGGTCTCTCGTTCCTAGCTCAATGAAAATGAAATAGTGCTGCCTTTGAAAATGAACTTGGACTATGTTATCGTGGAGCAAGCCGGGGGGGGGGGGGGGGGCAGCCGGATATGTGAGAGGGGAGCCAGCATGTGGGAGGCACTCCACGTGCTGGGGGGACAATCGGGCCAGATGGACGTGAGCTTGGCGCATGGCAGCAAAATGGCGTGAGGGGGTGGCTGACGCACGCCCGACACGTGGAATCACGTCCTCCACATGCGGCCGGGAGGTGCAGCAGGATGCCCATCATGGGCCTAGGTCCAGTCTCCTCATGCAGCCAGGAGGCACAACAGACGAGGTAATGCGCCCGGGGAGCGCATTTTGTCCCTCATGCGGGCCCCAGGCGTGGCAGGCAGTTCATGAGTCGAGGCACATTAGGATGCTTTGCACGCTCCCCGGCTGTGGGAGGGGGCCAAAACTGGGTTTACTCGCAAAGGGGGTGGGGGGGTGGGGAGGGGTGTGTGTGGGGAGGGGGTTTCAAATCTGGCATTTCAATGGCACATGGGGCCAAAAAAGCTAAAAAATTGTATATCAGCTCATCTAGTACTTTGGTGTTCTTGGTGTGCATTGCACATCGACAAGAATTTAGTAGTAAATTTACTTACAACAAATGTCATTTTGGGTGGTTAAGTGGTTTCTTACAGAAAAATTCAGCACCTTGTGATGTTTCTTAATTTGGGTACTTGTGTAACATTTTCATTCTGCCCAATACCTAATGTTTAATATCATCCTCATCTAAGTACAGAACAAAAACAAAGAAAATAATTTTTATGTGGGCTGTGGCTAGTAGTTTGGGCCAGAGTACACAATAATGGTAGGTTATTAGTGAAGTTCTCAGGCTGGGCATATAAGAGGCCCAAGTCAAATTTAGCCATTTAATATCGTAGGAACAAGGATGCTAATGATTTCGATCCGTGTCCAGGACTACAAGGCCAAGCTCTCAGACTTCGGGCTCGCCAAGGACGGCCCGGAGGGCGACGACACCCACGTCTCGACGCGCGTCATGGGCACGCACGGCTGCGCCGCGCCGGAGTACATCATGACCGGCCGCCTCACAGCGAAGAGCGACGTGTACAGCTTCGGGGTGGTGCTCCTGGAGATCCTGACCGGGCGGAAGTCGGTGGACAAGGCGAGGCCCAGCAGGGAGCAGAACCTGGTGGAGTACGCTCGACCGGGGCTCAAGGACCCGCTGCGGCTGGCCCGGATCATGGACCCGGCGCTGGAGGGCCGGTACTCGGCGGCCGCGGCGCAGAAGGAGGCGCGGGTCGCGTACCACTGGCTGAGCGGCAGCCCCAAGAACCGGCCGGACATGTCGGCCGTCGTGGAGGCCCTCGAGCCGCTGCTCGGCGTCACCAACGACGTGCCCCTCGGATCGGTTGTGCTCTTCGTGGCGCCGGAGGTGGAGGAGAAGAGGAAGGAGCGGCCGCGGACGGCCACTACCGGCGCAGGGTTAGGTCGCCGAAGATGAGGCCCAGGAAGCGCGGGGCCGGCCAGAGAGAGGAGTTCTGGGTGTCGCATTTGCCGGCTGAGCACAAGGCGTGACACGTGTGTTTGAGAGATACGTGCGTGTGTGTGTATGTACGTATGAGGTGGTGAGGTGCTATTGGTTAGGATTGCATGCATCCCTGTAATTATTTCCTGGTCGTTTCATTGGGGGGGTTTCTGTTTGGTTTTCTTTTCTTTTCAATCTGTTTTTACAGTGAGATGCAGAGTGTGGCCCATAACTGAAGCAATTTATGGCTCTGATTAATTCGGCTTAAGCTTCTGGCTTTCGGCTAATTTTTCACTATTCACAAATTTCGTCTTTTTCTGAATTTTTGGTTTTTTGTGCTTTTTTGCCGGTTCTTTTTTCCCGTATTTGTTTGTATTATACGTAATAGGCTAACATATTTTTTTATATTTTTTGATTTTTTAAATTTAATTATGCTAAATAAGCCTCTGTCAACTACAGCGTTTTTTTCAGGCAGCTACAGTGCTTTCAGCCATAAGCCACCAAAAAAGCCCAACTGATCACCACCAATATACCAGAAAGGGTATTGATAAACATCATCCGGATGTTTTCTTTCTAACTATCATCCAGATTTGTGACCGTTGGATTAGAGATCCAACGGTTACGAATTCTCTCCGCCCCTCCAAAAAATTTTTTTCCCCCTTTGGTTGTCGTACTCATCCCTAAGACTCAGCAACTGATAGGTTATGGGATCAAATGCCGGAAAACCCACAATAAAGCTATCATGCCATACTAGTTAGAACTAGTCACCGGTTGGTGGTAATTCCATTTTATCTATTTCTAGTATCCAGTGCTTGTCTTCAGATGAAGCTACAATTTGCAAGTGTACAAATCCATGTACAGGCCATGTGCATGTTGACAGTGGGGTATTGTGAGACCATGTGATGGCCACTCCATTGTGATGAGTAATTGATTTTTGGTTTAGAGAGTTTGTGGAGTTTGAGTTTGTTTTTTAGAGTTTACAATTTTTCAGTTGCATTCTGTTGATGGCGGTATGACTGACATTTGGGCCACAGTTTTACCGGCCAGGAGCATGGGAGTCGCGGTCTGACCGGTCAGCTGCAGTAGCACCGGGCTTTAATGGCGGTCGGACTAGGGCTGCGGTACGATTGGATTTTAATTGACGGTAGCTATTTTCCAAATAGTGTGTTTTCGTGTGACGCACTTAGGGAGGCGGCGGTATGATTGGCATTTGGGCCGCGATCATACCGACCAGGAGCTGTCCGACTGGTTTAAGGTTGGCGATCAGACTAGTGGTGGAGCAGTGGTCAGATTGGCATGGGTGCCGCGGTCTGACCGGCCGACTGTGGTAGCACTGGGCTTTAATTGCGGTCGGACCTGGGTTGCAGTACGACTGCATTTTAGTTGGCGGCACATATTTTCCAGAGTATGTTTTTGGGTGATGCACTCGGGGAGGCGGCGATATGATTGGCATTTGGGCCACAGTCATACCAGTCAGGTCCCGGCGGTCTGACAAATTTGGGTTATGTGATCAGACCGGTTGCTGAAGGCCAGAACATAGGGGAGGTATTCTTGGCAGTTTTGATTGGTGTCTTTATGCCGAGCGTGTGTATAGAGGTTTAAGATCTAGTCCTAGGGGTTAAGATCAGTGGTATAGGTGCATACATGTTTTATGGTACATTTATGGACTAACGTGGATCAAGTTGCGAATAGCTTGTGTCGGAAATGGTTGTTTGGTCTATTATAGTACAGGTGGCTTAGAGTCAACTATGGTTAAAGACAGGGAAACCGAGACTAGTTGGGGATACCTGAGATCCAGAACGGTTGGGGATGCCATGTGAGATACTTTGGCTTAACAAGACATAAGATGGACAAGGACCATGAGAGGTGAAGTTTGAGTAACGACCATGATGCATTGGAGATGCACGTCATGCTTTGTGGTGGTGCTTTCGGGGATGGAAGTTTTGGATGTAAGTGTTCTTGTGTCATCAATTGGGTTAATTGATGATGTTTGTCTCGTGCGGTGCTACGTAATGATTTGCTTGTTCTTGGTTGTAACACTTCGGAGTTAGGTCATGGTGAGACGGATGGCACCAGACTAGGCGAGGGCACTAAGGTCCGGGATCTGGACTAGGCTTAGGAAATAGCGGAGGTTCAGACTAGGCTCAGGGAGGAGCTAAGGTTCCATGGGATCAAGTATCTGCTGGACGATAACTAAGATTTGTGGGGTGGTTACAAGCCAGGAAAATAAGGAGTTAGAGAGGAAGCTACCGGTGGTGGACATGACAGGCAATTGAAAGGTGGACCGGTATTGGGCTCAGGGATGAAACTCAACTAGAGAGGCTAGTTAGGGTTTCTTGTGCGATTCCACTATAAAAGGGTGGAGAGGGGCGGCTTAGGATCAAGCCATCCATGCCAAGTAGCTTAGAGAAGAGTTATGGTTCTTAGAGAGAAACTTGTGGTAGATGTGAGAAATTTTGTGGCTAAGCTTTTTATCATCCTTAGGCTTTCTGTATGGCTAGAAAGTGGCTGTAAACACATTCATTTCCAAGTATTAGTAGAGATCAAATTTTGTCCATGTATTTCCCTCTTATGCTCAAGCGATAATCTTGATTTGGTTTGGTTTTTAGTGCTTCTTTTTCTTCTCTTGATCTTGCTTTGTGCCAAGAATGTGCAAGTGATGATGATGTCTCTTGGAGACCATGTCTCATCCATCTAGGCATTTGTTTGTCGCAAGTTCTTATTGTCGTAGGGATGGCCCCCACCTAAGCCCAGCAGGCCTGGTAGGAGATTATAAAGCCCAGAATAGGCCATGTGTAATGACATAACTGCCCCTAGAGGGGATAACCAGATGTAAGGGTATAGCTGTAAAAGCACTCCCCAATGTGTATGTATATATACGAGTAAGCCATGGGGAGGACCCAGGCCATTACACTTATCTTCATCACTCTCCACTACCATCTCTCTCTCTGTTTGGTCTGTAGCCACAACAGTTGGCGCCGTCCGTGGGGAGGACGAAGACAAGCCTGAAGACCGAAGAAAAAGATGGCACCGAAAAAAGCTTCCTCAGCGGCGGCGAAGGGAAAGAAGGCGGCCGGGCCGGAGCGTCGTATGGGTACCAGAGTTTCGGCATCGGCAGCGGCGGACGCGGGTGGCGAGGCAGGCGCGGTGGCCGGAGACGTCGACGTTCGCGCGGTGACGACCAACCCCGTCACCGGCACAGCGACGACCAACCCCGCCACCGGCGTTGCGAGGACGGACCCGGCGGTCGAAGACGTCGACACGGGTGCGGTGACAACCGACCCCGCCGACGCGACGACAGCCGACCT
The DNA here is from genome assembly GCA_017311315.1 of Dendrocalamus latiflorus. Classification (NCBI taxonomy): domain Eukaryota; kingdom Viridiplantae; phylum Streptophyta; class Magnoliopsida; order Poales; family Poaceae; genus Dendrocalamus; species Dendrocalamus latiflorus. Next base: position 5,338,975 of record CM029629.1, on the reverse strand, counting down.
CGCCGCTCCCACTGCAACCCTCGCCGGCGGTGCGGACCGGGCGGTCCGAGGTAGCCACGACGGAGCGACCGGCAGCTCGGGACCCCGCGATGCGGTCGTCCCCGCGCTGACCCGCCCGTCGGAAGCACCGGCGACCCCGCCCGCACCGGGGATGGAAAGCGCCCTGCTGGCGGCTCTCAACGCGTTCCAGCGGGAGCTGGGGGACCTTCGCGGAGCCGTCAGAGATATACAAGAGGCTCGGAGTCAGCCGGCTGCGCCAGCAATCGCGTCCGAGCCCGCGCTGGAAAGGGCGAACAGTCGCGAAGCCCCCACGTCCAGCCGCGTGCCGCTGCGACGCGTGGATCCGGAGTCCCCGCTCTCGGCGGGGCTGCAGCAGGCGGCATGGCCCGAAGACTTCAAGTTCCCTAGTGCCATCGACTCGTATAAAGGCGACACGGACCCCCGTGAGTTCGTGCGCGTATACGAAACCGCGATCGAAGCCGCGGGCGGAGATGACACCACGAAGGCAAAGGGACTCCCCCTCGCGCTACAAGGAGTGGCGCTCTCTTGGTTTTTTACCATAGAGCCGGGCTCCATCTATGCGTGGGAGCAGCTCCGCGTCCGCCTCCACAACAACTTCCAAGGAAACTACGTCGACCGGGTCGATGCGGACCAGCTCTTTGCCGTGAAGCAAAAACCCTCGGAGAAGCTCCGGGACTACTTCAAACGCTTCGCCAAGATTCGATGTCAAGTGAAGGACGTCAACGAGACCACCATCGTCAATGCAGCCATACAGGGCCTTTGTCCGGGCCCGATGGCTGAGTACAATGCGCGGAAGCCGATCAAGACGGTGGTGAAGCTCTTCGACAAGATGGAAGAATATGCCAGGGCGGAGGAAGACGCGCGGCGAAGGCAAGGTGACGACTCCGACACTAACCAGGCCGGAACCTCGGCAAAAACCGAAGATCCGTCGAAGGGCGGCTCTTCGAAGGGAAAGCGTAAGCAGGAGTCGTCCAGGGACGCGCCCGACCGCAGGGACAACTCGCATAGGGAGTCGTCGGATCAGCCCAAGCGCGGCCAGCAAAGGTCGAGGCGAAACCGGTACGTCCTCGACATCGAAGGCGGGTCCGACGAGGGTGCTCCAGCGGGCCGAGGCGGCCGGGGGCACCGTGGCCGGGGCCGCGGCCGTGGCAGGGGCCGCGACGATAAGGGTCGTGGAGACTACGACGACCAGCATCAGGGACTGTGGTGCTTAGTCCACGGCCGCGGCAATCACGATACCCGTAACTGCACCTCCATCGCGGCGCTCCGCGACAGCGTCGCTAGGGACAGGAACCCGGAGGCGCGCCCGCCTGCGGTGGCCCACGTCCAATTCCCATACGAGGCCCCCATGCAGGTACATGCGCAGGGGATGCAGGTACAGGCGCAGGGAATGCAACCCCAGGAAGGCACCTTGCGGATCCAAGCTCACGTACAGCAGCCTCGGGAGGGCCTCCTGTCGTTGCAGGCCCCGGACGCAACCTACCGCAGGGTCATTAATGTCATATCCGGCGGCTCTGCGCTGGAATTCGCCTCGGCGCGGCAGCAGAAGGCCTACGCACAAAGACTACATCACGTGGCGGCATACCCAGCGCAAGCACCGCCGGAATGGGCGCGGCACGAGGTTACATTCACACCTGATGACGCCCAAGGTGTGGACTTCCCTCATCAGGACCCCCTGGTCATCCGGGTCACCATCGCGGGATGCGACGTGGGGCGCGCCTTGGTGGACGGGGGTAGTTCCGCGAACGTATTGTTTGCGGCAGCCTTCGACCAGATGGGGATCCCTCGAAGCCGCCTGGGGCCCTCGGGAATCCCACTGCAGGGCTTCGGGGGACAGCCCCTGCGGGCGCTGGGCCAGATCGGCCTTCAAGTATCCTTCGGCCGAGATGACAATGTGCGGACCGAAGATGCCACCTTCGACGTGGTCGACCTCCCGTATCCCTACAATGCCATGCTGGGGCGCCCAATCCTCAACTCCTTCGGCGCGGTACCACATCACGGCTATCTGTGCATGAAGATCCCGGGTCCCCGGACCGTCATCACCGTCCGAGGCGACCAGGATATGGCTCGGCGCATCGAGCCAGGCACCAGATGCCCGCGTCGCGAAGCCCAGCGCCGCTCTTAGAGCCGGCGCCACAGCGCGGAGGTCCGTGGGGTCGTCCATAGGCGCCTGCGCGGGCCCTGCAGATGTCTATCGACTAGAGGCTGCGGCAGCACCAAGGGCAAACGGTCAGTATATTCACCCTTTGTAGTCGCTCACCCGCACAAACGGGGATATAATGAAGATCGCCGTTTGCCGTTAATTTTTCTTCGTCACATGCAAGCACGCGGTGAGGGCGCGCGCCGGCTTGGCCAACGCGCGCGCCCCCGTAGTATAAATCAAAGATGCACGTTCGCGTGTGCACTCGCCGTCGCCAGGGAGGGCGGGACTGAGTATAAACCAAAGACGCACGTTTGCGTGTGCACTCGCCGTTGCCAGGGGGCGGGACTGAGTATAAACCAAAGACGCACGTTCGCGTGTGCACTCGCCGTCGCCAAGGGGGGCGGGACTGAGTATAAACCAAAGACGCACGTTCGCGTGTGCACTCGCCGTCGCCAGGGAGGGCGGGACTGAGTATAAACCAAAGAAGCACGTTAGCATGTGCACTCGCCGTCGCCAAGGTGACGGGACTGAGTATAAACAAAATACGCACCGGGGGGACGCCCTCGCGCGCGCAAGTCTCCGGACTATAAAGAAGATGTAGCGTCGAGCCTAGCTCCGCACGCAATAGTCCACGGACTCTAAATAAGACGTAGCGTCGAGCCCAGCTCCGCACGCGCAAGTCTCCGGACTATAAAGAAGACGTAGCGTCGAGCCTAGCTCCGCACGCAATAGTCCACGGACTCTAAATAAGACGTAGCGTCGAGCCCAGCTCCGCACGCATAAGTCTCCGGACTATAAAGAAGACGTAGCGTCGAGGTTCGCCTCCGCACGCAATAGTCCACGGACTCTAAATAAGACGTAGCGTCGAGCCTAGCTCCGCACGCGCGAGTCTCCGGACTATAAAGAAGACGTAGCGTCGAGCCTAGCTCCGCACGCAATAGTCCACGGACGCTAAATAAGACGTAGCGTCGAGCCTAGCTCCGCACGCGCGAGTCTCCGGACTATAAAGAAGACGTAGCGTCGAGGTTCGCCTCCGCACGCAATAGTCCACAGACTCTAAATAAGACGTAGCGTCGAGCCTAGCTCCGCACGCGCGAGTCTCCGGACTATAAAGAAGACGTAGCGTCGAGCCTAGCTCCGCACGCAATAGTCCACAGACTCTAAATAAGACGTAGCGTCGAGCCTAGCTCCGCACGCGCGAGTCTCCGGACTATAAAGAAGACGCAGCGTCGAGGTTCGCCTCCGCACGCAATAGTCCACGGACTCTAAATAACACGTAGCGTCAAGCCCAACTCCGCACGCACAAGTCTCCGGACTATAAAGAAGACGTAGCGTCGAGGTTCGCCTCCGCACGCAATAGTCCACGGACTCTAAATAAGACGTATCGTCGAGCCTAGCTCCGCACGCGCGAGTCTCCGGACTATAAATAAGACGTAGCGTCGAGCCTAGCTCCGCACGCAATAGTCCACGGACTCTAAATAAGACGTAGCGTCGAGCCTAGCTCCGCACGCGCGAGTCTCCGGACTATAAATAAGACGTAGCGTCGAGCCTAGCTCCGCACGCGCGAGTCTCCGGACTATAAAGAAGACGTAGCGTCGAGCCTAGCTCCGCACGCAATAGTCCACGGACTCTAAATAAGGCGTAGCGTTGAGCCTAGCTCCGCACGCGCGAGTCTCCGGACTATAAAGAAGACGTAGCGTCGAGGTTCGCCTCCGCACGCAATAGTCCACGGACTCTAAATAAGACGTAGCGTCGAGCCTAACTCCGCACGCGCGAGTCTCCGGACTATAAAGAAGACGTAGCGTTGAGCCTCGCTCCGCACGCGCCAGTCCACGGACTCTAAATAAGACGTAGCGTCGAGCCTAGTTCCGCACGCGCGAGTCTCCGGACTGTAAAGAAGACGTAGCGTTGAGCCTCGCTCCGCACGCGCCAGTCCACGGACCTTAAACACAACGTAGCGTCGAGCCTAGCTCCGCACGTGAGAGTCTGCGGACTTTAAATAAGACGTAGCGTCGAGGCCTGCCTCCGCACGCGCGAGTCTCCGGACTATAAATCAAGGCAAACCGCGGAGGTCTGCCTCCGCATACGTCAGTCTGCGGACTGTCCGTTCTACGGAACCCTGGCGCAGCTACGTCGCCAACGGCGGCATCAGCACACAGCACACAACTTAAAATGCCAGGAGGTCTGCTTACCGGAAGAGTCACATATACAAAGGTCCGCCAACATCCCGGCCGCTCTAAGCCGCTACCCCGCGGGTTCGTCCTTAACACGCGTCAAAGTCGGGGCCTCGCTCGAGGAAGGCCGGCTCGCCCAAAAGTCGAGCGAATCTTCGGCCCTTCGCCAGCGTCGAAGGCGTCGTCGGGTTGAAAGGTCGGCCGCCCGAAGCCGGCCCCAGCAAGGAAGCTGCCCGGGATATAGGTGAAAATCAGCATGCATGCAGAAAGTGTGCGCTTTATTAGCAAAAACAAGGGACAGTACAACGCACGCCTACACCTAGGCGCCGCGGCATCAGACCTGCGGGTTCCCGGCGCCTTCGGAGGGCCCAGCGCCGCCATCATCGCGTCGAGGGACCCCGTCCAGAAATTGGCCGAGGCTCCCTGTCCCGTAGAGCGACTTCCGGAGCTCGATCCGTACAGCTTCCGCCCCGACGGGATCCCAGACCCGGTCGCAGAAGGGCCCAAGGGCACAGCGAGCGGAGCGGACGGCGCCGGACATTACTCCGGCCCCGCCAGGCATCTCCAGCTGGGGGTCATTCAGCCCGGCGACATGCGTACAGCCGCGGTGCTGGAGGAGCGCGCACACCAAGCAGGCCGAAGTGTACGCGCACTGGGTGCCGAAGGACGTCGCCGCGTCGCGCGCGACGTTGGCGGCATCCCCGATCCAGCGGAGCGCCCGAGACAGCTCCTTCGGACCGAAGGCGCGTCCCGGCACCTCCGCCACCAGCCCTTGAAGATGGATCTCCAGCGCTTGCATGGCGTCCCAGGCAACCACCGAGGCGTCGTCCAGCGTCCGGTTGCGCTCCGCTAGAGCCAAGGCAAGTTCGCCTTTCTCCTTCTCTAGCGCGCCGACCTGCTCCAGGAGCCCGTCCCGCTCCGCCGCGAACTTTTGATCAGCAGTTGCTGCAGCTGATTCCTGCGCCGATGCAACAAGCCCCTCGGCGTGCGCCCTCGCTTCGGCGCATTCCGCTTCCAGCTGGCGGATGCGGGCGTCCTGGGCAGAGCGGGCGCCAGAGGTCCCCCTCGGCGGCCCGCAGCCTATGCTCGAGCGCTTTTTGGCTACGAGCATAGGCCGCTTGCAGGGCCTGCCCCAGCACGAGTGTCTGTAGAAGGGAAAAGACTTAGCAAACTCAGCTAAACTCGGGCGTGGTCGCATGAGTACCTACCCTCACCCCAGACACCTCGAACGCGTCCTCGAGGCGCCCCGCACCGTAGGCCTGCAGCACTCGCGGGTCGACGCTCGTGGCCGCGTCATTCACAATCCCGCGCCACGCCCTCAGCGTCTCCGGAGACGGCACGAAGTCCGCAGGACTCACGTGCTCCGAGGCCCCGTGTTCCGTCGGATGCTCCCCCTCCGGAATGAGCAACGCTGTGCATAAGCATACGGGTGACCACTCCAAGGCGTAAAAGCATACACCAGAGTAAGCTCGGCCACCTTACCTTCGGTAGCCGAAGGAATGGTTCCGCCGCGGGCGGAAGCCTCCGCGTTCGGGGAGGCCGGCGGCTGCCCCCGCGCGGTGGACGGCGTCGTCAGGGGGGCAGAAGGTGCATATGTCGCAGGGCCTCCGGCGCTTGCGCTGGCGTCCCACAGGTTTCTGATGCCCGTGGCCACGACAAATCCCCGCGGTGTCCGGTGGAGCTCCGGCCGCACGCACGGCCGTTTAGCCGGGGCAGCCAGCAGCGGCACTGCCCCCACAGCCGCGGTTAGCGAAGCCCCCGTCGCTGCCACGCCCGGGGGCGAAAGTTCCATGGTGGCGGAAGCCGCGGGGGGCACCTCGGTTTCTGTTGCCGTAGGTAAAGGCAGCACAGCTTCGTGCGCCCCCGCGGGAGGCGCCACCAACACCACAGCGGCTATGGCCGAAAGCTCCACCTCGGCATCGCTGGTCTGCATGGGTTCCGCCTCCGTGACTTCGGCGGGCGGTGAGGCTTCCCCCCTTCGGTCGCTCGCGGCAAACCCGCCGTCCGGGGCGCTCGCCGAAGATACCTCGCCTTCGACATCTGCGCCGCCCAAACCGGAGTCGGCATACCTCGCCGAGTCCGACTCCGCGTCCGTCGTGCCCTCGGAAACACTAGCGGCAGGCGCCCCGCCGCGCCCCCTCTTCCGAGACGAGGCCTTCTTCTTCTTCTTCTTCTTCTTCTCCTTCGCTGCACCGTCGTCCGGAGCGACACGGTCCGGCACGGCAAGGCCCAGAGCCTCGCACACGCGGTTGATCCACCCCAGACCCGCCTCGGCAACAGCCGCCGCACGCTGCTTATGCTCCCTGCCGGTATACGGCCCCAGGAACACGCGCGCGGCTTGCTCCACCTCCTCTAAGGGAATCTCTGAAACAAAGGAGAAGACCATCAACATACAACGCATTCTGCGTTGGCAAAGGACAGACACGAGCGAGGCTTACGAAGATCGCCGGGCGCCGGCAGCGAGCAGACCGAGGGCAAGACATTGTCGTCTCGACGCCTCTCGGCGGCGAGACACCAGTCGCGGGCAAGCGGTGCCACGCCGTACATCACGAACTCTTCGGCGAGGTCGCGCATGTTGAAGCGGGCGGCCAAGCCTACGAGCCGTCGGACCCTCTGCTTGTCCTGATCATCGAGCGTTCGGCCGGGCGAGGGCTTGAACGCGATGGGTCGGCCTGTGCACTCAAGGCCGCTCCCGCTCTCCACGCGGTGGTAGAACCACCGCTTCATCCAGTAAGACTCCCACTTCCCGCGAGTTGAGTTCGCGGGGAAGAGCCTCTTGCACGATGGACGAAGGATAAAGGTGACGCTGCCGAAGCTTGACACCGTCCCGTTCTTCCGGTCCTTGGGCTGGTGCCGTGCCTCGTGCAGGTAAGCAAACAGCGAGGCGCTGGGCCAACACGCTCCCGAGCGCAAGGCCCAGCTATACACCGCGAGCCGGGCCACGGCGTTCAGAGTCAGTTGCGCCAGCTCCAGCCCGAAGGTCCGAAGCACGTCGCCCACAACAGCCGTCGCTGGGATGCGGAGCCCCGCGTCAAAGAAGGCGACGAACACGACCGCCTCCGATCTCTCGGGATGCGGTTCCGTCTCGTCGGCGGCAGGCAGTCGTACATCCTGGCGCTCGGACAACTTCCCCACGCGCAGAAGCCCCTGGATCGTCTTCTCAGTCACGAGCGAGGGGCCCAGCTCGCCGGAGAACGTGCCTCCCTCCTCCACCGCCAGCCGCTCCTTGTCAGCCGCCGCCGGGTCGCGCTCTTCGAGCACGTATTTCACCTTTAGCTGCGCGGGTCGCCGGCGAACGTCAGAGCCACCAACCATCTGGCCGTGCTTGCCACTGGAAGCCATCGCTTTCCACGGAAAGGTTGCAGCGGTGAGCGTAGCGCGAAGGTGTGGAAGGCGGAGCAGACAGGAAAAAAGGGCGTAAAGGTGCGGGGACGCTGTTATGGGGGGGCTATTTCAAGCCACCTCGCCCATGCCGCCGCTACCGAAGCGTTGCACCGGCCCGTGTGCCGGATGCAACCGCAGCGGGGTAAAGGCCCGCCCCGCACGATTCCCCGTAATTAAAAGCGAAGGGTCGCGACGGCCCGTGTACGAGATGCAACCGCAGTCGTACAAGTGCCCACCGCTGGAAGGTCGCGACTCACAGGCGCCAAGGGCCGTCACAACAGCTCCGACACGCGCCATCCACTGACCGCCCCGTGTCCCTCTTGCCTAGGGAAGAGGCGAGCGGCTGCAAACACGCAACCGTCCACATCCTACCACCCACCAGTCATAGGCCGCCGCGTGCCCCGGACGCGTCAGGTCGCAGAGTACGGAAACCTAACCCTGGCAGATCAGGGGGCGGCGTGATTCCAGGAGTCTTTTATAGCGCAAGACCGCATCACAAGGCCCCAAGTCACCGCCCAGCGGCGGGGTTCGCGGGGCGTAGGCACCAGCTTCGCTGCCACCCGTTCGAAGGGTAGGGGACGGAGCGCGCGCGTCTACTTCGACTTAGGCGCCAGCTTCGCCGCCACCCGTTCGAAGGGTAGGGGACGGAGCGCGCGCGTCTACTTCAACTTAGGCGCCAGCTTCGCCGCCACCCGTTCGAAGGGTAGGGGACGGAGCGCGCGCGCCTACTTCGACTAGGCGCCAGCTTCGCCGCCACCCGTTCGAAGGGTAGGGGACGGAGCGCGCGCGCCTACTTCAACTTAGGCGCCAGCTTCGCTGCCACCCGTTCGAAGGGTAGGGGACGGAGCCCGCGCGTCTACTTCAACTTAGCCGCCAGCTTCGCCGCCACCCGTTCGAAGGGTAGGGGACGGAGCGCGCGCGCCTACTTCGACTAGGCGCCAGCTTCGCTGCCACCCGTTCGAAGGATAGGGGACGGAGCGCGCGCGCCTCCTTTGACTAGGCGCCAGCTTCGCTGCCACCCGTTTGAAGGGTAGGGGACGGAGCGCGCGCGTCTACTTCAACTTAGGCGCCAGCTTCGCCGCCACCCGTTCGAAGGGTAGGGGACGGAGCGCGCGCGTCTACTTCAACTTAGGCGCCAGCTTCGCCGCCACCCGTTCGAAGGGTAGGGGACGGAGCGCGCGCGCCTACTTCGACTAGGTGCCAGCTTCGCTGCCACCCGTTCGAAGGGTAGGGGACGGAGCGCGCGCGCCTACTTCGACTAGGCGCCAGCTTCGCTGCCACCCGTTCGAAGGGTAGGGGACGGAGCGCGTGCGTCTCCTTCAACTTAGGCGCCAGCTTCGCCGCCACCCGTTCGAAGGGTAGGGGACGGAGCGCGCGCGCCTACTTCGACTTAGGCACCAGCTTCGCTGCCACCCGTTCGAAGGGTAGGGGACGGAGCGCGCGCGTCTGCTTCAACTTAGGCGCCAGCTTCGCCGCCACCCGTTCGAAGGGTAGGGGACGGAGCGCGCGCGTCTACTTCGACTAGGCGCCAGCTTCGCCGCTACCCGTTCGAAGGGTAGGGGACGGAGCGCGCGCGCCTACTTCGACTAGGCGCCAGCTTCGCCGCCACCCGTTCGAAGGGTAGGGGACGGAGCGCGCGCGCCTACTTCGACTAGGCGCCAGCTTCGCTGCCACCCGTTCGAAGGATAGGGGACGGAGCGCGTGCGCCTACTTCGACTAGGCGCCAGCTTCGCTGCCACCCGTTTGAAGGGTAGGGGACGGAGCGCGCGCGTCTACTTCAACTTAGGCGCCAGCTTCGCCGCCACCCGTTCGAAGGGTAGGGGACGGAGCGCGCGCGTCTACTTCGACTAGGCGCCAGCTTCGCCGCCACCCGTTCGAAGGGTAGGGGACGGAGCGCGCGCGCCTACTTCGACTAGGTGCCAGCTTCGCTGCCACCCGTTCGAAGGGTAGGGGACGGAGCGCGCGCGTCTACTTCAACTTAGGCGCCAGCTTCGCCGCCACCCGTTCGAAGGGTAGGGGACGGAGCGCGCGCGCCTACTTCGACTAGGCGCCAGCTTCGCTGCGACCCGTTCGAAGGGTAGGGGACGGAGCGCGCGCGTCTACTTCAACTTAGGTGCCAGCTTCGCCGCCACCCGTTCGAAGGGTAGGGGACGGAGCGCGCGCGCCTACTTCGGCTAGGCGCCAGCTTCGCTGCGACCGATTCGAAGGGTGGTGGACGGAACGCGCGCGTCTACTTCGACTAGGCGCCAGCTTCGCCGCCACCCGTTCGAAGGGTAGGGGACGGAGCGCGCGCGCCTACTTCGACTAGGCGCCAGCTTCGCTGCCACCCGTTCGAAGGGTAGGGGACGGAGCGCGCGCGTCTACTTCAGCTTAGGCGCCAGCTTCGCCGCCACCCGTTCGAAGGGTAGGGGACGGAGTGCGCGCGCCTACTTCGACTAGGCGCCAGCTTCGCTGCCACCCGTTCGAAGGGTAGGGGACGGAGCGCGCGCGTCTACTTCAACTTAGGCGCCAGCTTCGCCGCCACCCGTTCGAAGGGTAGGGGACGGAGCGCGCGCGCCTACTTCGACTTGGGCGCCAGCTTCGCCGCCACCCGTTCGAAGGGTAGGGGACGGAGCGCGCGCGCCTACTTCGACTTAGGCGCCAGCTTCGCCGCCACCCGTTCGAAGGGTAGGGGACGGAGCGCGCGCGCCTACTTCGACTTAGGCGCCAGCTTCGCCGCCACCCGTTCGAAGGGTAGGAGACGGAGCGCGCGAGTCCACTTCGGGAGTCTTGTCCTGCGAAATCTACCTCGTTTTCCTTAACAGGCCACCTACAGTGCATCAACGTACAAGGTAATGCCGGCGGGCTCCCTCAGGAACACCGACTGTAGGTAGGCCTGTTAAGAAAAACAGGGCAGACCTCGCTGTCGTCTACGGAAGCGCGGTACGTGGTCAGGAAACGCGGCTGGTTGTCGATAACCGGCGCTGATCAAGCTCTCAGGAAAAATAGACATCCTTCTGTGCATCAACATTCCCCAAGCCGCTCAGCGTCACCCAGGAATGTTGATGCACGGCAGGGGCCCATTTTAGGGGAACAGCTTCTATCACAATATACGCAGGAGCAACGCCTCACCAGCGCCATATATATACCCCAATCAGTAGGGGAACCAACCGGCGGAAGTCCAAGCACCGGAAGTCCGCCACCATATTAATGGTCACGACGCCTCAACGCCCGCACCACGCCAAGCACGCTGCACCACGTGGACGCCCGGAAGTCCGAGCGTCGCAGCAGCGCGCACGTCTGCTTCAGCTACAACGCAGCTCCGGAAGTTTGGAAACGTTCACAGGCCGCGGGGACGGAGGGGGCCAAAAGACCCGGCAACATGGCTTCGGCCTTGTGAAGCCCTTTACCATGAGAGGCTCCTGTCGTAGGGATGGCCCCCACCTAAGCCCAGCAGGCCTGGTAGGAGATTATAAAGCCCAGAATAGGCCATGTGTAATGACATAACTGCCCCTAGAGGGGATAACCAGATGTAAGGGTATAACTGTAAAAGCACTCCCCAATGTGTATGTATATATACGAGTAAGCCATGGGGAGGACCCAGACCATTACACTTATCTTCATCACTCTCCACTACCATCTCTCTCTCTGTTTGGTCTGTAGCCACAACACTTATGATTGTCAGATTTTACTCAAAAGAACGGTGATTTTGGGGTTTGGTCTCGAGGGTGTTTTGGGCTGAGTTCATGCCATGATCTAACTTGTTATGACACGTAGAATCCATCCAAAATCATTTAGATCATTAAGAACTCACAAGCAAGATCAGATCGAGGTTTCCCTCTTTTTCTAGTTTTGGTACATCCTTCCTTGTTTTGGATAAAGTTACGAACGTTAGTATCGATCTTCACTGTCCATGTTGGGAATAAGTTTCTGATATTCTAGAGAAGATGCATACCAATTTTTTAGTTTTTTTGAGTTGTGGATCAAAAGTTTCATTGATTTTTAGATTTAAAATAGTGCTAAAATTGGCTCTATCTAGATAGGTGGGTCAGATTTTACTCAAAAGAACGGTGATTTTGGGGTTTTGGTCTCGAGGGTGTTTTGGGCTGAGTTCATGCCATGATCTAACTTGTTATGACACGTAGAATCCATCCAAAGTCATTTAGATCATTAAGAACTCACAAGCAAGATCAGATCGAGGTTTCCCTCTTTTTCTAGTTTTGGTACATCCTTCCTTGTTTTGGATAAAGTTACGAACGTTAGTATCGATCTTCACTGTCCATGTTGGGAATAAGTTTCTGATATTCTAGAGAAGATGCATACCAATTTTTTAGTTTTTTTTGAGTTGTGGATCAAAAGTTTCATTGATTTTTAGATTTAAAATAGTACTAAAATTGGCTCTATCTAGATAGGTGGGTCAAACCGCTTGGTGACCTGCGGTCAGACCGCTCAGTAAACTGTGATCAAACCGCTCCTCCGGTCATACTGGTCTGTCCTTTGCGATCAGACCGCTTGGGGAAGACTAGGTTCTTTTGGCTTCTTTTTTTTTTGGAGTTTTCCTTGTTGGTGATTGGTCTCTGATCTTCATAATTTTTTTATAGCTATTGAAGTGAAGAGCTTATATTTCTCCTTAGGAAAGATTTTAGAAAGAATCAGATTTAATTTAGACTTCTATTCACCCCTTTCTAGTCACCATCGGTCCAACATGAGGAGTGGTTGGCATCATCCATTCCATTTTGGCTTCACTGTATTTTTAACCAACAAAATGCATGGTGCAAATGAAGGTTCATATTGGCTTTTAAAAATTATTTTTCTATAGTAAATGATTTTTCTACAGTATGTAACTTTTAAACGGAGTCTTTTCAAGGCGGAGTCTACTAATCGATTGTAATACACACTGACGACTTCATTTATATTGGCCAAACTTACATGTGAGTGTCTCTCTTTACAAGCTATTACTATTTATAAGTTAAAGCTAAAAGACAATATGAATAGGCCCGGAATCTTGTGCTTGGCATCCTTCGCTGTTTTGACTTAACCAACGAAGTGCATGGTTACAAACTGCATCCACTAGGAATTTTCAGTTCTCTTGTAGTTATCCGGTGGCTGTTGACTATTCATCTGATAGGCCTATATATAGTTTACTGTCTGCAATCCATCACTGATATCAGCAGGCGAGAAGGAAAGCGCCCAGTGCAACAGCAAGTCGCCTCCCACGTCGCTCTCCTGCCCTCGCATGCAGCCGACGACCCGGCACGGCGCCGACGTCTGGACGCCACTGGCCCGGCTTATCCTGCACCCATGCACGCCACGTCCTGCGTCACACGACGCTTAATTCCCACTACAAATAAACCATGTCCTTGATAACTAAGGTACGCAACATTCTGAGATGCAAATGGATGGTAGCACTAGATCATCGTCATCCTCTTGCTTCCCTATGAGCCCTTCCCGTGGTAGCCCCCAATGGCGGCTGCCTTGCTTTCAGGGGCCTAAGGTGGTTGCGGCTGATCAAGATCATGCCGTTCCTGCCGCTGCGACGGCCGGGAAACGGCGGTCGGCGAAGTCCGGTGCCGCGCACGGCCTGAAGGTGATCTTGAGCGGGCTGGTTGACAAGGCCGGGAAGAGGTTCGAGCGCTCGATTCCGGCGGTCAGGTTCGGCCATGTCGCCTACATCAGATGAGGCGCGCGTCGCGGTGCATCGATCCCCGCACATGTTGCCCGCATGGACGTACTGCGTCTTGAATTGTCAGTACTTGTCATTTTTGCCATGGATATATATACTCGCACCAAGCTAATAGGATACTAGCTAGAAGTGCGTGCTTTGTGGTGATTATCCTTTTGTTCTGACGACTTGTACATACTAAGGATAATCAGATGTATGCGTTACTCTCGGGTTAATTAGCAGTATGAGCTAGGCAGCGAAGTACTTTGCATCCTGCACTCCATATGTTCTGTTCTTGCATTATATGGTGGGTTTGCCCTGTGTGCTTCTGACTTTCTGTGCCTTGCAATCAGCAGCGCAGTTATCTTGGAAGGATGTGTGATTTATTAACTTATCTAGTTACAGGCTTACTGGCTGATATGCTGTTAGATCTAGTAATGTTTTTTCTTTAAAAAATTGGACAAATTGATACAGGAAATCTGACGGTAAGATGAACAGAAGACCTTTAGCAGTTTGTAGCAGTTTGATCTGAGGCTAGATTTTATGAAGCTTAGATGCTCCTGCAGGGGATGCGCAGCCTATCAGTAACATCATATCTGGTTTATCATCGTTGCGTGGCATGCGTGTTGATATTTTTTAAAACCAAACTTGCCGGTCCGATACAGTTCTGTTGATGTACATGCCTTGTACTATTGCTTCTGCAGTAGAAACAGCAAAATGATAATTATCATTTTTTGGAAACAGATGAATCCGATTTCTATTAAGAGAAACAGCAAGATGATTAAACATGCAATCTGTTGCTTTGTCTGTTTCTCAGTTTCTTTCAGTCATGATCAATCTGAGCCATAATTTTAGCTATCACCAATAGGTGCTCGACTCCGTTGCTTTATTGACTAGTAGTAGTGCGTCTCCTTGCTTGCATCGTACTCAAACACAATGACAATTGTAGAACAGAGGGAGGGGAGAAAAGCAGTGCGCATCAATTGCTTATGTGCACTGCATATGCAGCGTGATACTATCAATATGTAGAGTAATGAGACACGCTGAAATCGTTTCATTTCGACATAGTTAAACGCCGCAAGCAAACAAATTAAGGCTCCTGCATATGCAGATTTCTGAAGCAGAAAATTAAGGTGAGTACTACAGTACTACAGTGCAGTGCTTGTCATATACTCCGTAAATTTCAGCATTTGATGATGATGATGCAATGGTTCTGTCCTGCTGGAGGTGCTGCATTTCAGTAGTACATGTTCTCACCTGAGCTGCCGAGATAAACTGGCCTCACACGTGTGCCCCCTGATTTCTGAACTCCGGCATGGAGGTGCTGCATTTCAGTGATCCAGCACGTCACTACCATAGGATGCCTCCTTTCTCGCGAAAGAGCCCCATTTCAGACTTGTGCTGATCATGATGCTAGCTACAGTATTTGCTAGGCCTGAAAAAGCAAAAGGCTCTTATTCCTTCAGTGAAGTACGCAAGAATGAGACAGATGCATGGGAGCTAAGCCTCAATTACTGGTCACACTTTCTACTCATTGTCTAGGCCCATGTAGACCAGAGAGGAAGGCGTCACAATTCACGAATTTTACCGATTCCCACAGCAATTGAACTATTTTCTGTGAAATTTCTGTATTTTAAACAGGCCCTCACAACTTTATCTTGTCTCGTTCCAAGTCAATAGTAGGAGTATTTGCTTTGCTTCCGCTTGTGCTGTGCCGATTGCCGAACTGATCGGAAGTACAGAGCAATTTTTCTATGGCTGCAATTGTTCTCACTGAAAACTCACGAATGAGCTTTATAGGACGGATGCCGGCAACCAGAAGAATGAATAATTTCTGAAACTTTTTTAATTCAAAATCTTTACTAGAATAATTATGATAGTCATTAAGTTTAGATCACAATAACTAGGCTAAGTAAAACAAAGCTAGAAATAAGAGCCAACAAAATCATAAGCCTCTTGCACAGAGCCGGTTAAACCGCCACTGAGGGACTGGTCTGACCGCTGACCGGTTTGACCATCGGCTATGATCAGTCACACCAGTAACCTAGTCTGACCATAGGTTTGAGGCTGATCCAACCGATCCACTGTTTATAGACCCGAAAGCCTCTCGGATCAAAAGCTCAAATCTTAAGAACTTACTTAATTCCCATCTAAACACTTTTAAGTTTGGGAAAATTTGTTCAGTACCACTGAAAGGTGACCACTTTCGGAAAATACCACTAAAAATTCGGGGTTCCGAAAATTACCACCGAAAGTTGCATTTTTCTTCGAAATTTAGCACTTTGGACAAAATTACCCCTCTCCCTCCCCTCCCTCACCTTCCTCTCCCTCCTGCCGCCGCCACGTCCGCCTCCCTCTTTCCCATCTCTTCCCCCACCGCTCTGCCGCCGGCCTCCCCGCCTCTCCCTCCTCACGCCGCTCGCCTCCTCCCTCTCCGCGCGCCCCATCCCCGCCGCCGTTTCCTACCTCCGCCCCCACCTCCCTGCGCCTCCTCCTCCTTTCCCCGCTCCCCCGCGTCCGGCCGAACCCCGCCGCCGCCAGCGCCACCTGAATGTAAATTACAAGAATGTAAATGAGCATAAGGAAGTAAACCATAATTGATATGGTCTCTTTTTACCGTGGCGTTTGGAGATTTGCCAATTTCTCTTAGTCTACGTTGAGGTAAACCCAAATGAATTGGGTCGGCTCCACGAATTAAGCCAACTCCTCGATTCCACTAGTATTAGCTCTTTCCCGCTTCAGGTAGGTGAGGTCTAACATTCACAATGCACCGGTCCTCTTCATAACCTTCATAATACTTGATAGTTGTAGACTTTACTGGTTGATACTCAATACTCAAAGACTTTGCAGTCTGCTAACGTTGTATTAGGCTTTTCGATCGGTTGTCGTAGACCTCGCGATCGGTAGTCAAAGGTTTTGCAATTGGTTGCATAGGCTTCATGAACGGTACTCGTTTTATTGAAACTATTATAAAATTCAAATTTAACTTAACTAAAGTACAATTATTTATTACAAACATATATTAGATGATATACATGATCTGTCAGAGCTCGATCAGTTAATTGTATGAGCTCAAACTATACCAGTTACAGTCAGCTAAGAAACTGCAGGGCCATGCATGATGTGCTTGTCTGGCCAGCCCTGTCACACAAAGGTGCTCTATCTGTAGCTGTACGCCTGTACCCTGTCGTTTAATTGAGTGCAAGCTGCATCCGCCTTGCTTTCAGACTGTCACCACAACCAACATTAAGGGTAAAGATGAGTGACCATTTTCACATTTGTATTAATCTCGACCATCTGACTTCATGGTATGTGATAACTCAAGCGACACACTTTCGTTCTCTCTGGCATAGAGTATGCATCATGTAGGTGGCTCGAGCTTCAGTTCAGAATCGGACTAAGGCTCCAGTTTTAAAGTATTGTAACTTTTAGCTAAATTAATACCGTAGCGGTTAGTAGTTTTCTCTAATATATTTAATAAAAAATATTTTTATATTTTTATAAATAATAAAAAATAAAAATCAATATGTTTGGAGCGGCTCTCAGCTGAAGGGAACGGGACTAGTGAGGTTGTCTTGCTAAGATCAGAGTACGGCCAGTTACTGGAATGAGCAGTGGAAAGTGACCAGACCTACATGCATGAGTCATGAATGATCTTGTAGCCGTGGATACAGGCAGCGCTGCTAGCTAAGCCCCTGTTTACAAAGCTGGTGTTTTACATGAAACAGTTTCATTTCTGTAGAAATCAGGAAATGTCACCGTGTTCCAGGCGGGACCTATTCTCCGGTACAGTGCTATCTTTTAGATTTGGTAGTTGTCTCGTGCTGTCTCACAAAGTATGTAAGCTACGTAGCTATCTGAATTCTGAACAGTTCTCAGACCAATTTTTTTAAACTTACACTCTTCAAATCACAGAAACAAGTCACGGACTCGGTAAAAAGGCAGCAAGTAATCGCCACGACCGGATTATTCCATACTTTACGGTTGATACGGATTCTACGTCCACGTCACTTAGGGCCACGCTGATGTGGATCCATCGAAGCGCGCGGTCACTACATCTGATAACTAACCTTCATCTGCATATATAACCACTCATTTTTTAGGATGCGCGCGCTCGAGACACCGCACACACTTTTACTCAACACATATACCTATATAGCTGTGTCTAATACATACGCTATAACAAGGTGGAGACGCTATAACAAGGTGGAGATCAGAGATCTTAAAGAAAATAGACACGTCTTTTAACCGCTAAACATATTTACGTATACATATACTCGGGAACAGAGTTACACCTCGGGCAGAGTAGACTTTAGTCCGGCACAGATAAATTTAGTTTAATCTAGATAACATTTTCATAATTTAACTTAAATAATTTAGATCATTCTACTACTGAATCTAGAACATAATTAAATCCTAACTCCGCCCCATTATATACTCGAAAAGGATACTATTCTCTGAGTAATAGCCAAAAGTAGGACGTATTGGGATCGAACCTGACGTGCACCACGGCAGCGCCGCTACCCTACATATCCGCTCTTTTACCGCTACTGATACCAGGTCCACCACGACAGTGATGCGATTGGATGAAAAGATTCCGGGTCATTAATTACCGCACATTTACTCACGAGCATCCACGGAGCAAGAATTGACTGGAGGTTCCCCGAGAACCTGCTGTGAAAACGCTGAGGTGTCGATGAGTTCGCGCTTGCGTCAAGAAGATATTTGGATGCCTTTCGGGGTCTCTAATCTCGTAATTAAGTTCGCGTCGTCGACGGCGTCGACTTGTCTACTCCTCCGTAGTGGAAAATATTCGGCCGGAACGGATGAGCATTGGGGCGTATTACGATCTGACAGGTGTGATTATATTGACGGGTTAGCCGCTAAATTGAAGGATTGTTGTGAAGGGAACGATCGAGATGGCACTGGATAGAAGTATGCATGTTTCAAATAACTTCCCTAGTTTTTGTAGGTTAAAAGTCGTTTGAGATATGTTAATTTTTTAATGCGATTTTTTTACAATACTTTTTTTCCTTTTTTTTTTGCTTGTTTCGTATGCAAAAATATAATAGTGTTTCTTTATTTTTAATTAAAAATATCAGAATACGTTAACCGCGGCTGCCATGCTATTTCAATCAAATACTTTGAAACAGCCCGTAGACATAAGTAGAGCTCTGATATAATAAATATTATCTTAGATATATTAAATAAGTAAAATTCTATATAAACGAAAAGAAGAGGTGAGAAAAGACGATGGTTTGTCTCTTATACAAGAGATGACTTGAATCTATAAACCAACGCAAATAGTAATAGTGTAAGGCAAAAAATATGGTAAAAATAATATAAAATAATAATTTGCTATTAGAGAGATTGTCTATATTATGTCTTTAAATAACATAAAAATTTTAAAGATAATTTTAAAAGATATATTATTGTACATATCTGTCCATCGGCAGCTTTAGGTGTACGGTGAAATGTGGAGAGATCACCATCACACAGCAGGTCCACGTGTATCACGCGGTGCAAAACCTGAGGTAGTAAATTGCCTCCTGCCGGATTGATTTCAGAGACGGTCCGTATAGATAGTATTGTACCTATTTTTTTTTAAATTTAATCTCCAACACTTATGTTTATAAATTTAGTCATGTTGAGCTCCATACGTAACTACTGAGGGCAGACACCTGTCGAGATCCTATAACTCGATAGATCAGCGACTGAATTAGTATGTATACTTAATTAGTGCTAAGTATATTTAATTATAGGTTTTGTTAAACATCATCTGCATGTTTTCTTTTAAAACATCATCTAAATTTAGGACTATTGGATTAGAGATCCAATAGCCACAAATTCTTCCCTCTTGAATTCTAACCCATCTCTTGAAAAAAAATCCCCCTTTCAAAAACAAGGGGAATATTGATCTCTAATTCAAAAGTCATAAATTTAGATGATAGTTAGGAAGAAAACATTCGGATGATACCGAGACACCCCTTTAATTATTGCTAATTATATTTAATTAATACTAATCATATTTAATCAATAATTAGAGGTAATGATGAGACATTACGTGCTCCGACTGTGGAGGCCTCAGTAGTATCTATCGAGTAGATAAGCTTGACAGGTGCCTGCTCAAGAAAGATGAAAACTAGATTTACAAAAGCATATATTCATAGTTAAATTTGAAAAAAAAAATATTTGCAGCGCTATTTATGTGAACGTTTCCACGGTTATGAATACAATGTGATTTCACATTATTCGCTCGCGTCTTAAGAACGAAGCCCAGAATACAAATACAGGTAACAGATCGAAATGAAAATCCATTTCCCAAGGCGCAATTTCATACTATCATACATCGTTTCATCACTAATAAGAACCGGGAAGAAGATTTGGTCCGAAGTTTTTCAGCGAGATCAGATTCAAAGGAAAGCTAAACAGTTTCTTATGCAAAACGTGTGCACAACAGCAGAAGCACAAATCGTTCAATTCGATAGCGCTGCACACGAACGCATGAGAAAACATGGAATTACCTCCATTTTTCCATGTAGTTTTTTTGCTCTAGTTTATACACGTCTTATTGCTCTTGCATCCTTACTAGAACGCAAGAAACGATAAGAAAGCTAAAAAGGATAGCAATTTACAGTGCACTGGAAAAGTAAAAAAAAACTAGAAAAAGGCTACCATTTCTTGATTTCCTCGGGTTCTTTTCGCTTTTCATTACTCAACGAGCGCGGCGAAGCAGCTCTCGGTCCGCGTGAGCGAGCCGCCGGCGCCGGCGGCGACGGCCGAGACGGAGACGATGTCGGTCGCGGCGTCGCGCCTCGGGCTGCTCGGCGTGGAGCGAACCTTCCTCGGCGGCGGCGGCGAGCCGAGCCCGCGGCGCAGGAGGAGCCGCAGGGCGGCAATGAGATCGTCGGCGCTCTCGGCTGGCGACGGCGGGGCCGACGCGCGGCGGCCGCCGCCGCAGACGCAGGCGTGGCGGTCGAGCGCCTCCGCCGGCGAGATGGGCGGGGACGCGCGGCCGAGCTCCTCGCCTACGGCGTCCCCGCAGAGGCCGCAGATCCACCTCCCACCGTACCGCGCGCGCACGCCAGCGATGTACGGCGCCGTGCACTCCTCCGTGAACCCGCAGCACTCGCACGCCACCTCCTCCTCCCCCACCACCCCGGCCTCCATGACGACCTCCCAACTCACAGAACCCTAACCCCAGCGAGGCGGCTCCTCCGCGTCGGTGGCGGCGACAATTTCAAACACTCCAAGACGGTGGCCACCGGCGCCTCCCGCTTCCATTTATGCCTCTCGTCTCCTCGTGTGCCCGTGATTGCGTCGTGCGGCCTTGGCTTTTGTTGGCAGGAGGTGGGCCCCCGCGGGCGAGTGAATTATGGGTGGGGCCCACTGATGAGTTGCGGGGATGCCACGTAGGACGAGGGCATTGGATGCGTGCAGGGGACCGGGGTGGCCAGCTGTCGCCAATTGGGAGGCTAGGTCGCTTCCTTGCTTGGGGTTGGCGCCAAAGCGGCTGTTAACTTGCTGCGGCTGTTTCGTACTTTTTGTCTGAGAAAATCACGGTTGATACAGGCTACCTCTCTTGTAAAAATGTAAAGTATTTAGAATCCGAGGGAACAGCTTACAAGGGCGGTGGGGTGATGACTGATTAAAAGGCCTCATGTTGATAAAGGCTGTCTCAAACAGCTTTTTACCGTATTTCTATGATCGATAATTTTTATCTATATTTTTTTAAAATGGTTGTGAATAATAGAGATATTGATGCGACGGCGCATACAGTTTTTTTTGCTCAAAAAGCCATTAAGAGTATAAAAATAGATTCTCTAAATAGCTTTTCAAGCCTAAAACCGGGTGCGTCGTCCACGTCTATCTCTCTATCGTCCGTTGTTATCTTGAAAAATGTAAACAAAAGTTATCACCTGTTGCCCAAAAGAATAGAGCTTTTGGCTTTTGATTTTTAGTTTTCAGTAGCTAAAAATCGTTTGGAATGCGTTAGCTTCTTAACATGATTTTTTCCTTTTTGCTTTGCATTGTCTGTGAAGACATAACGTTTGTTTTTTTTCTATTTTCTCTTTATTTTTGTAATTAAATGACATGGAAAAAGTTAATAGGTGCTATAGTACAATTATTAGAAAAAGCCGATTTAATGGGGCCAAATTATGATAACGTCCTAGTGTATGTTTAAAGTACGGCACTGGTGAGATAATTTTTCGACTTACTAGTAGAGTCTACTGAATGACACTTGGTATGAATGGTATGTAATGATGTTAATTGGATATCTACAAGTGGCAATTTAAATTTACTACGTACAACTATATGCCTTTATATTCAGAAGTTGAGTAGTAGTTTTTTTTCTCCTTTGGAAATACTTGGCCCTTCCAAGCATTCGTTGATCAAACTGGAGACAATTATGCGCCTAAGAAAAGGAGGAAAAAATGAGAGGCAAGTAGCCGATATATCTTAAAGAAAGAAGCAAAGACAGTGAGGTTTCCATTATATCTCTTTGTTTACAACTGAACCAGCGAATGAAACACGCTAGAGCCTAGAGGTTACTTGCAAGGAAGAGGTCGGCAAGTCCAGCTTCGTTTGCACCGCATCGACTTCCGATATATTATCACTTTTTCCCCCTAGATCACGTCCTATAATCATTTCACTCGCGCAACACGCACGCAACAACGAGCTAAGTACAACGTTGCATGCGCACGACCAGCACGTAAGAATGGGTTAGCCTGGTTTGGTTGGGTTGAAAAGCTATAACTTATAACCAAAATTGTATTGTAGCGGTTAAAATTTCACTGTAACTGAAGATGACTTATTTGACATAATTAAATTTAAAAATTAAAAATAGAAAAAATATGTTAGCTCATTACGGACAACGCGAACGAATACGGAAATAAGAACCGGTAAAAAAGCTCAAAAAAGTTCAAAAAAGATGAAATTTATAAATAGTAAAAAAATAAACCAGAAGTAAGAAGCTTAAGCTGAAATGAGGGGGACTAAATAGCAGCGGTCGCTCGTGCGTGCGTGGCGTGCGGATGCAGAGGCAGCAGGCGCTTGATGTACGGCATAAATAAACGGAACCGACCGCGACCGGCGTGGTCAAGTTTTTTATGTCGGCACACGGCAGGCGGCACAGCACGCGCGCGCGCATGGCTGAGCAGCGCAGACTCGGCGCCCGCGCCGGGCGGCCGCCGTCCTGCACGCGCTGGCGCGGACGACGTCGTGGGCGTGCCGCGGGCGCACGGCGCGGCCGACCACGGGTGGATCGGGAATCGATGCGTGCGGCCGAGGCGCCGGCCTGTGCGTGCCGAGTTGGTCGGCGTGGGGTCGTGGGGAGGCCGCGCGCCCGGCGAGGAGGATAGCGGGTGGCACGGGCGCCGAGCGGCAGCCGCTCGGGCCGGCCGGCCGGCCTGACCGGATTCTGGATGCTGGGCGGCCCACGATGACTTACGAATTGTCCAACCCGCTTGTACACAAGCACGTCTATAACGGTGCAATGTTAGGCTCGGCCGTTGGGCATTCGCAGGGGCGGATCTACAGGGTATGCCGGGTGGGCCCCGGCATACCCTGAGTCCAGCCAACTTAGTACACACGCCCGGCGCCTCCAGCCGATCCGGTCAATCCGCCGGTTCGCCTGCCGCACACGCCGCCTCAATCCTTGAATCCGCACGCGCCGCACGTAGGTCCGCAGCCAATTCGCAGAGCGGTGAGCCAATGAGGAAGTGGGTGGTGTTGAGGCCGGAGAGGTGGAGGTCGTCGAGCGCGGCAACTCTTCTCTGGAGAGTCCAGCAAGACTCGGCGCCTAATACGGAGCCCTCTCTGTTGTAGAAGATATGCAGACGGCGGCGGCGGCTGTGGCGAGCCCATCGCCGTCCACCTCCTGCTCCCCTTCTTTTAAGGTTAGGGTTTGCCTTCCTCCTCCTTGTTCGTCTCTGTGCCCTTTTTTAGGGGGCAATTTCTTGGTTCTACTGAGCTGATGGGTTCTTGATTTGGTTTGAAGGTGGGGATTGCGTCGCCCAGTGGGACGGCCTCCTCTGCGCCGAGGCTGGTTTGCGCGTCCAGTCGCCAGGGGAGGCGGCGGCCGCGGCGGCAAGGTGAGTTTTTTCTTGGCTTGTTCTTCTTCTATCCTTGTTTCTCAGCTTATTGAGATTTTTTTATGGGTAGAGGACTATCTCGAGCGTAATCTTGAGACATATCATGGTCATGGAATTTTGATAGTAGAAATCTGGAACAATCGTATCGGCTCGGACAATAATTTTTGAGCCCCTGGTTGTATATTGTTGTAAACCAAGTTCGTTTGCTTATCCCTGTTTCAGTGTGAAGACTGGCTTATTCTTCCCCCCATATAGATTGTTTACTTGCTTATGTTCTACAGCTAGGGACAACCTTTTCATTGCCTACCCTGCCCTCCGATATAAGAAGGTCAACTTGTTAATATGGTGTCTTCGGGTTGAATTGAAGATACAAACCCTCAATATTATGTGACGTGTTCCGTAATTACTAATTAGGCATCTGTAGTGCACTTTGCGTTTAGCCCTTATCCAGAATGGTTTCTTTTGTACGCTCTACAATGGGACTATATGATACCACTCTAGCTGGAGCTTAGTTTTGGCTAAATAAATTTATTCACAAAGATCACTTGATGCCTACAACTTGTTGAAGTAACTCAGGCTTTATGTTGTGGGCTAATTGGATGAATTTGCCTGAGATAAGATCAAATTCTTCTAGAAAATGTTTTGGTGCCTCGCTAATGTACTTTAAGAAACTCAAATTCATGAGTTTCCTGATACATTGTGTTTAGTAGAGCAGTGAAATCTAGTACATTGACTACCTAGTGAAATTATTGTCCAGTATTCACATTTAAGATCCATCTTGCAATGCCGATTTATGAGGTCTTAATCTGGTTAGTCATATTTGAACGTGTTGCATGTTGTGAAAAAAGTATTGCAACACTAAGATTTATCCTATCCAACTGTTTTTCAATAGTTCTTGACTTTCAGTTTGTGCTTGGTAGGAGCAGGTTAGGGACCTTTGGTACATCTTGTCGGTATAGTTGTATAGGCATTGTGGCTATTTCTTTTGTTGCAGCTCTGGTACTTCAGCTTATCTCCAAATCATGAACCTTGTAGTCATAGCATATGCAGCTAATTGCTCTACGCCTCATTCCATACACGTGCACCTATCATTTTCCTTTTTCTCCTTTTGATTGTTCTTTATGTGAAGCAACATCCTTTTTTGCTGTCAACAATATCACAGCCTTCTCTGAATGGTAGAGGAAGTGCAATTAATCATTGCTACTATTTCATCAGAAATTCTGATTGCTGATATGCTTGGTGTTACCATCCATCCCTAGGTTTTGTGCTTTTAAGACCTTCCCAATTTCATTTCCAGTAGAAAGCAATCAAGAAGGATGTTGGGACAAATAACCATATGATATTGCTGATATTTCGCTTTATGCTTCACACTAAAGCGCTTTGTTGTCGATATCTGACTTCATGATTCAGAACAGATCAATTCTGTATTGTGATGTTCTTCTTTGAAAAATAGCCTTGAAGATGTATATTGTTTCTTTCCTTTTGTTCAGGATATGAAGTTTTATCTTTTGAGTCTCATTTTAGTATCTTTTGATAAAACAATGTTGAGATAGAAACTGGAGCTCTGCTAACTTCTTTTCACCTATATCAGGTACTCGACGAGATTAGGCCATACCTTGCTGGCACAGGTGGTGGTGGGCTTGAGTTTGTTGCAATCGAGGAACCTATTGTCAAGGTCAGACTATTAGTATGGTGTTTGAACTATTTATATTGTAATTTGTGTAAGTTTCCAACTTAATCCTTGAATTTAAGACTTATCATATTATTTAGTGACTGTATACCGAATTGCGGTGCAAATTTTACAATTATTTACCGAATTAGCAAATGGTTTTACCGAATTGCATATGAAAATTTTGGTGCGACATACCCTTTGATAAAATCCTGGGTCCGCCACTGGGCATTCGGTCGAGTCCAGATGCTTTTCAGCCCGAAGCCTAGATAGAGTCCAGATGTGACCTTTTGTCCGTAACAACAATGAACGCGCAGTGTTGCTTTGCCATCGAGATGACCGTGGAAAATGAAACGGTTAAAGAACCGTCAAAAGTCAGTAAAATGGAACTTTTCATACGAGTTTTGAGGTATAGGTGGTGCTTCAAATAACTGTGGCTCTGTGCCTTTTTAGTTTTTAGGACTATAGCGATAAAAAAGCACTATAGTGACGAAAAAGTACGGTAGCGACCGTTAGTTTTTTTCAATTTATCCTTAAAAAAGTCATTTTCAAATTAGATTAGTTTTGTAATCTCTTTTCAGTATGTACCAAATGAGTCTGCCAAGAGAGATAATGGCGATTGATGTGACCTTTTGTCCGGAACTACAATGGCAGCGTGTTGCTTTGCAATCGAGATGACTCTGGAAAATGAAACGATTAAAGACCATCAATACTTAGTAAAATGGAATTTTTCATACGAGTTTGAGGTATAGGTGGTGCTCCAAACAGCCATAGGTTTATTGTTTTATTTTGACATTGTAGCGGCAGAAAAAGTATTGTAGCTGCTGAAATTACACTGAAGCGACTATTAGTTTTTTTCTAAATAATTAAATTTTTAAAAAGAAAAAAGTTATATTATCACGAACAATACAAAGAAATAAAGACAAAAATGTCCCAAAAAAAAGCCAAAAGCCAAAAGTCAAAAAGACAAAATTAAGAAGTCGATACGTTCCAGAAGTTAGAAGCAAAAGTCATTTAGATCAGGGCCATAAACTTCAAAGCTGAATAAAAAGAAAACCTGAATGCATTCCCAAAGTAATATACAAATTGTTTTGAGTAATACAAAGAAACAATGGACAAAATTCATGAGGGAGCCATCGCCGCTAGGAACCCTAGCCATCGGCCATAACTACATCAGTCCACCATCGGCCTCTCCCCCCTCTTCTCTGGCATTCTCGTTGGAGTTGAGTGGGTGGGGATTTGTTGAATTTCAGAAGTAATTTTAGATTATTTTAATTTCTTATGTTTTATTTCCTAGATCAATTTATTCTAGTTTGTTCTTCCTTAGTAAGTTCTTAGCTGGATTTTCTTTAACCATTATGGATTTTATTGGACCATCTCATCTGGACGACAATGGCGACACCTATGTCAGAGATCTACACTGGGCCAAGTTGAGTATAAATAAATCACATATGACTTTTTTCAATGAACAACGTTGCTACCAAGGCATAGATCCTCATAGATCCTACACATCAATGGAGATCGTCAATGTTCCACTTTCCGCTGCCATGATTTTCAGCAATTATGACACCGTTGCAAGATACAGACTCTACAATGAGGAAGATAAAGAAGTTAGGACAATCCGACTCAAGGACTTAATGGTAACATGTTCGTCTAGAATCTTTAATGTAAAAGTTAAATACTCATATACTTTGCCTAAATTATCAACATAAATAAGTGGTTTTTTCCTTAAAAATGGACAAAATTCTTTTTTTCTAAGAAGTGACCCTAGGAACAATACGAACCATAGCATTCTGATATATGTTGATGTTACTGATACTTAAAAGTCTAACGTACAATTAAACTGATACCATAAAAAGTTAGCAATACGTCCGAAATTGATCGACAGTGAAACACTACATTTGTAGCGGAGGTCTCAACATCACAATTAAGTACCTGAGAAATTTCAATCTTTGACAAAACAAAAGACAACTTTTCTCACACACACACACACACACACATCCCATCTGATAATCATATCTGTTGCTATCAAGCCTAATCAAGCCGCCTAGCTAACTGTCCAACATACAACAGACATGCGCTGGGGGATATGCTTGTTTGAGACAAGTCTATGAGGTCCACTTCCACCTTCTCTTCCGATCCCCTCCCCCTGCCTTTCTTCCCCTCTAATATAACAAGTCAAAAAAATCAACTCAACTCGAAATGACTTTCAACGCCATTCAAAAAATCATTCGACTTTGCAAAAAAGTAAATTGGTCCCAAAAATCAACTCGGTTTGGCAAAATTCAACTCAATTTCGAGAAGTTTCAACTTCATTTAGAGATATTTCAAGTCGGTTCAAGAAAAGCTCCAATCAAGCTCAAATAAAAGCTTTTAAATGTTTCCTTCTGGCAGACGGTGCTCCTAGCTCACTCGCTCTCGTCTGCTCTCTCTCTCTCTCTCTCTCTCTCTCTTCTCGAGCAAGCGAGGGTAGCAACCAATTGAGCACGCCACGCGTTAGTCATCGGGGCTGTGTACACGAGTTACCCGCAGATTACTCCGCATGTTGCTTCATAATTGTTGTGGTAACGCGCCAAATAGTAGATACCGAAGTTTCGGGAACCCAAGAGAGGTACCCAGACCGTAAGACTCAAGAGCTAGTGGAGTATAACGTATATGCAATGCTTAATTTTGGCTCAAGTTCTTCCCTTACACTCTATCTCACTCCTCCCTGCCATGCTACCTTAAGGGTCATAATTATAGCTATGGGAGAAGGTGTTTACATAAATGCTCTCCTTGGGGGTCTTAACTAGCAAGGCATACATATCCTTTCCTTGGCATAGCTTTAGTGGGTCTGCCTTCTAGCTACATGCATAACGGGGCTTTGCCCAGTTGGGCCGATTGGGTCAAGGTAGAGGTCACTCGCCCAACAGTAGGCCCTCATGGTCAAGGGCTTTGCAACCGCTAGGCCAAAACCATGTTGTTTGCACTTTGGCCACCCTTGTCCCCTCAGGCCACTGGTGCAATCCTTGAGATGTCGTACGTCTTTGCTACGCAAGTGATTGCATGTGTATTCCTTCAGGGCACCTCCGGGGAGTATGGCTGGATCCTATGCTTGGACGTTTGCTTGCCAAATGGCCTTCCATGTGGGCCTGCTTCATTCGATGCATTCGCCTTTCAGTCGGGTTTCATGCATTTGCCAAACCCTTCTTTGATTCAAGGTACCATCTTTGCCATCCGATTATTGGTCGAGGCATGCTGTCCACGCGTGGGGGCCGTATGCCTTTGGTTCAGGTTGTGCAGCCTAATCTTGTGCATCCAAACCCCTTCTCATGAGGCCGGGTTTACGGTCTACGTTTCCTTCCGTGTGTCCCACCGCGTGGGTTACTATTCTCACCTCGTACGTTGGCCCTGCACATGCGTCATTGGCTTCGTACACATGGCGTCGATCTAGACATGGGAATGTGGGTGGTCACACTGGCCACCTCAAAAGCTGTGTCTATCCCATCAAATGGTGCCTAGCCATCTGGCAACCCTGCATGTGCTCACCCCCGTCATTGCCAGCATGACCTAAGGAAGCCAGTGCGTTGGCTGTGCGGGCGCAGGTGCAGCGATGTCCAGCTGTGGTAGTGCCACTCGCGATGGTGTTTTCGGTGAGGATGTGCGGTCCGAGCTGGCCGTCGGTAAGCATTGGAGGGGGCTGGAGCGAGTCGGTTATTTCGTGAACACGCTCAGCCATTTGCTAGTGACAGATGAGCTCCTAGACGTGCATGTGCGGGACGGCAAGGTCTCTGATCGATGGCTCATTTGGCGGTCGAACGCAGAGGAGGTTGTTCCCCGACTGATGGACGGTGAGGTTTTGGTTTAAGACATAAGAGAGAGTGATGTACAACGTATATGCAATGCTTAATTTCTGCTCAAATTCTTCCCTTACATTTTATCTCTCTCCTTCCATGCTACCTTAGGAGTCCTATTTATAGCCAAAGAAAGTGTTTACATAAATATCTCTTTTAGAATCTTAACTAGTAAAGACATATATGTCCTTTTCTCGATATAGCTTTTGTAGACTTACTTTCTAGCTACATACATAAGAGCACCCGCAATGGCTAAAGTAAGTTTGCTCTCTATAATGTCTATGTGGCATGTTCATCTAGACTATAGATAAAAAGTAAAGATTACTCCTTCAACAGATGATCTATATACAATAATTTTCTTTGGTCCCACCCTATTTTTTAATCCTCCCAGCCCATTCACGGAGCGGCATATCCATCTGAAACTCAACTCTTCCATGCGTGGGACCCATTCGGCATGGAAATCCGCGAAGCGACGATCGCCAGGCGTAGCGGCAACTCTTTCTCTCTCTCCGTTTCTCTCTCCTATGTGCACACGCTGTAGATAGGCTTATCGACCCGTTGCGGGTGCTCTAACACGACTTTGACCTGATGAACCGGTTGAACTAAGATGTAAGATGCGACACATTCTTGTAAATAAGGTCGTGTTAGGGAGGGAGCGGCGGCGCGGCGCAGCGAGGGAGCGGCGGCGCGGGAGCGGCCGGCGGCCTGCAGCGGCAGGGAGGAAGAAGGAGGAAGGGGCAAAAGAGTCTTTTCGCGTAGAGAAAAAGCCTGAAAAATGAAAATGAAATTAAAATGGGGAAAATACCTTATTTACAAGAATGTGCCCAACTCGGTCCTATATTTACGAGTACAAATAACTCGATCCCATTTTACCAAAGCAGTCTCAACTTGATCCTATATTTTCAATTTTCCCAACAATAATTGAGTTCACGTCTCAGTCGTAACGGAGGGTCGTGTACGCAACAACAGAAAGGAACATGTTTGGGATCTCCGCTCAGTGCCCAGTGCTCGTGACAGGGAGACATACAGCTTATCTATAGGCAGTAGGCAGTACTATTTGGACCAGTCTTTTTGTTGCTTGCGAAATTAACCGGCTGAAATTGACACATCTCATTTCCCCGACGTATAGCATTTGGAGTCTTGAACCACTACGCTGGCTGAAACTGAAAAAACCATTGTAAGGGCATCTCCAGCAGGAGTCCTCAAAACACTACTGATAATTAAGCAAACAACATATAAGAATAATAAACATATCTTACAATATGCAGGTGGTACACAAACCACTTAGGGTTCATGATTACACCTACTTTACATTACAAAAGCACTACTACAACTCAGGGTCAGTCTAGTCTAGCGATTGACGGCTACTCCTTCAGCTGCCGAGAAACGAGATTTTGAAGCTAGACAAGTAAAGCAGTAAACATTTTGCAAAAGCAAAACTTAAGCTGAACTAAATTAAGATAGATAAGGTAGCAACAAGAGAGGAAAAGACAGCAATAATACTTATATTTTTCGTAAACCCCTTTTATGGCTTAAATTAAATTTTGCGATAAATCGCTTCCTAGTTTGCCTTAGGTCTCAACCTACGGTCAAAGAACCTGCTCTGATACCACTTCTTGTAACGCCCCCGTTTCCAGGGGCGTGTACGGACACGGCACCCCGCAACTATTCACTCATGAACAGTTATGGAGCGTCGCGCAAGAGTATACCATTGCATGCTTACAACAAAAGACCAGCATATATTTTACATATGGATTAGCATCCCTTTTTCGACAACGGGGCGTGCAAGCCCAAAGTATACTTACATTACAAAAACTCCAAGATCCGCTTGAGCGCGGCCAAGACCTAAAGCCTCGGGTCTTCGACGGGGAGACCTTTCCAACACGAAATCTTGAATTGCCTTCTTTTCCTTCTGGCATCTGTGGCATAGCAAGCCTGAGTACTCCGACCCCGTACTCAGCAAATCACAAGGGAAACTCTAACTTACTACTTGCATGGATTAACAAAGGGAGGGAGTATACTTGGTTTATTAACTTCGAGTGGATGCAATTTTATTTGCAAATATTTTTATAAAATGGACCCAAAAACTACTTCTCAAGAACTCAGGGGTTTTTCATGAAGAGTTCAATTAACCAACTAAACAAGTTAAAGCATGTACAAAACTACTTAAGCTTTGCTGATGGAATCACCCAAGTGACACAGCTCCAATAACCGGGAGCACGGCGTATTCGAATACCATTTATTTGACTCTGCAGAGTTTACTCAGCTTTACCCACACGATCTCTTAACTCCCGCGACAGAGTTAAGAAAGCCAGGTCGTTTCACTGCTCAACTCTTTATATAGGCTCTACCCGGTAGAATTCACTCGGGTCTGGTTCACACACACACACACACCCACACAAGAGTAAACAAATAACCGCTTCGAGTGAACTCTACCGTTGTTAGGCACCCACAGCACGGCCTGCCTAACCTCACTGCTAAACCTCCTGTAGAGTTTCAACCGAGTTGAGCAGCTACTAGACAAGTGTCGACAAGTCAACTCCTGTGGTTGAGCGATCACTGTGACATTTGCTCAGCGTAAGGGTTTCAGTCCTTATATTTTCACATGGTCCGCAACCTCGCCAGGCCCGCGACCTCCAACCTAGGGTAAGCGGTGGGCGAAAGCCGTCTCGCGGCGCCCCACAACACCCTTACCCTACCCTTAATCCTAGGGTAAGCGGTGGGCGAAAGCCGTCTTGCGGCGCCCCACAACACCCTTACCCTACCCTTAATCCTAGGGTAAGCGGTGGGCGAAAGCCGTCTTGCGGCGCCCCACAACACCCTTACCCTACCCTTAATCCTAGGGTAAGCGGTGGGCGAAAGCCGTCTCGCGGCGCCCCACAACACCCTTACCCTACCTTGTGCACGCCGGCACTCTCCGCTCTAGGGCACGGCATCCCATACTACCCTGCCCTAGAGTCGGGTTTTCTAAATTCTATTGGCCTGTAGCTACAACCTTATCAGTGTAAAGACTTTGCATGGTAATAATAACCTACAGTTATTTAGATTAACAGATAATTATTTCTAGGGTTACAAAGGCATGGCTACAAGTTTAACATGGCATTTGTCGGTGGTAGGTTTAACTACATAACATGTCATTCTAAACATTTTATTTTACTTTGAATTAACATTTCACAATTAGCATAATGCAAATAGCATAATAACGTAATTACATAGCATGGGATACAACATGATCAAAGGATTTGGGACTTGCCGTTGACTTGGACGGTCTCGGCTAGCTCGAACGTAGAAACGCCTGAATCCTGAGTCTGCACTTGAACTTCCGGAAACTCCGACACTAGCGCAAACACGTAAAATAAATAAGTCCAGCTTGAGACTAATCAAGCGAGGAAAAATAAACTATTTAAAAAATTAGTAAAATGCATAAATCCACAAATGGGGAATTTTAGGAATTTATCTGGGATGAATTTGTGGAAGTGGAGGCCAAAAATGGGTCTAGGATAATATTTGGAGTAAGGTGGTGAAATTTGGGAATTTTTGGGATTTTCTATGATTTTCTAGGATTTATATGAATTTTTCTGGATTTTGGAATTTAGAAAATTGCTGAAAATTCGGGATGAACAGTATTGGGCCGGCCCGGTGCAACAGTGCAGCCCGGCCGGGAAATCAGCCCGTGCGGCCGACGACCGGCGTGGCCCACAGGCGCGCACGCGCGCGGCGCGGAGAGACGAGGCAGGCCGAGTTCGGCCCACGCTCGCGCCCCCGCACTATCCGGATGGGCGACGCGCGGCGCTGGCGGACGGCGCCGATGGAGCGAAGCGAACGGGCGGGATGAGGCGCGGGGTGGATCGGACGGCCGAGGGAAGGGGAGGCGGGGTGAAGCGGTATGGGGCGGATCCGACGGATGCCAGGCGGTGCGATTATGAGGATCGGACGGTGGCGGAGCTGGCTAGATCCAGCGACTGTGGTTAGAAAGCGACGAGAGGATCGGTCGGCGGAGGAGGGGCCACATCTCCCTTCGTCTACCTCTCGCCGGGCGCACAAGGCAGAGGGGCAGGGACGGCGGGGTTTCGCTCTCCGGTGACGGCGAAGGATTCCGGCGACGGGGAATGGTGCCACGGGGTGCGGCTCAACACGGGGAGTCCAATGGGGCGCTCAGGGAGATGAGGGGGTCACTGGAGAGGATGGGAGACAGAAGGGGGAGAATTGGGTTTGCGGTGGCGGGGAAGCTCACCGGCGGCGAGGTAGCCCAAATGGCAGCGGTTACACAGGCAGGCGCTCAAGGGGTTCACGAGGGTGGCGGAGGTGGAGGCTGAGGAGCTGCGGAGCGTGCTGGCCACGGGAAGGGTGCGGTGGCCGGCGGCGGCCTTCGACGCCGGAGCTCCTCAGGGCTTCTCCAGGCCAGAGGAAGGTGGCGACGAGCTTCGGGGAGGATGTGGGAGCTCCTGGCGCAAGCAATTTGGAAATGGGGAAGGGGTGGAGGAGATCGGGGAGCAAGGGCTGGGGAGGGTTTTATACCCGGCGGAGGGGAGGGGAAACCATGGGGATGGGGCACGGGCAGCCAAGGGGGGAAGAACCGGGTGCCAAGGGGGAAGAACCAAGCGGCCAAGGGGGAAGAATCGAGCTCCAAGGGGGAAGAACCGGGCGGGAGAGGCTGCAGGTGGGGCTGAGCGGAGGAGCTGCGACGCGCGGCGACGGTGGCGTCAGGCGGCGGCGTCAGCACGAGGGGAGGGGATGAACCCACTGTCGCGAAACCGGGCGCGGTCGCGGGCACGCGTAGCGCGTGTGCGCGGAGGAAGACGGGGAGGAGCGAAGGCGCGAGCGCGGAGGGAGAGCGAGGGAGGCGCTCGGGCAGGAGGAAAGCGGGGAGGGGAGTGGCGCCAGCGAGAAGAGGGAACGGGGAGGCGCCGGAAGAAGTGGGAGGCGGGAAAGGGAAAGGCGCCATCGGGAAAAGGTGGCGCCAGGCCGAAAAAGGAAAGCGGAAAAACGGGGGCTTTCCAAAAAGGGAAAGTTTTCAAAATTCCCCAAAAAAAAATCAGCAAAAATCCAGGAAAATTTTTGGTTTGAATTTTTAGGGCTTTTCATTGGTCCTATATTTTCAATTTTCCCAACAATAATTGAGTTCACGTCTCAGTCGTAACGGAGGGTCGTGTACGCTACAACAGAAAGGAACATGTTTGGGATCTCCGCTCAGTGCCCAGTGCTCGTGACAGGGAGACATACAGCTTATCTATAGGCAGTGGGCAGTACTATTTGGACCAGTCTTTTTGTTGCTTGCGAAATTAACCGGCTGAAATTGACACATCTCATTTCCCCGACGTATAGCATTTGGAGTCTTGAACCACTACGCTGGCTGAAACTGAAAAAACCATTGTAAAAATGCAAGTAGTGCGCTGAAAGCTCGGCACACAGCACACGACAAAGCTCCGGCCAGTGTTACGCTCTCCAAGTTCAGCACCTCGTCGTCGCGCCTTCCTCCCTAGATTAGAGCTCCATCGTCGCGCGCGGCGTTGGTGGTCATGGCGCCGGGTCTCTTCGACGCCGCCGGCACCGCCGTGCTGGCCGTCGCCGTGTCTCTCGCGGTGCACGTCGCGCTCAACAGCCCCATCCAACCGGTCATGTCGCCTCCGCGGCCCGCCAATCGCTACCCTCCCAACGGCCTCCTCCAGGTTGGTTGATTCTGCTATATATGCTACTAAATCTCATGCACGATTTAATCTTGCCGTGTCATGTCGTACGTGGCACGTACATGCATGTGCATATGCCGGAATTTTGTGCTGATCGAATGGTGGTGTGCGCGTAACTGAAGAGGCTGGAGAAGCTGGGGGAAGGGAGGCTGAGCGGGCCGGAGGCCGTGTACGTGGACGCGGCGGCGGGCGGGACGGTGTACACGGCGACGAGGGACGGGTGGCTGCAGAGGATGCACCCGAACGGGTCGTGGGAGAACTGGCGGTTCGTCGGCGGCTCGGGCCTGCTCGGGATCGCGCCATCTGCCGACGGCAGCATGCTCGTCTGCGACGCGGATAAGGTACGTACGTGTACATGCGCGCGGGCGTCCGTTACGTTCGGCGTCCTGATCTGATCCATCAAGGACGGCCGGCTGTTTGCATGCACTACACGCGTCGGACCAGTTGGGAAGTTGTTTTCCACCATATAATTGAATTTGACTCGTTCAAATTGATTCCA
Organism: Dendrocalamus latiflorus; assembly: GCA_017311315.1. NCBI lineage: Eukaryota > Viridiplantae > Streptophyta > Magnoliopsida > Poales > Poaceae > Dendrocalamus > Dendrocalamus latiflorus. The sequence goes on along the minus strand of CM029629.1, from coordinate 5,303,830 downwards.
AATCAGTGGGATTGAATTCGATTCAAGCCGATTAAAATTTTCATCATGGTGCAACGTGAGTGCCTCGAAATTACATATTTAGGCTCCGTTTGGAACACAGATATTTCGTAGGAATTTCAATATATATATATATATATATATATATATATATATATATATATATATATATATATATATATATATATATATATATATATATATATATATATATATATATATATCAATTCCCACAGAAGTTGGACAAGAATCACACGTTACAAACAAATAGGTCTTACACTTTTGGCGTACTCTACCACACTCAGGAAACTCAGCAGTTTGTGGTACGTGTGTTATCACGTTTCTAATTCATGAGCTGATTCTGGCAGAAGTTTTCTTTAATAGTTGTGAGAATAGCGTTTTTATAAGGTTATGTGGCAGATGACTTTTGATCATAATGTAAGTGCTTATGCGAACGAATCGAATGTCGATAAGCCACATCGAAAAGTCTATTCGATAAACCAATTCGAAAAGACGATAAAGAAACCATCCTGTTGCTTTATTCGAAAAAGTTAAATTATAAGCTAAAAGGAAAAAGACATAATACATGTTAATGGGCAGCTGGCATGACCTGATTTTTCCAGGCGCTCTGATTGGGCACGACATAGTCCACAGGCCAAACCTGAGACCTAGTAAGGGCCTGTTTGGGACTGCTCTGCTCCTACTTTTGCAGCTCCGCTCCTAAACTACCCAGCCAAACAGGTCCAGCTCCAGAAACTCCACTCCAAGAAAAATGTGGAGTTGAGGGCCAACTCCACGTTTTTCCTGGAGCTCCTCAAGGGGTACTCCAGAAACCAGCGTTTTGTATCTTCTCGTGGAGTTGGGGGGTAATTACCCACCACTGCCATTACACAATCTTCCCTCCGTACCGATTCATCAATTTCTTTTCTTCTCCTCCCCACCCACCCGCACGACGCCTCTCCTCCCCACCCACCCACGCCGCTCCTCTCGTCCGCCCCCGACCCGCGCCGCTCCTCTCCTCCGCCGCCCCCACCCGCGCCGCTCCTCTCCTCCGCCCCTCCCGCGCCGCTCCTCTCCTCCACCCCCTCCCGCGCCGCTCCTCTCCTCCACCCCCTCCCGCGCCGCTCCTCTCCTCCGTCCCCCACCCGCGCCGCTCCTCTCCTCCCGCGTCGCTCCTCTCCTCCGCCCCCCTCCCGCGCCGCTCCTCTCCTCGCCGGGCAGCCAGGCACCGGCAAGACCGCCCTCGCCAAGGGCATCGCCAAGTCGCTCGGCACCGAGACGCCCTTCGCCTCCGTCGCCGCCTCCGAGCTCTTCTCCCTCGACCTCTCCAAGACCGAGGCGCTCACCCAGGCCTTCCGCCGCGCCATCGGCGTCCGCATCAAGGAGGAGGCAGAGATCATCGAGGGCGAGGTCGTCGAGATCTCAATCGACCGCCCTGTCTCCGCCGCAGGCGCTAGTGGCAGCTTGACCACGCCCTCCGAGGTTGCTGCGGCCGGGAAGACTGGGCGGCTCACGCTGAAGACGACGGACATGGAGACGGTGTATGAGCTTGGTGGCAAGATGATTGAGGCCCTAGGGAAGGAGAAGGTGCAGAGCGGGGATGTGATTGCGCTCGACAAGGCAAATTGCTGCAACGAGAAAACACATACAAGTAAAATGACTCCATAAAGGATTTGAAATTCTATTAACTAGGATAATTGGCATTCTGGCATTGACTTTGAGCTACCGTTGCTATGCCTTATAGTGCACTTTTTCCATTCTGAATTGGAAAAATATTTGATGTAGTGTGTCAAGCTATTGTTGTGCTATGTCTGAGCTATGTTGATCCAAACATCATTATATTTATATGTTGATTTATGAGGATCACCAAAATTTATAGAACTCAAGCTAGTGTCACACCGAGTTTTCATTTATAGCAAATTTAACCAGCGTCCTGTGGTTAATGTTTTGATATTTGTCGGCAAGTGACTTGAGTATGTATGACAATGACATAACCAAATGGGATTCAGACATTCTAACCTATTTTGGTATTTTTCATGTACTACAAATTTCTGAATAATACTGAGATAAATATAAGTATAAAACACTTTGGCATGTTTATCTTGTCATTTGACTGAATGTTAACAAACAAAGCTTTGCTTAGGTATTCCTCTTTTAGAAAAGTTTACGAATCATAAATGAAAGTAATTAATATTAGGTGGGTACATATCTGTACCAACATAAAAAAGATAATTCAAATTGAAGATTAGATATACATGTAGATTTGAAATTAAGGTGGAGGCAAATGTTTGTTTTGATTTATATTTTTAGGTTAATATAGATTTATGGGACAAAAGGATGGAATTATTTGACCAAAATATTTGTTTTTTGGTTTTCTTGAATAAATTAATTGCGATTATAATATTTTACACCATATTTCAATTGGCAACAAAAAAATTCAGTTACATATGCTCCGCAGACATCAAAACATACACCAAACATCATTCAGGGGCACATTGGACCTTTCTCAGGGAAACCTCACATTCCTGGAGCTGGAGCTAGGCTGCATGCCAAACAGGACCACCTGCTCCAGGAACTCCACAGTGGAGTTGCTCCATGGTGGAGTTGGTGGAGCAAAGCTGGAAAAACTGGAGCAGAGCAGTCCCAAACAGGCCCTAAAGCATGAAAAAAATGAACTTAATACTTTATTTAGAAAAAAGTAAAACCAATATTTATTAGGGAGATCGAATTTCCAACCTTTTTCCAGCTTCGAATTTTCAACCTTTATCCAGCTTTAGGCATGGCCTTATTAGGGAGATCGAGTTTCCAACCTTTTTCCAGCTTCGAAAAATCAACCTTTATCCACTCCGGGCTTGAGCTAGGCTTTTCAAGCCTGAGCTGTTTTTAGGCCCAACCCGGCCTTGAACAGGTCCACGTGTTGGTGATTATTTCAGTCGGTGCATGTGTGGCATTCAGATTGTCTAGTAACTGTAGGATGCATGGCGTCTGGAAAGATTGTTGGATAGATTACCTATGGCTATAATGGGAAGCAAATTTATTAGGGCTTTCCGGCTCACTGTAGTTGAATTGCTAGTCAAACACCAGACGATTATCCAACAGATGTTGCACCTCACTTTTTTTTTAAAGAGAAGATGTTGCCCCGCTATTTCCCCAGTTACACCTTTTCCCAATTTCTGAGATATAAAAATCCCATAACTTCTCTATTGTCTACTCATTTTAAGCTAAAATTGAGAAATGTGAGAATACGTTGAATCATGTAGAGAATAAGTTCATTGCAATAGCATGAGACACCGCTCAAAACTTATGCGTTGGTGTAAATTTACCAGGGATTGCTAAGAGTTGATGAGGACGGACGTGTAATCCTTCTTGCTTCAGCGGTCGAAGGCTCCACGATCAGGTTGGCTTCTTCAATCTGGAGCAGCCTGGTTTGCTGAACCTGTGCATGACCGTTGCACCTGCACTTCTTTTCACCGTCAGGTTTGCAGACGATTTGGTCGAGGCCTCCGACGGCACGGTCTACTTCAGCGACGCCAGCACCAGGTTCCGCTTCGACAACTGGTTCCTCGACTACTTCGAGTGCCGCTTCACTGGCCGCCTCCTCAAGTACGACCCCCGCGCCGGCGAGACGTCCGTCGTGCTCGACGGCCTCGGCTTCGCCAACGGCGTCGCCCTGTCGCGCGATGAGGCCTTCGTCGTGATCTGCGAGACGATGCGGTAACTGAACTCGATATCATCTGTCTTTCTGCCGGTTAATTTACCCCAATTATGCTATTGCAGGCTTGCATCACCAACTCGGTCTTCAAGTGACCATGCAATTTTTGTGGAGCGCAGGTATAGATGCTTGAGATTGTGGCTGAAAGGGGAGAAGGCTGGCCAGGCAGAGACCTTCGTCGACAACCTCCCGGGGTCTCCCGATAACATTCGTCTCGCGCCAGATGGTTCCTTCTGGGTTGCCCTTCTCCAGGTTAGCCTTTCTACCATTTACTTCTGATGGTGCATGGCACCGTATGAAGATCGAAAAGCTTCACTTTACGATTTCCAATGCACGAAATGCAGCTTAGGTCACCATGGCTCGACCTGATCACCCGCTGGACCTTGACCAAGAGGGTTGTCGCTTCGTTCCCCGTGCTCGTCGAGAGGATCAAGGCGGCGCTGAAGGGAGCAATGGTGGCTCAGGTCTCGGAAAACGGTGAGATCATCCGGGTGCTCGACGACGCCGAAGGGAAGGTGATCAACTTCGTCACTTCGGCGACGGAGTTCAACGGATATCTCTTCCTCGGCAGCCTTTCGACGAACTTCATAGGCAAACTATCTTTGGCACAGGTTCCACAAGGACAAGATGCAGTTTCTTCGTAGACATTTACAGTTTAGTGTCGTCATCAGTTGCTATCGGAATAAAGTAGGGGCCATCTCGTAGTTGACAGATTCAGCATTCTCATACACAGCTCTGCCTCTGGAGTACAGCAATCAGCTATCAGTTGTGGTTTCAGAATTCACGAGTTGTAAAAGATTCGAAAGACTGGTGGCTAAGCAATTTGTTTTGTTCGGCCTTCAGCTTTGCCTGCAGGCAAGAATGGCTTCTGTCTGCATTTTGAAAATTGGATCCTTGTTCCTGACAAATCCCGCCTGGAACAGTAGTTTTACTTGCATTGTTCAGGATAAGGTGATGCGCAAATATGACAGCATATCCGCATTAGGAGAAAAGAGCATTACCTCAAGCTCAAATCTTTATAGGCGTCTAGCATTGCAGATAGTGCCATCTGAAAACAAGAGCAGCAAAAACAGATTGCTACGGGTTTGAATCACCAAGTCAGGAAATGAATCACCCGATTAGGACTAAAGAGACTAAAAATAGGTCAGTTCAGCGATTATGAAAGTGCAGGGAACCAAGCCCATAGACAAGCATTGTTAACTGTTATGGCGTGGCACTATAGCGGCATGTAAACAGTACACACAGTTAAGAATATAATAATTAGTTTCTTTATTATTTGAGATTATTTTCTTTTAAATTTATTTTATGTATTAGCGATAAATTTTCTATTATTAGAATTAGTTTTCTTAATACAGATATATGTTTCTTATGAGGTCAAGTTTAGCCATCCTTATAAAAAGAGACATATTGTATACTTATCATTAAGCAATAAATAAATAAAGTTTCTCCAAATAAGTCTCAGAACCTCTTTATCTCAGCAGGGAAGAGCTCTGCTGGCGGTTACATGAGGGTGAGAGAAGAACCACTCACCATGGCTTCTGTTATCGATGAGATCAAGACCATGATGGCTGACCATGCTGCCATCCATGAGGCACTTATGAACATCAAAAGGCTCCTATTAGAGTACGAAGTGAAGACCATGGCGAAGGAGAAGGCACAATATGTTAATGTGGTTTCTGAGTCGTCAGAACCATCGTCGCCACCAATGCCACTCCTGGCGTCGCCATCAATGCTTCAGCGGGCAGCGCTGTCCTTGGTTGTAGCTCTGGTGCTTTCCCAAGGAGGAAGGTCGTCGCTGTCCAATGGCAGTTTTCTCCACGCGATTGGTTGACATCGTGCCTTCAAAGATGCCTTCATATGGGGTCAGCGACGTCGCATCTCTTCCACAACCGTTGTATCTCAGGGCAAGAAGGATGCTACTACCCTACGACGTTTGCCCTTACAGCCGACGACTCCTGCGATGCCAGCCAATGCTAGATAGTTGGTATCCTCACTGTTGTGCATCGAAGTTTCACTGATCATATTTTGTGCTGCACAACATTGTCATTGTGCCCTTTCGTCGACTGATAGCTTAAGGATGAGGTGTCTCGCTGCGAGGGGTATAATGTTATGGACTAAGATCTGGCAGGGCGTGCACTGTAGCACATGAACAATACAACATGTACTGTAGCACGTGAATAGTACCACATGTATTGTAGCAATCGAATTAGGAATGGTTAGATGCATATCTTCATATTAGGAATAGTTACATGCGTATCTTCGTATTACAAATAATTAGAAGCATACCTTCATATTAGGAATAGATAGGTGCATATATTTATATTTAGATAGTATGTATATGATATTATCTTTAGTTAATTGGTTGCATTAGATTGTGTTAGTTTTCATATTGTTAGGGGCTATCTATATAAAGAGAGGAGCCGTCCCATTTATAATCAATCAATGAATAAATAAAGATCATCCAAATAAGCCTTAGAGGCTCTCTACCTTATTAAGAAAGAGCCCTGGTGGCAATTAGATGAGGGCGAGTGCCCTATTCTCAGTCTTCGGACCTATGCCCAACTGTATACCACAATATTTGATATCAGAGCTACTCATCATGGCTTCTATTGCCGATGAGATCAAGGCCATGAGGGCCAACTACGCTATCATCCTTGAGGCACTTGCAGGCATGGAGAGGCTCGTATTGGAGTACAAGACGAAGACCATGGCGAAGGAGAAGGCACAACCTGTTACTGCAGTTTCTGAGCCCCCATCACTGCCATCAGCGTTAATCCCACTATCGCCTTCACCAACAACGACTCATCTCTAAGTTTCAAAATCCTTGGCTGCACCTTTGGTGCCTTCGTGGAGAAGGAAGGTTGTCGCTATTCAGCGGTAGTCTTTTCCGCAGGGCCGGCTGACGCCGTGCCAAAGGTGATGTGGAGCGCAACGGCTGAGGGGCTAGCCCTACCATCACATTCTTCCACCATCATTATGCTCCGTGGCAAACTGGGTGTTACTGTTGTCCTATGTCAGTGGCCTATGTCACCGGTATCTTTCTCGACATCATGTCATGCTAAGTTGCTTCTTTGGACTCTATATGTCAGAGTGCCACTGATATGCTTTCAATTGACCCAGTGTCGATACCGGTCACTCATGTCAACATGGGATGCGAAGGTCTCCATCCATGGCCACCACCTGACAGTTTGAGAGCGAGCTGCCTTACTGCGAGGGATGAAGTGTTATGGCATGGCACTATAGCGGCGCGTAAACAGTACCCGCGGTTACTGTAACGTGCGTAAACAGTTCCGCTGAGGTACTGTAGCGTGGTGCATGTTTTTGGCTTTTGGTAGCGTTAGCAGCATATCGCGAATTAAGAATATAATAGTTAGTTTTCTTATTATTTGGGATTATTTCCTTTTAGATTTATTACATGTATTAAGGATGGTTTTACTATTATCAGGATTAGTTTTCTTAATACAGAGATAGCTTTCTTAAAGGTCAAATCTAGCAATCCCTATAAAAAGAGACAACATTGTATACTTATCATTAAGCAATGAATAAACAAAATTTCTCTAAATAAACCTCAGAGCTTTTGACCTGTAGGCAACTACGTATCACAACATTAGCAGTGTGGGTCCAAGATGCTGCTGCATAAATAAATATGCAAACAAATATGAGATCCCATCATCCGAAGCAGCAATTCCCTATTTGAGTCAGAACTTCAGGAGTAGTGTTCGAAGAAAACCAATGAAGTAGTTCTCTTAGTAATGATGTCCTGAAATTCAGCTTTAGAGAACAATGTCACTGGTTACAGCAATCGTCATAGCCATCACACTGCATGTCTAAGCTATACAAAACTGTCAATACTTGAACACATGATGTCCTTAAAAATCAGTACTCATGTAAAAGTTAGGTATTCATGTACTTTGCCTAAGTTATCAATATAAATCAGTGGGTTTTTTTCTTAAAAATGACAAAATTCTTTTTTCCCTAAGAAGTGACCCTAGGAACAATACGAATCATAGCATTTTGATATATGTCGATGTTACCGATACTTAAAAGTCTAACGTACAATTAGACTGAGACCATAAACAGTTAGCAATACGTCTGAAATTGATTGACAGTGAAACACGATATCGGTAGCGGAGGCCCCAACATCACAATTAAGTACTCAAGAAATTTCAGTCTTTGTCAAAACAAAGACAACTTCATTTTCTGAACCAAAAAAAATACCTATTGCACGTACGATGAATTAAATCCCATTTGATAATCATATATGTTGCTATAAAGCCTAATCAAGACGCCTAGCTAACTATCCAACATACAGCAAACATGCGCTAGTGGATGCTCGTTTGAGATAATTTGATGAGGTCCACTTCCACCTTCTCTTCCGACCCCCTCCCCACTGCCTTTCTTCCCCTCTAATATAAAAAAAGTCAAAAACTGCGATCCGATTCGGGAGCTGCTACACATAAGAAGAAATATCAGAGTGTGACAAGTGGTATCAAAGCCAAAGCCATATTAATCTGATTTATGAAAAGATCAATAAAGCATCAGGTGGCACAAATTCAAGACCAATGTTGATGATATGAAATCAAGTAAAGAAATTTAATGACAATGAAAATTTCAGCATGTGGTAATGCATGATAAAGGATATCCTTATTCAGTAGGAGCTAATCGATGCTCTTAAAGATGACAAACCGGAAAAAACATCTAATGAAGACTGGAAGCTGATGAAGTGAAAGACTATCAGTACAATCTGTTTGTCTCTTTGATAAGGTAAAGTACTCGGTGATCAAGGATAATTTGCCAAATAAATTATGGGAGGACTTTTAATATAGTATATGGAAAAATTACTGATAAACCGGTAGATGCTGGAGCGACAATTGTATAGGTTGCGCATAGAGGAAGGTACACAGTTCATTAACCATCTCAATGTCTTCAACAAGCTAATCACACAGTTGACTGCGTGGATGAAAAAATTGAAGAGAACAATAAGGTCATCATACTGGCATCATGTCTACCACCATCATGGGAGGAATTGATGATGAATATTCTCATCAGAAAAACCACTCTCAACTTCAATATGTCAGTTGCATATCTATTGGAGACGGAGTCCTTGAAAAAGCCATTGAAATTTTCATTCTCGGGTAATCAAGCATTGCAGTAGATGTTGCAGACAGAAGCAAACGTCATAGAAAGAATAAGGGCACACATGTATGCTATTTATGTGATGAGAAAGGTCACATGATAAAAGATTAGCGGAGTTTGAAGCAAATAAAGAGTGCATGCTTAATGGTGGTAGTAAAGGATGATTCAAACGTACTAGTCATCAGTAAACCAGTTACTTCTCATAGATGTATATTAGATTTAGGTTATTGCTTTCATATATATTCAGCAAGAGAGATATTTGATGAAGAATCTCTATGCCCGGGCATGGAACTGTTTACTTAACTAATTACAAGGAGTATGCAATTACTAAGGTAGGAACAATTACATTGAAGATGTATGATAGAGGACATCGCACATTGACGGGAGTTCAGTATGTTCCCGGCTTAAAGAAGAATCTTATCTATGAGGTCGCTTGAATTAAAAGGTTGTGATGTATTACTTCGAGGTGGAGTCATGCGAGTTACTTATAAATGGTAAGTGATGATAAAAAATATCTAGAACAATATAGGATACCAATTGATGGGTAAATCTAAAGGAATGACAACCAATTGGAGATCTGATAAAATCTTGGTTAGAAGAAGGAAACCGTGTTATCAATGGTAGGTACTCAGATCTTATCTATAGTTATATGCGAAACTGTAAAGGCAGTTGCAAAATCTAGCAGATGCAAATGCGAAGGTACGAGCTGTTGGAAGAAAGAAGACGTTGTAGGACCAAGCACGCGGTACCGACGAGCAGGTGGAGCTTAGAGGCAGTATAAAACTATGGTATAGATGACAATAGGAACAGAAGGTGCAGTTAATTAAGCTACATAACAAATGATCTCTCAAGTGGAGGATTCGAGTAGGTTAGCACAGACATTGACATACACATTGTGGTGGAGATACTCCTAAAGGTAGGAGAAAAATAAAAAAAATACGGAGCCGACTTGAAAGATAGGAGAAAAAATAAAAAAAATACAAAGCTGATTTGAAGCGAGTTCTCGGAGAAGCACGGTGACTTCAACAGATAAGAGTTAAGGTAGAGATTGTTGAGTATGATAACTCCTATTCTAGTCTTTTTATGATTTAGAAAGGTGTGCTATAAGAAGCCTTAGATGAAACCTAATATGATTAGAATTCCTACTTTCTTTTGGAATATAACTCTTACTGTACTTTGGATAAGGGTTAGGGAGACTATATAAAGCTATAAGGGGTGGTTATGGAGAACCTAAGCAACTAAGCAAAGAAGCCACTTATTCAAAGGTAGAGATGCACGAGAGGATTAGAGGCTGGGTTATTCTTTAGCTCTAGATTCTTGTATAGTTATTGTTTAGCTCTAAATTCTTGTATATGGTACGGATTCGAGGATCCTAAATGTTAGGAATAGTCCCATATGGATTGTGGGAGAGGAGCAAGCACAACTTATAATTGTGAGGGAGCCCCCACCCATTGGACTAGTCTTTTGGGGGGAGAAGGTCCAATACCACTTATAAGGTTGTTGTTCCGTTGCTCCGTGGGCTTAGTTGTGTTCAGCCCATTTAGACCTGTGGCCCAGGATGTAACACTAAAAGATTTGAGAGAGTTGTGAAAGAACGTCAATCTCTTGTACTCTTTTGAGGTGTGCTTAAGGAATTTGCAGTTGGTTTGCCAAATCTTTTCTCTTTTGTCATGGTTGTTTTAACGTTATTATTTTAGTTCTCTCTACGAGATTTATTTTTTATTCTTAATAATATTCATGCTTGTACCGTATCTCATAAATTCTAATTCGATTCGAGGTCTACTCGCATAAGAAGTATCAGACTGTTAACACCTAGCATGCAAATGCAAGCAGTGTTTACTCATCAACACAATGCAAAGGATAGCCCTGTGTTGATTGGGCAGAGTACAAAATGTCCTATTCGGTTGGATCAATGACGTCGATGTATCTGATACATTATCGATCGAGAGATTGAGCAATTCCATGGAGAAATTAGACCGACAAGAATTCATCTCCTCTTGTGATAATAAACCTGAAACTTTCACCAATTGACACGTTCTAGAAGCTCTTGAGAAAAACATGGCCATTTGTGGGTAAGCGGCAGGTTAACTTCATGAGATACGGGGTAGGTTCGCCATCCCTTTCCATGAACAGCTCGAGTGTCATGAGACTCCTTACCAACTGCTAAATGGCTATGTCATATGCATCTACATATGTGCTCCTTCCTATGCACTTCTTGCTTCAGATTAGTCTTCTGTGTTTGAAGATAAACACTTCGGCAGGTACAACCACAGCCTTGATATATGATTTTGAAACTAATAGCATCTCACATATCGATCATATTCAGCTACTCGAGCATATATTCTAGGTGCATGCATGGTTCTTGATTTAAGCAGAGAATTAAGGAGGGGAAAATTGTAATAGCCCCATTTTTTAGAAACAGGGTCATCGTACATCTTGCAACAGATCAGGAGTTCCATTACGAACTGAAGGAATATCATACCTACTCATAAATATTTTAAAATGATTAACTTAATTAAAAATAAGACCTAACAATCAACTTTAGCAATAATATAAGCGTCCAAATCTAAAATTTAACTTATATTCCGAAGAATCGAAGAAATTTCCTTAGGAATGCTTAATATAATCGTAACTTTAATATGAAAGTTTGAAGTATCCTTTTTTCTTTTGTAACTGTTTTGTTGGAGTTAAGCAAGTTGGGCGTCAATGCTTTGCCGTCGTATCTTTTCAAGACATCAAGCATATGTTTTGATACAGTATTACACAGTGGCGTAGCCGGGATTTGTAGCTATGGTGGTCCATTGTCTAAAATTTATTTAACCGCTATAAATTTAACATGTCGGTACACAAGTATATGAATTACGAAATGCAATTAAGGTAAAAAGGACATACGAACTTCATAAAATAGACGAATATAGCTTTCTTAACATAGAATTGAAATATTACATACCCATAGTAGTTGAAGAACAGTACGTCACTACTTCTTCTTCTTATCAGGCCTGCGCCTTCTAATAGCCATGAAAGTGTTGATAATCTCTTCTTCACTCAATTGTAAGAAGATATCCCGCTCAATAAAAGTGACTAGACAATCATCCAGAAGGCTATCACCCATCTTATTTCTCAACTTATTCTTGATAAAGGTCATTGCAGAAAATATTCTTTCAACACTTGCGGTAGCCACCGGTAGAAGCAATACCAATTTGATAAGTAAATAGACCCAATGATAAACTTTATCCCTCTTTGTTTCAACAAGTTTTACTGAGAGGTCAACAAGATTGTTTAGGCCTTTGAACATTTCATCTTTTCTCATGTCATCAATAAAGGTTTCAAGTTGCAAGTCGAGTCTTAGCAAGTCAGAGCTTGAAAAATCATTAGGGTAAAATTCAGCAAGTCTATGTACCTTGTTTGCATCAAAAGAAGCGAAGGAATCCGCTGGATTCAAAGCAGCCATACAAGTAAGCAACTCCATATTTACCTCATCAAACCGACTGTCAAGCTCTTGACTAATTTTATCAATGACTCCAATATATACTTCTCTTCTGAAGTGATCATCATTTGTTTGGTTCTGAGCAAAACGTGCTGATCTTCCATACGGCACATAATTATGTTGCATTGCAGGAACTTGAATGCTATGTTTGTTGCAAAATATTGTAACCCTTTGAAGAAATGAAACCCACCTTCAACAAATGCAGCTTCCTTCTTGATACTATATTCAATCCAAGGATATTTATAAAACCATATAGGATTGAATTGCCTATCCCTATTTCCGATTTTTCTACTTTCAAATTCATGTGCATAAGGTTGGAATGGGCCTTTAATAATATATGATCGTCGAACTGCATCTTGATCATTGACGGGATAATTTGTAATGGATTGCCTCTCCCCTGGATCAAGTGGAAGCCGACTGATATCATAAACCGGTTCTTTTTCAGCGACTGGAGGTGGACTTGGAGGCATTGGAGTTGGAGTCACATTTTCTTCAATTACTCTATCTTGATCCGATCCATCTTCTTGTTCTTCAATTTGCTCTTCTGGAACAGCTGCAGCCACGGAAGGAGATGGAGAAGAAACCTTCTTCTTTGATGCATATTTCTGAAAAAGAGAGGCAATATCACCACTTCTCTTCATGTTTTAACAAATCTGCAGCCTGAAACCAAGGCAATCAACGCATGTCAAGGTGCTGCAACGATGCAAATATACTCCCGTTCAGGGTCTATACAGAACGTACGAATTTCACATAATTTTTGTAAGAAATAGTTATATCCCTGTAGTTATATCAGGAAATTCCCTTGTTCTGATGAAGCAGGAACCTTTCACGCGTCTATGCTGGACTTTAATGCCTTCGCAGTACGCAGGTAAGTTTTGAAGAAAATTAGATTTACATTATCAGAGTAGCAAATTTACAACGTGCATTTCACACATTAAACAATCATCAATCTTGACATTGCCAACCCAATTTAGTTACCCTCTTTACACTGCGATCAAAATATTGTCAGCTAATAAAGTTGATCGGTACCTCGCAAAAAAAAAAGTTGATCGGTATTACAATTTTTTGGATGTGGCGTGGAACAAATTTACGTTGTGATTTCATACTGAAAGTGTTTAACCACAACTGCATCCTCAAGTAATTAACTTTCAGCATCCTCGCAAAAAAAAAGCTTCTCCGGATCACCGGATGACAAATGTACGTACCTGGGCTCGATGGCCGCCGCGCCGTCGCCGATGCTTGATGAGTCGATGGCCGCGCCCGCGCTCGCCGAGTCGACGTCGCTGCGTCGCAGCGTCGCGCCGTCGCCCCTGCTCTCGAATACGAACGGACGTCTGAGAAGAATACGAACGTCACGCGGTCACGGTCACGCGAACTCCAGAGTTCAGACTCCCGTGCGGCCGTGCGAACTAGGACTGACTCTGGGGCTGGGCTTTGTTGGGCCGAGCGCAGGGTGGTCCGCGGCCTACAGGGACCACCCTGTAGCTCCGCCCCTGGTATTACAGATCAACAACCTCAGGTAGGTGTGTTAAGAGGGTTGAAGACCCAAACAACTCCACTGTATACATTAGAAAAGATGGCTTTAAACTCCAATTTATTCACACTTGTTAGCTGGCTAAGTGGTCACTACACTTGTGAGAACACTTGCAGATTTACATGTACACCTGGTAGGGGCCAAGGGCTTACATGACAATGTAAACAGGAAAATCCAAGGGCCCACCCCCGTTAGGAACACAAGATTTTTTTTATTAGTCCTACAGGGCCTCAAAGGGTAAGAAAAACCCTAAAGTGGATTCAAAAGGTGATGAGTTGGGGTTAGTTCATCTTGGTTAGTGCTGCTTTTGTCTCTCTCCTGTAACTTGCATGATGCAGGATTTTCAATTCTTTGGCATTTGTGTGCTTTGGGCCTATTTTTTTGGCTAAAACTTATGGTTTTTTGTTGCGGCTTGTAGTTTTTAGGCTGTTTGTGCGAGAAATTACAGAGTAACAGAAACTTACGTACGATTTTTGCCGATATAAATAAAGTCGATAAAGTATGTACTACAATTAACTAGTAGACCTAAAAGATACTTCATTTAAAAGCTAGTTACTATAGAAAAGCCAAAAAACAACTTTTAGAAGCTGAAAAGAACAGGGCCTTTGTTTTTTTATGAGGGTACAATGCAGATGCACACTCAACGCACCCCACACACGCACACACGTGTGTTTGTCTACTACATACGTCTACGGTTAACCGATGATCGGAGATTACAGAGTCTCTAAAGCACAGGCACGTACTATCCCACGTAGCGCACACACGTATGTACCTATTTATTAAATTGGTGAGTACGAGTGTCGAATCCAAGATTCAAACATAGGTGGCCTGGGCGCATTAGGGCCTCTTCTTTTCAGGTTATAAAAGCTGTTTTTTTGTTTTTTATAGTAACTAGTTTTCAAACGATACGTCTTTTTAAGACGGGCTCTATAAGTTAATTATAGTACAGACTGTAGTGACTTCATTTATATCGGTTACCACCACACGTGAGTTTCTGTTGCTCCATACTATCTCTCAAATAGCCCAAAAGTCATAAGCCACAACCAAAAACTATAAGCCAAAGTAAAAAAGAACAAACCCAAAAACACGTCTGAAATTGATCGACAGTGAAATGCGATATTTGTAGCGGAGGTCTCAACATCGCAATTAAATACCCGAGAAATTTCAATCTTTGACAAAAACAAAGACAACTTCATTTTCTGAACCAAAAAAATATCTATTGCACGTACGATGAATTAAATCCCATTTGATAATCATGTTTGTTGCTATCAAGCCTAATCAAGCCGCCTAGCTAACTGTCCAACATACAGCAAACATACGCTGGGGGATGCTCGTTTGAGATAGTCCATGAGGACCACTTCCACCTTCTCTTCCGATCCCATCCTCCACTGCCTTTCTTCCCCTCTAATATAAAAAAGTCAAAAAATAAACTCTGTTCAAAATGACTTTCAACGCCGTTCAAAAAATTCACTCGACTTTGAAAAAAAATGTAACTTGGTCTGAAAAAACAACTCGGTGTGTCGGGAAAATTCAACTCCATCTCGAGAAATTTCAACTTGATTTAGAGATATTTCATGCCAGTTCAAGAAAAATTCAAAACAAGCTCAAATCAAAGGTTTTAAATGTTTCCTCCCGACGGGCGGTACGCCTAACTCGCTCACTCTTGTTTGCTCTCTGCCTCTCTCTCTTCTCAAGCAAGTGAGGGAAGCGACCATCGAGCACACCACGCATCAGCCATCGGGGCTGCTTCCATGAGTTACCCATAGATTACTCCGTACGTTGCTTCATAATTATTGTGGTTATGCATCAAACAGTAGATATCGAAGTTTCAGGGAACCCAGAGCTTAAGACTCAAGAGTGAGCATGTATAACATATATGCAATGCTTAATTTTGGCTCAAGTTCTTCCCTTACACTATATCTCGTTGCTCCCTCCCATGTTTCTTTAGAAGTCATATTTATAGCCATAGAAGAAAGTATTTACACAAATGCCCCCATGGTCTTACCTAGCAAGGGCATACATGTCATTTCCTCGGCATAGCTTTAGTGGGCCTGCCTTCTAGCTACATGCATAACTGGGCTTTGCCCTGGTGGGCCGATTGGGCCAAGGTGGGGGTCACCCCCTCCGTCTGCTCGGCCCAACGGTGTGATCCTTCAGATGTTGTACATCTTCGTTACACTAGTCGTTGCACATGTTTTCCTTCAAGGCACCTCTAGGGAGTATGGTTGGATACCGTGCTTCAGTGTTCACTTGCCAGACGGCCTTCCCTACGGGCCCACTTCATTCTATACATTTGCGTTTCGGTTGGGTTTTGTGCATTTGCTAGACCCTTCTCCGATCCGAGGTGCCACCTTCGTCGTCTGATCATTGGCTGAGGTGTGTGCATGTGCGGAGGGCCTCCCCAAGGGTATGCCTTTGGTTTTGGCTGTGTGGCTTAATCTCGTGCATCTGAACCCCCTTCTTGCGAGGCTAAGTCTGTGGTCTTTATTTCCTTCCACGTGTCCTATTGCCTGGGTTACCATACTTGCCTCGTACACTAGCCCAGTGCATGCACTGCTAGCTTCATACACGTGGCGTTGATCTAGACGTTGGAATGTGGGTGGTTGTGCTTGCCTCCACAAAAGCCTCGTCTATCCCACCGATATTAAGGCGTACGATAGTTTCATTTCTTCATTTTTCGCTACTATTTCATCTTGCTACTCTCTATTTCCTTTTTTACTCGCTGTGGAACCTAGTTTACATCCTTTGTTTTCGGCTGGTGCTTAGCCATCCAACAACCTTGTACAAGCTTGCCCTCGTCATTGCCAGCATGACCCGAGGAAGCCAACACGTTGTCCGTGTGGGCGCGGGTGCAGTGGCATCCAACCATGGCAGTGGCGCTCATGGCGGCATTTTCAGTGAGGATGCACAGTCTGAGCCAGCCATCAGTAAGCGTTGGAGGAGGTCAGAGCGAGTTGGTTCATTCATGAACACGCTTGACAGTTCGCTGGCAATAGACGAGCTCCTAAGCGCACTTGTGCAGGATGGCAAGGTCTCTAATTGACATCTCATTCGATGGTCAAATGTAAAGGAGGTGGTTCCCAAGTTGAGGGATGGTGAGAATTTGGCCTTCACCGCCTACGTTGACACCTGTCTTCGTCTTCCCTTCGCAAACTTTGTGGGTGATATGCTCTAGGCCTATGACCTAGAGCTCCCGCAGGCTGGTGTTCTTCTCGTGGGCTGCACGATTGGAGACCATGGTTCCAAGCGCGGCACAGGCTACTCGAAGGACTTCCCTCCAACTCCATACAGACAAAGTAGGAGTCCAACTGGTTGCGGAGGTGGTTCTACCATAGCGTGAAGCTGGGCAGCCACCTCCGTTGGACTAGGTGGAGTATGGATTTTGTGTCCTCTCCACAGAAGCTTGATGCATGAATATGTGGGACCTTGCGGAGGAATTTTGTATGCTCTGTGTGTCCCCACTGGCCCAAACCTAGCTGCTGAAGACCAGGCCGCCTCAGGAGGACAGAATTTAGGGTCCCCTGACCCAGCTCACGAGGCCTACAGGTCCAGGTATAACCCAAACTTTTTGTCCGCCTAGATGCTTTCTGTTCACACCCACTGATTTGTGCTTTGTGTATGTATTTCAATACTATCGCTGGAGGAGGCCAACAAGGTCGCAGCCGTGTTCCTTGGCCCATATATCCCATAGGAACACAACCATCAGTCTGCCACACCTATGACGACCCTCGCATCAACTGCTTGTGTGAGGCCCTCGGCTTGCCAGTGCCTAAACACTCTGCCTCCTCTGCTAGTGGTGGCCATGGCCATAGACTATAAGGGTGTGATGTTGAAGATGGTGGCGATTGCGAGGATACAAATGCAAATAGTTGCCCAGCCCCATTGTTGTGATTTTGGTTTCTAGCACTCCACGCTCCCCTTGGGCCAGAGGCTAGTGTGGATGAACTGAACAATGGTGAAGATGATATGATGAGGGTGGGGGAGGGCGAAAGCGAGGATAGCACCAATGGGGCATGCGAGATGGATAGCCTTGGGGCTACCCCAAAGACAAGGCCAAAGGTTACACTGTGGCCACAGACCCGCACACCCTGCTGTTGTAAGATCGAGGAGGCCGACTAGAGGGGGGGTGAATAGGAGGTTTTAAAATTTTCGTCTAATTCTAATTAGCAATTTTAAACTTGATGGATTGATAGAGCAAGATAACACTAACACTAGCACAAGTAATCGACTAAGAGCAATAACGAATGGTAGAGAACAACAATTGCTACTCTAACTAAGCAAGCAATCAAGTGATATGAATGAAGAGCGTTGCTTGAATGAAAATGATCACAAGAGAGCAAACCACAATTGACACGATTACTTTTTACCGTGGTGATCGGAGACTTGCCGGTCTCCCCTAGTCCACGTTGAGGTAAGCCCGAACGAAACGGACCGGCTCCACGAATGAGCCTAAGCACCTCGATCACTATTGGATGCCCTTTCCCTCTCCGGGTAGGCGAGCTCCAAGCCTTCACAATCTTTCGGGCCTTCTCACAATCTTCTTGAGAAGATCACCGAAACTCCGCCAAGCCGTCTAGGTGCCGGCAAGCACCAAGAGAAAAGACCACTGCGGCTTGATCTCACTCAAGTGCTCAATGGATCAACTAGAATGCAATGCACTTGAATTTTGGGTCAACTACCTCAAATGAATGCACAAGAGAGTGAATGAGGTGTGAGAGGTTGCACTAGGCTCAAATGTATTCAATGGATGTTCAACAACATGTCCAAGTTCTGGTGGGGTGTATTTATACCCTCACCAACCTCAAATAGCCGTTACAATAAATAATCCTAAAAATTCAGGAAATCCGGAACTACCGCAGGCAAAACCGCGGTACTTCCGGACCCTCGCTGACCGGTCAGAACGGCTATGTCAGAGAGTCAGAAGTAACCGTTGGTCAATGAGTGCGGTACTACCGCCGTTGAAATCGCGGTACTTCCGGACGTCCGGAAGTTCCGCTCCAAGACCCGGTACTTCCGATCTCAACGAGTCTAAGTCTTATTCTCGGCGCTCTCTGGAAAAAACGTTCCGCACAAGTATCCGGAACTTCCGCACATGCGGTAGTTCCGTAGGTAAAACCGCGGTACTTCCGTTTTCCGAGAGGCTAAGTTAAACTCCGGGCGCTCTCTGGAAATAAAGTTCCGCTCGGGTGCCCGGTACTACCGGCCATCCGGTAGTTCCGCAGGTCAACCCGCGGTACTTCCGTTTTCCGAGAGGCTAAGTCTGAGTCCGGGCGCTCTCTGGAAAAAACGTTCCGCCAGGGCGCCCGGTACTACCGGACCTGCGGTAGTTCCGCCCAATACACACCGGAACTACCGGATTTTCTGACAATGCACAGAATTGATTTAATTTTAATTTCTAAGTGCATGCATGATCCTAAATTGATCCAAAGGGCACATTTGAACATGATCAAGCAATCACCATGATCCCTCTTAATAGTACGGCGTCTATCCTATAATCCGGTCTTCCAACCTAACCCCAAGACCGGTAAAATAAAATAGATACCTAGACTATTTACCTTGTCGCCCTAGAGATCTTGAATCTTCATGGGAAATTTTGTGAGCCTCTTTCTTTGCCATTTGAACTTATCCTTTCAAACACTTAATGCACACATTAGTCCCATATTCACATAAATTCATTAATTACCAAAACTAATATTTTTAGGGGCCTAGATGCTTTCAATCTCCCCCTTTTTGGTAATTGATGACAACAAGAGCAATTTATGAGAAGAATTTAAGATTTGGATATACTCCTAGTTTGCAAGAAGTATATCACAAGGTCTTTGAAATTTTAGCAGTTTAGAACATGGGGAATTTTTGCATTTTAGAAACTAATAAGAAAGAGCTCCCCCTAAATATGTGCATCAAATTTTGCAGGGATTTATTAGGCATGATTACATCATAGCATTACAGCACATTTATCAAAATTCAAAGATACGCAATAGACAATTAAACAAACATTGCATTAAGGACAAGACATAGTTCATTACAATGCATCAGAAATTAAAATACTAAACATCCACAGAGTAAGCATTACATGGTTCATTTCACCATACTTTATTACAAAGCCCAACGGATAGATAACTTAAAACTTCTCATTGCTACAATTTCTCCCCCTTTGGCATCGAAGTACCAAAAAGAGGAGCTAGTCCTGAGCTGCACTGGGAGAAGGAGGACCACGGCGACGAGTGCGACGACCATAGCGAACTGGAGAAGGCGGATGAACTGCACTCTCCAAGGCTGATACGCGATCACCAAGGGAAGACACAGTGGAAATCAAGACATCCTGGCGCTCCTCAAGCCTGAGTATGGCGGAGTAAATCTGGGAAAGCGACACATCGCCCTCGCCCTGGGGAGGAGGATCAGCAGCTGCCTGATGCTGAGGCTGAGGCTGAGACTGAGACTGAGCACGGGTACGAGCAGGAGCAGGAACAGGAGGCTCTGCACGAGGCTTGTATGGCTTGTGCGGGGTGCAGAGTGCTCCTCGGTATCCAGTCTTCCGAATGATCACAGCCATAATAAATGGTGCAAAGTTGATCCTTTTCTGTTTGTCATTCTTATTGGCGTCGATCCCCCTAATGATAAGATCCACCACATCAAACTTTTGGCCGCGCATAATGTAATCAATTACATTCCACGCATGGCCACGAATAACATCATAATTCCCACTCTTGGGAAGAATGGTGTGGTTGATGATCCTGTTGACAAGGCTGGGAATAGGGAGTAAGCCAATTGTAGTCCCCAGTGACCGTTCAGCAGCTTGGTCATAGTACTCTGAATATGCAGCAATAGGAAGAGCTCGCTTGCTGAACACCTTCTCATAGGCACTGGTTTCCGTCCCAAGTGCTAACTCAAACTCGTGCCTGGTGCACTCAATGAACTGGGTCCCTGTCATCCAACTCAGATGCTCAAAGTTGGGAGAGATGTACAGGGTAGCATAGAACTGCCTGATCATGTTGTCCATATAATTGCATTTGAATGCAACAAGTTGATGGATATCGGCTCGCTGAAAGAGCTGATAAGCACCGCTGAACTTGTCGATCTGCGACAAGTGATCCCAGTCCACATACTTATGTGCAGCAAATTTGCGAGCCGGACCATACATCTCCTGGTACACCTTCTCTTGAAACTTGGAATGAAATTGGGGGTTCATTGAGTTTCGAGGGTGTACATACTGACTGCGGCGACGAAGAATAGCATAATCCTCATTTGTGATCTTGGCGAGGTCCACCTCTTCGTCTGCAGTTACCTCAGGCATCTCCTCATCTGAGACTGCATAATCCTCGCTCTCATGCGAGGCCTCAGATCCGCTCTCATGCGAATCCTCTGAGTCACTCTCAGGGTCGGAGGCGGGACCCTTGCCCTTGTGCTCCGCCGTCTGAGATGCAGGAGTCGAGGAGGAGGATTGACCAGCCGTGCCCCCATAAGACTTGTGCGAGACATTCTTCATCCTCGGCATCTTCAATGACACAATTGGATAATCAAGGTATGAGGTAGAGTTACGCGAAAGTAGGTTTGAAATTGAAAACAATGAATTTCTGCTGTTTCAGGAAAAACGGAAGTACCGGCGGCAAAACTGCGGAACTTCCGGGAAACCCGGTAGTTCCGGCATTAAACATGCGGTACTTCCGGGACCCCGGTAGTTCCGGCCGCTCGACCGGTAGTTCCGGTTTTTCTGGACATTTCTAGGGCATGATAAAAATTGAATCATTTTGGGGTATTTCTTGGATTGAATCCAGTGCATGTATGTATAAACATTCTAATACCCCAAACAAACTACTTTGCCCAAGAAAATTTCAGCAAAAATCATCACATTTCAAATTTAACCTAAACTCCACCTAGGGTTCTAAGAACAAGATAAAAGGTGGATTTTGATCCGATTTACCTTGTGAAGTCGGAGGAGGAGAACCCTGAGAGTGCAAGGAATCGCCCAAAAACGTAGAACTCCCCTCGGATTCAAAGATCGGGAGAGGAGAGAGGTTCTTGGGAGAGAGAGGGTGGAGGAGAGGAAAAGGAGAGGAGTAGGCGGCTGCGGTTTGGGAGGAGTGAAGATGAGAGAGAAAGGAGATAAAGGTAAAGGAGTAACAGTTGGAGGAGTTGGCGGTTTTGGAAACCGCATTGAATCCCGCAGAAAGCGGTAGTACCGCGCGTAGCACGCCGGTAGTACCGTGTTCACAGAAATTCCGGAAGTTCCGCGGATTACACTGCGGTAGTTCCGGTTTTTCTGTCAGGAGCGGAAGTACCGCACAAAGACTTGCGGTAGTTCCGGATTTTCTGGAACTTTTCAGGATTTGACTTTTGAAACTGGAAATTTTGCAAATGATCCCTAGTTTTGCATCCAACTAAAGTCATTCAGGATCATTATGCATCAATTGAGCTAATGCTATATTTTGAAACTAATTTTTATGAATTTAAACGAATTTTTGACCAAAATAGGGGAAAATCCAACAAAAATCCACATGAGCACAACAAAAGAGCAGAAATGGATGAAATGAGATTTCAAGCTACATTTGAGTAGTCTATGACATTTAATTCATTCCTCAATTTGCAAAAGCGGTTTTCATCTAATGGTTTGGTGAAAATGTCCGCTAGTTGATTTTCGGTTCGGATGTGGCTAATTTCAATGTCTCCCTTGCTCACATGATCTCTCAAGAAATGGTGGCGTATATCTATATGCTTGGTTCTTGAGTGTTGAACGGGATTATTGGATATTTTGATAGCACTATCATTATCGCACAAGAGAGGCATTTTATCAAAATTGATCCCATAATCCAACAATATTTGCCTCATCCAAAGCAATTGAGCACAACAACTTCCCGCTGAAATATATTCGGCTTCGGCGGTTGAAAGTGCTACGGAATTTTGTTTCTTGGATGACCAACACACTAGAGATCTTCCTAGAAATTGGCAACTACCCGAGGTGCTTTTTCTATCCACTTTGCATCCCGCATAATCAGAATCCGAATATCCAATTAATTCAAATTTTGCACCTTTGAGATACCAAAGCTCTATGCATGAGGAATGCTTTAAATATCTTAGAATCCTCTTTACGGCCACTAAATGGCACTCTTTTGGAGAAGCTTGAAAACGTGCACACATGCATACACTAAACATAATGTCGGGCCTAGATGCGGTAAGATACAGCAAACTACCAATCATAGATCTATAAAGCTTTAAATCTACCGACTTACCTTCTTCGTTGAGGTCTAGATGCCCGTTTGTTGCCATGGGTGTTTTGATGGGTTTGGCTTCTTCCATTCCGAATCTTTTGAGTAGATCCTTCACATACTTTGTTTGGCTAATAAACGTCCCATCTTTAAGTTGTTTGATTTGAAGTCCAAGGAAGTAGCTTAGCTCACCAATCATCGACATCTCGAATTCCCTAGACATCATCTCACCAAATTCTTTGCAAAAGTCTTGATTAGTAGAACCAAATATAATATCATCAACATAGATTTGACATACAAAGAAATCATCTCCAATAATTTTTGTGAATAGAGTTGTATCTACTTTACCAATTTTAAAGCCTTTTGATACTAGAAAGTTACGAAGGCGCTCATACCAAGCTCTAGGAGCTTGCTTTAAACCATAAAGCGCCTTTGATAATCTATACACATGATTAGAGTATTTAGCATCTTCAAATCTCGGGGGTTGTTCCACATATACTAATTCGGAAATTGTACCATTAAGAAATGCACTTTTGACATCCATTTGAAACAATTTAATGTCAAAGCATGATGCAAAAGCAAGCAAGATTCTAATTGATTCAAGTCTAGCAACGGGCGCAAAAGTCTCATCATAATCTAAGCTCTCGACTTGAGTATAACCTTGAGCTACTAACCTTGCTTTATTTCTTACCACAATTCCGTTCTCATCTTGTTTGTTCCGGAAGACCCATTTTGTGCCAATGACATTGTGCTCCTTGGGTCTCTCCACCAAAGTCCAAACATCGTTTTGAGCAAAATTATTCAACTCTTCATGCATAGCATTTATCCAATCCGGGTCATCTAATGCTTCTTCTACACGCTTAGGTTCAAGTGAAGATACAAAGAAATAGTGTTCACAAAATGAAGCTACTCTAGAGCGAGTTTGAACACCCTTACTCACGTCACCCAATATTTGGTCAATTGGATGATCCTTGGCTATTGCATTGTGAATCTTGAAAATATTTTGCGGTTGATCCTTTTCTTCATCTTCAATAACTTGAACATCGTTTGTTGTGGAAGAAGAGGGTGGTTCCACTTGTCTAGATGAGCTTGGTGATGTTGGATCCTCTTTTGGCTTGATGTCTCCGATTTGCATGTTCTCCATAGCCTTGCGAAGACTTTCATCTCCTACATCATCCAAATTCTCATGCTCTTCTTGAGAGCCATTAGTTTCATCAAATTGAACATCACAAGATTCTTCCACTAAATCCGAATTTTTATTAAAGACCCTATAGGCTTTACTATTTGAGGAATACCCTAAAAGGAAGCCTTCATCACATCGACTTTGAAATTTTGAGAGCCGAACACCTTTCCTTAGAATATAGCATTTGCAACCAAATACTCTAAAGTAAGAAATGTTCGGTCTCCTTCCAACAAGAAGCTTATAGGAAGTCTTTTTCAAGAGTCGATGTAAATAGAGGCGATTTATGGCATGACATGCGGTGTTAGTAGCTTCCGCCCAAAACTTGTCGGAAGTATTATATTCATCAAGCATTGTCCTAGCCATTTCAATTAATGTTCGATTTTTCCTCTCTACAACTCCATTTTGCTCCGGAGTGTAGGTAGTGGAAAGCTCGTGCTTTATTCTAAGTTCATCACAAAAGTCTTCAACTTTTGTATTTTTGAACTCGGAACCATTGTCACTCCTAATTTTCTTTATTTTAAAATCAAATTCATTTTGAGCCCTTTTTGAAAAACTTTTGAAAATCCCGGAGTTTTCACTTTTGTCATTTAGGAAGAAGACCCATGTGTATCTAGAGTAATCATCCACAATGACTAAACAATAGCTATTACCTCCAATGCTCTTATAGGTTGTTGGCCCGAACAAATCCATATGCAAGAGCTCTAATGGCCTAGAAGTTGACATGATACTTTTGGAAGGATGAGAATTAGCGACTTGTTTTCCGGCTTGACAAGCACTACAAAGTCGATTTTTCTCAAACTTTACATCCTTCAAGCCAACCACTAAGTCATGCTTAAAAAGCTTTTTAAGTTGAATCATTCCCACATGACCTAGCCTTCTATGCCACAACCAACCCAACGAAGTTTTTGCAATTAAACAAGTTTTTAAACAAGACTCATTTGAAGAAAAATCTACCAAATAGAGATTCCCAAATCTAAAGCCTTTGAAGACTAATTCATTATTGTTATCTTTTGAGATTACAACATTTTCTTTTGAGAATGAGCATGTTAAGCCTAGATCACATATTTGAGCAACGGATAGCAAGTTGAAATTTAATGATTCAACTAAAGATACATTAGAAATTGAAAGATCGTTTGAGATAGCGATTTTACCCAATCCTAATACCTTTCCTTTGCTATTATCTCCAAATGTGATTTTGTCATTGCTTCCATTCTCAAATGTGGTGAACATCTTCCGGTCTCCGGTCATGTGTTGGGTGCAACCGCTATCCAACACCCAATGCCTTCCACCGGTTTTGTAGTTCACCTACAAAAGAAAATCAAGTTCTTTTAGGTACCCAAATGGATTTCTTTTTAGCACCCAAAATCGAGGTGCCAATGAAATGAGCAATAACATTTCCATTTGTGGATTTTCTAAGCATATAACAAGAATCATATAAACCAATGGAATGCATGTTATTCTTAGCACAATCATTTTGCATATGTCCAATACACCGACATTTTGTGCAATACTTACCATTTTCCTTTACAAACCTTGGAGGCTTGTATGCCGGCTTCTTACCCTTTTGGGGGACATATCCAAGTCCCTCTTTGTTAAAAGAGCATTTTTGATCGCTTAGTAACTTATCAAGGGTTTCCTTTCCCTTGTAAGCCCTCTCTAAACTTTTGTTTAATTTTAGCACTTGTTCTTTTAAATTTTTGTTTTCATTAGCAATGATATCATCATGAACAAGATTTAAAGCATTTCTAGAACCTACACTTGATGAACAAGGTAATGCAAGTAAATCGTCACAACAAGTAGATATGCTAGACTTTGAAATTTCTATACTAGACATTTCATTCAAGATATTGCAAGTAACTCCAATGCTAGTACTAGATTTGTGATTTTCTTGGAGAAGCAAATCATGAGCTTCCTTTAGCTCCTCATAAGAGTCTTTGAGAGAGGTGTGTTCTCTCTTTAAGACCTTAAACTTTGATTTTTCTTTTCCAAGAAATTCATTCAATTCAACTAGCATATTCATCAAGTCATCATATGAAGGCTCATCATCATCAAGCAAGTTTACCTTTTCTCCTTTAGCCATAAGGCATGTAGGAGTGGAGAATAGTGATGGAGCCTCCTTGATTGCAATGCCCACAAGCCCTTTCTTCTTGGGAGATTCGTCCTCGCTTGAGTCGGAGTCCGAATACTCCTCTTCGGAGTTCCACTCACCAATATGGTTGTGGAGGTGGTTCTACCATAGCGTGAAGCTGGGCAGCCACCTCCGTTGGACTAGGTGGAGTATGGATTTTGTGTCCTCTCCACGGAAGCTTGATGCATGAATATGTGGGACCTTGCGGAGGAATTTTGTATGCTCTGTGTGTCCCCACTGGCCCAAACCTAGCTGCTGAAGACCAGGCCGCCTCAGGAGGACAGAATTTAGGGTCCCCTGACCCAGCTCACGAGGCCTACAGGTCCAGGTATAACCCAAACTTTTTGTCCGCCTAGATGCTTTCTGTTCACACCCACTGATTTGTGCTTTGTGTATGTATTTCAATACTATCGCTGGAGGAGGCCAACAAGGTCGCAGCCGTGTTCCTTGGCCCATATATCCCATAGGAACACAACCATCAGTCTGCCACACCTATGACGACCCTCGCATCAACTGCTTGTGTGAGGCCCTCGGCTTGCCAGTGCCTAAACACTCTGCCTCCTCTGCTAGTGGTGGCCATGGCCATAGACTATAAGGGTGTGATGTTGAAGATGGTGGCGATTGCGAGGATACAAATGCAAATAGTTGCCCAGCCCCATTGTTGTGATTTTGGTTTCTAGCACTCCACGCTCCCCTTGGGCCAGAGGCTAGTGTGGATGAACTGAGCAATGGTGAAGATGATATGATGAGGGTGGGGGAGGGCGAAAGCGAGGATAGCACCAATGGGGCATGCGAGATGGATAGCCTTGGGGCTACCCCAAAGACAAGGCCAAAGGTTACACTGTGGCCACAGACCCGCACACCCTGCTGTTGTAAGATCGAGGAGGCCGACTAGAGGGGGGGTGAATAGGAGGTTTTAAAATTTTCGTCTAATTCTAATTAGCAATTTTAAACTTGATGGATTGATAGAGCAAGATAACACTAACACTAGCACAAGTAATCGACTAAGAGCAATAACGAATGGTAGAGAACAACAATTGCTACTCTAACTAAGCAAGCAATCAAGTGATATGAATGAAGAGCGTTGCTTGAATGAAAATGATCACAAGAGAGCAAACCACAATTGACACGATTACTTTTTACCGTGGTGATCGGAGACTTGCCGGTCTCCCCTAGTCCACGTTGAGGTAAGCCCGAACGAAACGGACCGGCTCCACGAATGAGCCTAAGCACCTCGATCACTATTGGATGCCCTTTCCCTCTCCGGGTAGGCGAGCTCCAAGCCTTCACAATCTTTCGGGCCTTCTCACAATCTTCTTGAGAAGATCACCGAAACTCCGCCAAGCCGTCTAGGTGCCGGCAAGCACCAAGAGAAAAGACCACTGCGGCTTGATCTCACTCAAGTGCTCAATGGATCAACTAGAATGCAATGCACTTGAATTTTGGGTCAACTACCTCAAATGAATGCACAAGAGAGTGAATGAGGTGTGAGAGGTTGCACTAGGCTCAAATGTATTCAATGGATGTTCAACAACATGTCCAAGTTCTGGTGGGGTGTATTTATACCCTCACCAACCTCAAATAGCCGTTACAATAAATAATCCTAAAAATTCAGGAAATCCGGAACTACCGCAGGCAAAACCGCGGTACTTCCGGACCCTCGCTGACCGGTCAGAACGGCTATGTCAGAGAGTCAGAAGTAACCGTTGGTCAATGAGTGCGGTACTACCGCCGTTGAAATCGCGGTACTTCCGGACGTCCGGAAGTTCCGCTCCAAGACCCGGTACTTCCGATCTCAACGAGTCTAAGTCTTATTCTCGGCGCTCTCTGGAAAAAACGTTCCGCACAAGTATCCGGAACTTCCGCACATGCGGTAGTTCCGTAGGTAAAACCGCGGTACTTCCGTTTTCCGAGAGGCTAAGTTAAACTCCGGGCGCTCTCTGGAAATAAAGTTCCGCTCGGGTGCCCGGTACTACCGGCCATCCGGTAGTTCCGCAGGTCAACCCGCGGTACTTCCGTTTTCCGAGAGGCTAAGTCTGAGTCCGGGCGCTCTCTGGAAAAAACGTTCCGCCAGGGCGCCCGGTACTACCGGACCTGCGGTAGTTCCGCCCAATACACACCGGAACTACCGGATTTTCTGACAATGCACAGAATTGGTTTAATTTTAATTTCTAAGTGCATGCATGATCCTAAATTGATCCAAAGGGCACATTTGAACATGATCAAGCAATCACCATGATCCCTCTTAATAGTACGGCGTCTATCCTATAATCCGGTCTTCCAACCTAACTCCAAGACCGGTAAAATAAAATAGATACCTAGACTATTTACCTTGTCGCCCTAGAGATCTTGAATCTTCATGGGAAATTTTGTGAGCCTCTTTCTTTGCCATTTGAACTTATCCTTTCAAACACTTAATGCACACATTAGTCCCATATTCACATAAATTCATTAATTACCAAAACTAATATTTTTAGGGGCCTAGATGCTTTCAGCTGTCTTCCTTGCTATTGATGGACCCACCCTCGGAAGGTTCACTAAGGCATCCGGCAAAGCATGCCTAGTTCAACTCTTCGTTGACTGGCCCTACCACAGGGTACATTGTAGCTCTGGACGTGATGGAGGATTCTAGCTATAAGGCAGTGGCCCCCCAAATCCCAGTGGCAAAGTGGCGTATTCTACTCCACCATGTCCCGCTGCACAAAGTCCAATGCATCCTGACAATGACTGGACTCTTGAGCACATTCTTGGTAGCTCCGTTGCAGGTTTGAGCCCTTCCTTTGATTTGCGGGACTTCATGCAGCTATCTCCACTATGTACTCTAGTGTTGTCGCCCTCGATAGTAACTCCGCCTTCTCCAGCAATGATCAAACATATGTCTATTGGCGATGTGGCTTAGAATAGCATGCCTGCAGTGCTACCAGAGGAGGCTTCCCGCTCGGCCTTGGTGGATGTGTCAGGGGTGACGCTCATTGGCTCTCCTTGGGAGATTTCATTCTTAGGAAGGATGTGTTTTGTGCCATGTGAGCCAAGGCAGACTGCGCGAATAACTCACTTGACTGGTGGGTCTTACAGTATTGTGTGTCAGATCTCCATCTTGGTGCCCTCGAGGCCTGCAAGGCGAAGGTACCTTCATTGTCCACTCATGTTTGTCTTTTCTTCCTACGTTTGTGTGCCTCATCTTGTGACTTTTCTATCAGAAGGTGGCTCTATCACACGTCCTGCAAGCTGTGATCCACCATGAGGTTGCGAGCTAGTAAGAGCAGATGGGGTGGCTCAGAAAGCTAGTGAGATGGCCTTGGCACTCACGACTGAGTGGGTGGATTGGATTCGCTTTCTCGAGATGGAGGGGGTGAAGGCCATCTTTGATGCAAAAGCTGTGGTGCTAGAGGCTGACGGAGGAGATGCATAACTTCCTGCAGCAGATTGTTGGCCTCGAGCAGGAGAAGGCTCATTTGGCATGGATGTTGCAGAGAGCCACCATGTTCACGACCAAGTGGTCGTGTCAACCTGGGAGTCCATGGAGATGTTGGAGGGTACACCTAGCGAGCTCGCTGTTTTGGTCCCTAATTGGTTGCATGGTCCGGAGGACCCCATTAGCAGCATCTGACGCATCTATGATGCCTCCGTGCTCTCCCTCAACGCCACGTGGGCCTACAACAACAATTGTTCACATGCTACTACACAATTGCTGCTGGGGATGCTTCATAGCTACAACTATAGCCATGTGGGCGACCTGGCAAACCCCTAGCTTGACCTTTCTCCTAGAGCTGCGACGATGCTAAGCGGTCTTCATGCGATGCGAAAGTTTGTTTGATGCTTTCGCAAGCACATTTGGGCCTATCTTGGCAAGGCTATGGCGAAGACCTCACTCCACTGGGTGCTTGGTGGCCCTAGCGATGTGGGTTCATGCCTGGGTGGTGTGCCTCAACAACCTGGACCTGACACGGAGGGATCGATAGGTGTGAAGTCATTGAACCCCATGTAGCTAGCTTTTTCACATTGATTTGACTTGGAAGTGTTGGGAGGCATCAAGCATGCAGGGTAGCTATTAATACTGTGATGTTACTTATATGTAATTTTTTGTTTTTGTTTGGTGGGCGGGTCCGCTCCACCCTTATGTTTTTACACCTATTTTGGTGAAGACTTACTTATAGTATTCATGTACTTCATGTGTATCTTGTCTGCTTATGTCATTACTATCTTTATTCTTAACAGGTCCCCTTTGCAGATCGCTTACTCTGGCGTGAGCTCCATCATTGGGATCAGCACGAAGACTCCATGTAGTCTCGGTTACATGTTCATCCCATCGAGTATATAAATATAGAGAGCTCCGATGAGGACGATTAGCCCATATTCTCTGAACCTTATGTCTTCTCTTTTCTCTTTTTTTGTTTGGTCAAGTTGCTTGCAGCCTTCGTGCCATGTTAAAGGTTTAGTGTAGGTTCTTGCATGCGGTAGGTCTATCAGGTGGCGATAAGCTTCGTAGGTTCACGTGCTCCGTCCCCCCACCTTTGAATGAGCAACATCGAAGATAGTAGTAGGGTTCGTAGGTTCTCGCATGTTTGTCCTCCACTCTTCGAACAAGCGTCGTCGAAGATGGCGATAGGCTTCATAGGTTTGCATGCACTCCGTCCCCCGGCCTTCAAACGAGCGTCATCAAAGATGGTGGTAGGCTTTGTAGGTTCACGCATGTTCCGTTCCCTGCCCTTCAAATGAGCATCGTCGAAGACGGCAGTAGTCTTCACAGGTTCGTGCATGCTCCATAGAGTGGCACGGGATGCGATGTCCTCTGCACCTTCTTTTAGACTCCGTGGAGTATGCTGGGGCACGTTGCCCTCTCGGCATTGATTTTAGTGGGAGGACAACCCTTAATGAAGTCATTGTACCTTTTCTTTTGGGAAAACCACTTTATTGACCCCATTTGTGTGGATAGGTTTTGCATTACATTCTTACAAGAGCAATGCGAAGGCTAGTGATTTAGGGTGCTTCTCTCTATAGCATTTGGAGTCCCCCTCTATGAGTCTAGGCATAGTAGCGCCACAGGTGGTCACTATTCCAAGCGTGCTTTAGCAGCTGACAGTGGAGGCCTACAGAGCCTTCTTGAGGTCGAGGTCCCCTACCGCAAGCTAATGCACCTTGACCCTTTTGTTGTAGAAATTTGCGGTTGCCCCTATGTACCCTGTGATTTTGTTGGCTGCCTGGAGTCTAGCTTCGTCAGTGAGGTCTAGCGATAGCTCTCGTTCTAGTGATTTTGTACGCGTACATGCGGCAGGACTTCGTTTTTAGTTATTCGGACGTCATGGCCTCACCAAAGAGCAACTTAAATGGGTGAATTTGGTGGGGCACGTGGTTGTGGTACGCATGGACCATAGTACCTTGGGCAATTCATTCGATCACTTTCCCTTTGGGCGACCGATCAAGCGCTTCCTCATTCCGTTTGAGATGGTGTTGTTTGTACATTCGACGGTCCATTGGACCGCGAATGGCCTACGGAGGCGTAGCATACTTTGATGCCCATGCGTTCGCAAAATCCCTGGAAGCCTCCTCCGTTGAACTATAAGCTATTGTCCACAGTGACTTCTCTAGGGACTCCGAACCGGCATATTATGTTTTGTCAGAGGAACTTCTATACCACCGCTGATGTGATTCTAGTGAGGAGCTACGCATGCAGCCATTTTGAGTAGTAATCATAGGCCACAATGATGAAGCGCATTTCGCCTGGCATGCGTGGGAGCGACCCTATAATATCGAGCACCAGGCATGCAGTATAGGCTGTAGAGGGTCAACGGTATGTGTGCCTAAATCTCCCTGTCCACTGGTACCCTTGGTAGCATTTGACTAGTCTCCGTGTATCCGAAGTGGCCGTGGGCCAATAGAAGCCCTGGCAGAAAGCTCTTCCCACCAGGGCG
The DNA here is from genome assembly GCA_017311315.1 of Dendrocalamus latiflorus. Lineage (NCBI taxonomy): Eukaryota > Viridiplantae > Streptophyta > Magnoliopsida > Poales > Poaceae > Dendrocalamus > Dendrocalamus latiflorus. The sequence continues at coordinate 5,271,538 of CM029629.1, read as the reverse complement.
CATCATGAAGAACTAGGACAATATAACCCCCTATAGGGCAAGTGGCAGCCCCTTTGCTTTTGTGGAGTCATATCCCTCCGCGGCTTCGATGGAAGTCTCGTAGACGCGTAGGACCTCACAGGGGGGTCGGTGTCACCTTTATAGGCCTCCATCGTAGGCATCTTGAGCCCCTTTGGCCAGGTGCTCCATTGCAGGCCCACACTGAGTGGTGACTCAGGGTTCACCTACCGAGGGGCACTACGAGCACTGACGTTAGTGCCCAGACTCTCCATCCCTTCTGCAACCGCTTCTGTCGTGGCGACAGCGGGGGTCTGTTGACTCCACACCTCTTGCATCTCACGCATGGCCCTTCGCAAATCTACCAACTCTTGTTGTAGTGTCCCGCAGAATGCCTCCAGACCGCCTTCACTCGGGACTGACGTCGGAACCAAGGTGCCCTCGGCTCATCGCATGGCGGTGGTGAAGGTGTTGGGGCCATCGGAGGTCACTACCTCAACGGTGAGGGCACCCAAATTGCCGGGAGCCGTCAGCTCAAGATCCTCCGTTTGCAAGGCTACCCGCTTCGCGGTCTACATCGCCGCCAAAAGGCCATCTTCATTACCTGTCACGGCGTTGACCACGGCCACGCCGTCACGCCGATGCACTACTTCCATAGGGGCGGGGGCCCTCGACCATCGGCTTCCTCGTCCTCGCAACCGTGGCGCCCCTCTTTCGCTTTAAGGATAGAGTCGTCTTCTTCCTTGGTGCCATTTGGCCTAGGCACCTTTGTTTTAGCTTGTAATTTCTACCGCCACTCTCCACAGACAACACCAACTGTTGTGGTTACACGCTAAACAGTAGATATCGGAGCTTTGGAGAACCCAGGAGGGGTACCTAGAGCTTAAGACTCAAGAGAGAGCGGTGTATAATGTATATACAATGTTTAATTTCGGCTCAAGTTCTTCCCTTACACACACTCTCTCTTCCCTCATATACTACCTTAGGGATCATATTTATACTTATGGAAGAAGGTGTTTGTACAAATGCTCTCCTTAGGATCTTAACTAGCAAGGACATACATATTTTTTTTCCTCAGCATAGATTTAGTGAGTCCACTTCTAGCTACATACATAACATGGCTTTGCCCTGAACCGATTTGGCTAGAATAGGGCCACTCCCCCATGAAAAGTTCACGTTTTAGGCCATGCTCGGTTGGGCTGAAAAGCTGTGACTTATAGCTGAAAATGCATTGTAGCTGGCTAAAATTTCACTGTAGCTGAAGGTGGCTTATTGACGTAATTAAATTTAAAAAATTTAAAAATAGAAAAAATATGTTAGCTCATCCCGGACAACACAAACGAATACGGAAAAAAGAACCGGTAAAAAAACTCAAAAAAAAGCAAAAAATCAGAAGAAAAAATTTATAAATAGTGAAAAATAAATCAGAAATCAGAAGCTGAAACTGAAACGAGCGGGGCTTGTAACACGTTTGCCTATGTAGGAAACATGCAGCCAAATCCAATGCACACGCTAGTACGTACGGGATCACAGCTCAGTGCTCAGTGCTCGTGACAGCGAGACATACGCAGCTTACGTAGAGGGAGTACTGACCAAGCCTCTCACGCAGTAGGCAGTACTGCTTGGACCAGTCTTTTTGTTGCTTGCGAAATTGATACATCTCAATTTCCCGACGTATAGCACTTGGACCACTACGCTGGCTGAAACAGAAAAAACCAATGTAAAAATGCAAGTAGTGCACTGAAAGCTCGGCACACCGCACACGACAAAGCGCGTTAACTTAGAGCCTGTGCTCCGGCATCCAGGCTTCCAGCCAGTGTCGCGCGCTCCAAGTTCAGTGCCTCGTCGAACTGCTTCCTCCCTAGATAGAGCTCCATCGTCGCGCGCGGCGTTGGTGGTCATGGCGCCGGGTCTCTTCGACACCGCCGGCACCGCCGTGCTGGCCGTCGCCGTGTCGCTCGCGGTGCACGTCGCGCTCAATAGCCCCATCCAGCCGCTCATGTCGCCTCCGCGGCCCGCCAATCGCTACCCTCCCAACGGCCTCCTCCAGGTTGGTTGATTCTGCTATGCTACTAAATCTCATGCACAATTTAATCTTGCCGTGTCATGTCGTACGTGACACGTACATGTATGTGCATATGCCGGAAGAGGCTGGAGAAGCTGGGGGAAGGGAGGCTGAGCGCGCCGGAGGACGTATACGTGGACGCGGCGGCGGGCGGGACGGTGTACACGGCGACGAGGGACGGGTGGCTGCAGAGGATGCACCCGAACGGGTCGTGGGAGAACTGGCGGTTCGTCGGCGGCTCGGGTCTGCTCGGGATCGCGCCATCCGCCGACGGCAGCATGCTCGTCTGCGACGCGGACAAGGTACGTACGTGTACGTGCGCGCGGGCGTCCGTTATGTTCGGCGGCCTGATCTGATCGATCAAGGCCGGCCGGCTATTTGCATGCACCAAACGCATGACCAAATCGCATCGGTGATCGTTTCGGATCAGATAGGAATTTGTTTTCCTCCATATAATTGAATTTTTTTTAAAGCAAGCAGAAGCTGGATGATATATTAGAAGAAAAAAATAGATCTAATCCATTTATAGGAAGCATAAGCGACGCTTGTGGTGGAATAAAAAGGGTAAAAGATTTACTCTTTACAAGGAATTAAGGAGGCGGCAAGATGAGTTAGATATTGCATGCTAGACAACATTGTTTGTCCTTTCAGTTAACTCCTTTAAATATTTTGCTTCAGCCAACTCCTAGAGCTTGGTCTCGTCCTTGATTAGTGTTAAGATCTCACGTTGTGTTAAATGCTTATTTTGGAAGATGTGTCTGTTCATTCCTTCCACCATTGCCAGAGGATAAGGATAATGAGTGTGTTTGCAGCCTTTGTGAGGCCAATCAGAGAGTCGACCCGCTTGAGCCACCAATGTTCAATTATCGTCGGTTAGTCCCAGTTTGTTGGATCAAACATTGGCAGGTGTAGCTATTTTGCTATTTGAGTCCATATATGCCAGATTGTCGAGCAGTCGATTAAGAGGTGCATTGTAGTTTCAAGGTTTTTGTTGCACATTTGGCAGAAGTAATTGTTTGGCCATCCTTGAAATTGTAGTTTTTTGGCTGTCCAAATTTTATCCATCAACATTAACCAAACGAATAACTTACAACGCGAGGGCACCTAAGCTTTTCAAATGATGGCTTTGTATGAGGTTCAGAATGATTCTAAAAACTGTGCTCGATAGGCCAAGGCTAGAAACTGTGCTCGATAACCAACATTAACGCCGGGCTTGAGCTAGGCTTTTCAAGGCCAGGCTGTTTTTAGGCCCAACCCGGCCTTGAACAGGTCTACATGATGGTGATTATTTCAGTCGGTGCATGTGAGGCATTCAGATTGTCTAATAACTGTAGGATGCATGGCATCTAGAAGATTGTTGGATAGATTACCTATGGCTATAATGGGAAGCAAATTTATTAGTGCTTTCCGGCTCACTGTAGTTGAATTGCTACTCAAACAAATTTATTAGAATTATCCAATTGATGTTGAACCTCACCTTTTTTTATAGAGAGAGAAGATGTTGCCCCTCTATTCAAGGGCGGCCCTAGGTATGGGCAGTTGGGGCGACTGCCTAGGGCCCATAAAAGCTAAAGGCCTCTAGCCCATGTATGTTAGTATGTATACATACCCTATGTACTGAATACTAAACATAGTTGATTAATGGTTAGTTGGGCCAGCTGCCAAAGTTAAGTAATGGCCCATTTTATCCATACTGTGCATCTAGTGCTAAGCGCCCCCTATATATCTAAGCATGGACATTCACAGTGAGAACACATCAAGTGAGTTATCTACCAGATCCAATCGATCACGCACAACCTTGACCTTTCCACTCCTCTTCCGGTTTTCTCTTGCCCAAAACAAACACCGCCATTGTCGCCATTATTGGAGGAGAGCCTGATTTCATCGATTCCCGACAAATTTGCCTTCAATTTGTTTATTTTGCAATGGTTCTACTTGAAATCCTGTTATATAGCCGTTGCATACATGATATGTTTTTTGATTTTTTTTGTTTCTTGATTATCTGTTAAATGCCACTCCAAGTCTCTAATGAAACATCTACATTATCTAGAACAAAATCTTGGAATTTCTTATGACATTATTTTTTTATATAAAGATATCCATCAGATATGAGATAGGCAGGTTGAAAAACAATTTGAGGTCATCAATGTCACATGAAAGGTTGAATGGTTTAGCCACTTTATGCATTGAGGATGCTATGTTGGATCGTATTGATGTTGATACTATTATTAATGGCTAGGTTCGAACCAGCTTATAGCTGGCTTATACTCGTACTGTCTACAGTAACTAGCTTTTAAACGATGCGTTTTTTAAGGTCGGGTCAATAGGAATGTTGTAGTAAAAAGTGTAATGTGTTCAGCTGTACCGACCAAAATTATATACAACTATTTTCCTATGCGTACTACTTCTCGCGAACAACCAGAATTCAAATATTTAAGTCATAAGCCATCAACACAAAAGAACCCACCCAATGACAATGCTAGAAGCAATTGCTTTCTGTGATAATTCTATTTATGACTCGCTTGTTTGGCAAGTGATAGATGATGCTTTATGGCTCTCCTAGCGTGCTTTGGCTAATGTAGTTTTCTCCTAAATTATTTTGTCCTTAGTGGTATGTTGTAGTTTTTAAGACTTATTCATAATATTAATGTGCCAGTAGATTATCACTAATGAGTACTTTGTATTTTGTGATATACTATCTAATATTGCCAATAAGTATTTTATCTTTTGTGACATACTAAATCTAATGGTTAATATATTGAATTTTAGGCTTTACAATTGATAATAAAAACGAAGTGTCTCCACTTTTGTCACGCCGAGGGCCTCCACAACAGACCTGCCTCTATTTCCCCGTTACTCCTTTTCCAATTTCTGAGATATAAAAATTCCATAACTTCTCTATTCGCTACTCATTTTAAGCTAAAATTGAGAATGCGTTGAATCATGTAGAGAAGATGCCTGTTCGTTGCAATAGCATGAGACACCGCTCAAAACTTACGCGTTGGTGTAAATCTAGCAGGGATTGCTAAGAGTTGGTGAGGACGGACGTGTAATCCTTCTTGCTTCAGCGGTCGAAGGCTCCACGATCAGGTTGGCTTCTTCAATCTGGAGCAGCCGGGTTTCCTGAACCTGTGCATGACCGTTGCACCAGCACTTCTTTCCACCGTCAGGTTTGCAAACGATTTGGTCGAGGCCTCCGACGGCACGGTCTACTTCAGCGACGCAAGCACCAGGTTCGGCTCCGACAACTGGTTCCTCGGCTACCTCGAGTCCCGTTTCACCGGCCGCCTCCTCAAGTACGACCCCCGCGACGGCGAGACGTCCGTCGTGCTCGACGGCCTCGGCTTCGCCAACGGCGTCGCCCTGTCGCGCGATGAGGCCTTCCTCGTGATCTGCGAATCGATGCGGTTAATTTACCCGAATTATGCTATTGCAGGCTTGCAGCACCAGCTTGGTCTTCAAGTGACCATGCAATTTTTGTGAAGTGCAGGTATAGATGCTTGAAATTGTGGCTGAAAGGGGAGAAGGCTGGCCAGGCAGAGGTCTTCGTTGACAACCTCCCGGGGTCTCCCGATAACATTCGTCTCGCGCCAGATGGTTCCTTCTGGGTTGCCCTTATCCAGGTTAGCCTTTCAACCTTTAACTTCTGATCGTCCATGGCACCATGTGAAGATCGAAAAGCATCACCTTACGATTTCCAACGCATGAAATGCAGGTGAGGTCGCCATGGCTCGACCCGATCACCCGCTGGACCTTGACCAAGAGAGTTGTCGCTTCGTTCCCCGTGCTCGTCGAGAGGATCAAGGCGACACTCAAGGGAGCAATGGTGGCTCAGGTGTCGGAAAATGGTGAGATCATCCGGGTGCTCGACGACGCGGAAGGGAAGGTGATCAACTTCGTCTCTTCGGCAACGGAGTTCAACGGATATCTCTTCCTCGGCAGCCTTTCGACGAACTTCATAGGCAAAATATCTTTGGCACAGGTACCACAAGGTACTCCGTTGCTATCGGAATAAAGTAGGGGGCATCTTGTAGTTGACAGATGCAGCATTGTCATACATAACTCTGCCTCTGGAGTACAGCAAATCAGCTATCAGTTGTCGTTTCAGAATTTACAGCGTTGTAAAAGATTGAAAAGACTTCTGCCTGAGCAATTTATTTCGTTCGGCCTTCAGCTCTGCTTGCACGCAAGAATGGCTTCTGTCCGCATTTTGAAAATTGGATCCATGTTCCTGACGTATCCCACCTGGAACAGTAGTTTTACTTGCACTGTTCAGGATAAGGTGATGCGCAAATCTGGCAGCATATCCGCATTAGGAGACAAAAGAGCATTACCTCAAGCTCAAAGACTCCGAAATCCTCCTTATAGGCGTCTAGCATTGCAGATAGTGCCATCTGAAAACAAGAGGAGCAAAAACAAACTACTACCGGTTTGAATCACCACATTAGGACTTAGAGACTAAAAATAGGCCAGTTCAGCGATTATGAAAGTGCAGGGAACCAAGCTCATAGACAAGCATCGTTAACAGTGTGAGTCCAAGATGCTGCTGCACAAATAAATATGCAAAGAAATATGAGATCCCAAGCAGCAATTCCCTATTTGAGTCAAAACTTCAGGAGTAAGTGTTCGAAGAAAACCAACGAAATAGTGCTCTTAGTAATAATGTCCTGAAATTCAGCTTTAGAGAACAATGTTACTGGTTACTGCAATTGTCATAGTCAATTAGTCATCACACTGCATGTCTAAGCTATACAAAACTGTCAATACTTGAACACATGATGTTCTAAACAATCACAAGCAGGAACCTTGAAATAGTTGACAGCCTCCTGTGTAATTCCTTAGTAAATAGCAATATTGTTAGAGAACATGTAAATGAGCTATTAATATATCAAATGAATAAGTTCCAGCTTCTATAAAAGGACATCAGGAAGATGATCAATGCCGAGTAGATTACATCATCCCTATTTCTGTTCCCCATAGGAGGTTTAGTCTGTGCTGATTATGTTTGGTATTAGATAGTCACACGCACCTCAATGGTTGACTCAAATGACAAAGAAGGATTTGTCATCATTTTCTTCTCAAGAAAGTCCATAGCTTCACTCTCTTTGAGACCAGCGCTTACTGCCTGAGGAGAGGACATCGGAGAATTCAAATTCTTTTTTTAATGTAGAATGTGCTCCTAACTCATGGGTGGTTTCTCCACCAAGAATGTTCATTGGCTCTATAATCAAAACAGTTTATAGTTGCATGGTAGTGTAAAAAGAAACAGTATCTTATCTGTGGATTTCATAGTCATCCACAAAAAGAAATGTGACTGACTTGCATCAGATGAACACAGCAAGTTAATTAACAGCACAAAATTCCTTGAATACCTTGTGGCCAAAGACTAGTCCAGCAGGATCAGATGTAAAGAGCTGGGGGGTTCCTTTCTCTTCATCAATTCCCAAGATCATAGCAACTGTGAAAGAAATGAAAATGATTGGACTAACCAATAAGATCTTTCAGAACATAAAGGAGAAGAATATGATGGCAGGTTTCACCACTCCCCAATACGCAAGTCAGATAGTAGGACTGACCAATTCCATAAGGTCTCGTGTGAGCATGCTGGGTGCAGATCTGTGCTCTTGTTGCAATCCTACAAACAAGCAAAAATACGCAGTTGGTCAAATGCAGAACATACCAGTGAAATAAACTAAGTATGCTAATTAAGTTATTGAACGGAGTAATGTGTACATATAGCTTGTCTATTACTTAAAAGAAGGAGGTTGTGAGTGCTGTTTGATGCATTCTCCACCTCCTCCCACCTCTCCTCTCACATCCCTCTTCCATCCTAAAAAATCTCTAACAAAAAAATCACCTCATAAGAAACAAATTAAATTTGCCTCCCACAAATTCCTTTTATATGGGTCTTTGTCATCCCCTCATCTCTTTACTTTTCAGTCACCACCAACGAATAAAGTTGCAACAAATGTTGATATCGCTAGATCATCCTGTTCATCACCGTCGATTGAGGTCACCTCTGCTGGCCCCAACATGGTCCAATTTGGCCACAGGCGATACAACAATGCCGATGTTTGGTTGAGAACATGGTGCAGGCCAACTTTAGAAGTGGAGCCTGGGACGGAGCTTGACAGAGCACAGCGGCGGAGCCGAGAGCGTAACACAAGCAAGGCGCATCAACACAGGTTGACGTGCTGGCTCATATGATTTTTGTGTAACAACGCATGGGCATTAAACTAGTGACAACATAAAAGCAAGTCTGATACTAAAGCACAAGCAGAATTTTGCCAGAAAACTCCTCACCATCTCTTCCCATACCTCCAACATGAACACTGAATATGAGTGAGAGTGGCACAGAGAGAGTGACTTGATTAAGGTGCTGATCAAAGATTTTTAAATGTTCTCCACCAAATATAGGTTTTGTCAAGTATTGCTGCGTCATCTACTTACTAAAACTAAAGTTATACCATTGTGCTAACACATGAGGAGGCATTTCATATCCCCACTTGAGACGAAACTCTGCAGCTTCGTTCCTTGCCTCATGAGCTAACGCCCTTCCATCAGCTGCAATGAAGATATAGCCTGTCAACAGTCTAGAAAAAGCAGACAGATAAAATGTTATCGTTGCATCTGTCCTGCTTTTGGTCTCTTCAGTGTTCCATATCCATATGATGCTGTGATCCATTCTAGTTGTTTCAGAAAGTTCAGATTGGTTGCTAACTTTTAAAATCATTTAAAACATGGAGCGATAATTCATGACATCAAGTGGTGATCTGGAACTCAGAGGAAGCATCAAACCATGAATCGTGTATCGACTATTCAGTAACACTACCCAGAAGAAGATCACATAAATAAAACCAGACAATAAAACTGATCATATGAACTGATCCAATTTAACAAACTAATAATACATCAAATCAGGTTGTATAACATATTTATCTTGAAGGTGCACGCCAGAATGTAAATTCAGGACTTTAGCGGTGCAGCCACTTCGCAGAAAGTGGCCACGGGTCATGCTGCACTACACACAGTAAATTCCCAGTAACACCACCTAGATCCTAATCGTTGCAATGCAGCTCGAATCCACCAGGGGAATCAGAGTGCACGCACCCCCAAGTTTCACATGTCGTTGGAGATTGACCACAGGGTATCGAGCCGCTTACCTGGCATCCCGGTGGCGACCAACCCCAGCCGCTCGGTGATCGCGAACATGTGGGAGTTGCTTGTGTTGTCCTGCAACTTGTCCTAATTAAGAGAAACAGCACGGCATCACCGATTAACCAAGAGACAAAGAGATTTCTCGCGTCCCCCGATCGATAGCCGCTGGGCTCGGCTAGCTAGGCGCGCGCACTCACCGTCGCCTTCCGCAGGGTGATGATGTAGACGGAGTCGTCCCCGCGCACGGCGACGGAGGTGACCCCCGCCCGCCTCACGGCGTTGAACGCGTACTCTGCGACGAGCACGAGCAGGGCAGCGCATCAGAAACCGTAGGTACGGTAGTGCAGCCGCGTAGTCGTGTGGTGCTGCTTTTAGTTGGGAGTGATTTGGTTTGCGTGGGGTTCAGGTCCGCCCGTACTCACCGACTTGGTGGAGGCGGCCCTCGGGGGAGAAGACGGTGATGCGGCGGTCGTAGGCGGGGCCGGTGGCGGCGCGGCTCCTGCCGCTGCTGTCTTGCACGGCGTACGATTCCGGCATTGCTTTCCGTTTCGGTGTGGCTTCGGGAGTGCTCTGCTCTCTCCCGTGCGCTTCGTCGTCTGCAAGAAAATTGCGGTGCGGCTGGTCACTTACCACTTTCTTCGCGGCCCATCTCCTTCCCGGTTTGCCCCTGTGCCGGACCACCTGCGTGTGCGTGGGTCGTTGGAGCACCCATCTCCTTCCCGTGGCCCACACAGCTCTCTCCGCGCTGCGCAGCCTTCGCGCGGACGACGCTGCAGAATGAGCCGGCCCAGTACCTTCGGCCCATCCGCCCATGTGTATGTCCTATCCTTGACTACGGTAGACGCCTTTTGTCTGTATTGTTAGG